>OZ038509.1:38955161-39088777 GCA_964036315.1 Acanthosepion esculentum | reverse complement strand
GCTCTTAATAAATGTTGTCTTTTTGTTATTTCTCCTAAACCTTATTCCGCCATCCGTTTACGCAAGCTCGTTCTTTTTCTATGAGCCGTTTCCCTTCAGGATGTAAGCGATCATGTCTCTCTACAATTTCATGTCTTTCGTAGCTCTTAATAAATTTTGACTTTTTGTTATTCCTCCTAAACCTTGTTTCGCCATCCATTTACTCAAGCTCACTAAGTAGGTTATGCGTTGTTTTTCTTTGTCCCTCTCGTTTTCAATCTGTCCTGCGAGTATCAGATTTTCCAAGCCCTCTTTCCAATCCCTCTATGTACCCTAGAAACCTCAACTGTGTCTTTTTGATATTAATGTGTTTCCTTTTTGTTTCCATTTTCTCTAAAACTTTGTTGCTCACATTGTATCGGCCCAAGGTACCCATAGCATCTTTCTGTAGGACCACATTTCTGCTGATTCAAGTTTCTTCTTCATTTTTGAGGAGATTGTCCAGCATTCAATGCTATATCAGTCGTAAAACAACCGAGCCTTGAGATGAGATTAGAATCTAAAGACTAGGTATCGCCACGGTCTCTACAGGTATATTTTACCTGAAATAATGGTAGCGAAATAGTACATGCACAAAATAACAGAAACCAATTGATCTGCGATACAAGATAACATTTATTTAACAAAAATAACCAAAGTGTACTTTAAGAGAAATAAATGGAATACACAACAAAAAATCTTTTTAACGTATTTAGGTGTGGCTTGGCTGTTTAGGTGTGTTTGCGTGTGAAGCGATCACAGCCCTTTTTTTTTTAATTTGGTGTGAAAAGTTGATGGCACACATTTCGAAAGGAGGAAAACAGGGAAAAAAGAGTCACTTAACGGTGCAACAGTTTTGATACCCTCAGGGCTGCTGCGGATAATATGTTTATTTAGACACGACACAAAAATATGAAATATTGCTTTTTAAAAATGCCTTTCATTTCCTTACGTCATTTACTAGTGAAAAATATTGTTGCCATTACTTCTAGGAAAACTGGAAGTACTACTGGAAAAAAAAGTCTGGTATGTTTGTCAATAGATGTTCCATGCAAGGAGTTTCATTGAGAGTGAAACCTTTTATCAGGGCTGGAGAAAATTTAGTATCTGTTCGGTGGTGATGATATGTTACTCCTTGGTTTTGGAAGATCTGCTTGGAGCATTTATTATTCAATGTGTGTTCCGTTGTTTCCTTCTTTACCCGTTTCTGACCGCTTTTTGTTTTCCCCCCTCCTCCCTCGTTTTCTCTTCCACTTCCTTCTTGTCTTCCGTCTCCCTCCGTTTTTCTCTCATTTCTTTCTTGTCCTCCTTTTCTCTTCGTTCTTATCCTCCCCTCTCTCCTTTACTCTTCCACTTCTTTCTTGTCCTGCAGTCCCACCTTTACTCTCCCACTTCTTGTCCTTCCCCTCCTTCTTTTTCACTTCCACATTTCTTGTCCTTCCCTCCTTTCTTTTCTATTCATTCTTGTCCTCCCCTCCTTCCTTTTCTATTCCAATTCTTTCTTTTCTTCCACCCTCTCCTTTCCTCTCCTACTTATTACTTGTCCTCCTTCCCCCCTTTCTCTTCTTTCTTATCCCTCCTCCTTTTCTCTCCAACTTCTTTCTTGGGAGTAAGAGGACAAAAAGATTGAGGGAGAGAAAATGAGCGTGAAGGAAGACAAGAAAGAAGTGTAAGGGAAAAGGAAGAAGAGGAGGATATGAAAGAAGTGAAAGATAAAAGGAGAGAAGGGGAGACATGAAAGAAGTGGAAAGAAAAGGACAGAGGGGGGAGGACATGAAAGAAGTGGAAAGAAAAGGACAGAGGGGGGAGGACATGAAAGAAGTGGAAAGAAAAGGACAGAGGGGGAGGACATGAAAGAAGTGGAAAGAAAAGGACAGAGGGGGGAGGACATGAAAGAAGTGGAAAGAAAAGGACAGAGGGGGGAGGACATGAAAGAAGTGGAAAGAAAAGGACAGAGGGGGGAGGACATGAAAGAAGTGGAAAGAAAAGGACAGAGGGGGGAGGACATGAAAGAAGTGGAAAGAAAAGGACAGAGGGGGGAGGACATGAAAGAAGTGGAAGAGAAAAGGACAGAGGGGGGAGGACATGAAAGAAGTGGAAGAGAAAAGGAGAGAAGGGGAGATATGAAAGAAGTGGAAAGAAAAGGACAGAGGGGGGAGGACATGAAAGAAGTGGAAGAGAAAAGGAGCGAGGAGGAGGACATGAAAGAAGTGGAATAGAAAAGGAGGGAGGGAGGACAAAAAAGAAAAGAAAAGAAGGAGGGAGCAATAAAGAAGTGGAATAGAAAAGGAGGGAAAGAAGAAAAAAAACGAAGAGAAATAGAGGGAGGAAGAGCACAAGAAAGATGTGGGAGAAAAAAGGAGGGAGAAAAGTACAATAAAGAAGTGGGAAGAAAAGGAAGGCGGGATGGACAAGACAGAAGTGTATGAGAAAAGGAGGGAGGAGGAGGGCAAGAAAGATGTAGGATTGTTCTAGTTCCACGTGCCATGCCTTTTCTGGATATGCCAGTTTAAGTAATTTCCCTTTAGTAACTCAACTCTCCAAGTTTCTTTTGTTTACCTCTGCTGTGATCAGGTATTGAACTCACAACTCTTTGGGTAAAGTCACTGGATTACATCAAGCAACACTTTTATCCACTGGGCCATGTATCCCCAAGATGTGTTCCCAAGGACACATGGCCCAATGGATAAAAGGAGAGCTAGAATAATTTACCCTGGTGGACGAAATAAAGGGTTCGGTTCGAAATTCCAACGTGTATCCCCTGAAGAAAGTCGGAGCCTACAACGGTCGAAACGTTGTGAATATGGTAATAAAGATGAGGACAATACTCAATAGAAATGTCAGAAACTTGTTTTTACGCAAGTGGCTCCACGCATAAGAAAATAACATGAAATCTACTAAGGCCGAGGAGGAGTATGAACCGGGCGATAGGCGAACCTATCTACTCCTATTGAAATCGGTTTACCGATTTCTCGTTCAGAGTTGCTATTAATTACAACACCCGCACATCCCACTCGCATAAGATATCGAAATAAAATAATTTGTTCTGAAAATATTAGCAATTATAAGGCTATCACAAGTTAAAAAGAATAATTTTAAGAAGGTATCTCCCCCCCACAAAAAGAAGACTCCTAAGGTTTAAAATGTATTTTAAAAATGAAAAATCTTTCTTGAAGTTTTTATTATAGTTTTAATTCTAAGCTTAATGATCAAATTTAATATTTCCAATCAGCAAAATACTTTACTGTATTTCAAACCAGATTTAAATTGAATGAAATTACATTTTTTTAATCCATAACATGGCTAAAATCTACCATATTAAAAAAATCTGCCAACACAACATGATTCTCTTTATTAAAAATATTTCAAAAGTATAATATACGTTATTGAAACTTTATTTGAGGAAGATGAATTGATTTAAAGTTTAATTAATTAGCCGAATTAAAACAAATATTGATTTTAGTTTAAAATATCACGGGAAAGCATTTTTTGAACACAGAAGTGGGTGTTTGTATTAAGTGTTTATCGATAGCTTAATGTTTGGTAAATTTAAGTAAAGTGTACATAACTGTAAAAATTACTTGGCGAATACAACGTGAAAGCTTTTTATATATATATTTTTTAACCACACAGTAATCTTAAATATAATAATGTAATCTAATGTTTTATTGAATTTTATATACTTTGGCTTTAAATTAAGTAAATTATAAATTTAAAATATAAAAATGGTGTGTACGTGGAAAAATAAATGACATAAAATTAACTTATTTCTAGAATATTGTTTTTAAAAAAAATAAATTCCTCAAATAAAAAATAAATTCTGAAAGGTTCATTAAAATCCACTAGTTACCTGATTTTCGAAAGAATTTTAAAAATTTGTTTTCCCTTGTCCCTCTTTCTCTCTATTCGACCCGTGAGTATCAGATTCTCTAGGCCTTCCTTTCTCATTATGTGTCCCAGAAACTTCAGCTGCCTCTTCCTGATGTTAAGTATAAGCCGCCTCCTTGTCTGAAACCTCTCTAAGACCTCATCGTTGCTCACACGCTCGGTACATGATATTCTTAGCATCCTTCATGATGGTGAAAATTGAAATAAAATAGCCAACGTTTACTGGCTCTTGGAAGATATTCTTCTTGAATGGAAATCCAAAATGAATCAATGGACACCCTCTTTATGCTTGATTTGTAAACCACGATCAGCAGACATGGTAACCAGTTCCTCTGTTAAAGAATTTAGCATCCAGTTTAAAATATCAAATGACAAAGACTTGATTTAAATATGGAAGCCATGTGCTTGGTGTCCTTAGCTTAAAAAAATTATTTGTTTTGTGTAATATAAAAATAATTCCTCAATTACTCTTCTGTTAAATTACGACACACCTGAATACCTTTCAGTGCGGATTAGTGCGCTGAAGTGCATCCTCGAGAAACGCTACGCTTCCCTGATAATAGTATCCAGATATTTGAATTTTAAGTCTCTTTCATCCTGGTTGAAAGATATTTGTCATTGTTCGTCACGAACTTAGTAAAGCCGGTATCAATCTCCAGGCCATACCTGAAGGATGTTTCATCCAGGTTACCAAACTAACGATCTCCTCTTCGTTACCCGCTAGACCAGGGCAGTCACGTACTATTCCAACCTAGTCGAGCGGGGGAAAGACCCTGATTGGAGGTCCAGGGCAGTGCTTTGTGACCATCTCTATATTATCAATATGTGCGTTTTTCTATCTACATTTATATACGTTACAAATTAAACTAAGCACAAATGACTATTAAAGGATGAAAACATTTCGTGGATTTTGGCATCATTCTAGGGTCTTTTTTTAAAATCCAAATCCGTGAATTTGTTTTTGTTCTAACCTAGGGAAGGTTACTAAACAGAATAATAGCGCGAAGTTTGGTAATGAACGATAATACTTAGGACAAGACCAACACATATAAGATTCGCCAGCGGCGCGTAGAAGTAGTAGTCAACTGCTAGAAGTGAGTCAAGTGAATTCCACAATGAATCCCCAACTGCGGGATATCTACTAACGGCCCCACGCGGTGAGATGTGGCACAAGACTGAATTTAATGTGGGGTATCCGAGCCCGTAGGATCGGCCAAAAATTCCCCATAGAAAACGTATAAAATGGAGTCGGTAGCAGTTTTCCGAGACGAGACTCTGCCCTTCGACATAGCCTGGTCTGGGGATCCTATCTGCCCGGAGACAGAGAGTGTGACCAGCACAGCTGGGGACGAATCTCCAACTGCAGACCAACATACAGTATTTACTACTGTATTTATGTGAATGGGGACATACCCATTATCGTCCATAGGTATGCTACACTGTATATAATTCGCTATTTTTCATCTATAATGTTGAATGTGTGAAATTATTCAACTTTTTAACATGAAAAATCTCAAGTTGATGTTAAAAACTGCCGTTGTTGATTTAAGATCTATTATGACGTGTTTATTTTCAATTTTCTAGTTGAATTGTTCACCTATATTGCATATAAACTATTATCGTACATAATTAGTTTACAATAAAATTTGTATTTTATATGAATACTACCTTATAAAAAACAGAGATGTGACGGAGTGGAGGGCCACGTATCATTGATTTGCGGTGGGGAGCATGAGACCCTTGCACCGGCCCTGCGTTTGACCACCTATGTCGTCTGCAAAGCGAAGGTTTGTGATGTTGTGACCTCCGATGCTAAACCTGCCCTTGTGTTTCTCAAGGGCATCTCACCTGATCCGCCCAAGGAAGATGTTATAGAGCGTTGAGGGTCAGAAGACAACCTTGGCGTCCACCGACAGATGTGTGGAGCCACTTTTTTGATCAAATATACTATAATAAATTGTCTCGACCTCAGACCGCTCCATCCAGGAGGCTGTATTGGTCAAATGGTTTAAGAAAAAAAACAACAACGAAGTCAGTGTGATATTTTTTAAGCAACGTTTCGTATTTTACTGCAGGGATAACAAAATAACAACTAACATAGACGACAAAAAAATGCAAATTCCTTACTAGAAACGAAATAGAAATGGCCAATTATTTAATGAGACACATGTTTCTGCTTATTTAGGTATCTTCAATACTTCGTTAAAAAACAGCATACTCTGATGAAAAAAAAAAGGCCCCAAACCTAATAAAAACAAAGTTTTATCGTCTAAATGTTTATGTTATTATTAAGAGGAAAGACTAAAGTATTTTTGATTACTTTTTTACATTTTTAATCCTTCCTAGCACGTCCGAAATTTTAGTTAAAGATATAGTTTTTTAGTCAGTAAATTACCATAAAATCGATCATGTCCATCATTTTTGGTAACTTTGTAAACAAATGTGAATTTTTCCGTTTAAAAATCTTGTAAAATTCAATTATATCTTTTTCAAAAGTTATTTGAGGAAAATTTAAAGTTTGCATAATATAATTGGAAACAAACATTACTTAATTTTTTAGCAGAGAAAATTTAGTTGAAAAGAAGAGGATTATGTCTAACCATGATGATAGATTTAGGAGGTGTAAATTGACGTTTATGTCAATGTATTGACAACTGACGCCAGGGGAATTTATCGGATGGAAGGGCAGAAGTGACAGTATTTTCGAATTTTTAGTGAACCAACTTATGTAACTGTAAAGCTTTTTTATTTAATTAAATAATGTCTTAGTTTTATTGGGTTATGTATTTTACAATTCAGAGCTGAATTCTGGGTAATATCGAGTCGAAATTTATTAAAAAAATCGATGATTTATATTCTTCAAAGTCTTCTGCTTTCATAAAATTAAGTAAAGGTGGGGTGTTAACATATGTAAAAAAATATTTTTATCACGACTTTCTAAAAAAGAAACATTTCTAAAATAATAAGTTCTGAAAGTTTCACTAAAATCCGAGAATTTCCAAATTAATGTTTATTTCAAATGAAAAAAAAAGGCGCTAAAAAATCTAATGGTAAATATTACATGACCGCTGACGTAAAAAAAACAAGATTTTTATCCAAAATTTCGAACGTGCTCGAAAGAATTAAAAAAATTTAAGAAAATAATTAAAAGTACTTTGGTCTTTCCTCTTAATAATAACATAAACATTTTGACAATAAAACTTTGTTTTTATTAAGTTTGGGGCCTTTTTTCATCATGCTATGTTGTTGTTTTTTTTCGGCGAATTATTGAAGCTTATTGTTCGATAATATTTGTCGATGACAGGAGCAAACCATCATCCATACTGTCATCACCCATCATTGTTTTTAACCGATTCTTGGAATATTTCATTTTCGAAAAAAAGTTTTTTCACAAACATATGTACTTCCAAATATGTATCTTTGTCTTCTTCAATAGACTTCCATTCCGCTTGGCAAAATATATTTTCTTGTAGAAGTCAGCAGTAGATTCGGAAATGAATTTTGATTTGAAAAAATTCGTCGCATTGTAAGTCGATTAACTGCAAGTGATATTTTTCTGCCACTTCTTCCACAAATTAATTAGATATTAATGCCCAGGTGTGTTATGTTGGTGGGCCGGACAAAAATCCTTCGTGGACCGGATGCGGACCGCGAGTTGCCGACCACTGATATATGTCATCTGCAAAAGGAAAGGGTTTGCGGCCTCCAATAGTTATTAATAGCAATGTTGATTATGAAGTACCAAGAAAAAAGAAAAGAAAGTCTTCTCTGCCTGACGACAACAGGTTCTACTCTGACGTCAATGCATTCCTCTTGTTGAGGTGAGGTTCAACCCATTACTCACGCCTTGTTTGCGGTGAAATGCTTAACAAAATAAGCCAATATACCATATGTAATACATGGGATCTAACTGTCATTAGTCAACAAAAATAAAATTATTTACATCAAAGCATCAGTGACTGTGTCTCGGTAAAATAATAAAACCATTAGACTGTGAAGGACTGACACCATGTTGCCTGCTAACACAAATTACTTTCTGTCAGTTAAAAGTTCTGTTTGAAGGGTTATAAAACAATTAAGATTGGTTCGAGAAATGATGGAGTAGTTATCGGCATGCTTATCTTTTAATGACCCCTGTGTGTTCTTAGATCTATTTCCATTTTCGAATCCACATCCCATCCCTGAATTCTGATGTTAAGAAGAAAGAACTCTCTGACACACTAGAATTTGAGGCTGGATTCAATTGTGATTTCAGAAGACATTAAATCCTCCTGGAAATCTCTCAGAAATGTCATTTATTCCAGCTTCCTTGAAGTTCTAGTTCTTCCCAAAAGAAAGCATCAGGACTGGTTCGATATAAATGATACTCACGTCCAACGTCTCAAGAAGATGCACAATTCGCATAAAATATTCTTAAACAACAAAAATTGTCCATCAGAAAAGGGCATCTACAAGCAGTGTAAGCAGGAAGTGCAAAAAGCTCTAAGAAAAATGAAATAATTCTGGTGGTCTGCTAAGGCTGTGGAAATTCTGGAGGCAGCTGACAGAAAATATACCAAAGGCCTTAAAAAGGTGTACAGCCCACTAGGAATTGGAATTTCGCCTGTTATGTCGTCTGACGGCAACACACTCCACACAGACAAGAAAGAAATTATATCACGATGGAAAGAACACTTTGAAAGTGTCCTTAATTCCACCTCTGACATCGATGACAACGTCATTGCTTCAAATCACCAATGACCAGAAATTTCCCAGTTGTCTCTTGAGCCATACCTAAAGAAAATCCAGGATTCTATCAAGCAATTGTCCCCGAACAAAGCCCCCGGAAAAGATGCCATTCCCCCCGAAATTTTTAAATATGTTGGGAAGACTCTGGTTAAGAAACTCTTTGAACTTTTTAAAGTCATATGGGAGATTGGTTCTGTTCCACAGGACTACAAAGATGCTTGCATAAAACATCTATTCAACAACAAAGGCAAAAAGGTTGTATGTTATAATTCCCGTGGCATTGCACTCCTAAGTATCGCTGGCAAAATTCTTGCTCGTGTTATTCTCAACAGAATATCGTTCAGGTCGTGGAACCATATATATATATATATATATATATATATATATATATATATCATCCACAGACAGACTGTTTCGCAGCTCATCAGTGTAGCTAGACGTCCGGTTGCCTATAGCTAGGATCGAAACCCGACTGAATTGGCGTCAGTCGGAAATTCTACCACTAAGTCGTCGGCGCACGGCAGGGATGAAGGTGAATTTTAGCGTGCTTAATTTTTAGATTTAGATAAACACACAGTGACTGACAGTGTATCAATTCTGCCGAAGAGTCATGCTATATTAGCTTTAATAGTCACTGTTTAACAGCAAAAAATTAAAAAAAATTACCTCAACATAGAGATAGTCTATTTCAAGCTGTTGTGTGCGCGGCTATTATCAGCCCCTATGTGTCTCTGTGTCTCGGAGCATTGTTTCAAATTTATTTTCAATGTCCGTCCTCCTCTGGTAAACCCCTTGTTAATGAGAATGGGTTTGTGTTGGCGATTGGTGGGGGCGTAAGATATCTTATACCGGTCTCGGGTTGAAGTTTATTTATGTCCAAAACCTTTGTTGTTTGTAGTTTAATATTAGTTCCTACTATATCAGTCCCTAATATGGGCGTTTCTTATACGGGCCGCGAATTTTTTTTTGGGGGGGGAGGATTCGCAGCAAATAGTTTTTATACTACAGGTGTCCAATATTATTAATAAGTGATAGGGAATTTAAACTTAAACCCGTTAAGATTAATGCAAATTAGTTGAGTTATAGATTTATAGATTGTGGGTAATACCTGAGCACCCAATGGAATAAATCATGCTGTTAAACACACTCATATGCGTACAGATCTACATACATACATATATGTACATTTACATGTCCACATATATATGTCACTATACGTACACATACATCCACACATATATGCACATGTATTCTTATATAATTTGGAATTTTTTCCTATGTCTACATTTCGTGATTAGTTCTCTCCGTTGTTTTAATAGTTTGCATTGATATTTATATTTTATTATCCTGATTTTTTCTTCTAAACATAGCTTGCAGCTACCCCTAAAACTATTGGGGGATGTTTGCGAAAACTAGAATTTTCCAATTTATTTGAGGATTCAGACCCTTTTCCTTCAATTCTCAAAGTTTTTCACAAAATACATATGCACTGTTAAAATAAAAAAATTAAGCTCTCTGTGGATCAGTTTTAATAATTAATATTACTAGGGTCCACCTGGATTATATACCAACGGATCGATTACCTGTACTCTCTCTCTCTCTCTCTCTCTCTCTCTATATATATATATATATATATATATATATATATATATATATGTATATAAATATATATATATATATATATATATATATATATATATATATATATATATATTTATATACATATATATATATATATATATATATATATATATTTATATACATATATATATATATATATATATATATATATATATATATATATATATATATATATATATCGAGTTTCGATCCTGGTTTGAAGCAATCGGATGTCTTCACCGATTGAGCCCTATAGGGAAAAGGGAATTTTTAACGGCTGCTGATGCTTTAAATGCATCGCTCTTCGTTAGAATTGACCTCTATGGCCGCCGTATGGCGTTTATATACCACGTATATAATGCATCACAAATTCTCTTACTCTGCCGTGCGCCGATAGCCTAGGGGTAAGGGTCTCTGACTAATGTCAAATCGGTCGAGTTTCGATCCCGGCTTGAAGCAATCGGATGTTTAGCCACACTGTTGAATATAGCGAAAGAGTCTGTCCGTGAAATATATATATATATGTGTGTGTGTGAGTTTGTGTTCGTGTGTGTCACGCTGCTTTTGACTTCTTTTTAACTTTCTTTACCTACATGTAGTGAAAACCTGCTTAAATTTAAGCATGAGAGGACAGTTGAAATAACGATTTGCAAAAATAATAAACCTTGATGTTACCAATAATAGTAAAAATATATTTCCAATATTGCTGGTTGTGTGGGCCAATCCCCACTGTACAGCCTCAACAGTTCTCAATCGCTTACGCGACCTTGTGAGAGATGAATTATTCTCCACCCTGCAACCCTTATCCCACAGAGGAAATGTCCCTAGCCTTTCACTACTAAACCGCTATTACTATGGCAGAGGTTCGGACGAGTTACATTCCTTAGTGCCCCCAGCTTGGACCTTCATAGCTACGACTCGCCATGCAATGCTCACGGGATTGGGGAATCACCCCCATTCGCTTATGTTTCTTTGATAAAAAGTAAGTTTTACTCAGACAAATTCTTCCTCAGAACTGTTAGTTTGTAGAACAAACTCCCGAGAGAATGCTTCCCCGACAACTAAAATCTTGATTTTTTTCAAGTCCAAGGTCAACCGGTATCTATACTATTCGTCTATATAATATTCTCTTACTTTCTCCTCTTACAATCTCACTCAGTAACCCTCTGCCTTGAGTGGCTTTTGGGCCATGTATTGGGTGAACTATCATTAGAAAAAATGAAATCACTGTCATATGACGGCCAACGCTCTGGTTATAGAATTTAATATTCAGCTTAAACTGGAGCATCGAGGACGGAAAGTGCCACACTGATATCCAAAGGCGACCTGGGAGAGCCAAAGGTGCATTCCAAAAGCTAAGGAATGCATTAAGAAACAAAGGTTTCGTTAGATACCAAGAAATAGTACTGAACTGTTACGTGATATTTGTCCTCCTGTATGGCAGTAAATGCTGGATAGCTTACTCAAAGATGAAGAGACTTGAAGCAAAACAGAAATGTGGCTCTACAGAAGGATGCTGAGAATACCATGAGCAATGTGAGCAACGACGAAGTTTTAGAGAAAATATAAACAAAGAGGAAACTTATACTTAACATCAAGAAGAGACGGTTGAAATTTCTAGCACATATAATGAGGAAAGAGAGCTTGGAAAATCTGATACTCACAGGACGGAATGAAGGCACAGGAAAACAACGCATGACTTACTTGAGTAAATGGATGGCGGAACAACGTTTAGGAGAAATAACAAAAAGACAAAATTTATTAAGAGCTACGAAGAACTGGAAATTGTGGAGAGTCATGATCGCCAACGTCTTCTAGAGACACAGTCCATAGAAGAAGAATGAGTTTGAGTAAATGTATGGTGGAAAAGGTTTTAGGAGAAATAACAAAAAGACAACATTTATTAAGGGCTACGATGGACAGGAAATTGTGGAGAGCCATGATCGCCAACGTCCTTCCAGGGACACAGTCCATAGAAGAAGAATGACTTTGAGTAAATGTATTGTGGAAAAAGTTTTAGGAGAAATAATAAAAAGACAACATTTATTAAGGGCTACGATGGACAGGAAATTGTGGAGAGCCATGGTCGCCAACGTCCTTCTAGGGACATAGTCCATAGAAGAATGAGTTTGAGTAAATGTATGGTGGAAAAAGTTTTAGGAGAAATAACAAAAAGACAACATTTATTAAGGGCTACGATGGACAGGAAATTGTGGAGAGCCATGATCGCCAACGTCCTTCTAGGGACATAGTCCATAGAAGAAGAATGAGTTTGAGTAAATGTATGGTGGAAAAAGTTTTAGGAGAAATAACAAAAAGACAACATTTATTAAGGGCTACGATGGACAGGAAATTGTGGAGAGCCATGATCGCCAACGTCCTTCTAGGGACATAGCCCATAGAAGAAGAATGAGTTTGAGTAAATGTATGGTGGAAAAAGTTTTAGGAGAAATAACAAAAAGACAACATTTATTAAGGGCTACGATGGACAGGAAATTGTGGAGAGCCATGATCGCCAACGTCCTTCTAGGGACATAGTCCATAGAAGAACAATGAGTTTGAGTAAATGTATGGTGGAAAAGTTTTAGGAGAAATAACAAAAAGACAACATTTATTAAGGGCTACGATGAACAGGAAAATGTGGAGAGTCATGATCGCCAACGTCCTTCTAGGGACATAGTCCATAGAAGAAGAATGAGTTTGAGTAAATGTATGGTGGAAAAAGTTTTAGGAGAAATAACAAAAAGACAACATTTATTAAGGGCTACGATGGACAGGAAATTGTGGAGAGCAATGATCGCCAACGTCTTCTAGGGACACAGTCCATAGAAGAAGAATGAGTTTGAGTAAATGTATGGTGGAAAAAGTTTTAGGAGAAATAACAAAAAGACAACACTTATTAAGGGCTACGACGGACAGGAAATTGTGGAGAGCCATGATCGCCAACGTCCTTCTAGGGACATAGTCCATAGAAGAAGAATGAGTTTGAGTAAATGTATGGTGAAAAAAGTTTTAGGAGAAATAACAAAAAGACAACATTTATTAAGGGCTACGATGGACAGGAAATTGTGGAGAACCATGATCGCCAACGTCCTTCTAGGGACATAGTCCATAGAAGAAGAATGAGTTTGAGTAAATGTATGGTGGAAAAAGTTTTAGGAGAAATAATAAAAAGACAACATTTATTAAGGGCTACGATGGACAGGAAATTGTGGAGAGCCATGATCGCCAACGTCCTTCTAGGGACATAGTCCATAGAAGAAGAATGAGTTTGAGTAAATGTATCATGGAAAAAGTTTTAGGAGAAATAACAAAAAGACAACATTTATTAAGGGCTACGATGGACAGGAAATTGTGGAGAGCCATGATCGCCAACGTCCTTCTAGGGACATAGTCCATAGAAGAAGAATGAGTTTAAGTAAATGTATGGTGGAAAAAGTTTTAGGAGAAATAACAAAAAGACAGCATTTATTAAGGGCTACGATTGACAGGAAATTGTGGAGAGCCATGATCGCCAACGTCCTTCTAGGGACACAGTCCATAGAAGAAGAATGAGTTTTAGTAAATGTATGGTGGAAAAAGTTTTAGGAGAAATAACAAAAAGACAATATTTATTAAGGGCTACGATGGACAGGAAATTGTGGAGAGCCATGATCGCCAACGTCTTCTAGGGACACAGTCCATAGAAGAAGAATGAGTTTGAGTAAATGTATGGTGGAAAAAGTTTTAGGAAAAATAACAAAAAGACAGCATTTATTAATTGCTACGATGGACAGGAAATTATGGAGAGCCATGATCGCCAACGTCCTTCTAGGGACATAGTCCATAGAAGAAGAATGAGTTTGAGTAAATGGATGGTGGAAAAAGTTTTAGGAGAAATAACAAAAAGACAGCATTTATTAAGGGCTACGATGGACAGGAAATTGTGGAGAGCCATGATCGCCAACGTCCTTCTAGGGACACAGTCCATAGAAGAAGAATGAGTTTGAGTAAATGTATGGTGGAAAAAGTTTTAGGAGAAATAACAAAAAGACAACATTTATTAAGGGCTACGATGGACTGGAAATTGTGGAGAGCCATGATCGCCAACGTCCTTCTAGGGACATAGTCCATAGAAGAAGAATGAGTTTGAGTAAATGGATGGTGAAAAAAGTTTTAGGAGAAATAACAAAAAGACAACATTTATTAAAGGCTACGATGGACAAGAAATTGTGGAGAACCATGATCGCCAACGTCTTCTAGGGACATAGTCCATAGAAGAAGAATGAGTTTGAGTAAATGTATGGTGGAAAAAGTTTTAGGAAAAATAACAAAAAGACAGCATTTATTAATTGCTACGATGGACAGGAAATTATGGAGAGCCATGATCGCCAACGTCCTTCTAGGGACATAGTCCATAGAAGAAGAATGAGTTTGAGTAAATGGATGGTGGAAAAAGTTTTAGGAGAAATAACAAAAAGACAGCATTTATTAAGGGCTACGATGGACAGGAAATTGTGGAGAGCCATGATCGCCAACGTCCTTCTAGGGACATAGTCCATAGAAGAAGAATGAGTTTGAGTAAATGTATGGTGGAAAAAGTTTTAGGAGAAATAATAAAAAGACAACATTTATTAAGGGCTACGTTGGACAGGAAATTGTGGAGAGCCATGATCGCCAACGTCCTTCTAGGGACATAGTCCATAGAAGAAGAATGAGTTTGAGTAAATGTATCATGGAAAAAGTTTTAGGAGAAATAACAAAAAGACAACATTTATTAAGGGCTACGATGGACAGGAAATTGTGGAGAGCCATGATCGCCAACGTCCTTCTAGGGACATAGTCCATAGAAGAAGAATGAGTTTAAGTAAATGTATGGTGGAAAAAGTTTTAGGAGAAATAACAAAAAGACAACATTTATTAAGGGCTACGATGGACAGGAAATTGTGGAGAGCCATGATCGCCAACGTCTTCTAGGGACACAGTCCATAGAAGAAGAATGAGTTTGAGTAAATGTATGGTGGAAAAAGTTTTAGGAAAAATAACAAAAAGACAGCATTTATTAATTGCTACGATGGACAGGAAATTATGGAGAGCCATGATCGCCAACGTCCTTCTAGGGACATAGTCCATAGAAGAAGAATGAGTTTGAGTAAATGGATGGTGGAAAAAGTTTTAGGAGAAATAACAAAAAGACAGCATTTATTAAGGGCTACGATGGACAGGAAATTGTGGAGAGCCATGATCGCCAACGTCCTTCTAGGGACACAGTCCATAGAAGAAGAATGAGTTTGAGTAAATGTATGGTGGAAAAAGTTTTAGGAGAAATAACAAAAAGACAACATTTATTAAGGGCTACGATGGACTGGAAATTGTGGAGAGCCATGATCGCCAACGTCCTTCTAGGGACATAGTCCATAGAAGAAGAATGAGTTTGAGTAAATGGATGGTGAAAAAAGTTTTAGGAGAAATAACAAAAAGACAACATTTATTAAAGGCTACGATGGACAAGAAATTGTGGAGAACCATGATCGCCAACGTCTTCTAGGGACATAGTCCATAGAAGAAGAATGAGTTTGAGTAAATGTATGGTGGAAAAAGTTTTAGGAAAAATAACAAAAAGACAGCATTTATTAATTGCTACGATGGACAGGAAATTATGGAGAGCCATGATCGCCAACGTCCTTCTAGGGACATAGTCCATAGAAGAAGAATGAGTTTGAGTAAATGGATGGTGGAAAAAGTTTTAGGAGAAATAACAAAAAGACAGCATTTATTAAGGGCTACGATGGACAGGAAATTGTGGAGAGCCATGATCGCCAACGTCCTTCTAGGGACATAGTCCATAGAAGAAGAATGAGTTTGAGTAAATGTATGGTGGAAAAAGTTTTAGGAGAAATAATAAAAAGACAACATTTATTAAGGGCTACGTTGGACAGGAAATTGTGGAGAGCCATGATCGCCAACGTCCTTCTAGGGACATAGTCCATAGAAGAAGAATGAGTTTGAGTAAATGTATCATGGAAAAAGTTTTAGGAGAAATAACAAAAAGACAACATTTATTAAGGGCTACGATGGACAGGAAATTGTGGAGAGCCATGATCGCCAACGTCCTTCTAGGGACATAGTCCATAGAAGAAGAATGAGTTTAAGTAAATGTATGGTGGAAAAAGTTTTAGGAGAAATAACAAAAAGACAACATTTATTAAGGGCTACGATGGACAGGAAATTTGTGAGAGCCATGATCGCCAACGTCCTTCTAGGGACATAGTCCATAGAAGAAGAATGAGTTTAAGTAAATGTATGGTGGAAAAAGTTTTAGGAGAAATAACAAAAAGACAACATTTATTAAGGGCTACGATGGACAGGAAATTGTGGAGAGCCATGATCGCCAACGTCCTTCTAGGGACATAGTCCATAGAAGAAGAATGAGTTTTAGTAAATGTATGGTGGAAAAAGTTTTAGGAGAAATAACAAAAAGACAATATTTATTAAGGGCTACGATAGACAGGAAATTATGGAGAGCCATGATCGCCAACGTCTTCTAGGGACACAGTCCATAGAAGAAGAATGAGTTTGAGTAAATGTATGGTGGAAAAAGTTTTAGGAGAAATAACAAAAAGACAACATTTATTAAGGGCTACGATGGACAGGAAATTGTGGAGAGTCATGATCGCCAACGTCCTTCTAGGGACATAGTCCATAGAAGAAGAATGAGTTTGAGTAAATGTATGGTGGAAAAAGTTTTAGGAGAAATAACAAAAAGACAACATTTATTAAGGGCTACAATGGACAGGAAATTGTGGAGAGCCATGATCGCCAACGTCCTTCTAGGGACATAGTCCATAGAAGAAGAATGAGTTTGAGTAAATGTATGGTGGAAAAAGTTTTAGGAGAAAATAACAAAAAGACAACATTTATTAAGGGGTACGATGGACAGGAAATTGTGGAGAGCCATGATCGCCAACGTCTTCTAGGGACATAGTCCATAGAAGAAGAATGAGTTTGAGTAAATGGATGGTGGAAAAGGTTTTAGGAGAAATAACAAAAAGACAACATTTATTAAGGGCTACGATGGACAGGAAATTGTGGAGAGCCATGATCGCCAACGTCTTCTAGGGACACAGTCCATAGAAGAAGAATGAGTTTGAGTAAATGTATGGTGGAAAAAGTTCTAGGAGAAATAACAAAAAGACAACATTTATTAAGGGCTACGATGGACAGGAAATTATGGAGAGCCATGATCGCCAACGTCCTTCTAGGGACATAGTCCATAGAAGAAGAATGAGTTTGAGTAAATGGATGGTGAAAAAAGTTTTAGGTGAAATAACAAAAAGACAACATTTATTAAGGGCTACGATGGACAGGAAATTGTGGAGAACCATGATCGCCAACGTCTTCTAGGGACATAGTCCATAGAAGAAGAATGAGTTTGAGTAAATGGATGGTGGAAAAAGTTTTAGGAGAAATAACAAAAAGACAACATTTATTAAGGGCTACGATGGACAGGAAATTGTGGAGAGCCATGATCGCCAACGTCTTCTAGGGACACAGTCCATAGAAGAAGAATGAGTTTGAGTAAATGTATGGTGGAAAAAGTTCTAGGAGAAATAACAAAAAGACAACATTTATTAAGGGCTACGATGGACAGGAAATTATGGAGAGCCATGATCGCCAACGTCCTTCTAGGGACATAGTCCATAGAAGAAGAATGAGTTTGAGTAAATGTATGGTGGAAAAAGTCTTAGGAGAAATAACAAAAAGACAGCATTTATTAAGGGCTACGATGGACAGGAAATTGTGGAGAGCCATGATCGCCAATGTCCTTCTAGGGACATAGTCCATAGAAGAAGAATGAGTTTGAGTAAATGGATGGTGAAAATGTTTTAGGAGAAATAACAAAAAGACAGCATTTATTAAGGGCTACGATGGACAGGAAATTGTGGAGAGCCATGATCGCCAACGTCCTTCTAGGGAGACAGTCCATAGAAGAAGAATGAGTTTGAGTAAATGGATGGTGTAAAAAGTTTTAGGAGAAATAACAAAAAGAAAACATTTATTAAGGGCTCCGATGGACAGGAAATTGTGGAGAGCCATGATCGCCAACGTCCTTCTAGGGACATAGTCCATAGAAGAAGAATGAGTTTGAGTAAATGTATGGTGGAAAAAGTTTTAGGAGAAATAACAAAAAGACAGCATTTATTAAGGGCTACGATGGACAGGAAATTGTGAAGAGCCATGATCGCCAATGTCCTTCTAGGGACATAGTCCATAGAAGAAGAATGAGTTTGAGTAAATGGATCGTGGAAAAAGTTTTAGGAGAAATAACAAAAAGGCAGCATTTATTAAGGGCTACGATGGACAGGAAATTGTGGAGAGCCATGATCGCCAACGTCCTTCTAGGGACACAGTCCATAGAAGAAGAATGAGTTTGAGTAAATGGATCGTGGAAAAAGTTTTAGGAGAAATAACAAAAAGACAGCATTTATTAAGGGCTACGATGGACAGAAATTGTGGAGAGCCATGATCGCCAACGTCCTTCTAGGGACACAGTCCATAGAAGAAGAATGAGTTTGAGTAAATGGATGGTGGAAAAAGTTTTAGGAGAAATAACAAAAAGACAACATTTATTAAGGGCTACGATGGACAGAAAATTGTGGAGAGCCATGATCGCCAACGTCCTTCTAGGGACATAGTCCATAGAAGAAGAATGAGTTTGAGTAAATGTATGTTGGAAAAGTTTTAGGAGAAATAACAAAAAGACAACATTTATTAAGGGCTACGATGGACAGGAAATTGTGGAGAGCCATGATCGCCAACGTCCTTCTAGGGACATAGTCCATAGAAGAAGAATGAGTTTGAGTAAATGTATGGTGGAAAAAGTTTTAGGAGAAATAACAAAAAGACAGCATTTATTAAGGGCTACGATGGACAGGAAATTGTGGAGAGCCATGATCGCCAATGTCCTTCTAGGGACATAGTCCATAGAAGAAGAATGAGTTTGAGTAAATGGATGGTGGAAAAAGTTTTAGGAGAAATAACAAAAAGACAGCATTTATTAAGGGCTACGAAGGACAGGAAATTGTGGAGAGCCATGATCGCCAATGTCCTTCTAGGGACATAGTCCATAGAAGAAGAATGAGTTTGAGTAAATGGATGGTGGGAAAAGTTTTAGGAGAAATAACAAAAAGACAGCATTTATTAAGGGCTACGATGGACAGGAAATTGTGGAGAGCCATGATCGCCAATGTCCTTCTAGGGACATAGTCCATAGAAGAAGAATGAGTTTGAGTAAATGTATGGTGGAAAAAGTTTTAGGAGAAATAACAAAAAGACAACATTTATTAAGGGCTACGATGGACAGGAAATTGTGGAGAGCCATGATCGCCAACGTCTTCTAGGGACATAGTCCATAGAAGAAGAATGAGTTTGAGTAAATGGATGGTGGAAAAAGTTTTAGGAGAAATAACAAAAAGACAACATTTATTAAGGGCTACGATGGACAGGAAATTGTGAAGAGCCATGATCGCCAATGTCCTTCTAGGGACATAGTCCATAGAAGAAGAATGAGTTTGAGTAAATGGATGGTGGAAAAAGTTTTAGGAGAAATAACAAAAAGACAGCATTTATTAAGGGCTACGAAGGACAGGAAATTGTGGAGAGCCATGATTGCCAATGTCCTTCTTGGGACATAGTCCATAGAAGAAGAATGAGTTTGAGTAAATGGATGGTGGAAAAAGTTTTAGGAGAAATAACAAAAAGACAGCATTTATTAAGGCCTACGATGGACAGGAAATTGTGGAGAGCCATGATCGCCAACGTCTTCTAGGGACATAGTCCATAGAAGAAGAATAAGTTTGAATAAATGTATGGTGGAAAAAGTTTTAGGAGAAATAACAAAAAGACAGCATTTATTAAGGGCTACGATGGACAGGAAATTGTGGAGAGCCATGATCGCCAATGTCCTTCTATGGACATAGTCCATAGAAGAAGAATGAGTTTGAGTAAATGTATGGTGGAAAAAGTTTTAGGAGAAATAACAAAAAGACAACATTTATTAAGGGCTACGATGGACAGGAAATTGTGGAGAGCCATGATCGCCAATGTCCTTCTAGGGACACAGTCCATAGAAGAAGAATGAGTTTGAGTAAATGGATGGTGGAAAAAGTTTTAGGAGAAATAACAAAAAGACAACATTTATTAAAGGCTACGAAGGACAGGAAATTGTGGAGAGCCATGATCGCCAATGTCCTTCTAGGGACATAGTCCATAGAAGAAGAATGTGTTTGAGTAAATGGATGGTGGAAAAAGTTTTAGGAGAAATAACAAAAAAGACAGCATTTATTAAGGGCTACGAAGGACAGGAAATTGTGGAGAGCCATGATCGCCAACGTCCTTCTAGGGACATAGTCCATAGAAGAAGAATGAGTTTGAGTATATGGATGGTGGGAAAAGTTTTAGGAGAAATAACAAAAAGACAGCATTTATTAAGGGCTACGATGGACAGGAAATTGTGGAGAGACATTATCGCCAACGTCCTGCTAGGGACACAGTCCATAGAAGAAGAATGAGTTTGTGTAAATGGATCGTGGAAAAAGTTTTAAGAGAAATAACAAAAAGACAGGATTTATTAAGGGCTACGATGGACAGGAAATTGTGGAGAGCCATGATCGCCAACGTCCTTCTAGGGACACAGTCCATAGAAGAAGAATGAGTTTGAGTAAATGGATGGTGGAAAAAGTTTTAGGAGAAATAACAAAAAGACAACATTTATTAAGGGCTACGATGGACAGAAAATTGTGGAGAGCCATGATCGCCAACGTCCTTCTAGGGACATAGTCCATAGAAGAAGAATGAGTTTGAGTAAATGTATGGTGGAAAAGTTTTAGGAGAAATAACAAAAAGACAGCATTTATTAAGGGCTACGATGGACAGGAAATTGTGGAGAGCCATGATCGCCAACGTCCTTCTAGGGACATAGTCCATAGAAGAAGAATGAGTTTGAGTAAATGTATGGTGGAAAAAGTTTTAGGAGAAATAACAAAAAGACAGCATTTATTAAGGGCTACGATGGACAGGAAATTATGGAGAGCCATGATCGCCAACGTCTTCTAGGGACATAGTCCATAGAAGAAGAATGAGTTTGAGTAAATGTATGGTGGAAAAAGTTTTAGGAGAAATAACAAAAAGACAGCATTTATTAAGGGCTACGATGGACAGGAAATTATGGAGAGCCATGATCGCCAACGTCCTTCTAGGGACATAGTCCATAGAAGAAGAATGAGTTTGAGTAAATGTATGGTGGAAAAGTTTTAGGAGAAATAACAAAAAGACAGCATTTATTAAGGGCTACGATGGACAGGAAATTGTGGAGAGCCATGATCGCCAACGTCCTTCTAGGGACATAGTCCATAGAAGAAGAATGAGTTTGAGTAAATGTATGGTGGAAAAAGTTTTAGGAGAAATAACAAAAAGACAGCATTTATTAAGGGCTACGATGGACAGGAAATTGTGGAGAGCCATGATCGCCAACGTCTTCTAGGGACATAGTCCATAGAAGAAGAATGAGTTTGAGTAAATGTATGGTGGAAAAAGTTTTAGGAGAAATAACAAAAAGACAGCATTTATTAAGGGCTACGATGGACAGGAAATTATGGAGAGCCATGATCGCCAATGTCCTTCTAGGGACATAGTCCATAGAAGAAGAATGAGTTTGAGTAAATGTATGGTGGAAAAAGTTTTAGGAGAAATAACAAAAAGACAACATTTATTAAGGGCTACGATGGACAGGAAATTGTGAAGAGCCATGATCGCCAATGTCCTTCTAGGGACATAGTCCATAGAAGAAGAATGAGTTTGAGTAAATGGATCGTGGAAAAAGTTTTAAGAGAAATAACAAAAAGACAGGATTTATTAAGGGCTACGATGGACAGGAAATTGTGGAGAGCCATGATCGCCAACGTCCTTCTAGGGACACAGTCCATAGAAGAAGAATGAGTTTGAGTAAATGGATGGTGGAAAAAGTTTTAGGAGAAATAACAAAAAGACAACATTTATTAAGGGCTACGATGGACAGAAAATTGTGGAGAGCCATGATCGCCAACGTCCTTCTAGGGACATAGTCCATAGAAGAAGAATGAGTTTGAGTAAATGGATGGTGGGAAAAGTTTTAGGAGAAATAACAAAAAGACAGCATTTATTAAGGGCTACGATGGACAGGAAATTGTGGAGAGCCATGATCGCCAACGTCTTTCTAGGGACATAGTCCATAGAAGAAGAATGAGTTTGAGTAAATGTATGGTGGAAAAAGTTTTAGGAGAAATAATAAAAAGACAACATTTATTAAGGGCTACGATGGACAGGAAATTGTGGAGAGCCATGATCGCCAACGTCCTTCTAGGGACATAGTCCATAGAAGAAGAATGAGTTTGAGTAAATGTATCATGGAAAAAGTTTTAGGAGAAATAACAAAAAGACAACATTTATTAAGGGCTACGATGGACAGGAAATTGTGGAGAGCCATGATCGCCAACGTCCTTCTAGGGACATAGTCCATAGAAGAAGAATGTGTTTAAGTAAATGTATGGTGGAAAAAGTTTTAGGAGAAATAACAAAAAGACAACATTTATTAAGGGCTACGATGGACAGGAAATTGTGGAGAGCCATGATCGCCAACGTCCTTCTAGGGACATAGTCCATAGAAGAAGAATGAGTTTAAGTAAATGTATGGTGGAAAAAGTTTTAGGAGAAATAACAAAAAGACAACATTTATTAAGGGCTACGATGGACAGGAAATTGTGGAGAGCCATGATCGCCAACGTCCTTCTAGGGACATAGTCCATAGAAGAAGAATGAGTTTTAGTAAATGTATGGTGGAAAAAGTTTTAGGAGAAATAACAAAAAGACAATATTTATTAAGGGCTACGATGGACAGGAAATTGTGGAGAGCCATGATCGCCAACGTCTTCTAGGGACACAGTCCATAGAAGAAGAATGAGTTTGAGTAAATGTATGGTGGAAAAAGTTTTAGGAGAAATAACAAAAAGACAACATTTATTAAGGGCTACGATGGACAGGAAATTGTGGAGAGTCATGATCGCCAACGTCATTCTAGGGACATAGTCCATAGAAGAAGAATGAGTTTGAGTAAATGTATGGTGGAAAAAGTTTTAGGAGAAATAACAAAAAGACAACATTTATTAAGGGCTACGATGGACAGGAAATTGTGGAGAGCCATGATCGCCAACGTCTTCTAGGGACACAGTCCATAGAAGAAGAATGAGTTTGAGTAAATGTATGGTGGAAAAAGTTCTAGGAGAAATAACAAAAAGACAACATTTATTAAGGGCTACGATGGACAGGAAATTATGGAGAGCCATGATCGCCAACGTCCTTCTAGGGACATAGTCCATAGAAGAAGAATGAGTTTGAGTAAATGGATGGTGAAAAAAGTTTTAGGTGAAATAACAAAAAGACAACATTTATTAAGGGCTACGATGGACAGGAAATTGTGGAGAACCATGATCGCCAACGTCTTCTAGGGACATAGTCCATAGAAGAAGAATGAGTTTGAGTAAATGGATGGTGGAAAAAGTTTTAGGAGAAATAACAAAAAGACAACATTTATTAAGGGCTACGATGGACAGGAAATTGTGAAGAGCCATGATCGCCAATGTCCTTCTAGGGACATAGTCCATAGAAGAAGAATGAGTTTGAGTAAATGGATGGTGGAAAAAGTTTTAGGAGAAATAACAAAAAGACAGCATTTATTAAGGGCTACGAAGGACAGGAAATTGTGGAGAGCCATGATCGCCAATGTCCTTCTTGGGACATAGTCCATAGAAGAAGAATGAGTTTGAGTAAATGGATGGTGGAAAAAGTTTTAGGAGAAATAACAAAAAGAAAGCATTTATTAAGGCCTACGATGGACAGGAAATTGTGGAGAGCCATGATCGCCAACGTCTTCTAGGGACATAGTCCATAGAAGAAGAATGAGTTTGAATAAATGTATGGTGGAAAAAGTTTTAGGAGAAATAACAAAAAGACAGTATTTATTAAGGGCTACGATGGACAGGAAATTCTGGAGAGCCATGATCGCCAACGTCTTCTAGGGACACAGTCCATAGAAGAAGAATGAGTTTGAGTAAATGTATGGTGGAAAAAGTTTTAGGAGAAATAACAAAAAGACAACATTTATTAAGGGCTACGATGGACAGGAAATTGTGAAGAGCCATGATCGCCAATGTCCTTCTAGGGACATAGTCCATAGAAGAAGAATGAGTTTGAGTAAATGGATCGTGGAAAAAGTTTTAAGAGAAATAACAAAAAGACAGGATTTATTAAGGGCTACGATGGACAGGAAATTGTGGAGAGCCATGATCGCCAACGTCTTCTAGGGACATAGTCCATAGAAGAAGAACGAGTTTGAGTTAATGTATGGTGGAAAAGGTTTTAGGAGAAATAACAAAAAGACAGCATTTATTAAGGGCTACGATGGACAGGAAATTCTGGACAGCCATGATCGCCAACGTCTTCTAGGGACATAGTCCATAGAAGAAGAATGAGTTTGAGTAAATGGATGGTGGAAAAAGTTTTAGGAGAAATAACAAAAAGACAACATTTATTAAGGGCTACGAAGGACAGGAAATTGTGGAGAGCTATGATCGCCAATGTCCTTCTTGGGACATAGTCCATAGAAGAAGAATGAGTTTGAGTAAATGGATGGTGGAAAAAGTTTTAGGAGAAATAACAAAAAGACAACATTTATTAAAGGCTACGAAGGACAGGAAATTGTGGAGAGCCATGATCGCCAATGTCCTTCTAGGGACATAGTCCATAGAAGAAGAATGAGGTTTGAGAAAATATATGGTGGAAAAAGTTTTAGGAGAAATAACAAAAAGACAGCATTTATTAAGGGCTACGATGGACAGGAAATTGTGGAGAGCCATGATCGCCAACGTCTTCTAGGGACATAGTCCATAGAAGAAGAATGAGTTTGAGAAAATATATGGTGGAAAAAGTTTTAGGAGAAATAACAAAAAGACAGCATTTATTAAGGGCTACGATGGACAGGAAATTGTGGAGAGCCATGATCGCCAATGTCCTTCTAGGGACATAGTCCATAGAAGAAGAATGAGTTTGAGTAAATGTATGGTGGAAAAAGTTTTAGGAGAAATAACAAAAAGACAGCATTTATTAAGGGCTACAATGGACAGGAAATTGTGGAGAGCCATGATCGCCAACGTCTTCTAGGGACATAGTCCATAGAAGAAGAATGAGTTTGAGTAAATGGATGGTGGAAAAAGTTTTAGGAGAAATAACAAAAAGACAACATTTATTAAGGGCTACGAAGGACAGGAAATTGTGGAGAGCCATGATCGCCAATGTCCTTCTAGGGACACAGTCCATAGAAGAAGAATGAGTTTGAGTAAATGGATGGTGGAAAAAGTTTTAGGAGAAATAACAAAAAGACAACATTTATTAAAGGCTACGAAGGACAGGAAATTGTGGAGAGCCATGATCGCCAATGTCCTTCTAGGGACATAGTCCCTAGAAGAAGAATGAGTTTGAGTAAATGTATGGTGGAAAAAGTTTTAGGAGAAATAACAAAAAGACAACATTTATTAAGGGCTACGATGTACAGGAAATTGTGGAGAGCCATGATCGCCAACGTCCTTCTAGGGACACAGTCCATAGAAGAAGAATGAGTTTGAGTAAATGGATGGTGGAAAAAGTTTTAGGAGAAATAACAAAAAGACAGCATTTATTAAGGGCTACGATGGACAGGAAATTGTGGAGAGCCATGATCGCCAACGTCCTTCTAGGGACATAGTCCATAGAAGAAGAATGAGTTTGAGTAAATGTATGGTGGAAAAAGTTTTAGGAGAAATAACAAAAAGACAACATTTATTAAGGGCTACGAAGGACAGGAAATTGTGGAGAGCCATGATCGCCAACGTCTTCTAGGGACATAGTCCATAGAAGAAGAATGAGTTTGAGTTAATGTATGCTGGAAAAGGTTTTAGGAGAAATAACAAAAAGACAGCATTTATTAAGGGCTACGATGGACAGGAAATTCTGGAGAGCCATGATCGCCAACGTCTTCTAGGGACATAGTCCATAGAAGAAGAATGAGTTTGTGTAAATGGATGGTGGAAAAGGTTTTAGGAGAAATAACAAAAAGACAACATTTATTAAGGGCTACGATGGACAGGAAATTCTGGAGAGCCATGATCGCCAACGTCTTCTAGGGACATAGTCCATAGAAGAAGAATGAGTTTGAGTAAATGGATGGTGGAAAAAGTTTTAGGAGAAATAACAAAAAGACAACATTTATTAAAGGCTACGAAGGACAGGAAATTGTGGAGAGCCATGATCGCCAATGTCCTTCTAGGGACATAGTCCATAGAAGAAGAATGAGTTTCAGAAAATATATGGTGGAAAAAGTTTTAGGAGAAATAACAAAAAGACAGCATTTATTAAGGGCTACGATGGACAGGAAATTGTGGAGAGCCATGATCGCCAACGTCTTCTAGGGACATAGTCCATAGAAGAAGAATGAGTTTGAGAAAATATATGGTGGAAAAAGTTTTAGGAGAAATAACAAAAAGACAGCATTTATTAAGGGCTACGATGGACAGGAAATTGTGGAGAGCCATGATCGCCAATGTCCTTCTAGGGACATAGTCCATAGAAGAAGAATGAGTTTGAGTAAATGTATGGTGGAAAAAGTTTTAGGAGAAATAACAAAAAGACAGCATTTATTAAGGGCTACAATGGACAGGAAATTGTGGAGAGCCATGATCGCCAACGTCTTCTAGGGACATAGTCCATAGAAGAAGAATGAGTTTGAGTAAATGGATGGTGGAAAAAGTTTTAGGAGAAATAACAAAAAGACAACATTTATTAAGGGCTACGAAGGACAGGAAATTGTGGAGAGCCATGATCGCCAATCTCCTTCTAGGGACACAGTCCATAGAAGAAGAATGAGTTTGAGTAAATGGATGGTGGAAAAAGTTTTAGGAGAAATAACAAAAAGACAGCATTTATTAAGGGCTACGATGGACAGGAAATTGTGGAGAGCCATGATCGCCAACTTCCTTCTAGGGACATAGTCCATAGAAGAAGAATGAGTTTGAGTAAATGTATGGTGTAAAAAGTTTTAGGAGAAATAACAAAAAGACAGCATTTATTAAGGGCTACGATGGACAGGAAATTGTGGAGAGCCATGATCGCCAACGTCCTTCTAGGGACATAGTCCATAGAAGAAGAATGAGTTTGAGTAAATGTATGGTGGAAAAAGTTTTAGGAGAAATAACAAAAAGACAACATTTATTAAGGGCTACGATGGACAAGAAATTGTGGAGAGCCATGATCGCCAACGTCCTTCTAGGGACACAGTCCATAGAAGAAGAATGAGTTTGAGTAAATGTATGGTGGAAAAAGTTTTAGGAGAAATAACAAAAAGACAACATTTATTAAGGGCTACGATGGACAGGAAATTGTGGAGAGCCATGATCGCCAATGTCCTTCTATGGACATAGTCCATAGAAGAAGAATGAGTTTGAGTAAATGTATGGTGGAAAAAGTTTTAGGAGAAATAACAAAAAGACAACATTTATTAAAGGCTACGAAGGACAGGAAATTGTGGAGAGCCATGATCGCCAATGTCCTTCTAGGGACATAGTCCATAGAAGAAGAATGAGTTTGAGAAAATATATGGTGGAAAAAGTTTTAGGAGAAATAACAAAAAGACAGCATTTATTAAGGGCTACGATGGACAGGAAATTGTGGAGAGCCATGATCGCCAACGTCTTCTAGGGACATAGTCCATAGAAGAAGAATGAGTTTGAGAAAATATATGGTGGAAAAAGTTTTAGGAGAAATAACAAAAAGACAGCATTTATTAAGGGCTACGATGGACAGGAAATTGTGGAGAGCCATGATCGCCAATGTCCTTCTAGGGACATAGTCCATAGAAGAAGAATGAGTTTGAGTAAATGTATGGTGGAAAAAGTTTTAGGAGAAATAACAAAAAGACAGCATTTATTAAGGGCTACAATGGACAGGAAATTGTGGAGAGCCATGATCGCCAACTTCCTTCTAGGGACATAGTCCATAGAAGAAGAATGAGTTTGAGTAAATGTATGGTGTAAAAAGTTTTAGGAGAAATAACAAAAAGACAGCATTTATTAAGGGCTACGATGGACAGGAAATTGTGGAGAGCCATGATCGCCAACGTCCTTCTAGGGACATAGTCCATAGAAGAAGAATGAGTTTGAGTAAATGTATGGTGGAAAAAGTTTTAGGAGAAATAACAAAAAGACAACATTTATTAAGGGCTACGATGGACAAGAAATTGTGGAGAGCCATGATCGCCAACGTCCTTCTAGGGACACAGTCCATAGAAGAAGAATGAGTTTGAGTAAATGTATGGTGGAAAAAGTTTTAGGAGAAATAACAAAAAGACAACATTTATTAAGGGCTACGATGGACAGGAAATTGTGGAGAGCCATGATCGCCAATGTCCTTCTATGGACATAGTCCATAGAAGAAGAATGAGTTTGAGTAAATGTATGGTGGAAAAAGTTTTAGGAGAAATAACAAAAAGACAACATTTATTAAAGGCTACGAAGGACAGGAAATTGTGGAGAGCCATGATCGCCAATGTCCTTCTAGGGACATAGTCCATAGAAGAAGAATGAGTTTGAGAAAATATATGGTGGAAAAAGTTTTAGGAGAAATAACAAAAAGACAGCATTTATTAAGGGCTACGATGGACAGGAAATTGTGGAGAGCCATGATCGCCAACGTCTTCTAGGGACATAGTCCATAGAAGAAGAATGAGTTTGAGAAAATATATGGTGGAAAAAGTTTTAGGAGAAATAACAAAAAGACAGCATTTATTAAGGGCTACGATGGACAGGAAATTGTGGAGAGCCATGATCGCCAACTTCCTTCTAGGGACATAGTCCATAGAAGAAGAATGAGTTTGAGTAAATGTATGGTGTAAAAAGTTTTAGGAGAAATAACAAAAAGACAGCATTTATTAAGGGCTACGATGGACAGGAAATTGTGGAGAGCCATGATCGCCAACGTCCTTCTAGGGACATAGTCCATAGAAGAAGAATGAGTTTGAGTAAATGTATGGTGGAAAAAGTTTTAGGAGAAATAACAAAAAGACAACATTTATTAAGGGCTACGATGGACAAGAAATTGTGGAGAGCCATGATCGCCAACGTCCTTCTAGGGACACAGTCCATAGAAGAAGAATGAGTTTGAGTAAATGTATGGTGGAAAAAGTTTTAGGAGAAATAACAAAAAGACAACATTTATTAAGGGCTACGATGGACAGGAAATTGTGGAGAGCCATGATCGCCAATGTCCTTCTATGGACATAGTCCATAGAAGAAGAATGAGTTTGAGTAAATGTATGGTGGAAAAAGTTTTAGGAGAAATAACAAAAAGACAACATTTATTAAAGGCTACGAAGGACAGGAAATTGTGGAGAGCCATGATCGCCAATGTCCTTCTAGGGACATAGTCCATAGAAGAAGAATGAGTTTGAGAAAATATATGGTGGAAAAAGTTTTAGGAGAAATAACAAAAAGACAGCATTTATTAAGGGCTACGATGGACAGGAAATTGTGGAGAGCCATGATCGCCAACGTCTTCTAGGGACATAGTCCATAGAAGAAGAATGAGTTTGAGAAAATATATGGTGGAAAAAGTTTTAGGAGAAATAACAAAAAGACAGCATTTATTAAGGGCTACGATGGACAGGAAATTGTGGAGAGCCATGATCGCCAATGTCCTTCTAGGGACATAGTCCATAGAAGAAGAATGAGTTTGAGTAAATGTATGGTGGAAAAAGTTTTAGGAGAAATAACAAAAAGACAGCATTTATTAAGGGCTACAATGGACAGGAAATTGTGGAGAGCCATGATCGCCAACTTCCTTCTAGGGACATAGTCCATAGAAGAAGAATGAGTTTGAGTAAATGTATGGTGTAAAAAGTTTTAGGAGAAATAACAAAAAGACAGCATTTATTAAGGGCTACGATGGACAGGAAATTGTGGAGAGCCATGATCGCCAACGTCCTTCTAGGGACATAGTCCATAGAAGAAGAATGAGTTTGAGTAAATGTATGGTGGAAAAAGTTTTAGGAGAAATAACAAAAAGACAACATTTATTAAGGGCTACGATGGACAAGAAATTGTGGAGAGCCATGATCGCCAACGTCCTTCTAGGGACACAGTCCATAGAAGAAGAATGAGTTTGAGTAAATGTATGGTGGAAAAAGTTTTAGGAGAAATAACAAAAAGACAACATTTATTAAGGGCTACGATGGACAGGAAATTGTGGAGAGCCATGATCGCCAATGTCCTTCTATGGACATAGTCCATAGAAGAAGAATGAGTTTGAGTAAATGTATGGTGGAAAAAGTTTTAGGAGAAATAACAAAAAGACAACATTTATTAAAGGCTACGAAGGACAGGAAATTGTGGAGAGCCATGATCGCCAATGTCCTTCTAGGGACATAGTCCATAGAAGAAGAATGAGTTTGAGAAAATATATGGTGGAAAAAGTTTTAGGAGAAATAACAAAAAGACAGCATTTATTAAGGGCTACGATGGACAGGAAATTGTGGAGAGCCATGATCGCCAACGTCTTCTAGGGACATAGTCCATAGAAGAAGAATGAGTTTGAGAAAATATATGGTGGAAAAAGTTTTAGGAGAAATAACAAAAAGACAGCATTTATTAAGGGCTACGATGGACAGGAAATTGTGGAGAGCCATGATCGCCAATGTCCTTCTAGGGACATAGTCCATAGAAGAAGAATGAGTTTGAGTAAATGTATGGTGGAAAAAGTTTTAGGAGAAATAACAAAAAGACAGCATTTATTAAGGGCTACAATGGACAGGAAATTGTGGAGAGCCATGATCGCCAACGTCTTCTAGGGACATAGTCCATAGAAGAAGAATGAGTTTGAGTAAATGGATGGTGGAAAAAGTTTTAGGAGAAATAACAAAAAGAGCATTTATTCAGGGCTACGATGGACAGGAAATTGTGGAGAGCCATGATTGCCAACGTCTTCTAGGGACATAGTCCATAGAAGAAGAATGAGTTTGAGTAAATGTATGGTGGAAAAAGTTTTAGGAGAAATAACAAAAAGACAACATTTATTAAGGGCTACGATGTACAGGAAATTGTGGAGAGCCATGATCGCCAACGTCCTTCTTGGGACACAGTCCATAGAAGAAGAATGAGTTTGAGTAAATGTATGGTGGAAAAAGTTTTAGGAGAAATAACAAAAAGACAGCATTTATTAAGGGCTACGATGGACAGGAAATTGTGGAGAGCCATGATCGCCAACGTCCTTCTAGGGTCATAGTCCATAGAAGAAGAATGAATTTGAGTAAATGTATGGTGGAAAAAGTTTTAGGAGAAATAACAAAAAGACAACATTTATTAAGGGCTACGATGGACAGGAAATTGTGGAGAGCCATGATCCCCAACGTCCTTCTCGGGACATAGTCCATAGAAGAAGAATGAATTTGAGTAAATGTATGGTGGAAAAAGTTTTAGGAGAATTAACAATAAGACAGCATTTATTAAGGGCTACGAAGGACAGGAAATTGTGGAGAGCCATGATCGCCAATGTCCTGAAAGGACACGACACATAATGAATAAGAAAGGAATGTAATAAAACAGTCGTCTATACATGAAGACAAATTGGTCGTTTTGTTTGTCAAGAAGGAGAGAGGAAAAAAGAATAATCAGATATCAGTGGAATGTTTTTCTTTTTTTTTATTTTAAAAAGAAGAGAAAAAATGGCGGAAGGTATGATGTAAAGCAAAATGAAAACTAACTGTTGAAAATAAAGTAAGATGATGAAAGAGAAAGAGAGAAGGGAGAGAAAGAAAAGGCCGACGAGAAAGACATATTCAGACACATCCTTTTGCTTCTTTGCAAAGAGATATGTCTGAATATAAAGAAACCATTATTAAACTAAACAAGTCTGAGATAAAAAAAAAAAATGACTAACGAAAGAAAAAAAAAACGTAGTGTTTAGCATTATTACAACCTATGAGAATACAGTTATTTTTCTACCTGTTCTTTCTAAATATATACGCAAGGACCGCTAAACACTTTTTCTCTACGCACCTTTTCTCCGTCCATTGTCCTAGCTCTGATATTCTATTTATCTCGCCTTTTAACTCAAACAAACTCGCTTATGTATTAAGTTTAAGTTAGTGCTACAAAAGGACAAAATAAATAAGATTGTATTGTGACTAACCGTCGAACGTACATAGCCAGTCTATTTACATTATTCGGACTATTGTCCTCATCTTTGTCGCCATATTTATTACAACGTTTCGGCCGTTGTATGCTCCGGCCTTCTTCAGGTGGTTGGAATGTCGAACTGAACCCTTTATTTCGCTCACTGGGGTAGATTGTTCTAGTTCCACGTGCCTTGTTTAACGGATGTCAGTTATCAGTTATCTTCTGTTAATTCACCTCTCCAAGTTCTTAACTGCCTTAACCCGGTATTGAACTCACACTCTTTGGGTCCTGTCACTGGATCTAACCAACGCCTTTATCCACTTTGCCATGAAAAACACGGTTAATATTCATTTATCATTGAAAAAATAAATCCATACTTGAGGTCATCTGTTTATGGATTTCTGGGTATTATAAACCTAATGTCTTCAGTCCTCATTTTTTTACCAGTGCTCATATTTCAATTTATGCTGTTATTATCGCTTTTCTCTGGTACTCCTTATTACTGGTTACCATACTAATAAGGAGTGCCAGAGAAAAACGATAATAACAACAAAAATTGCAATATGAGCTCAGGTAAAAAAAACATGCAATGATAACGGCCGAAACGTTGTAATAAATATGGCGACAAAGACGAGGACAATAGTCCGAATAATGTAAATAGTGTACATAATACCTCATCTCAGAAATATAGACAGATATAGCCGGTCTACTTCTAAAATCCAAATTGAGAATCTTAACATTCTGCTAGGGTAGTGATTCTCAACCGTCACCTCGTAGCACACTAGTATGCCGCGCGAACCTCTTACGTGTGCCGCGTGTGTCCCGGCATACATATGTATGTGTGCGTGTGTGTGCACGTGCGCGTGCGTGTGTACAGCGTTAGTATTCGAATAAATGAATAAGTTTTAAACTTTTTTTCAACAAAGTTTTTTCTCTGTTTTTCGATTATATTATTTTAAATATTTTGTTTTAATATTCATTTCTTTAAAAGTATTTTTTTTTAAATTTAATTTTTCAATGATAAATGAATATTAGCCGTTTTTTTTTTTTCATATAATTGTATGTAATAAATTTGGGTATGTAATCCCAACAGAGTTATAAGTTATTGACATTTGGAAAAACGTTCATGAAAGTATATTTCGAAAATAATATCCGATAATTTCATTTCGCCTCTGATGGCTTCATCAGATGTATAACAAAAAGATGTGTTATGTGTGTCGGGATTATATACGCAAATTTATTTCATACTGTCAACATGGAGAACGCATGGATAAAAACAATTTCATTTATTTTCTATCCGTTCTGAAGGATTTTCCATCTCAAAACTGACACTTAAGACGGGGAATATAAAAAATGTTAAACGATTTCACTCATTTTCTTTCTCTTAGTAGTCTCGAGTAACGTCAGCTTAGGAAAAATAATATAAGATTTAATTATAGTATTTACATTAGTCGGACTATTGTCCTCATCTTTGTCGCCATATTTGGCACAGTGGATAAAGGCGTTGGTTAGATCCAGTGACAGACCCAAAGAGTGTGAGTTCAATACCCGGTTAAGGCAGTGGAGAACTTTCAGAGGGAAAATTACCAGGAGATAACTGATAACTGACATCCATCAAACATGGCTCGTGGAACTAGAACAGTCTACCCCAGTGATCGAAATAAAGGGTTCGGTTCGAAATTCCAACCACCTGAAGAAGGCCGGAGCGTACAACGGCCGAAACGTTGTGACAAATATGGCGACAAAGATGAGGACAATAGTCCGACTAATGTAAATACTGTACATAATACCTCATCTCAGAAATATAGACAGACTCAGATTTAATTATGTTATACACACACAAATGCATACACAAACATCTTTTCGTTAACCATCTGGTGAAGCCATTAGAAACGAAAATGCATTATCGAATATTATTTTCGAAACATTCCATTAAAGTTTTTTCAAATGTCAATAACTCATATAATTGTATTCAACATTCTTTGTTTAATTCAAAATTTATATTGAAAAAGTTATACTGTATTATGAATTAATATAGTCGAAATTTCCGATATGCAGCATTGAGCATTTGATTCAATAATTTACCAGTTTTTAAAAACTATAATACTCTGAAAGTTTTGCTAAGTGTAACGTGATATTGCCGTTGCTTATAAAAGTTGAGAAACATTGTGCATTCGAACCAACCATGTCGCCGATGTACTTTGATTATTAAAAAAGAGAACAAGCAGTCAGTGGGGCGCGAGCAAGAATTTGCACGCTAAAAGTAGTTCACGTTCATTTTCATAGGTAGAAAGCAAATTATTTTACTGTGATTGTTGGGCAAGCTCTCTAGGCCAGTTGGCAACGGGCTTGGCTCGAACAAAGACCACTGACTCTATTCAGAAAATATGGAACAGGTTTTCAGTAATCTGTCCCAGTGAGAAACACACACACACACACACACACACACACACACACTCTCTCTCTCTCTCTCTTTTTCTCTCTCTTTCTGCATCGAAAGATGAGTCAATTTCTCTTTTCCTCTTTTCCGTCACTTGTTTTATATCCACCTCTCTCAATCCTCATTCTCTTTAAACTATACTTACCTTATGTAGGTAAAAGCCTATGCGAGGTAGTTAAAAAATATATTAATCCCAAGCTCCAGGGGGCCTTCTCTCCATGTAGTACTTCATCTTTGAGAGGGGGCTGTGTTTATTGCCCGGCGTCTGAAGCGTCCCCAAAACTGGGAAGTGCCGACTGGGGTTGGGCAATTTTCCCACGGTACTGGCGTTAAACCCAGTTTGAACATCGACCGTATGTCATATTCTGTAGCGACGCAGGGGTGCTGAAAATACCCGTATTCTCTCTATTCCTCACTCTCTGTCTTTACCCCCCTCTCTCTCTCTCTCTCTCGCGCGCGCGCTTTCTCAATCTTTTACCCTTTTTCTCTTAAACTTTATTCTTTCACTATTTGTCTCTCTAAATCCTTATTCTCTCTATTCGTCTCTCTCAGTCATTACCACTTTCTATTCTTCTCTCAATAATTTATACTTTCCCTGTTTTTTTTATTTCAACCTATGTCCTCTTTTTAATCTCTCTTAATCTTATACACTTTAAATTCGTCTCTCTAAATCCTTATTCTCTCTATTTGCCTCTTTCAGTCTTTATTCTTTCTCTCTCTCTCTCTTTCTCTTTCTCAATCTTTCCCGCCTTCTTTCTTCTCTGCTAATATCTATTCTCTCGTTTACTTGTCTCAATCCTTATTCTTTATATTCGTCTCTCTCGGTCATCGCCCCTTTCCTCTCTCAGTCTTTCTATTCTTCTCTCTCAATCTTTCTATTCTCTTTGAGAGGGAGGGTAAAGACTGAAAGAGCCGAATAGACAGAAGAAGGATTGAAAGAGATGAATAGAAAGAGGATATAGATTAAGAGAAAAGAAAAAAGTTGGTAAAGACTGAGAGAGAGAAGGCCAGAGAGAGATAGAGAGAGCTAGAGTATATATATGTATGTGTGTGTGTGTGTGTGTGTAAAATTTCAGATATCACTAAAATCTGTAAAAGGGCAATATGAATGAAGGCGAAAGAAAAACTTTTTGGCCGACACGTTTCGTCTTCCGATGGACTCTATCAAAGCAAATATAAGGAATTTATTTCGCAACAAATTTCAAAACGAAAGTAAAAATCTCGTTAGACGAATCCAACTTCCAGATGGCGTAGCGAAAACAAAAGAGATTTTCAGTCATTGATCTTTCTTTATCAGCTTGTCTCATCCAGTGATTTCTCGATCAACCAGACTACTCAAGAATTGGGGGGAAAAAAAGGAAAAGAAAATTATTCCCATTTGTTCTAGTGATAAAAACAAAAGTTTATCTTTCCTCTGTTTATGCATTTTTACGATCACCGGACCGCACTGCATTTTTGTCCATGGACACTCCAAAATATTAATTAAATTTTCCTTTATCACTTGTATCCAAAGGAAACCGAATTAATGTCTGGATATAAAAAAAAAATTCTGGACGAATGTCACAACAATTATAATGATGAATGCGTAAAGTTGGCCTTTTATCTCTGTGGGAACACTTCACTTCTGGTGTCTGATTCAAATCAAATATTTCTTTTACTGGCTTTTGCGTTCAAAGTGGTCTTCAAAAGTTATTTCGGTGAATTGCTTTATCGACAACATGTTTTTATTTTTTCTGACATCTCTGCGGATATCTTAGTAGTCTTTTCTCATCAGCGGGAAAATGGGGAAGAACGGGTAGTTTTGGTTTTGCTCAATCATACTGAATTCTATCCAGTTAAATTTGGGTTCAATCCTCCTTGAAATTATTTTAAAACATGATTTTTCAACGCATTTCGTTTTTAATTTTCTTCGCAACTTTTCAATCATCCAGAGAATTTCAGCAATTACCATCCAGTGATTTCTTTTTTTCTTTCTTTCTTTCCTTTTTCTTTCTTTCCTCTTTCTTTCTTTCTTTTTCTTTTTTCTTTCTTTCCTTCTTTTTTCTTTCTTTCCTCTTTCTTTCTTTCTTTCTTTCTTTCCTCTTTTTTCTTTTTTTCTTTTTTCTTTCTTTCTTTCTTTTTTCTTTCTTTCTTTCTTTCTTTCTTTCTTTCTTTCTTTCTTTCTTTCTTTCTTTCTTTCTTTCTTTCTTTAATCAACCTCCGGAGATCCCAGTGTCACACTTTGCAGGAAAGAGGATATTTAGAAAAATCCAGGGCGTAGATTTTGGTAATATTCGATAGAGGCACTCTCAAGTATCTTTCGTCTAAGTAAGTTACTTTCTCTTTTGATAATTGTGACATTGTTGTGGTTGAATTTATTTATTTACTTATTTTTTTTACAGTAAGGTACAAGGCCAAGATAGAGGGCTACGTTAAGGGGTAGTTTATATGGATAGGAGGGGAAGATAACGGTTAACTTTAGACTTGAACAGGTTAATATTGTAGTGATCGTAGAAATATCTTCTTGGGAGTCTTTTCCACAGGGCAGTGGTTCGCGGAAAGAAGCTGTTGAGTGGAACTTCTCGCCGATGGAATACGGAGGGAATGTGGCTGGTTTGCTAAGATGTAAGTGGCATAGTGGGTCCGTGAGGATTAGACCTGGCAGAACCAAGGAATGTAGTTCGTCCGAGCACATTTCATGGCATTAGCAATAGAGCAGTGAGAAGCTCTCCATATCCCGCCTGAGAGAGAGAGAGAGAGAGAGAGAGAGAGAGAGAGAGAGAGAGAGAGAGAGAGAGAGAGTGAGTGTGTGTGTGTGTGTGTGTGTGTGTGTGTGCTTGGAGGCAAAAAGGATCTTATACACAAGATGTTATTAAATGCATTGTTGTGAGATGCCACAAGTAAATTTTAATCTGAAACTTCGGCTTTGATTTCCGTAGATGTGTCCTAAAAATATGTGAGTTTCTGGAACTTCGTAAAGGAAAGATTATTAAATGTTATTTAGTATTGCATATGTCAGTGAATGCTGGACAGTTTCATCACACCTGTTGAAAGTTTTTTAAGCTTTTGATCTGAGGAAAAAAACGTGAAGGAACGCCCTCAGGTGCGAAAATGCAAAAGGTAAAAGGAAGCGACTTTCAGAACAAAAAATCGATTGTTACTTGCAAAACTTTTTCTTCTTCTTCTTTGTGCTTTACCTCTTCACGAGGTTGGAGATCATGGCTCTCCACAATTACCTGTCCTTCATAAGCTATTAATAAAAGTTGTCTTTTTGTTATTTCTCCTAAACTTTGTTTCACCATTCATTTATTCAAGCTCGCTCTTCTATGAGCCGTGTCCCTGGAGGATGTAGGCGATCATGGTTCTCCGCAATTTCCTGTCTTTCGTAGCTGTTAATAAATGTTTTCTTTTTTCTCCTAAACTTTGTTCCGCCATTTATTTATTGAAGCTTCTTCTTCTTCTTCTTCTTCTTCTTCTTCTTCTTCTTCTTCTTCTTCTTCTTCTTCTTCTTCTTCATCCCCGAGTCTTGTAGTGCCACGCAGCTCTGCCCTCTTGGTAACTCCGATCATGCTGTAGTGTCTGTTAACATCTCCTTCAACCCTACCCCCTGCAAAGAGCCTCCTACCACCAGAACCTCGTTCTGCTATCAACTCCAGTTGAGGAAAGAATGTGGAGAAGGATAGTGGATAGATCATATCCACTATCCTCCTCCACATTCTTTCCTCTATCACTCCTATCTGCTCTCGCTCCAAATCTTCTGTAACCCCTTGCGTGCGAGTGGCTTCCCGCCTTGCTTGGGGTGAAATGCTTAAAAAAACATTAAAAAAAACTTATTCCGTCATTCATTTACTAAAGCTCGTTCTTCTTCTATGGACCGTGTCCCTTGAGGACGTAGGTGATTATGATGGCTCTCCAAAATTTCCTCCAAAATTTGTTGTCTTTTTGTTATTTCTCCTAAACATTCTCCCGCCACCATCAATTTACTCAAGCTCATTCTTCTTCTTCTTCTTCTTCTTCTTCTTCTTCTTCTTCTTCTTCTTCTTTATGCCATGCCTATTCAGGAGCTTCGTGATCATGAGTCTCCACTATTTCCTATTCTTTGTAGGTCTCAGTAAATTTTGTAACAATTGCGTAATTGGTGTCTCTGAAATGACATCCGTAAATCGGGATAATAAGAAACTTTTCGCTAACAAGATTGTAAACATAGATATTTCGTAGTTATATATTTCATTTGTTTCCCACGATAAACTACACCAGGAAGCAAGCTTTGATGAGCGTGGAACCACGTCTTCATTGTTGTTGTTCCCAGGTTCACTCTGACTTGGGATGGTAGTACCTGTTAGGGTCCCAGCTATGGACAAATAGGGAAAACCCAAAACACTGAAAAGTATAATAATACATTTGCAAAGTAAAAATACAAGCAATATATATTTATTCTAAAATAAACAGGAATACATTTTATCTGTAGTTGAAGGCATTCAGTTGTGTTCAAAAGATTTAGATTTCGGCATTAAATAACCCATAGAGATTGATATGCCGCTAAACAAAATCAACCAACCAAACAACCTGTTATGTTTTGCAAATCTCTCTGCGTAGTAGTAGTCGTAGCACAGTTCTCCGTGCCTTGAATAGCAACCGGGTTTGTTAGGCATAGCCACCCTATGTTCGCCAGTTGTTCTCTATTTATACTTGTCTATCTAATTTGCCTACGATACTACACAACCAACATGAAAGAACTCCCTTGACATTAATCCATATAATATCCTACAATTTCTTATATCAAACTGTATTCCAAAATACAACTTTGACAAAACTACAACATAAAACACACATATGCCTTTAGTAATTATGTCCACACAAACATGTATATGCACAAAAGCTGAGTATCATCTACCATGTATTCAATTGTGAAAGCAGAATAACCTCTACCATATTTTTATTACTTCAAAGAAAATTAAATTTCGGCATTAAATGACTCATAAATGTTTTTATATGCCCTTAATGTAACAAATCATTCAATCAATGACACATTTGTTTCTCTATGACACTGTGAGAACACTGTTACTATTATAAATAAAAATAAAATAATAATGATGAAAATTATAAATAAAATAAAATTAAATAAAAATTAAACCTCGTTTAAAATAAATAAATAAAAATAATAAACTTACTCCCAGCATGCAATAGGGACTCTAAATGCCGGAAGTACAGCCATCCCGCCAAAAGATGTGAGATTCAATCTCTTCACCCAAGGATTGTCGGGCTGACAACACTTTTTTAAAAAGCCTTCGTGATAGGACTCGTGATATTACGGAGTGACTTACTCCCTTTTATTTTAAAATGGCTAAATGTATAGCCGAAAGCGCTCGGAAAAAAGAACATTCGGACAGTTTTTATATAATTTATCAGCTGAAAAGAAAAAATTATTAGAACTCATGAGAAATTGTATAAAGAACTAAAAACTAAATCAAAGCACCTTGTCGTATTCAATGAAATATACATGAAAGAAGGATTGCTGCCAAAATACACAAATTATATATATATATATATATATATATATATATATATATATATATATACCCAAGTATGGGATTGGTATATACGGAATAAATTCCAATAACCAACAATTATTATTCTTAAAAGAGTGCTCAATACAGAGTAGAGCAGATATAATTATTTATTTAAATATTATAACATAAATATGTTATAAAATCACTACAAAAATAGCCATTTTGTTTCAACACTCCCGGTGTCTTATCAAGCCTTGACAGACTTTTTCTCTTGACACTGTTATTACCGTGACTCCCTCGAATTTTCGTCGCATTTGAGATTGACACACGCGAAAGATATACAAGGAATTATGTTCCGCCAAAGAAGCAAACTTCCTTTATGAGAGATTAGAAAAATTTACACAACAAACTTTTTCACTCAATATCTTTCATAGAAAAATCTTTTGTCTAAGTTAAATTCAACCTTTCAATCAAAGGCAGACGACTTTTTAGACATTGAACATTTCCGAAACAGCAAAGAACTTTTTTCTCTAAAAGATACCTTTGCACACATCATCACAAACAAAGAAATTGTAAATTGTGTATATAAAATTTAATCTGTTGTTTCAAACATGTATTTTTTGTCGTGATTCAATATCGTTACCATTTGGCAATTTCTTATAATTTATGTTTGTGGATATTGCATATTTTATTTACAGCACAATTTAAAATATTCACGCAGCCTTCCTAGATCCACTACAACTTCATGTTTTTATTTTCCATTTAGTTCAGGTTTTAGGTCGATATTATGGTTGCATTAAATTTTTAAAAATAACTTTTTAAAACAATAATCTTTTTTGCCTGTTCTTAACTTAAACTTTGCCAATAATTCTTCACGTAGAGCATTGTTCAACAAGTTTCCTTTCGCAAAACCTTATTGCGATTGAAGGCTTTGTTCTTAGTACGAAGTGATTCGCACTTGTTCTCTACTAAGCCATGTAAGGTAAATATAGACAACAAATACACATTTTGTTTATCAAGAAATGAAACACAGGCCAGGGTTGAAAAGGAACAAAATTAAAAAAAAAATAAAAAAATAAAAACGTAAATGCAACCAGTTCCAGTATACGTACTTATTTACTTACATGACACCTTTTTTTTTTCTAATTTAAAAATTTTATATCACATGTTTGTCTGTCTGATCTTCGTAAGTCAAGCTGTCAACAATGTGACTTAATAAATTGGATCTCAAAATTGCATCTCAGTTTGCAACAGCAGAGGTAAAAAAAAACACTGCAAGCTTCATTGCCTAACAACAAAATGAATAAACAGTTACATGTCACATGCTCAAATATCAGGAGATTCATTTTTTAAAATGTTCATACATTTTGTGAAGATTTAAAAATATGTTTATCTAACATTTTGAGATGATTTAAAAAATAGGTTTATCTTTCATTTTGAAATGTTTTTTTTAAATGCTTATTTTACATTGCGAGATAAATTTGTTGTGAGTCTCGATAAAAATAATATTTAAAATAAAATATAGAAACAAAAATAAAAAATAAAAATTAATATAAAGCATTTGTACTTTCCTTTAAGACACTTATCTCTTTCTTTCTTTCTTTCTCTCTCTCGCTCTCTCTCTCTCTTTCCTTCTCTCTCTATACTTCTCTCTCATCTAACGTGAAGGCAAGGCTCAAATAAAAAGACTGACTTCTAACACTATGGCTGATGCTAACCTCCAGGAGAGTGATTACGTGTAACTTTTCAAGTTTATATTGAATCAATTGCTACGTCTGCTGCTAGGAAAGTTGATTCACATTGTCGTGGTAAACAGTTTTCTCACTAGATTCTATCTTACACATTTTTAAGTATCATTCGTCCATTCGTTGAATTTTGCTGTCACATCTGGTCTGGAGCTTTTGCTATGTATCTAGAAATTCTTGATGAAATCCAAAGAATCTGCAATGTTATTGGACCTGACCTGGCATCTCGGTTCCAGTGACTTTCTTACCGCCGTTAACGTAGCTTCCTTGTACAATCTTGGTTATATCGTTTTCAGAGATGTAGAGACAAAATGGAGTATTGTTGATATATCTGGGCTGGAGCTGCTCTTTCCAGCCTTGACAGAGTTTAGAAAAAGGTACACGCTGCTTTTGTAGGTGACGAAATATTTTCCCACCTACAACCCCTTTCCTACAGACAAAACGTCTACTGCAAGTCTATTGCTATTTCTAATGCAAATGATCTGATGAATGACATTCTTTAGTATTTACCAGCTCAGACCTTCACATCTAAAACCTGCCATGCCCGTTACCCCCCGGGCCCATTCATCCTCATTCGCTTCGTTTGCCATTGGCAAGAAAGAAGTTCCACTAAGACTTATTCTTTCTCAGAACTATTACTTTGTGAAACAGACTCTCGATAGGATGCTTTCCCGATCGATACAATCTTAAGTTCTTTGAATCTAGGGTCAACCTTTTCTACCCTACATGTCCTCATTATCTACACTTATGTTCGTAAAACCTATTTAATAAGCATCAACCTTGAGTAGTTCTTTGCTTTTATATTGCGTGAACAATAGCGTAAAAACGAACGTAAAGGAATTGTAAAGAATTTTACAATAAAAACGTCACAATTATATTTATACATAACATAGTCAAAGAAAACAGCCCGCATAAACATCCACATAAACATCTACATATACGTCTTCTTTTATGTGCCGTGTCCTTTCAGGACGTACGCGATCTTGGCCCTCCACATCTTCCTGTCCCTTGTAGGTCTTAGTAGTTTTTTTTTTGTTATTTCTCCCAAACCCTGTTCCAGCAGCCATTTACTCAAGCCATTTACTCAAGCCCATCAAGAATGTCTCGCGCTGTTTTTCTCTGTCACTCTTTCCCTCAATCCCTGTGAGGATCAGATTTTCCAAGCCATCCTTCCTCATTACGTACCCTAGAAATTTCAACTGCCTCTTCCTGATGTTATGTCTAAGTTTCCTTTTTGTTTTAATTTTCTCCAAAACCTCGTTGTTGCTTACATGTTCGGTATATACACACATATACGCACCGAGCAGTCAAGAAGAAAGATTTTACAAGCACACGTAAATACACGCACACACATATCTAAACAAATCTTATTTTTTTCTATGTGCCGAATCCCTTCACGTCATAGGCGATTGTGACTCTCCACTACTTTCTATCCCGATTGCTTTTTATCAGTTTTTCTCTTTTTATTCTCCCCACCCCCGTTCCGCCATCCATTCGCACAAGCCTGTCAGGTAAGTTGCTCACTGCCTCCCCCCTTTTCTCTCTCTCGCTATCTCTCTGTGAGTTAGATTTTCCAAGCGGTCTTTCCTCATTATGTGTTTAAGGAATTTCGGTTGTCTTTTTAAACATGTTTCGACAATGAACCGATATCATCAGACAAAAAAAAAATCCCAAGAGCAAGACCAACATTCTTCCTCATCTATATGACGCATCTCTTATTGAAAATAAAGAAGAAATGTATTGTCAATGGTCAGGAATTAACACAATTATTACTGATAGAATTATATATTATTTGCATAATGTAAATAGTAATGTATATAAAGGAATAGAAGCACTCATTCTTTTGTTCACCCTGTACAAGGCCCTCGAGGTAGAGGGTTAGAGAATAAAAGGCAAGGATATATGGGGAAGATAACGGTTAGCTCTCGACATGAACGGGTTAAGATTGTAGTAATTGGAGAAGCATCCTCTTGGGAATCGGTTCCACAGAGGAGCGGTTCGCAGGAAGAAGCTGCAACTTCTCACCAGTGGATATACGAAAGGAAGGAGATGCTACAATGGGCGTGGTATGGCGGTTCTTAGCCGTGAAGGTTAGAGCTGGTAGAACGTATTTCGTCTGAGCACCTTTCATGGCAATAGCGATAGAGTAGCGAGAGGCTTGAAACGTTTCGGCTGTGGGGAAAGGGGTTGTAGGGCGGAAAATAACTTATCACCCAAAAGGATGTGGAGACGCTTTTGAACTCTATCGAGACTGGAAAGTGAAGACTGGACATTCTCAAGAGACATATAAAAAAAGAGAATGAACGGTCAGTAGTAGAAACCCAAGTTTTTAAGGTTTTGTTTGGTTAACGGCATATCAACTCCTTGTGGGTCATTTAATGCCGAAATTTTATTTTCTTGTGTGTTTTGGGAATTTTTTTCCAATAATGTATTGCAAGTAATTTTTTTCTTTCCTTTTTTTTTTTTTACTATGAAAATGTATTGCAGGTAATTTTTTTCTTTTCTTTTTTTTTTTTACTATGAAAATGTATTGCAGGTAATTTTTTTCTTTTCTTTTTTTTTTTTACTATGAAAATGTATTGCAGGTAATTTTTTTCTTTTCTTTTTTTTTTTACTATGAAAATGTATTGCAGGTAATTTTTTTCTTTCCTTTTTTTTTTTTACTATGAAAATGTATTGCAGGTAATTTTTTTCTTTTCTTTTTTTTTTTACTATGAAAATGTATTGCAGGTAATTTTTTTCTTTCCTTTTTTTTTTTTACTATGAAAATGTATTGCAGGTAATTTTTTTCTTTTCTTTTTTTTTTTACTATGAAAATGTATTGCAGGTAATTTTTTTCTTTCCTTTTTTTTTTTTACTATGAAAATGTATTGCAGGTAATTTTTTTCTTTTCTTTTTTTTTTTACTATGAAAATGTATTGCAGGTAATTTTTTTCTTTCCTTTTTTTTTTTTACTATGAAAATGTATTGCAGGTAATTTTTTTCTTTTCTTTTTTTTTTTACTATGAAAATGTATTGCAGGTAATTTTTTTCTTTTCTTTTTTTTTTTACTATGAAAATGTATTGCAGGTAATTTTTTTCTTTCCTTTTTTTTTTTTACTATGAAAATGTATTGCAGGTAATTTTTTTCTTTTCTTTTTTTTTTTACTATGAAAATGTATTGCAGGTAATTTTTTTCTTTCCTTTTTTTTTTTTACTATGAAAATGTATTGCAGGTAATTTTTTTCTTTTCTTTTTTTTTTTACTATGAAAATGTATTGCAGGTAATTTTTTTCTTTCCTTTTTTTTTTTTACTATGAAAATGTATTGCAGGTAATTTTTTTCTTTTCTTTTTTTTTTTACTATGAAAATGTATTGCAGGTAATTTTTTTCTTTTCTTTTTTTTTTTACTATGAAAATGTATTGCAGGTAATTTTTTTCTTTCCTTTTTTTTTTTTACTATGAAAATGTATTGCAGGTAATTTTTTTCTTTTCTTTTTTTTTTTACTATGAAAATGTATTGCAGGTAATTTTTTTCTTTCCTTTTTTTTTTTTACTATGAAAATGTATTGCAGGTAATTTTTTTCTTTTCTTTTTTTTTTTACTATGAAAATGTATTGCAGGTAATTTTTTTCTTTCCTTTTTTTTTTTTACTATGAAAATGTATTGCAGGTAATTTTTTTCTTTTCTTTTTTTTTTTACTATGAAAATGTATTGCAGGTAATTTTTTTCTTTCCTTTTTTTTTTTTACTATGAAAATGTATTGCAGGTAATTTTTTTCTTTTCTTTTTTTTTTTACTATGAAAATGTATTGCAGGTAATTTTTTTCTTTCCTTTTTTTTTTTTACTATGAAAATGTATTGCAGGTAATTTTTTTCTTTTCTTTTTTTTTTTACTATGAAAATGTATTGCAGGTAATTTTTTTCTTTTCTTTTTTTTTTTACTATGAAAATGTATTGCAGGTAATTTTTTTCTTTCCTTTTTTTTTTTTACTATGAAAATGTATTGCAGGTAATTTTTTTCTTTTCTTTTTTTTTTTACTATGAAAATGTATTGCAGGTAATTTTTTTCTTTCCTTTTTTTTTTTTACTATGAAAATGTATTGCAGGTAATTTTTTTCTTTTCTTTTTTTTTTTACTATGAAAATGTATTGCAGGTAATTTTTTTCTTTCCTTTTTTTTTTTTACTATGAAAATGTATTGCAGGTAATTTTTTTCTTTTCTTTTTTTTTTTACTATGAAAATGTATTGCAGGTAATTTTTTTCTTTTCTTTTTTTTTTTACTATGAAAATGTATTGCAGGTAATTTTTTTCTTTCCTTTTTTTTTTTTACTATGAAAATGTATTGCAGGTAATTTTTTTCTTTTCTTTTTTTTTTTACTATGAAAATGTATTGCAGGTAATTTTTTTCTTTCCTTTTTTTTTTTTACTATGAAAATGTATTGCAGGTAATTTTTTTCTTTTCTTTTTTTTTTTACTATGAAAATGTATTGCAGGTAATTTTTTTCTTTCCTTTTTTTTTTTTACTATGAAAATGTATTGCAGGTAATTTTTTTCTTTTCTTTTTTTTTTTACTATGAAAATGTATTGCAGGTAATTTTTTTCTTTCCTTTTTTTTTTTTACTATGAAAATGTATTGCAGGTAATTTTTTTCTTTTCTTTTTTTTTTTACTATGAAAATGTATTGCAGGTAATTTTTTTCTTTTCTTTTTTTTTTTACTATGAAAATGTATTGCAGGTAATTTTTTTCTTTCCTTTTTTTTTTTTACTATGAAAATGTATTGCAGGTAATTTTTTTCTTTTCTTTTTTTTTTTTACTATGAAAATGTATTGCAGGTAATTTTTTTCTTTCCTTTTTTTTTTTTACTATGAAAATGTATTGCAGGTAATTTTTTTCTTTCCTTTTTTTTTTTTACTATGAAAATGTATTGCAGGTAATTTTTTTCTTTTCTTTTTGTTTTTTACTGTATTGCTGGTATTTTATTCTAATGTATTTTTATATTTTCATGTTTTAACCCCAGCTTGGGGGTTCACCGTTTTCTCATAGCTGGAACTTTATGCAGAGGCTACAAACCCAGGTCAGGGGGAACCTGAGAACAACAACAGTTAAGAGATAGTTTCACGCCTCTTAAAATCTCCCGATCAGAGGCCTTGCTTGCCGGATGTAGTTTATCGTCATAACCAGGGTGGTCACGTTTTTGCACGCATCTTTAATCGTTTACATATAAATACGCACCCTCCCTACAATATACACCAACCATACAGTCTGAAAATTCCGTAAAAGGAATATATTGAAAGAAAGTGTTTGAAATGAATTAATTCAATGATTACTGACGAATTGTGTTGTTTATATCATATATGTCTAATATAAAAGTACTGTTAATGTTTTTTTTTTTCATCGTAGAAATACATTGAAAGAATGTTTTATGAATAAGAGCAGAATGCGATTAGTTGTTTCTTTTAGGGCTAAATATCACACGTACTACTTTTCTTATGTATTTTGTCATGGCCTTTGCGTGAAGAAGCACATTTTTTTTTCGTTTAGCAATAGAAACTGTTGCATAAAATGAACCAGTCGTTTCTATACAGGTTATGGACAACGCCCGGCACTTTATATTGTTATAATCACAGTATTTATGGGTGGAGATAAATTTGTGTTGTTTGGAGAGAAAGTCACAACGTGAAACGTTGTATAATATATTTGATTTTTTTTCACACGCAGACAGATTTCTAGGTGCGTGATAATTCCCGCATTGACAAATACGAGATGGAATAGTTTGGAAGGGCTGGTAAGAATGTTTCTCAAAATTTTGTGTGCAGTGAACAAAATCGGATATTATTACTTTTAAGGAAACCAATTAATTACACAGGCCTACAATTTCTAAAAAAAATAGTACCTAGGATTTACATTGTTCGGACTGTTGTCCTCATCTATATATCCACGACGTTTCGCCTGCTGTCTAGCCTTCTTCAGGTGACTGGAGTTTCGAACTGAACCCATTATTTCGTTCACCGAGGTAGATTGTTCTAGTTACACGTGCCATGCCTCTTCCGGTTATCTCAGTTTTAGTTATTTTCCCTTTAATTAACTAGTTTTTGTTGACATCTGCGATTGTATTGAACTCACAACACTTTTGGTCAAGTCACTGAATTACTTCATGCAACGCTTTTATTCACTGGACAATGTGTCGGCTCTCACTGGGTGCCCCATTTCGGCCACGTGTCCTCAAATGTAAATAGTTACAATGCCTCCTATTAGAAATACAGATAGAACGATTGGGCTAATTTTGAAGAATTTGGGGGTTGCTGAATCCCAAAATAACGTCGACTTTCCGCCAGCATACCATATCCTACGTTCCAAATGCTTATGGCTAGATGTGGTACAAGGCCGAAGGTATGGGGTACTCAGTGAGGATCTAACTCACCACTGAGTCGTAATTGGTCTAGCGAGACAAGAATGCTAACCATTACACCACGTCGAAGTGTCCCGTTCAAAACTGGTTTTGATTCGGTTGGGTGACTGCAAATGCGACGAAAAAAAAAATAAATGCTCACTAGAAGCTTAAATACAGTCTTGGTGTGAAATAAAAGACGATTTCTGAAATATGAAAGAAATATAACACAGTAAATGAGAGCGCTTCGACGTGATATAATGGTTGACAAGCTTGCCCTCTCTAGATCAATTACGACTGAGTAGTGAGCTCAATTCTCACTGGGTGCGCCATATTTATCGGCCTTGTGTCACATCTAAGTGACCGTTAGAAAATCACTATAATGCAATAAGTGATTAAAAGTCAAATATTGATAGCAATTGAAAGTCAAGGCATGAAATTTTACTAATTTGATTTTAGTTAATGTTTAGTTCAGTGATTTTTAGTATTTTAATATAGCGTCGATTACTGTAGAAATTTCAATTCCCAGTTGCAACAACCTTTCCGAAGTGAAATTTCTCTATGGACCGCTATGACATTACCGTGGACCCCTAATTTGGTATTTTTTGTGGGTGGACCCCCAGTAATGTTACATGGACTCCCAGGGTCCATATGAACGCCGGTTGCGAACTTCTGGTCTACCTGAACTATTGTCCTTTTCCTCACAAAAGGATTTCCATTCTCTTTCACTCGTCAAACACTAATATTCCATGGTTATAATTTATTACATTGGAATCGTAATCACGTAATCCAATTCATCAGACCTACAAATATATATATATATATATATATATATATATATATATATATATATATATATATATGTATATATATATATATATATATATATGTATATTTATTTATATTTATTTATATATATATATAAATATATATATATATATATATATATATATATATATATATATATATATATATATATATATATATATATATATATATATATATATATATATATAAAAGGCATGATGGATACCTGTACACACACACACACATATATATATACAGGTTACGCATCATACTCTGTATATATATATATATATATATATATATATATATATATATATATATATATATATATATATATAATGTGGATTTTTTATATATTGTTGTGGTAGGATCCACCTAATTTGCATAGCGGAGTACCGACGATATAAATATGGTTGGTACCGGAAGACAGAGGGGCGAATCAAGAGATCCAACTAGAGACTTATCAGATGCCTATCTCCAAATTCCCGTCGAAGAGGAATGTTCGAAGTTACTAGGGATAAACACGCATAGAGGTTTATTCAAGTACAACAGGCTTCCTTTTGGTATTAAAGTGGCACCAGCCATTTTTCAACAAGCTATGGACGTCATGTTGAATGATTTAGACTTTGCGTGTGCCTACTTAGATGACATCATAGTAAGGAGTGCAAACGTCGACGAACATCGAGAGCACCTCAATCAAGTATTTAAAAAGATTCAGGACTTTGGATTTAAAGTCAAAGAATCAAAGTGCGAATTTGGTTTGGAGGAAATTAAGTATTTAGGTCACATAATCAACAAAAATGGCAGATTTCCAAATCCGGAAAGGTCCATTGCGATTAGAGACATGCCGACGCCCACTAACGTGGCGACACTACAGAGTTTTCTGGGGCTCGCAAACTATTATCAAGCGTTCATTAAAGGAATGTACAATCTAAGAGCTCCGTTGAATGAACTACTAAAAAAAGACAAGGCATGGGAATGGACAGTAGAATGTCAGAAAGCCTTTGATGAAATAAAGAAAATGCTTACGTCCGACCTCTTTTTAACCCATTACAATCCTAAACTTGATATTGTAGTGGCAAGTGACGCTAGTTCATACGGGGTAGGAGCATGTATTCAACACATAATGCCAGATGGTTCTAGAAAACCAATTGCATATGCTTCGAGAGCATTACTCCCAGGAGAGCGAAGTTATTCACAGATAGAAAAAGAGGCGCTGAGTATCATTTTTGCCATAACAAAATTTCATAGATACATCTACGGCAGACATTTTATGTTAGAAACGGATCATAAACCTCTGATCACTATTTTTGGTGCAAAGAAAGGGTTACCCGTTTACACGGCAAATCGACTGTTAAGATGGGGAACCATTCTTCTCAATTATGATTTTCACATAAAGCACCTATCATCCAAAAATATAATTCATGCGGATACTTTATCAAGACTCGTACCGAGTCAAGAAGAAAGATTCGAAGAATCAATTATTGCAATTATCAGAGCAGATTATGAGGTGAAAAGCATGGTAAACAACATTGTAAGAGAGCTACCGGTTACTTCAAAGGAAATCAAAAAAGAAGCTGAAAGCGATGATTTCATTTTAGAAATAAAAAGCAAAATGGTAGCAAATGACCAAAAAGTGCAGAAGATTTATTCAATGTGTGACGGAATTTTATTATATGGTGAGAGAGTAGTAGTACCAAAAAAGTTGCAGAAAAGAATCCTACGGGACTTTCATATGGGTCACCCGGGGATTAATAGAACAAAAAGCTTAATGCGAAGCTTTGTATATTGGAAAGGAATGGATGTGGATATCGAAAACATGGTTCATCGATGTAAAGGGTGTGCGTTAGCAGCTAAGGCACCACCTATAGTACACAAACCATGGCCCAAGACGGATCATCCGTGGACAAGATTACACATTGATTTCGCTGGTCCAGTAGAAGATTATTACTACTTAATAGTGGTAGATAGTTTTACAAAATGGCCGGAAGTACTACGCTGCAAAAAGCCTACGTCCAATACCACAACAACTTTTTTACATGAACTATTTGCACTGTTCGGTGTGCCAGAGTGTATTGTGAGTGACAATGGTACACAATTCACTTCTGAAGAGTTTAAGGAATTTTGTGAGTTATATCAAATTAACCACATAACGACGCCGCCGTATCATCCGAGATCCAATGGACTCGCAGAAAGATTTGTCGATACGTTAAAGCGCGCTCTGAAGAAAGCCTCAGGAGTTCCAACGGAAAAGGCGCTTCAGCAATTCCTACAAGTATACAGAATCACGCCAAACCAGAGAACACAATCAAACATGGCACCAGCTGAACTAATGTTCGCTAGGAAAATTAAGTCAGTGTTTGACAAGCTTTTGCCAGGAAGAAATAGAGTAAAGAACACTATGTATACAGCTAGAAAAAGATACACCGCCGGAGAGAAGGTGTTTTTCAAGTGCTACAGAAACAACGTTGAGTTCTGGGAGCGAGGCATAGTGGACAAGAGAATCGGTGACCTGATTTACATAATTAAAGGGCCGAAGAATACTCATAAAAGGCACCAGAACCAACTCAAAAAATGTTACGTTCTAGAGCATGAAGAGAGTATACCGGATGAGGAGGTAGATCCCATTGATGTAATGTATGATATTTTTCAAGTAGAACCTCCGCAGAGTGCTCCTGAACCGAGAAGATCCGGTAGGAAACGAAAATTCACGGACCCATTGGACGTGAATCCAAAACGGAAAAGATATTAAAATTAAGCAGATTGACATATACATATGAAGTATGCAAAGGGGATCTACAAAGAAATAACCATAATCACCATCCCATATAGGAAGCCAGTTTGAAATCCAAAAGGGATTCCAAGGCTTGGGAGGGGGGTGTTGTGGTAGGATCCACCTAATTTGCATAGCGGAGTACCGACGATATAAATATGGTTGGTACCGGAAGACAGAGGGGCGAATCAAGAGATCCAACTAGAGACTCTGCCCGACTGCGACTTAGTCAACACATTCTCCAGGAACGGTCTTCCCAGGAATATACAAAAGACTATATGTAAATACTGTGTACACTTTCTTGTTTCAATACATTTTATTCTAACTACATTTTGTGTTTGCATTATTATTCCATGCATTAGTCAAGTTTCAACATATATATTATTTATATATTATATATGTGCGGTACTTATTGGAAAGCGCTCAATATCAGTTGGTCCGATTTGAGTTTGTGACCCTGGGTTTCACGCTGTTTGCGATCGTCAGACAAACTCAACACACACACACATACACACATATATATATATGTGTGTGTGTAACTCCTCTATACATATATATATATATGTGTGCCCGCCCCCTCTCTCTACATATATATGTATTTGTGTGTGTGTGTGTGTAACCCTTTAAAATAATATATTAACCAATTGCAACCGTGCTGAAGACTTTGAAAAACCAAACGACTATCGTTTGGTTTTTCAAAGTTTACTACTCAAAGTTTACTACGAAATTGAGAAAAAAATTGGGAAGATTGTCCAGTATTCACTGCCATATCAAAAGAACAGATATCACGCAATAGTACAGCACACTTTTCTTCGTTTCTAACGAAGTTTTTCTCTTTCTCTGCTTAACCTTTGGAATGCATCTTCGGCTATCCCTCTGTGTCCTAGAATTTCAGTGTCGCACTTTTCGTCGTTCGTTAAAACACTTCCCAGATATTTAAATGTTTGTACTTGTTTGATTTGTAATTTGCAATTTGTGCTCAGACTCTTGATTACAACCATGCATTCTGTTTTCTTGTAGTTGATGTTTAATCCTTTCTTCTTGCTTTCCTTCACTACCACTTTTTTTACAGTGAGATTCCCTCTGTACAAGGCACGGGGGCCACTCTAAGTAGAGTATTACATTAAGGGGTAGTTTATAGGGGGATACCCTAGACTTGAACAGGTTAAGTTTGTAGTAATCGAGGAAACATCCATTTGGGAGTCTGTCTGTTCGTGGGAAAAAGCTGTTTGAGCGGAACTTACTTCTTGTTCATGGAATATGGAGGGAATGTGGGTGGTTTGCGACAATGTAAGTGGCATGCCGATCCCGAGCCGTGAAAGTTAGACCTGCTACTTTCCATGGTAGTAGCGATAAAGCAGTGAGAGACTCGCCATATACCGCCTGTGAGAGAGAGAGAGAGGTTGGAGGATGGAAAATAATTCTTCTTTAATAAGGAGTCGGAGACGCTTTAGAACTCTGTTAAGACTGGCAAGTGAGGTCTGGGCAGATTGATTGGCCCTGTTCTGTCATCTCGTCTGCAGTCGCTCTCTCACAGAAGCGATGTTGCCTCGCTCTGCCTTTTTTACAAGTACTTCCACGGTAATTGCCCCGAGGAGCTGCGTTCGCTTGTCCCCAGGCCTCGTGAATTTAAACGCCCCACGAGGCTGGCATCCCGCTCCCACCCCTACACCGTGGAAACTGTTAGATGTAGACGTCTCTTCTACTCCAATAGCTTCATGTCTCGCACATCTCGCCTATGGAACTCCCTTCCCTATTACTGTTTCCCTGACAAATACAATCTCCAACGGTTTAAGTGTAGCGTCAATCGACATCTCCAGTTGCCTTGATCTATCCACTTCCCTTCTCCACATCCTTTCATCTTTCATTCCTATCTGCTCTCGCTCCAAATCTTCTGTGGCCCCCTTGCCTTGATCGACCCACTGTCTTTCTCTTTCACCAAATCCCCTCCTTTGCCACTCCTATCTGCTCTTCCTCCAACCCTTCTTTAACCCCTTGCGTGATAGTGGCCTCCGGCCTTGCTTGGGGTGATACGATTAAAAAAAAAAAGAAAAAAAAGAAATTCCAATCAAATATGATAAGAGTACTCCATTTTCTGATCTGGCTCTTATAAAGGTTATAAGAAAGGTAGAGGATAGCGTGTGGGGTCAGGTACTTAGTGGAACGTTACAGGGAGCCGATCATTTTCATGCATATAGGTATTTTTGCTGTTTTCTTTACGGGTTTTTTGTTTCTGGAATGCTTCTGTTTTTTTTTCTCTCTCTATTTTTAGGCTCCATCGGACTTCTGTAACACATTTTTCGTCGTCTATTACGATACAAAGTCAGATAGTTATGATTTTGTACCTGCTTGAATTTTTGATTTTTATCAGTTGCTCCGAATGTGAAATCTCACAGAGTACAAATGGACGACCATTTTGTTGATAACACAAACATTTGAATTAAAAAAATAACATCACGTTTACGTGACACCGAAAACTTAAAAAAATTAAAAATAACAGCTTTTATTTTATTTTTTTAAAAAGCACACACACACATACAAAGTAATCACGGGATTCTAACAATAATTTAATTCTTGGCGATAACTGAAGCAACTCGCTACAAGGCTCAAGATTCACTCAAGGTAGAGGGTTACTGAAGGAGGTCGTTGTCTGAGTAAAAGGAGAGGAAGTAAGAATTACACTTTATGATGATATGTAGAAAAAAAATAACGGTTAACCTTAGACTTTGATAACAGCGATCGAGAAAGTAGCCACTCGGGAGTCTATGCCATGAAGTAGCGGCTCTTGGGAAGAAGCTGTCCAAATGGAATTTTCTTTTTAAAATACGGAAATTAATCTCCAAATAAAAATAAATATTTAAAAGTATAAGAGGTGGGGTGAAATGTTTGATCATCATCTGTCCCTCAGCACTTAGCTGAAAAACAGTATCGCAGTAAGTATCGCTGATGGCGTCATACCTGCTGATGATGACTTTTTTGGACCAGTAAGATGAATAGTCTTCTTTGAACAATCAGATGTCAGTTTACCTGGAAAGATACAATGCAGTTATTAAGAAGAAGAATTAAACATAATGGATGCTTAGATTTCACAGCTCTAGCATCATTCCTTCATAGTCAGCCTATAAATCTTTCAGCCCACCGTCGTACCTAGAAAGAAACAATGCAGTCATTAATAAGAAGAATTGAAATTAATGCATGCAAGATTTCACAGCTCTAGCATCATTCCTTCATAGTCAGCCTATAAATCTTTCAGCCCACCGTCGTACCTAGAAAGAAACAATGCAGTCATTAATAAGAAGAATTGAAATTAATGCATGCAAGATTTTACAGCTCTAGCATCATTCCTTCATAGTCAGCCTATGAACTTTTCAGACCAAAGAAAAATGGAAAGAAAAATGCGGTTAGTAATAAGAATATTTGGAATTAATGCATGCGAGATCTCACAGCTCTAGCATCACTCCTTCATAGTCAGCCTATGAACCTTTCAGCCCACCGTCATACCTGGAAAGAAAAAAATGCAGTTATTAATAAGATTTGAAATTAATACATGCAAGATTTCACAGCTCTAGCATCATTCCTTCATAGTCAGCCTATGAACTTTTCAGCCTGATGAAATCGATCATAAACGCAAATAACATAGCTAAGGATCGAAGGATTGAAATAAAGTTCATATATATATATATATATATATATATATATATATATATATATATATATATATATATATATATATATATTATTTAAGGATCCTTTCCAGCTTGAATAAGCTGGAAATGGTCCTGATGATCTTCGCCTTCTCTAACCTTCTGACTTTGTGTCCTGGAGTAACACGTTGCCTCACACATTTCACGTACGATTTCATTTTCAATCCTTTTTTCATAGCTGAAACTCCTCTCTCACGTGTCAAACGTCTTATGGATTGAGTTGGATCTTTTCTAATTGATCCCTTTAGCTCTAAGTTGAAATGATGATTTCTCCTCCTGTTGTGACCTCCTGGTCCAGATTTCCTCTCTACTGTTCTCTCTTTTTAAAAACTTATTCACCGTTCTCTTGATGGTTCTTGAATGAACTTTGAAGATTGAAGCCAGAGTATGAATGTTGGTACCATTACTGAAGGCCTGAATGATCTTTTTCGTCTCACCATTGCTCAGTTGGGAAGACATAGTGGAGTCAGCACAAAACGATTTTAACCTGTTCTCTTTCCAGCTGAATAACTGAAAGGGGTTTTCAGTGATTCTGAATGGTATCAAGATGGCTCGATGTCTAATCTGAAAACTGGGAAAAAACTCAGTTATTTTAGTGTTTTTTTTTTTAGATATTAAACATTTTGTGGAATGGATAATTATGTTGTTACACGATTTGGACAGTTTTGCCGATATAGAAGGCTGAGTCAAAAGTAATTTCCGTTTTTGTTCATCAGTTTTATTCTTCTAAAAAGAAACTATTCGATTCTATATTCACCATTATTTACAATGACTTTTTGCTACTGAATAGGCAGTTGCTCGATACATTTTTGAGGAGATTTCTGCGGGTTTTGACGCGAAAATTTTTTTGATGATCTCTTGAAGACAATTTTATTAGAGAAAGCTTTTGCACCAGAAAATCATTTTGAATCGATCGAAAAAGGTAATAATCGGTATGGATAACGTGAGAGAATATGGCGGGTGGAGTAGAACAGGACCACCAAGTTCCACATAATTTTCTTGTGTTATTCTTGGTGTATGTGGCTTTGCGTTGTCATGTAGGAGAACAAGGTATTTCTTTTCATCTACTGTATACGTTGTCACTGATGTGCACAGCCTATGGCATGTTGTTAATAATAATAATAATAATAATAATAATAATAATAATAATAATAATAATAATACACACTGACAGAACAGTCAAAGCCAACCGCCCAGACATTGTTATTAAAGACCACAAACAAAATAAGTGCCTCCTTATTGATATGGCAGTCCCTGCAGACTGCAATGTGTCTTTGAAGATATTCGAAAAACTGTCAAAATACAAGGACCTTGAAATCGAAATCTCAAAAATGTGGCACATGGGAACATCAACAATTCCTGTTGTAGTTGGAGCCCTTGGACTGGTTGGAAAAGATTCCAGTAGGCTGATTGAAGGGATCCCTGGAAGTCCATGCCTCAAAGAGATACAAAAAATTGTTCTGACAAGTACAGCCCACACTTTACGAAGGGCTTTATCTATGTAATTATTATTTTTTTTTTTTTTCAGTGGAAAGTGTCATGATGCCATTTCTAACCTTAGGTCCCTGGGCGGGACCCGGAAAGAAATGTGTAAACGCCAGATATCAAAGGAAATAAAAAAAAAAATAATAATAACGACAAGAAGAGAATGTGCTTTCTTATTGACATGTCATTCTCTGAAGACTGGAATGCATCTTTGAAGATCTTTAAAAAACTATCAAACTACAAGGACCTTGAAAACGAAATCTAAAAAATGTGGCACATGAGGACATCAATAATTCCAGTTGTAGGTGGAGCCCTCGGATTGATTGGAAAAGATTCCAATAGACTCGCTGAAGGGATTCCTGGTAGCCCATTACCTAAAGAAATACAAAAAATTACGAAGGGCTTTATCTAGGTAAAGTATTCTTTTTTTAAATTGCACAGTGGAAAATGTCATGATACCATTTTGACCTTAGAAATTAGTATACACCAGAAATAATAATAATAATAATAATAATAATAATAATAATAATAATAATAAACGTTTGAGAAACTAAGTAAATACAAGAACTTCGAGATAGAAATCTGTAGAATGCCTCATCTGAAGACAACAACATGACCTGTTGTTATTGGCACACGGAAAATGATATCAAAAGGAACAAACAAATATGTGGATCAAATTCTTGGTAACCCTAAAATATGTGAATTGCAAAAAAAATCATGCTCATATCCTACAAGCAAACCGCTATTGGCCCACTGGCGGGCCGTCGATGTCAACGTCAGCGGTCCTCTGATGACAGCCACCAGCAAGCCGCCGGTGGGCCAACAGTAGGCCACTAATGGGCCGCAAGTTGTGACATTGCCGAGACGAACACGCCGGTGGTCTGATAGTGGGCTACCATCGGTAAATAGCTAGTGGCATACCACCCAGATTGGTGGCTTGTGTGTACTTTTATGACAAAAGCAGGATCTTCAAAGGAGCCACACACTTGACCAAAAGGAAATCAAATAAGAGATAAATAAATGAAAACTTTCGGGGACAAGTTAGGCTGGATTGGAAGTTAGAACTTTCTGCTCGCATGTCAATATAAACCGTCACAGTTCGAACTGAGCGGAGTTCCGAAGACAGGTCGTACGTCTAGAAAAAGTTACCAGCTTTGAACGAGTCGAGCTGTAGAGATGGGCAGAATAGTGGTAAGAATGAATCAGGTTTCGATGGTTAAAATGAAATGGTGATCAGTCTGTCATGACAGATTGGCAGAAGTTGTCCCAGGTATTTACCTACCCTAATCCAGATCATGCAAGTGAATCTCTGAATGAACAACCAAATATCTTGGAAACAGGATTTGCGTCGTCATTTATCACAGTCACATTAATTACTACCTTTTGTTTGTTTGTGAACGTACAATGAACCTTTCCCAGTTTTTGTGCACTTCTTTCTATTTATGTGCCATGTCCTTTCAGGACGTAGGCGATCATGGCTCTCTCCACTTCTCCCTATCCCTTGTGGCTCTCAATAGGTTTCATGCCTCTGCCAACTCACCAAGACCACGTTCTGCCATCCACTTGATTAAGCCCGCCAGATATACATGCGTTACTTTATCTTGTCTCTTTTCCCCTCTTTTCGACCTGTGAGTATCAGATTCTCCAGGCCCTCCTTTCTCATTACGGGTCCCAGAAATTCCACCTGCCTTTTCCTTATGATAAGTATAAGCTTCCGTCTTGTTTACATCCTTTCCAAGACCTCATCGTTGCTCACACGATCGATACTGAAACTAATTAGAATCGAAGCACAACGTTGTTGTGTTTTTCCGGTCTCAATGACCGGAAAAACACACACCAACCAGGCTGAGAGCGATGCTGATTGTATGGTTACGCTTAACTAAGGTTAGTAAGTACATTGCCGAGGAGAAACTTCGAGTAGGCTAGTGTAAAATATATTAAGCAACCAAAGGTAATGAATGGAGTTATCAAAGGAAAGAATTGCAGCAATAATAATGATTTGGTTTCATCCCATTTATTTCATCATCATTATTGATTTTTCCTTATTATTTCAGTTTAAATCAGAAATCTTTTTCAGTTACATTACTTATTTCTGGATTTTAGTTGAAACCCTCCTTCACTGTTCCAATTGATTCAATCTTAAGCTTTCGTCAGATATATAATCTATAAAAAGGGCAGAAAGCCTTCTTTTTTCCAAAAAATGCGAAAGAAAATAAAGTGGTCATTATCAATACAATAAGTAAATAACACCAGGAAATGCCAGGTGGTCTTTGAATCGAATTTAATTTTTAATATGGAACCTTTGTTGTACATGAAGTTGATCTGTAATAACGCCAGTATGTACTGGCTTCAGCCCCGATGATACTCAAATATACTTTGCAATCACTTTTACACTAGAGCATTAGAGAAGTCAGGTGCGTCAGCGGATTGATCTCGAAGATCAACTCCTAGCCATCAGGTTCAGAATCGCACCTAACACGATGTCAGTGGCTCCTCCCGACATGTAAAAAGGTGATCGACTCAGCTCAGTTTATGATGTTCACGTCTGGAATGGAACTACCTTATGACAGGAAGATGTCTAAGCGAAAATGAGAGAGTCTCACATTCCCGCGAGGAGAAGAATCTACGTTCGGAGAAAATTCCCCAAACTACACACCTTACTCGCTGTTATTAACTGACAAATTTCGGTGTTGAATAAACAACGATTTTAGGTATGAGAGATTTCGTCTCAACAACAAACAACTGGATAGAACCATTTTATCAACACTGGGCGCACAAAAATAAAATCATTTTACTATCCATGAACACGGAATTCCAGAATGTACCCGGAGAATTTCGGGCGCATATCGGAATATTATGATTATTTCGAATATTATAGTACTATTTCTAAACTTGCTCAATGTAAAAGCCACATCCGGTAAAGTAAAATATTCGAGAGAAAGAAACAAAACAGTCATGTTAAAAAACATGGCTACACATTTTGTTACAACGATTTTATATAAATATGAACAAATCCATATACGCGATAATATATATTTATGTGGAGAGTTTTAAAAAAAAAAAACATAATTATGTATCAGTCTATAAAATATCCCATATGGATCAGTTATAACAATTTTAGTATAGGAGAAACAGAAATTGAACATAGAATAGGCTGCGCTACAGATAGTTTCACCCAACACCACAAATTGCTACAAAACCAAAACAGTAACCTATAAACTCGAGTCATGTTTTTAAATAACCTCATCATATCGAGACTGGACATCATTCATGGAGTCAAACCTGTTAGAAATATTAAAACTCTCAGCTGTATACAACTGCTCTCTAAGATCAATGGTTAAAATGGTTTTGAGCGAGTGAAGCCTGTCGGTCTTGATAAAAGAAATCCTTTTGAACTGGCACTGCAGAATCACGAACAAAGAACTGTACGAAATAACAGAAACCACATCACTTGAGGACATTCAACAACAGCTAAAAAGGATATGACATGTAACTCGAAAAGAAATCCTTTTGAACTGGCACTGCAGAATCACGAACAAAGAACTGTACGAAATAACAGAAACCACATCACTTGAGGACTTTCGACAACAGCTAAAAAGGATATGACATGTAACTCGAAAAGAAATCCTTTTGAACTGGCACTTCAGAATCACGAACAAAGAACTGTACGAAATAACAGAAACTACATCACTTGAGGACTTTCAACAACAGCTAAAAAGGATATGACATGTAACTCGAAAAGAAATCCTTTTGAACTGGCACTGCAGAATCACGAACAAAGAACTGTACGAAATAACAGAAACCACATCACTTGAGGACTTTCAACAACAGCTAAAAAGGATATGACATGTAACTCGAAAAGAAATCCTTTTGAACTGGCACTGCAGAATCACGAACAAAGAACTGTACGAAATAACAGAAACCACATCACTTGAGGACTTTCAACAACAGCTAAAAAGGATATGACATGTAACTCGAAAAGAAATCCTTTTGAACTGGCACAGCAGAATCACGAACAAAGAACTGTACGAAATAACAGAAACCACATCACTTGAGGACTTTCAACAACAGCTAAAAAGGATATGACATGTAACTCGAAAAAAATCCTTTTGAACTGGCACTGCTGTCTATAAAAGAACTTATTATTATGTTATTTCGTACAGTTCTTTGCACTGCAGAATCACGAACAAAGAACTGTACGAAATAACAGAGACCACATCACTTGAGGACTTTCAACAACAGCTAAAAAATATGTGACATGTAACTCGAAAAGAAATCCTTTTGAACTGGCACTGCAGAATCACGAACAAAGAACTGTACGAAATAACAGAAACCACATCACTTGAGGACTTTCAACAACAGCTAAAAAGGATATGACATGTAACTCGAAAAGAAATCCTTTTGAACTGGCACTGCAGAATCACGAACAAAGAACTGTACGAATATAACAGAAACCACATCAATTGAGGACTTTCGACAACAGCTAAAAAGGATATGACATGTAACTCGAAAAGAAATCCTTTTGAACTGGCACAGCAGAATCACGAACAAAGAACTGTACGAAATAACAGAAAGCACATCACTTGAGGACTTTCAACAACAGCTAATAAGGATATGACATGTAACTCGAAAAGAAATCCTTTTGAACTGGCACTGCAGAATCACGAACAAAGAACTGTACGAAATAACAGAAACCACATCAATTGAGGACTTTCAACAACAGCTAAAAAGGATATGACATGTAACTCGAAAAGAAATCCTTTTGAACTGGCACTTCAGAATCACGAACAAAGAACTGTACGAAATAACAGAAACTACATCACTTGAGGACTTTCAACAACAGCTAAAAAGGATATGACATGTAACTCGAAAAGAAATCCTTTTGAACTGGCACTGCAGAATCACGAACAAAGAACTGTACGAAATAACAGAAACCACATCACTTGAGGACTTTCAACAACAGCTAAAAAGGATATGACATGTAACTCGAAAAGAAATCCTTTTGAACTGGCACTGCAGAATCACGAACAAAGAACTGTACGAAATAACAGAAACCACATCACTTGAGGACTTTCAACAACAGCTAAAAAGGATATGACATGTAACTCGAAAAGAAATCCTTTTGAACTGGCACAGCAGAATCACGAACAAAGAACTGTACGAAATAACAGAAACCACATCACTTGAGGACTTTCAACAACAGCTAAAAAGGATATGACATGTAACTCGAAAAAAATCCTTTTGAACTGGCACTGCTGTCTATAAAAGAACTTATTATTATGTTATTTCGTACAGTTCTTTGCACTGCAGAATCACGAACAAAGAACTGTACGAAATAACAGAGACCACATCACTTGAGGACTTTCAACAACAGCTAAAAAATATGTGACATGTAACTCGAAAAGAAATCCTTTTGAACTGGCACTGCAGAATCACGAACAAAGAACTGTACGAAATAACAGAAACCACATCACTTGAGGACTTTCAACAACAGCTAAAAAGGATATGACATGTAACTCGAAAAGAAATCCTTTTGAACTGGCACTGCAGAATCACGAACAAAGAACTGTACGAATATAACAGAAACCACATCAATTGAGGACTTTCGACAACAGCTAAAAAGGATATGACATGTAACTCGAAAAGAAATCCTTTTGAACTGGCACAGCAGAATCACGAACAAAGAACTGTACGAAATAACAGAAAGCACATCACTTGAGGACTTTCAACAACAGCTAATAAGGATATGACATGTAACTCGAAAAGAAATCCTTTTGAACTGGCACTGCAGAATCACGAACAAAGAACTGTACGAAATAACAGAAACCACATCAATTGAGGACTTTCGACAACAGCTAAAAAGGATATGACATGTAACTCGAAAAGAAATCCTTTTGAACTGGCACTTCAGAATCACGAACAAAGAACTGTACGAAATAACAGAAACTACATCACTTGAGGACTTTCAACAACAGCTAAAAAGGATATGACATGTAACTCGAAAAGAAATCCTTTTGAACTGGCACTGCAGAATCACGAACAAAGAACTGTACGAAATAACAGAAACCACATCACTTGAGGACTTTCAACAACAGCTAAAAAGGATATGACATGTAACTCGAAAAGAAATCCTTTTGAACTGGCACTGCAGAATCACGAACAAAGAACTGTACGAAATAACAGAAACCACATCACTTGAGGACTTTCAACAACAGCTAAAAAGGATATGACATGTAACTCGAAAAGAAATCCTTTTGAACTGGCACAGCAGAATCACGAACAAAGAACTGTACGAAATAACAGAAACCACATCACTTGAGGACTTTCAACAACAGCTAAAAAGGATATGACATGTAACTCGAAAAAAAACCTTTTGAACTGGCACTGCTGTCTATAAAAGAACTTATTATTATGTTATTTCGTACAGTTCTTTGCACTGCAGAATCACGAACAAAGAACTGTACGAAATAACAGAGACCACATCACTTGAGGACTTTCAACAACAGCTAAAAAATATGTGACATGTAACTCGAAAAGAAATCCTTTTGAACTGGCACTGCAGAATCACGAACAAAGAACTGTACGAAATAACAGAAACCACATCACTTGAGGACTTTCAACAACAGCTAAAAAGGATATGACATGTAACTCGAAAAGAAATCCTTTTGAACTGGCACTGCAGAATCACGAACAAAGAACTGTACGAATATAACAGAAACCACATCAATTGAGGACTTTCGACAACAGCTAAAAAGGATATGACATGTAACTCGAAAAGAAATCCTTTTGAACTGGCACAGCAGAATCACGAACAAAGAACTGTACGAAATAACAGAAAGCACATCACTTGAGGACTTTCAACAACAGCTAATAAGGATATGACATGTAACTCGAAAAGAAATCCTTTTGAACTGGCACTGCAGAATCACGAACAAAGAACTGTACGAAATAACAGAAACCACATCAATTGAGGACTTTCGACAACAGCTAAAAAGGATATGACATGTAACTCGAAAAGAAATCCTTTTGAACTGGCACTTCAGAATCACGAACAAAGAACTGTACGAAATAACAGAAACTACATCACTTGAGGACTTTCAACAACAGCTAAAAAGGATATGACATGTAACTCGAAAAGAAATCCTTTTGAACTGGCACTGCAGAATCACGAACAAAGAACTGTACGAAATAACAGAAACCACATCACTTGAGGACTTTCAACAACAGCTAAAAAGGATATGACATGTAACTCGAAAAGAAATCCTTTTGAACTGGCACTGCAGAATCACGAACAAAGAACTGTACGAAATAACAGAAACCACATCACTTGAGGACTTTCAACAACAGCTAAAAAGGATATGACATGTAACTCGAAAAGAAATCCTTTTGAACTGGCACAGCAGAATCACGAACAAAGAACTGTACGAAATAACAGAAACCACATCACTTGAGGACTTTCAACAACAGCTAAAAAGGATATGACATGTAACTCGAAAAGAAATCCTTTTGAACTGGCACTGCAGAATCACGAACAAAGAACTGTACGAAATAACAGAAACCACATCACTTGAGGACTTTCAACAACAGCTAAAAAGGATATGACATGTAACTCGAAAAGAAATCCTTTTCAACTGGCACTGCAGAATCACGAACAAAGAACTGTACGAAATAACAGAAACCACATCAATTGAGGACTTTCGACAACAGCTAAAAAGGATATGACATGTAACTCGAAAAGAATATAATAACTGACTCAATTCAATTTTAAATGATTTTTAAAAAATAACTTTTCCATTATTTTTTACTTCTTTAATTCTCCGACTTTCGAACTTAAGAATTTGAATGAAATAAATTATTATTAGTTAATTCTAAAATTTTACGCAACAATAATTACATAAACACAATTTTGAATCTTCACCACCAGAACGTGAACTATTTAACAGTCAGAATATCTTCGTACCTGAAGATTGCAAAACTGCATGAAACTCCGAGTCGTGCTACCGACGCTGGATATTATGCATATTCACTTATTTAAGACATTTTTTTAAATGTTTATACGTTTTTTTTATTTATACAAATATTTAAGTAAATGCTCTGTTTATAATAAACAGTATTAACAACATTTGCCTACCTGAATATCCGAGAAATCTTCATAGAAAATATGCGTCCTCCGACAGAAATCGAACCTGCATCCTATGCAGAACCGTCATTTAGCCTGACGTGCCTTAACCGATTGGGCCACAGAGGAGCGTTCGGTTAGCTAGGTCGATTTTACTGTTTGTAAACACAATTCTCCATGATTAGTAAAATCGACCTTGACAGAGTTCAAAAGCGTCACCGAGTCCTTTTGGGTGACAAATAATTTTCCACCCTCAAACCTTTCTCTTACAGACGAAACGCGGAAAACCTCTCACTGCTCTATCACTACTTTCACCGAAAGTGCTCGGACGAACTGCATTCCTTGGTTCTGCCAGTTCTAACCTTTACGGCAAGGACCCCCCACCATGCCAGTCATATTGTAGCAAAGCACCCACATTTCCTTTCGTATTTCATTGGCGAGAAGTAAGTTCCACAATAACAGATTCTTCTAGCGAATCACTGCTCTGTGGAACCGACTCCCACGAGTATGTTTCCCCAATCACTACAGTGTTAACCTGTTCAAGTCTTGAGTTAACCGTTACCTTCCCTTCGTATCCACATAAACAGCCTCTTAATGTAACACTCTATCTTGTGTGTCCCCCTGGCCTTGTACAGGAGGAATCTTACTGTATATATATATATATATATATATATATATATATATATATATATATATATATGATGGACTCGACGTATGAGGGTCAGGCAGATCAGTTCCCAGAAACTGAAAGCCCGACACCGACACATGAGATTTGATTATAGTGGTGAAGGCTTTGTGCAGGGCCATCCACACATTTATATATATATATATATATATATATATATATATATATATATATATATATATATAACCAAGTTTAGGATTGGTATATACGGAGTGAAATCCAATAACCAACAATTAATATTCTTTAAAGAGTGCTCAATACAGAGTAGAGCAGATATAATTATTTATTTGAATATTACAACATAAATATGTTATAAAATCACGACAAAAGTAGCTACTTTTGTCGTGATTTTATAACATATTTATGTTGTAATATTCAAATAAATAATTATATATATATATATATATATATGTTATGGTCCAGGTTCCTTGTACCACGGTGATGGTCCAAGGTAGAACCAATGAAGAATAACTCGAACACAGGTATGGAATAACACAGATATATTACAAACAGAATATGTACAAAAGAAGTAGAAGTGTTATTAATAACAATCAGGTTAGGTTAGAGAGAACTATGTTGTCTCGACCAGTATCACTATTCCAATGTCTGACAGTAATCGTCTGACGCGACTTTGTCTCTCTCTGACTGACTGACTGACTCACTCACTCACTCTCACTGCTGCTTCTTCTTGAGGCGCAGTATTTATGAGGTACGGGATAGTCCATTCCTATTATGGGTAAGTTCCCATAACAATATATACTTCTCTTTACAATTGGAATTAAGATATCTTTAGTTAATGACCATTTTCACGTACGAATTTTAATTTCAAAATTCGCAGGATATTTCAAACTGTTTACGGTGTCAGTTTGTAGTGGAATACTGGCTGGTTGGGGAGAAAAAAAGAGGGAGGGCTTTGAAAGGCACATGGTGGGAGATATGGTAGAAGAAGGCACCGTTACAGGAATTATATTATGGAGGTAAGAGAGCCTGGGTAGGGGGAGTGAAGGGGGGAAACAGATGAGCTGACCTACATCCTAATGGTCACCAGGCCAAAGTTTGATTCAACGGGAATCCACGGAAATTAACGAAAGTGTGAAAACCTCTGACTGTTCTATCGCTAGTGAAAATGTCACTCTTTGTGAGTCAGTTTTAACAACATATTTCAAATTATATATTGTGCTAATAGGACTTGCCTGGATTATGTCAATGGATTGCTTACTAACTATATATATATATATATATATATATATATATATATATGAAGAAATATAGTCTTAAAGTGTGCTATATTTATGGGATAAAGTGCTCAATATCAGAGATAGAGCGTGTGTAAATATAAAAGTGAACATAGAAGTCAAAGTCTAAGTGTTGACTTCTATGTTCACTTTTATATATATATATATATATATATACATACATATATATATATATATATATATATATATATGAAGAAATATAGTCTTAAAGTGTGCTATATTTATGGGATAAAGTGCTCAATATCAGAGATAGAGCGTGTGTAAATATAAAAGTGAACATAGAAGTCAAAGTCTAAGTGTTGACTTCTATGTTCACTTTTATATATATATATACATACATACATACATACATATATATATATATATATATATATATATGAAGAAATATAGTCTTAAAGTGTGCTATATTTATGGGATAAAGTGCTCAATATCAGTGATAGAGCGTGTGTAAATATAAAAGTGGACATGGAAGTCAAAGTCTAAGTGTTGACTTCTATGTTCACTTTTATATATATATATATATATATATATATATATATATATATATATATATATATATATATATATTGATACACTCTCTGATTCTTTCACCATAATATTGCAAGCTTACAATAAAAAATATATGTTCTAAAATTCCTTTTCTGTACAACCGCCATCGGCTCTCGCTGCCCCATATATACGATGTCTGATCAAAAAGTATCAGGGCTGTTGCTATGGTAACGGAGTTAAAGTATGCAGAGAAAAGCCGCTTAGCACAGACTGGACTTGAACTTGGTCGCTCATGCACATTAAGTTATAACGTTCTCGCTCACTTGCGTTGTTTATAGCAGTGCTTGCAAGGAAATGTGTAGAGTGTGGTCGTCTCCCCCGCACCACAGATGCCCGGTCAGTGATTATGGTTTGTGCAGCAGTTTTTAGACAAGAACGACATTCCCCAAACCAGCAACCACCATATTCTCCGGATCTCGCTCCTTGTAAGTTTTCCTCGTAAAAAAAAATGAAATCCCACTTGGAAGGAACAAGATTTCAAAACGAACTCCAAGAGAATGCGACTAGACAGCTGCTTACTAAAACAAGGAGTTTCGGGAATGCTTCCATAAATGGAAACAAACCTGGATAAAGGGTGTGGCTTCAGAAGGGAACGACTTCGAAGGGCACTAAGTGACGATATTTAACAACCCCTCCACACACACGGGTCGAATGTGGCACAAGGCCGGCTTAACTTGGGCTTACCGAGCCCGTAGGCTCGGCCAAAAATATGTCCCTTAGAACCCGTATAAACGGGTTCAGGGACTGTCTACCTCCCCGGACGAAACTTTGCCCTGCGGCAAAGCCCCGTCCGAGTCCCTCCCCGCCGAGACGAAGAGTTCGACAGCAAAGAACAGTTTATACAACTGTTCCAGACACGGGGTGACTCACTCTGTGACTGTGAAGGACACTAAGTGACGAATTGAGGTGTGATGTAGTTTTCTTTTTATAGCATTAGACCCGATATTTTTTTTATCAGACCTTGTATATTGATACCTTCGAAACTGTTTCTGTATCTTTGTGGTCTTTATTATAACCTTTCGCCTGTTTTACTCTCAAGATTTCTTTTTGATTTATTATCATGCTATAACATAGTCTACTATTTATTCTGCACAATATGTCCCAATAGTGGATATATTGGTGAATCTGGAAATAATTTTAGATTTCGGTTCAACAATCATAAACTAACCATACGTCAAAACAATCCTTATTCCCCCATAGCTGAACACTTTAATCAGTCAAGACACTCATTAGACAACTGTAAATGTTTATTGATAGATTCCGAATTTAGATCCACATACACACGCAGAAAAAAAAGAGAAATACTGGATTTTAAAATTAGACACATATAAACTAGGGTTAAACAAAGACTTGGGAATTTGAAATCTGTATAAATATTTCAATATTTAAAATTTTTTCTTTAGATATAGTTAAAAAAAAACTTTTTAAACAACATCTAAAATATTATCGTTAGATTTACGTTAGAAATATTCAAACACAGTTACATTCCACATCACGTGACGTCCGCGTCTCGCGACGGACGCTACTTGAAAACAAAGTTCTGAATACAGTTATTTAATTAGTTTCTGACGAAAGATCGGGGCGATCTGAAATATCAAATATATATATATATATATATATATATATATATATATATATATATATATATATATATATATATATATAAATACTTTCACAAAAAAAACATTCAACTTTTTTTTTCTTTTAATTTGCAACTTTTCAGTTGTTTTCTCCATATTATATATATATATATATATATATATGATATAAATGACAATTGGAAAAATCTTAGATTTTGCCGACGCGTTTCGTCTTCCGACTTTTTCAAGGCAAAAATGAAATCGAAATATCTCTGTTGTTATAGTTACATTAAAATCCAAATTAAAATACAAGCCTTTTTTTCTGGTTAATGTAAATTACATTTATATATATATATATATATATATATATATATATATATATATATATATATATATATATATTGAGCTCTCTTTTGTGGATCAGTTGTAATATTTTTATATTAATAGGATCTACTTGGATTACTTCAGGGAAGTGGTGTAATTACTATTTTTGGCAACCTATCAGTCTCTGTGTTCTTTCAGCAACTGCTCGCTACCCCATCAATGGAAACAACGCTGGAAAAAGTGTGTGGCTTTCAGATGGGGACTATTTTGAAGGAGGTTAAATGCTGAATTGATTGGTTTGGTTTGGTTTGTTTAACGGTATATCAACCCCTTATGGGCCATTTGATGCCGAAATTTAATTTTCTTGGGAGCTTTGGTAATTTTTCTCTTCGATTTCCAAAAATGTATTGCTGTATTTTTTATTATGAAAATGTATCGCTGGTATTTTTTTATTATGAAAATGTATCGCTGGTATTTTTTATTATGAAAATGTATCGCTGGTATTTTTTTTATTATGAAAATGTATCGCTGGTATATTTTTATTATGAAAATGTATGGCTGGTATTTTTTATTATGAAAATGTATGGCTGGTATTTTTTTTATTATGAAAATGTATCGCTGGTATTTTTTTTATTATGAAAATGTATTACTGGTATTTTTTATTATGAAAATGTATCGCTGGTATTTTTTATTATGAAAATGTATCGATGGTATTTTTTATTATGAAAATGTATCGCTGGTATTTTTATTATGAAAATGTATTGCTGGTATTTTTTTATGAAAATGTATCGCTGGTATTTTTTTATTATGAAAATGTATGGCTGGTATTTTTTATTATGAAAATGTATCGCTGGTATTTTTTTATTATGAAAATGTATGGCTGGTATTTTTTTATTATGAAAATGTATCGCTGGTATTTTTTATTATGAAAATGTATCGCTGGTATTTTTTTATTTTTGAAAATGTATTACTGGTATTATTTATTATGAAAATGTATTGCTGGTATAGTTTATTATGAAAATGTATTGCTGGTATTTTTTATTATGAAAATGTATTACTGGTATTACTTATTATGAAAATGTATTGCTGGTATTGTTTATTATGAAAATGTATCGCTGGTATTTTTAATTATGAAAATGTATTACTGGTATTTTTTATTATGAAAATGTATCGCTGGTATTTTTTATTATGAAAATGTATGGCTGGTATTTTTTATTATGAAAACGTATTACTGGTATTGTTTATTATGAAAATGTATTGCTAGTATTGTTTATTATGAAAATGTATTACTGGTATTTTTTATTATGAAAATGTATTACTGGTATTTTTTATTATGAAAATGTATTGCTCGTATTGTTTATTATGAAAATGTATTACTGGTATTTTTATTATGAAAATGTATCGCTGGTATTTTTTATTATGAAAATGTATGGCTGGTATTTTTTATTATAAAAATGTATCGCTGGTATTTTTTATTATGAAAATGTATTACTGGTATTTTTATTATGAAAATGTATTACTAGTATTGTTTATTAGGAAAATGTATTGCTGGTATTGTTTATCATGAAAATGTATTACTGGTATTTTTTATTATGAAAATGTATTGCTGGTATTTTTTTATTATGAAAATGTATTGCTGGTATTTTTTATTATGAAAATGTATCGCTGGTATTTTTTATTATGAAAATGTATCGCTGGTATTTTTTATTATGAAAATGTATGGCTGGTATTTTTTATTATGAAAATGTATTACTGGTATTGTTTATTATGAAAATGTATTACTGGTATTTTTTATTATGAAAATGTATCGCTGGTATTTTTTTATTATGAAAATGTATCGCTGGTATTTTTTATTATGAAAATGTATCGCTGGTATTTTTTTATTATGAAAATGTATCGCTGGTATTTTTTTATTATGAAAATGTATGGCTGGTATTTTTTATTATGAAAATGTATGGCTGGTATTTTTTTATTATGAAAATGTATCGCTGGTATTTTTTTATTATGAAAATGTATTACTGGTATTTTTTATTATGAAAATGTATCGCTGGAATTCTTTATTATGAAAATGTATTGATGGTATTTTTTATTATGAAAATGTATCGCTGGTATTTTTTATTATGAAAATGTATCGCTGGTATTTTTTTATTTTTGAAAATGTATTACTGGTATTGTTTATTATGAAAATGTATTGCTGGTATTTTTTATTATGAAAATGTATTACTGGTATTTTTTATTATGAAAATGTATCGCTGGTATTTTTTTATTATGAAAATGTATCGCTGGTATTTTTTATTATGAAAATGTATCGCTGGTATTTTTTATTATGAAAATGTATCGCTGGTATTTTTTATTATGAAAATGTATGGCTGGTATTTTTTTATTATGAAAATGTATCGCTGGTATTTTTTTATTATGAAAATGTATCGCTGGTATTTTTTATTATGAAAATGTATTACTGGTATTTTTTTATTATGAAAATGTATTGCTGGTATTTTTTTATTATGAATATGTATTGCTGGTATTTTTTATTATGAAAATGTATCGCTGGTATTTTTTATTATGAAAATGTATCGCTGGTATTTTTTATTATGAAAATGTATGGCTGGTATTTTTTTATTATGAAAATGTATCGCTGGTATTTTTTATTATGAAAATGTATCGCTGGTATTTTTTATTATGAAAATGTATCGCTGGTATTTATTTATTATGAAAATGTATTGCTGGTATTTTTTATTATGAAAATGTATCGCTGGTATTTTTTTATTATGAAAATGTATCGCTGGTATTTTTTATTATGGAAATGTATGGCTGGTATTTTCTTATTATGAAAATGTATCGCTGGTATTTTTTTATTATGAAAATGTATGGCTGGTATTTTTTTATTATGAAAATGTATTGCTGGTATTTTTTATTATGAAAATGTATCGCTGGTATTTTTTATTATGAAAATGTATTGCTGGTATTTTTTTATTATGAAAATGTATCGCTGGTATTTTTTTATTATGAAAATGTATCGCTGGTATTTTTTATTATGAAAATGTATCGCTGGTATTTTTTATTATGAAAATGTATGGCTGGTATTTTTTTATTATGAAAATGTATCACTGGTATTTTTTATTATGAAAATGTATCGCTGGTATTTTTTATTATGAAAATGTATTGCTGGCATTTTTTTATTATGAAAATGTATTGCTGGTATTTTTTTATTATGAAAATATATCGCTGGTATTTTTTTATTTTGAAAATGTATTGCTGGTATTCTTACTAAAAATGTATTTTTACATTTCATAATGTTTTGACCATAGTTTGGAGATACACTAATTGCCCATCGCTGGGTCCATAATAAGTGCTACCACCCAGGATCAGGATGGACCTGGGAATAACAGCAATTGCGAGGTGGTTTCACGCTTCTCACCTCTACCCAATCAGTGACCTTGCTGCCGGATGTATTTTATCGTCATACCCAGGAAATGATGTGTGTTGTAGTTTTCTTTTTATAGCACTAGACCTGATAAGTTTTGATCAGATGTCGTACATTTTTTTCGGTGTTTTTATTTTGCATATTTTATGTAAATAGAGAGCGTCTGGTTACAGTTAAGTAAGATAAAAGTTAAATAATTTCGTGAAGTACCTTAAGAAGTTTTCACTTGACATTAAACGACTTATTCGACAGCAGGAGACACTCGCTAAAAGGCTGGACAGACGTTCTCACTCAGTTCTATTTAACAGAACACAGACACACAGACACACACACAGACACACACACACACAGACACACACACACACACACTAGCACCTGATTACAAATTTTCATGACGTTGTTGCGATGAACATCTGACATGTTTGTCACTATGCACATCGTTAATTTTGGAGCAAAGTCACTTCGAAGCAACCACAAGAATACATGTCACCATAAATAATGTAGAAAAACAGATTATACAAGACTACATAGCAGTTAGAGCGAAGTTACCAATCAAGTGAAAGAGTAAAAAGTGGTGGCACTGAAAATCAAAACGAAAGACATCGAAACTGAACTGCATTGGGGAAAGAAAATCTGTGATGCCTACTGAAGATGCTGATGCTAATGTGGATTGAATGGTATGCCTCCCATCCGGATCCATATGCTACATATATATAAATTGAGCTCTCTTTTGTGAATCAGTTTTAATATTTTATATTAATAGGATTGGATTACTTACCCACGGAATTATATACATATATATATATATATATATATATATATATATATATATATATATATATATATATATATATATATATCACAGCAATAAACGTATTGTTGTAGTAGGATCCACCTAATTTGCATAGGTGAGTACCGACGATATAAATATGGTTGGTACCGGGAAGACAAGGGAGGCGAATCAAGAGATTCAACTAGAGACTCTGCCCGACTGCGACTTAGTCAACACATTCTCCAGGAACGGTCTTCCCAGGAATATACAAAAGACTATATGTAAATATTGTGTACACTTTCTTGTTTCAATACATTTTGTTCTAAGTACATTTTGTGTTGCATTATTATTCCATGCATTAGTCAAGTTTCAACACGTATGAAGCTTGATATTACTAGACATATTAAAAAAAGGGCGAAGCAACCGGTTTCGCTCCCGCTCATCAGGCTTTCAACGGGAGATTTAATTTAAATTAAAAACACAGAAAATGTACCATAAAAGAAAATGTGGAGGAAGAGGGAAAAAAATGAGCAAAAGGAGCTAGAGGCAAATGACAGCGAGCCCCAACAAACACTCACGTTGTTTACACAAGGAAGGCTTGCGGGACCCGATGTAAAGTGCCTCCAGTACCTTAACGTGAAATAACTAGTGTGACCGGGACAACACGGTGAACCGGTCAACACTGAAATTAGCTGCACACGATCTGCTCTTTAACGGCAAAGTGTTGTTCCTGATTTTGGTAGGAACGTGCTGTTTAATTCTCATGTCCAAGCGTTGTGTCGTCCTTCCTATGTAGTTAGCCCCGGTCACACTCGTTATTTCACCTGTGTTTTTAATTTAAATTAAATCTCCCGTTGAAAGCCTGATGAGCGGGAGCGGGAGCGAAACCGGTTGCTTCGCCCGTTTTTAATATGTCTAGTAATATCAAGCTTCATACGTTTATTGCTGTGATAAAATTTTGTACCTTCAAAAATATCTTTAAATATATATATATATATATATTACCAATTTGTGACTGATAGGGATAATTCCAAGGAAGATATTAACCCAGAGAGAGCTCCATGTAAACTACAGAGCATTATGATAATAATAAATCACGAAGAAAACCTTTTCCGTTATAATTTATTTCGTGAATATTTCAATATATTCATCTCTTCAGACCGAAACTTCTTAATAAATGGTGTCAATTTCTCCGGACTGATATAGTAGATTAACAGGAGGAAGGGAAAGCAAGAGAGAGGGGAAGAAAGAGGGTGAGGAAGAAAGAAAAATAACAGTTCTTTTTAAAACGGGAAACATAGAGGGAGAGAAAGAGGGAGAGATGGTAAAGAAAGGAATGGGAAGAAGAAAGAAATGAAAGGATAGTAGTGAAACTAAAATAGAATGACCTGGCCAAGAATTTTTTCCCTTAAAGTGTGTAACTTTGTAGATTGGATTATGCAGTAAATTGACCGATATGGCTTTTTATTTTATCCAGGACAAATCAACACAATTTCAAATTAGTTGGTCCGATAAAGGGGGCCCTTAATAAAAATTAATAAATATAATAATCATAGCAATAAATGAAGGGATTTTAAATAAAGAAATAAAGATAAACAATAAAAATTAAAAATATAAAAAAAAAAACTAAAAAAAATCTAAGATGGTGTATGGATAATAATACAAAAGATATTAATTTAGAATTATAGATGTTGTATACAACGGCAAGACAATCGTACATGCAACTACATATAAAAAAACACAAAAGCGCGTGACACGCAATATAATCCCACACACACACGCACACACACACGCACACACACACACACACACATATATATATATATTTGTGTATTTAGGCAGCAATCCTTCTTTCAAGCACATTTCATTAAAAACGACTGACAAGGTGCTTTTATTTAGTTTTTTATACAATTTCTCGTGCGATCTAATAAAGTTTTTCTTTTCAGAGGATAAATTATATAAAAATTGTCCGAATGTTCTTTTTATCCGAGCGCTTTCGGCTATACATTTAGCCATTTTCAAGGATTATATTTCAACTGTTAGAATTAGAAATAGTTTGTTATGTGTATGTTTTATAAAGTGATTCATTTTTTTGTTTCAAAACACGGTCAAGATATTATGTCCATGTTCAAAGTTAATATTATTAAGTGTTGGTTTGTTTATTTTTATTAGTAAGGCTTCCATTATTTTTAGCCTTTTTTTGCAAGTGGATGATGCTATTATATTAGTGTTGTCGACAAGTATATTCCGAATAGTGTCCGGTAGGTCTCCATGAATATTTAAATGAGATCTAATTGAGCTATTGTCAGAAAGGTGTATATATATATATAGTTTGGTTTGGTTTGGTTTACGGAGTATCTACCTCAATGGGTTATTTAATACCGACAAGATTTTATTGCTAGTAATTTTTTTCAAAAATGTATTGCTGGTAATATTATTTTTCAAAAATGTATGCTGATAAAATTTTCCAAAAAAAGTATTGCTGGTATTCGTTGTAACCTTAGGGAAATTACTGAATAGAATTATCACACGAAGGTTGGTAATGAACGATAATACTTAGGACACGAATAACACAATTAAGATTCACCAGCGACGCGTAGAAGCAGTAGTCAACTCCTAGAAGTGAGTCAAGTGAATTCCACAATGAATCTCCAACTGCAGGATATCTACCAACCGCCCACACACAGTCAGATGTGGCATAAGGCCGAATTTAATATGGAGTATCCGAGCCCTTGGGCTCGGCCAAAAATTCCCCGTAGACCCCGTATAAAACGGGGTCGGGTAGCTGTTTCCCGAGACGAGATTCTGCCCTTCGACATAGCCTCGTCTGGGGATCCTCTCTGCCCAGAGTCAGAGATTTTGACTAAATTAGGAAAATGTGGTATACCAACTTATCATTTTCCCGAAAGAAAACATCCATGACAAAAACATACATAGGGATATCCGCTGGGAATCGGAAACAGAGACTCTACAGTCACCGATATTCCTTCTCCAATGCTTCCTTAGGACACCAAACAGCTTTAAGCATTACTACAAGATAAATCCCACAAATTAAATGGTACATCATCTGTCGGTCTCAAACCCACAACAACTTCCGGGACAGATGCAATCTGTGCATACAAGAGAAAATTGCAATAATCAGATACAGAAATGGTGACCAGTTGTTGAATCAAAGAAACAAACTTATTTTCAAGTGTAGACATAAGAACAGGTTTAAAATTCCCTAAAAACGTTGATTTAAGGGGACACACACTTGAAGTGTTGATCTACATTTTTGCTTATTAAAATTGTCTGAAAAGCATGGAGCCTGAAGGGAGTTCTACAAGCGAGAAAACTGTTAGTATAGAATTTACGGCTCATCCAGCCACCTCCAAATGTCAATTGATGAAACCTTCACGCCAGTCTAGTACTCTGCTTAAATTCATGCAGTCTAGCTACTATAGCGAAGAGTTCATTCGAACAGTTACCATGAAAGTATTTATAAAAAAGCACTGTGAGGCAACCTTACGGCGGTGAGTAAGTGATCTGTTTCGAATCTGATGCGATCCGAAACAGATCATGGCATAGCCACACATCTCTTCATCTGAATTTAACTTTTAAAAGTCATAGAACTGTGAAACCGGTAAAGTTACTCTAAATAAATATCATTAAAGTCTTCACTGCATTTTCAACTTCTTTTTCCTATATATATATATATATATATATATATATATATATATATATATATATATATATATATATATATATATATATTAGAAACTCTTCTTGAGTGGGATCATAATTGTATACCGCATGTATAAAATATGTACAAACAATGGAACTGGCCAATTTTTAAAATCGGTTTATCACTTTGAAATATTTAGTGGTGGATGTGCTTGAAACATTTTTAGTAAGATCCAAAAAAACATAATATTTACACTATATATATATATATATATAATATATATGGACACAAAGTTCAAAACTGAATATCAACAGTCTGTTTCATGCTTCAACGCAATCTTCAGGTCATAAAGATTACATTCAAGCATCAGTGATCACATTGCATTTAGTTACGTACGCTCTATCTCAGATAGTGAGCACATTTATCCTATGAATACAGCATCCCTTCAAACTATATTTTATCATTCACACACACACACACACACACTTGTATTAGGTTCGGCATGTTCAGGTTGGAAGGAAAGACAAAACTCTGCCTATGGAAAATGTGTTGGGATTTTTGAAGAGGGATAATAAATTTATATGTATATAAATTTCTATTCACCATTCGCAAACACATATAAATAGTCGAGCCAAAACACAACACCCATGGCCTAAAGACTGCGTTGTGTTGACCCCAATTTCTACTTTTACATACGCTCTATCCCTAATATTGAGTACTTTTACCCATAAATATAACATACCATAAAACTATATTTGGATTATATATATATATATATATATATATATATGTGTGTGTGTGTGTGTGCACGCGTGTGTGGATTTAATAAGTCAGTTAATGAAATTTGAGGAATAAAAAGACAACAAAATGATAATAATATTGACAATAAGATTGTATATATATATATATATATATATATATATATATTAGTTGGCCTTTTGACAAAATTGAAGCAGGAAGAGAAAGATTTTAAAGTCGGGAGTTTTCGGAGACGCCTATGTCATTTTTCAACGGGACGAGAGATAAACAAAGAAGTTAAACTCACTTTTTCAGGGAATGTTGTTGCTTTTCTTTCTTCATATGTTGTGAAAAAAAAAGCACCGTGACGCAATTCACTCCGCCAGAAATTTGGAAACGGCATGCTGTACTGCTTGGCATTCTCACCGGAAGCTCCAATACGAATATTTCAGAGGGTTTGGAAGTCAATCTGAGGACAGATCAGAAGATTCGAAATGAGTTGATGAGTCAATGAGTTGAATTACGAAGGTACGGCAGCTTGGAAAACTCACTCTGATCGTTCTAATAAGAAAAGAACTCTCGAATTTGTTGGTGATGTTCCCAGATTCAACCCGGTGGCTTACATCAAGTGCCTTGAGTAGGTAGTGCTGCCCTGGGTCAAGAGAGTGACTGCTGGAAGACACTATGTCTAGCAACATAACTTTGCACTATGCCATACAAGCAGGAGAAGTCAGTCATGGCGGTCAAACGATTTCTGCGACCACATCACCACTTACATCTGGCCACCTAACTCTCCAGACTGCAACCCCCTTGATTATTATGTGTGGGGCGCAGTTGAACGAGGAGCAAACAAAACTCCTTGTAACACCAAAGGTGAGCTGAAAGTAAAGATTATGGCAGCATTCAATAATTAAACAAGGCAACCTTCCAGAAGAGATTCCGAAGTCGTCTTGAGGCCGTGATTGAAGACAATGGCGATTTTATTGAACTAATCTGCTCTTTAGTATTTCAAGATATTTTTGTGTAATTTTGATAAATGTATCTGTTAAAATGAAATGTCAGTGTTATTTTCATTCTTGCGTAATTTGGACGACAATTTATTCATCGAACCCTGTATCTATAGTGCTGCTCAAAAGTGAACCTCTAAGATAATATTTTTTAAAAAGTGTCTTTTTTTTTCAGATAATCAACAAATCTTAATTAAATTCGCAGTAATTTTTCGCGGACGGCCACATCTTGATTGCGACGTCATCACACGAAAGACCTTCCATTTATAAATAATTTATAAATCGTTTTGATAGCTTTTTCTGGCCTTCTTCATTATTATCAGCTTCAGCTATGCGATTTTTTTAAAGCTTCATGAAGTTCTTTTGATCGTGATCCATTTTTTCCCATTTAGTCTCTAACTGCACCCTTTTGAATACACAATGTGTTATATTGTTTAACTGCAGTATAAACAGCTTACAAAAAGAAAAGAACACGTGTCATTCTGACTTTTACACGTGCGCAAAAAATTATTTGCACTGGCAACCATGTAAAAAAATAAACAGAGTGTAAATGTAAGGGTGCACTTATTTTTTTTGCACATCTTAATTTAAAATTTTTAATTAATATTTTTTTTATTCCAGCTTGATATATATATTTTAAAAGTTGGGGTAATTCGTTTAATGAAGTTTTTTTTAATGACTAGTTTAATTAAGATTTGTTGATAATCTGGAAAAAAGAGACAATTTTTTTTATTATTATCTTTGGGCTCCTCTTACTTTTCTGCAGCTCTCTCTCCTCTCTCTCTCTCTCTATATATATATATATATATAGTTAAACCTAGAGAGCGATACAAACCTACCAAGGTTTCGCCTAAGCGGATCGTCAGGGAAGGCTGGTTTCCCTGACGATCCGCTTAGGTGAAACCTTGGTAGGTTTGTCTGGCTCTCTAGGTTTAACTAGGTCTGCTCTACTTACTGTATTGAGCACTTTATTTAGTTAGTTGCGTACTCGTATCGGTTTTTTTTCTTTGGGCTTTGGACCTGCATGCTGAACGATCGTTTTCGACAGGCGTTCATGTTCTCGGCTCTTTCTTTTTTTATACCTTTTTTTCCTTCGGTATTGGTTTGATTATTTGTAAATTAAGAAACCGAAGGTTTTCCGAAACGAGTGTAGTTACTTATACTTATAAGATCACTACTACTCATAATGTTATATATATATATATGTGTGTCTGTGTGTGTCTGTGTGTGTGTGTCTGTGTCTGTTTGTGTGTGTGTGTCTGTGTGTCTGTGTGTGTGTGTGTGTGTGTGTCTGTGTGTCTGTGTCTGTGTGTGTCTGTGTGTGTGTCTGTGTGTCTGTGTGTGTGTGTCAGTGTGTGTGTGTGTGCGCGCGCGTTTCATTAAAGATGACAAACAAGGTACTGCGATTAAGCGTTTTATTTATTTTTTCTTGTATTCGAACAAGTGGAGAAATTCTACAAATGTCTTGTAATTCCGAGCGCCTTTCGGCTATACTTTTAGCCATTATCAAGGATGATTTTATTTTTGCTTTTTAATTGGGTGTATGAGTTATATGTATGTTTCTAGAGTTATAGGAATGTTTTATTTTCCGAACACAGCACATTGTGGCCGTGTTCGTAGTTATTATTATTGAGTGTTGGCATTTTACTAAATAGTACAAAACCAGCCCAAGGTATCATAGCCTCACTCGACGTCGTAAATTTATATACAAACCTCCCCGTCGATCAAACCATTGACATGATCATCAATTCCATGTACACTAATAATGCTATCCCACCGCCATCCATCAAAGCATTTATCCTAAAAAATATTACTACATGCCTGAACAACCAAAGTCCAATTCTGTGGCCATAATGGCAACATTTACACCCAAACTAATGGTGTTATGGGAAATCCGCTCGACCCGTGCTTCTCTAATTATTACATGTCCCATGTAGAAAACATGGTATTTAAACAAGCCTGTAAACCTAAAATATATGTCAGCTACGTAGACGATGTTTTTATTTTAGCAAATAGCACGAAAGAATTAGATACTCTCAAAACGTTACGCGTATCCATTAGATCCCATTTAAACACACAAACTTACCAGACTCCATACGAAATATACTAGTAAAAAATAAAAACATAATAACCTCATCCACACGTAAAACAAGATTAAAAAATAATGGAAGCCTTAATAATAAAAAAGAAAAGGCCAACGTTAAGCGTATTAACTATATTAATTATGAACACGGCTACAATGTGCCGTGTTCGGAAAATAATACACCCCTATAACTCTAGAAACTTACTCAAAACATATACACCCAGTTGCAAAGCAAAAATAAAATCATCCTTGATAATGGACAATTTCTACACACTCATGTCCAGAAAAGAAAACATTTGTTCGAACACAAGAAAAATTATATAAAAACATTAATCGCAGTACCTTGTCCGTCGTCTTTAATGAAACATGTATAAATGAAGGATTGCTGCCTAAATACACAATATATATATATATATATGTGTGTGTGTGTGTGTGTGTGTGTGTGTGTGTGTGTTCGGTGCAGTCACAACTTCGCTGGGCTGGTCATGTTGCAAAGATGAGTAACGACAGAATACCTAAGGGTCTTATTGACAGTGGACAAAAGACTGTTGGACAGCCCTGGCTCACGTATTAAGACAAGCTAAAGACTAACCTCTTAGCTGTCAATGTGCTTCAGACTAACTTTGAGCGAGATGCCCTGAATAGAAATAACTGGATATATTTGTGCCAGAGAGTGGCATCAGAAATTTTGAAATCAGTCGTATTGACCGGTTAAGAGACGAAAGACACCGGCGAAAGGCGTCAGCAAATATTTCTCTGGCTATGTCCCGAGATCCTCGCTTTTGAAATTGAGCTTAGTCTGTTTTGGTTCAAATTATATATCTTGATATAGAAACACATTTTTGCTCTATTAATTGATCTTTTGACAAAAATGATTTACATGAAGTTATATAATATTAATGTGTCAAAAATAACGCGGTCAAATAATTTATGGACAATCCGCTTATCTGTCATCTCACAATTACGCACCCATATGAAAGCAATACATGAAAGAAGGAACAGTATTACTGTGGCGGCAGGATAGCATTTAGAATATATCTTACATCTATGGAGCAATGGATTGAGGAATCTCTTTTCCCGTCCCAACTATGTGTAAATAGCAGGACAGACTGGGTTCTATAGTCTTGGGTGGCAACCAGTCTAGGAGAAGGAAACATTCTGAATTCAAAACCTGAATGCCGAGTGTACGGACCGAGGGTGACTCAAATCGTATTCCGAGGTCAAAAGAGGAGGAGGGCACTGCCAAGTTATCTGAAAGCCTACTGAAAGGATCATGAGGAAGTGGAAGCAAGGCTTGTTTCTTCTGACCTCAGGACCTCCCGGCCATTGAAGCAGTTGAGAGTTTTAAAAGATCTACAGGGGGTTGTAACAATAAAAATTATTTATTAAATCAAGTAGTGAGATAAAAACCAAACTAGATACATTCCATCATCGCCGATCGGATCCCGAACTACCACCAGTCAGGATAAACGGATGAAACACCCCACCCCCCACCCCACCTCGGAGGCAGTGTGACTTGAAAGAGTATTGGGCCTCAAACACGAACCTGACCTCAAGTGGATCTCATACATACGATACATTACTAAAGATGCAGGTAAAATAATCGGCTCCCTGTACCGCTCCAGTAAGTACCTGACTCCACTCGCTATCCTCTATCTTGATAAGAGCCAGATCAGGCCCCAAATGGAGTACTGTTGTCACATTTGGGCGGGAGCTTCCCAGTCCTCACTTTCCAGTCTTGATAGAGTTCAAAAGCGTCTCCGATCCTTCGTGGGTGACGAATTATTTTCTACCCTTCAACTTCGCGGGATGTGGGGAGCATTTCGCTACTTCCATGGAAAGTGCTCGGACGAACTGCATCACCTGGTTCTGCCAGTTCTAAAATAAATAAATAAATAGTCGGCTCCCTGTACCGCTCCAGTAAGTACCTGACTCCTCGGGTTATCCTATACCTTTACAAGCTCAGGCCTAACTCGGGCTATGATTCTACCTTTGCCAGAAAAGCCCTAAAACAGTGGAAGATGTCATTGAAAAGCTAAAGAAAGCATTAAAAATCGTCGGCTCCCTGTAGCGCTCCAGTAAGTACCTGACTCCTCTTGCTATCCTCTACCTTTATAAGAACCAGATTAGTCCAAAAATGGACGACTGTTGTCATATTTGGCCGGGAGCCGCTCTGACCTCACTCTACAGCCTTGATAGAGTCTAAAAGCATCTCCGAGCTCTTGTGGGTGACGAATTATTCTTCACTCTTCACCCTCTCTCCCACAGGCCGGATGTGGCAAGCCTCTCACTGCTATTCCCACGGGAAGTGCTCGCACAAACTTAATTCCCTGTTCCCGCCAATTCAAATCTTCACGTCAAGAACACGCCATGCCACTTACATAGTAGCAAACCACCCACATTAACCTCCATATTCCATCGGTGAGAAGTTTCACTCTAACAGCTTCTTCCCGCGAACCACTGCTCTGTGGAATCGACTCCCAAGAGGATGTTTCTCTGATCACGACAATCTTAACCTATTGAAGGCTAGGGTTAACCGTTATCTTCCACTTCTATCCACATAAATTGCCTCCTAACGTAACCGTATACCTCGAGTGACCTCAGGGAGTTGTAAAAGGTGAACCTTATTGTAAAAAAAAGTCTTATTTTCAAAGATTTTTTTCTCTATTCTTGTAAAGGTTTTTCATCCTTATTCTATCGGATGTTAATTTCGACCCTTTGCTTGGTCTCTCAATATCGATGCATTCAATATTCGATCACGAATCATAGACGAAGTTAAGCAATATCGAACCTGGTCACTATCTGGGTGACCACTTGGAAATACCAGGTGATATAAGCTTGGATGTGTGAGTGGTGTCATGGATAACGACTCGAAAATAGAAATCGGAGAACCGAGTTCGAATTCCAGTCGGGTTTATATTCCCTTACACGCAAGGGAAAGGCATGAATCCACCTCCCCCCACGTCCTGGGTATGGCGATAACCTACATCCAGCAAGCAAAGCCTCTAATCGGGAGGTTTTGAGGAGCGTGGAGCCACCTCTTAATTGCTGTTGTTCCCAAGTCCACCATGACCCTGGGTAGTAGCACCTGTTAGGGTCCCAGTCATGGGAAACTAATTAACCGCCAAGCTAGGGGTCAAAACACTATAAAAGTATAGAAATATTGTAGTACAAGTGCCAGCAATGCATTTTCATATCAAAGGAATTACCAGAAAGATATTTTTGTAAAATTAATACCAGCAATACATTTTTGTACAAGAAATTACTAATTAGCCCAAGAAAATTAAATTTCGGCATTAAATGACCCATAAGAAGTTGATATACCGTTAAACAAACAAAACAAACTTCTTCCTCAGCTATGAATTAATTAGTAGAATTTGCAAATCATTAATATCTCTCAAAAAATATTAGTAGAATTTGCAAACAAAATATAAACCAATTAACCAATCTTATATATATGGCTTAGATTTTGTGTGTTTGTCCATTCGAAATTCAGAAAATTAATTAAAATTGGAACAGTAAATATATGAGGTTTGGCATTCGAACGGACTACGGCACAATAATTTGAATGCGAATCCCACGCGTACATAGGATTGGTAACAAAATTGCCCCACGCTCAAGTTATTTCCTCTTTGGAGCACGTCAAGCATCAGGGACTGGCACTGACTTCATATTTTCTGTGTAATGGGAGAGGCACCGGAGAAACGGCTGTGATCAGCGTAATAATAGACCCGTATTAGAAATGCGATTTTATGGGGTCTGTCCGCACGACTGCTCGAATGGAATATGGTATAAGGTCGAGTTTGAAGTGGGCGACCCATGAGTACATTAAACTGGAAACACAACTGCACAGGCAGGCCTATACAAAATACAGCTCGTGACACTTCTTCTTTATGTGCCGTGTCCATTCAGGGTGTAGGCGTTCATGGCCCTCCTCAACTTCCTGTCCTTTGTAGTTCTTAATAAACTTTGTCTTTCTGTTATTCCCCCTAAAACATGTTCCGCCATCCATTTACTCAAGTTCATTAAGTATGTTATGCGTTGTTTTACTCTGTCTTGTGAGCATCAGAATTTCCAAGCCCTCTTTCCTCATTACGCGCCCCAGAGACTTCAAATTCTCTTCCTGATGTTAAGTATAAGGTTCCTTTTTGTTTTCATTTTCTCCAGAACTTCGTCGTTGCTCACCTGCTTGATTGACAGTATCCTCAGCATCCTTTCGTGGAACCAAATTTCTCTTACTTCAAGTCTCTTCATCACCTGTGAGGAGATTGTCCAGCACTCATGGCCACACTACCTATTTATATATAGTAAATTTTTGTGTTCCCCAGGATAAATTCGGTGACTGATTGTATACAAAAAATTCAGATTTATTGAAGCCTGACTTTATTGAAAAAATATTTCAGTTTATATTTAATTAACACTTTTACCCACCCCGTCTTCTTTTTCTATGTTCCGTGTCCTTTCAGGAGATGACAATTATGCCTCTCCACTATTTTCTATCTCTTAGTAAATTTTGTCTTTTTGTTATCTCTCCTAAATCTTGTTCTGCCATCCATTTACATAAACTCGTTCGGTAGGTTATGCGCGTTTTTCCTCCGTCCCTTCAATATGCCCTGTGAGTGTCAGATTTTCCAGGCCCTCTTTCCTTATCACATACCCTGGAAATATTAATTGTCTTTTTTTGATGTTAGATATAAGTGTCCCTTTTGTTTCCATTTTCTCTAAAAAAAAGAAAGAAAAAAGGACGTTTATACGTATTGTAACAGACTGTTGAAATTTCTAGGACACATCGTGAGGAAAGAGGGCTTGGAAAATGTTACACTCACAGGACATGTTGAAGGAAAGAGGGCGGACTTTGAATTCGAAATGCCATAAAATATACAAACGTTGTTTAACAAGTCCAGTTGATTAACGTTTTCTATTTGTTTTTTATCCGATCATTCTGTCGGATTCGGATTCATATTTTATCCGTATTTGATCCCAATTCTTATATATATATATATATATATATATATATATATATATATGTGTGTGTGTGTGTGTGTGTGTGTGTGTGTGTGTGCGCGTGCGTATATGTATGTGTGTATATGTGACTGTATATATATGTGTGTGAGAGTATATATATATGTGTGTGTGAGTGTATATATATGTAAGTGAGAGTGTGTGTATATATATATATATGTATATATATATTTGTGTGTGTGCGTGCGTGAGTATATGTATGTGTGTGTGTGTGTGTGCGTGAGTATATGTATGTGTGTGTATGTGACTGTATGTGTGTGAGAGTATATATAAGTGCGTGAGTGTATATATATGTGTGTGAGAGTAAGAGTGTGTATATATATATATGTGTGTGTGAGTCTCTCTCTCTCTCTCTCTCTATATATATATATATATATATATATATATATAGACTTTCTTTCTCTCTCACACACACACACACACATACACACACACACACACACACACATATATATATATATATATATATATATATATATGCGAGTGAACAGAGTGATTTCCGAGGATACATCTACCAAAATCTGGAGACGGGATGCTGAATTTCAATGTCTAATAAACATATATATATATATATATATATATATATATATATATATATATATATATATATATATATGTATATATATATGTGTGTGTGTGTGTGTGTGTGTGCGTGTGTGTATGTGTGTGCGTGCGTGTGTGTGTGACTTTCACAGTAATCCTAAAGAATATTTATGAGTATTATTAAATTTAAAATTTTAAGAACCCTATCGTATTTATATAAAATCTTTACATATGCCTTGATAAAGTTTATCAGAGACCGAAACACTTCTGTTAAGAAGCTTTCGTTTTGTCTTAATTACTATTGTCTTTTTGTACATATATACTTTATATATTTATACTCGAATTTTATACACCTCCTCATACATTCATATGTATGTATGTATGTATATGAAGAAATATAGTCTTAAGGTGTGCTATATTTATGGGATAAAGTGCTCAATATCAGAGATAGAGCGTATGCAAATATAAAAGTGAACATTGAAGTCAACACTTAGAGGCGACAGTCTAGTTTCATGCTAGTGCAATCGTCAGGCCTGACAATTGCACTAGCATGAAACAGACTGTCGCCTCTAAGTGTTGACTTCTATGTTCACTTTTATATATATATATATATATATATATATATATATATATATATATATATATATGTATGCAGGTGTGCATTGAAATAGGAAAGAACACGTTAGGTAGATAATCCGGTGTTCCTTAATATTTAGCTTTATTTTCAAAAGGACAGTAAATTCTCGCTTGACAAGGAAGCGGGTCCAGACGCCTTAACTCTTCATAACTTAAAAAATTATGTTAGGGGTCTCGGCTCTCGCTTTTGAAACATGAGAACTCTTATGTAGCGAAGGAATCATATTTTTAAAAACTATATATATATAATAGGATAAAGAACACATAGGAAATATTTATCCATCTAGCACGTTTCACTTTTATTTTTGTGTTAAAAGTGAGGAGACTGTCCAGCATATTATTATAATATATATATATATATATATATATATATATATATATATATATATATATATATAATAGGATAAAGAACACATAGGAAATATTTATCCATCTAGCACGTTTCACTTTTATTTTTGTGTTAAAAGTGAGGAGACTGTCCAGCACTCACTGTCACACCACCTATTTTCAAAATAGTAAATTTTTGTGTTCCTCAGAATAAATAAATAAATTTCATTGTCTTTTATTTAATTAATCCTTTTATCTCTCCGTAGAAACAGAAAAAGAAAGAATTTTCTTGACATCCATCCCTCTCTCTATATCTATCTATCTATCTATCTATCTCTCTATCTATCTATCTATCTATCTATCTATCTTTCGCTGTTTCCACCTCACCCATATTCATTAAGTTACTCTAAAATGTTACTCTTTCGGCCGCGGCTAATTTTCTACGATCAATGTGGCCCTTCTTATTTTAAAGCGTGCAGGCCAGCCCGAGAGATGAACATAATAATTTGGACCACATCAGTGTGTCGGCAAAGACATGCCAGGGAGTCCAAGCCCCATGGCAGTACCTTTCCTTCGGGAGGGGGCTGGGTCTATTACCCGGTGCCTGAGGTCTCCCAAAAAGGGGAAGTGCTGAGGAGGCTTGGACAATTTTTGCACTGCATTGTCGTTTAGCCCACTTTAAACCTCGACCGTACGTCACATTCGGTAGCGACGTGAGCGCGCTGAAAAATACACCATATTCGGATAGAATACAATACAAAGCTGATTTTAAATGTGGAGCCTCATGCGTACATTGGACTGAAAGTTGCTCACGCTTCCTCAGTCACCAGGCATTAACCTTAGTCCATCCTCTTGGGATAGTTACTGCCTGAAGGGATAGGTTCCTGGAACTAAGCTTAATAATAACGACAACATAAGAAATGAGGTTTTTTTGTTGGTATTTACGCGCCTACACACGATGGCAGCTCTTGACACGTGGATGGTTTAACATGGAGTGTCCATATGCGTACATATGGGCCAAGGACAATAACTACACACTCTTCACCATCACTGGCACACTGGCGTCGCTTTTACTAATTTTACCTTTTTAGTACAACACTGCCTCAGGCCTAATGAGGTTTTATTGTTTATATCCACAAGAATGTATTTTACATATTTTACAATGTAGTGTGTTTTTTTTAAAGGTGATAAGTTATTTTGCATATTCAGCTTTAAAGTAAATTTAAAAAAAAATTTTGTCATTCATTTCCATTTGTTTTCTTGATGGCTTTATGATTAAATTGTTTTAGTTAATCAACTAAAGTCATTTGCCATAACTGAAGGTGGTAACCACCTTAGTATTTAAATCACAGTTTGAGAGTAAACAGATGTAAGCAATATATAAAAAGGCCCGGGTGCGATGTTAAAAGAGTGGTGAACTGCGAAATGGCAGTGAATGCTAGAACTCTCCATTCCGGCGGTTGGCTTCAGTCTTGGAAGCCCTCCACCCAGCGAGGCGGTGTTATCATCACGCTGACTACATACATAGTTATGGAGCGCAGTATACCTCGTTCTTTGCGGCAGCGAGTAGTGGACGATTTCTTCAAAGATGAAGAAGAGACTTGAGGCGACAGAGATTTGGTTCTACAGAAAGATGCTAAGGATATCATGGACCGAGCGTGTGAGCAACGATGAGGTCTTAGAGAGGTTGCAAATTCCTGATATTAAGTATAAGTTTCCTTTTTGTTTCCATTCTCTCCAAAACTTCGTCGTTGCTCTAATGTTCGGCCCATGGTATCCTCAGTATCCTTCTGTAGAACGACATTTCTGATACATTAATAAGCACATGTTCAGTACGGACACACACACACACACACACACATACACACACACACACACACACACACACACACACACACATATATATATATATATATATATATATGCACTTTTTTCTCTCGTTGGAACAACAAAAATATCTTCCCTTTATATATATATATATATATATATATATAGATATAGATATAGATATAGATATATAGCCACGAGAGTAACAGTATATATACAATTCAAGACAGGTGTGTTTCCGTGATGGAGTTTTGACCAAATGTAAAGAAATATGGCTAGAATATGCTATTTGACGTCATAGAAATGGCTTTGAATTTCTCTCCCGGTCAAGATCAAGATCTCACTACAACGGTCGGTAGTGGGTGGTAGTCCAGCTTGGGGGTTTCTTCCCATTTTTTTGGGGGGATGTCGGTTTTACATTTTTATTTAAAAGAAAAAAGAAAAGTTCCAAAACTTCTTGCTAATCTATCGCTATTCTAATAGCATTTCCCTGCTTCGGCTAGTACAGCGAGGACCCGTCATGCCAGGTGCACTGAGTCAATTCCTATTCACCTCCTTCATATATCATTAGTGAGGAGCAAGACAGCTTTTCCCCCAGAACTGTGACATTCATGAACGGGCCTCCAAGAAGATGCTTTCTAAGGAGAGAAAATAAAGGAAAGAAAGGAAAAAAGAGATCAAGATAGAAATAAAGTAGAAACAAAGCTACGGTCAACCGTTATCTATACTTCATATCCTCATGATATCCACTTTTATTAAGTCTAAGGTCAACCGTTTTCTAGCCTTTATTTCCGTATGACATCCACATTAATTAAGTCTGAGGTCAAACGTTATCTATCCATTATAACCGCATGATATCCATCTATATTAAGTCTAAGGTCAACTGTTATCTATCCTTTATATCCTCATTACTTCCACCAATATTAAGTCTAAGGACAACCTTTATCTATCCGTCATATCCTCATGATAAGCATCTTTATTAAGCCGAAGATCAACCGTTATATATCCTTTATATCTTCATAACATCCACCTCATTAAGTCCAAGGTCAACCGTTATCTATCATTTATATCCTCTTGATATCCATCTTTATTGAGTCTAAGGTCAGCCGTTGGGTAATCTTTATGTCCGCATGATATACACTTTTATTAAGTCTAAGTTAAACTGATATGTATCTTTCATATCCTCATGATATCCATTTTTATTAAGTCTAAGGTCAAACGTTATCTATTCTCCATATCCTAATTGATATCCACATTAAGTCTAAGGTAATCTGTTATCTATCCTTCATAACCTTATGATATCCACTTTTTTACGTTTATCTATCGTATATACCCGCATGATATCCATCTTTATTAAGTCTAATGTCAACCGTTATCTCTCCTTTATATCCTCCTGATAGCCACCTTTTTAAGTCTAGGGATATCTATCGTATATACACGCATGATATCCATCTTTATTAAGTCTAAATTCAACCTTTATCTCTCCTTTATATCCTCCTGATATCCACCTTTTTTAGTCTAGGGATACCTATCGTATATACCCGCATGATATACATCTTTATTAAGTCTACGATCAACCGTTATCTCTCCTTTATATCCTCATGATATCCACCTTTTTAAGTCTAGGGATATCTATCGTATATACCCGCATGATATCCATCTTTATTAAGTCAAAGGTCAACCGTTATATCTCCTTTATATCCTAATGATATCCACCTTTTTAAATCTAGGGATATCTATCGTATATACCCGCATGATATCCATCTTTATTAAGTCTAATGTCAACCGTTATATCTCCTTTATATCCTAATGATATCCACCTTTTTAAGTCTAGGGATATCTATCGTATATACCCGCATGATATCCATCTTTATTAAGTCTAATGTCAACCGTTATATCTCCTTTATATCCTAATGATATCCACCTTTTTAAGTCTAGGGATATCTATCGTATATACCCGCATGATATCCATCTTTATTAAGTCTAATGTCAACCGTTATCTCTCCTTTATATCCTAATGATATCCACCTTTTTAAGTCTAGGGATATCTATCGTATATACCCGCATGATATCCATCTTTATTAAGTCTAATGTCAACCGTTATTTCTCCTTTATATCCTCATGATATCCACCTTTTTAAGTTTAGTGATATCTATCGTATATACCCGCATGATATCCATCTTTATTAAGTCTAAGGTCAACCGTTATCTCTCCTTTATATCTTAATGATATCCATCTTTATTAAGTCTAGTCGTGAATGTTAGAACTGGTGGAACTATGGAATGTAGTTAGTCTGAGCACTTTCCGCCGAAATAACGATAGAACATTGAGGTACTTGCGACATGAGAGAGGTGGTCTGCACCGTGGGAATTAATTCGTCACTCACAAGGAAGCGGAGACGCTTTTGGACCCCATCTAGACGGCAAAGTGAAGACTGGGCAGCTCCTGTCCATATATGAAAGCAGTCGTAGATTTTAGACCTGACCTGGCTCTTGTAAAGCAAGAGGATGGAATGGGGAGTCAGATTCTTACTGCAGTGGTACTGACAACAACCCCATTCAGTAAACCTCGACGCTGAGTGGCTTGTATTGGGATAACGATGGTAAAGAAAAAAGAGAAAGAAATTCTGTTAATTTTTACGACGAAATGGAATTCCGTGTTCATATTTATATGACATAAGTAAAATTTATCACTCGACAAATCTTTATCCTGTTCCTTTATACGTCTTGTCAACTCCAGTCGTTTCATCATGTTTATCGCGACTTTCAATCGGGTGAAGTAGTTGCGATCTATCAGCAAACCAATTTTAAGCAGAACTCTAAACACTCCTTGACAGTGACCCAGAAACTACACACGGGGAACTTTTTTCTTATTTATGCTAAATTCCAACGTTTCTATCTTCTTGTTCTTCTTCGTCTTCTTCTTCTACTTCCCGTCTCCCTTCAAGACATGGGTGATTATGACTTTTCACTATTTCCTGTCTTTTGTAGCTCTAAGACAATTATGTCTTTTCGCTTTCTCCCCTAATCCCTGTTCTGCCAACCATTTACACAATCTTGTTCTTTTCTACGTGTCGTATCCTTCCGGGACGTGGACGATCATGACTCTCCAGAATTCCCTGACCCATGTAGCTCTAAGACAATTATGTCTTTTCGCATTCTCCCCTAATCCCTGTTCTGCCAAACATTTACACAATCTTGTTCTTTTCTACGTGTCGTATCCTTCCGGCACGTGGACGATCATGACTCTCCAGAATTCCCTGTCCCATGTAGCTCTAAGACAATTATGTCTTTTCGCTTTCTCCCCTAATCCCTGTTCTGCCAACCATTTACACAATCTTGTTCTTTTCTACGTGTCGTATCCTTCCGGGACGTGGACGATCATGACTCTCCAGAATTCCCTGTCCCATGTAGCTCTAAGACAATTATGTCTTTTCGCTTTCTCCCCTAATCCCTGTTCTGCCAAACATTTACACAATCTTGTTCTTTTCTACGTGCCGTATCCTTGTGGGACGTGGACGATCATGACTCTCCAGAATTCCCTGTCCCATGTAGCTCTAAGACAATTATGTCTTTTCGCTTTCTCCCCTAATCCCTGTTCTGCCAACCATTTACACAATCTTGTTCTTTTCTACGTGTCGTATCCTTCCGGCACGTGGACGATCATGACTCTCCAGAATTCCCTGTCCCATGTAGCTCTAAGACAATTATGTCTTTTCGCTTTCTCCCCTAATCCCTGTTCTGCCAACCATTTACACAATCTTGTTCTTTTCTACGTGTCGTATCCTTCCGGGACGTGGACGATCATGACTCTCCAGAATTCCCTGTCCCATGTAGCTCTAAGACAATTATGTCTTTTCGCTTTCTCCCCTAATCCCTGTTCTGCCAACCATTTACACAATCTTGTTCTTTTCTACGTGCCGTATCCTTGTGGGACGTGGACGATCATGACTCTCCAGAATTCCCTGTCCCATGTAGCTCTAAGACAATTATGTCTTTTCGCTTTCTCCCCTAATCCCTGTTCTGCCAACCATTTACACAATCTTGTTCTTTTCTACGTGTCGTATCCTTCCGGCACGTGGACGATCATGACTCTCCAGAATTCCCTGTCCCATGTAGCTCTAAGACAATTATGTCTTTTCGCTTTCTCCCCTAATCCCTGTTCTGCCAACCATTTACACAATCTTGTTCTTTTCTACGTGTCGTATCCTTCCGGGACGTGGACGATCATGACTCTCCAGAATTCCCTGTCCCATGTAGCTCTAAGACAATTATGTCTTTTCGCTTTCTCCCCTAATCCCTGTTCTGCCAAACATTTACACAATCTTGTTCTTTTCTACATGTCGTATCCTTCCGGCACGTGGCCGATCATGACTCTCCAGAATTCCCCGTCCCATGTAGCTCTAAGACAATTATGTCTTTTCGCTTTCTCCCCTAATCCCTGTTCTGCCAACCATTTACACAATCTTGTTCTTTTCTACGTGTCGTATCCTTCCGGCACGTGGATGATCATGACTCTCCAGAATTCCCTGTCCCATGTAGCTCTAAGACAATTATGTTTTTTCGCTTTCTCCCCTAATCCCTGTTCTGCCAACCATTTACACAATCTTGTTCTTTTCTACGTGTCGTATCCTTCCGGCACGTGGCCGATCATGACTCTCCAGAATTCCCTGTCCCATGTAGCTCTAAGACAATTATGTCTTTTCGCTTTCTCCCTTAATCCCTGTTCTGCCAAACATTTACACAATCTTGTTCTTTTCTACGTGTCGTATCCTTCCGGCACGTGGCCGATCATGACTCTCCAGAATTCCCTGTCCCATGTAGCTCTAAGACAATTATGTCTTTTCGCTTTCTCCCCTAATCCCTGTTCTGCCAACCATTTACACAATCTTGTTCTTTTCTACGTGTCGTATCCTTCCGGGACGTGGACGATCATGACTCTCCAGAATTCCCTGTCCCATGTAGCTCTAAGACAATTATGTCTTTTCGCTTTCTCCCCTAATCCCTGTTCTGCCAAACATTTACACAATCTTGTTCTTTTCTACATGTCGTATCCTTCCGGCACGTGGCCGATCATGACTCTCCAGAATTCCCCGTCCCATGTAGCTCTAAGACAATTATGTCTTTTCGCTTTCTCCCCTAATCCCTGTTCTGCCAACCATTTACACAATCTTGTTCTTTTCTACGTGTCGTATCCTTCCGGCACGTGGACGATCATGACTCTCCAGAATTCCCTGTCCCATGTAGCTCTAAGACAATTATGTCTTTTCGCTTTCTCCCCTAATCCCTGTTCTGCCAACCATTTACACAATCTTGTTCTTTTCTACGTGTCGTATCCTTCCGGCACGTGGACGATCATGACTCTCCAGAATTCCCTGTCCCATGTAACTCTAAGACAATTATGTCTTTTCGCTTTCTCCCCTAATCCCTGTTCTGCCAACCATTTACACAATCTTGTTCTTTTCTACGTGTCGTATCCTTCCGGGACGTGGACGATCATGACTCTCCAGAATTCCCTGTCCCATGTAGCTCTAAGACAATTATGTCTTTTCGCTTTCTCCCCTAATCCCTGTTCTGCCAAACATTTACACAATCTTGTACTTTTCTACGTGCCGTATCCTTGTGGGACGTGGACGATCATGACTCTCCAGAATTCCCTGTCCCATGTAGCTCTAAGACAATTATGTCTTTTCGCTTTCTCCCCTAATCCCTGTTCTGCCAACCATTTACACAATCTTGTTCTTTTCTACGTGTCGTATTTTTCCGGCACGTGGACGATCATGACTCTCCAGAATTCCCTGTCCCATGTAGCTCTAAGACAATTATGTCTTTTCGCTTTCTCCCCTAATCCCTGTTCTGCCAACCATTTACACAATCTTGTTCTTTTCTACGTGTCGTATCCTTCCGGGACGTGGACGATCATGACTCTCCAGAATTCCCTGTCCCATGTAGCTCTAAGACAATTATGTCTTTTCGCTTTCTCCCCTAATCCCTGTTCTGCCAAACATTTACACAATCTTGTTCTTTTCTACGTGTCGTATCCTTCCGGGACGTGGACGATCATGACTCTCCAGAATTCCCTGTCCCATGTAGCTCTAAGACAATTATGTCTTTTCGCTTTCTCCCCTAATCCCTGTTCTGCCAACCATTTACACAATCTTGTTCTTTTCTACGTGCCGTATCCTTGTGGGACGTGGACGATCATGACTCTCCAGAATTCCCCGTCCCATGTAGCTCTAAGACAATTATGTCTTTTCGCTTTCTCCCCTAATCCCTGTTCTGCCAACCATTTACACAATCTTGTTCTTTTCTACGTGTCGTATCCTTCCGGCACGTGGACGATCATGACTCTCCAGAATTCCCTGTCCCATGTAGCTCTAAGACAATTATGTCTTTTCGCTTTCTCCCCTAATCCCTGTTCTGCCAACCATTTACACAATCTTGTTCTTTTCTACGTGTCGTATCCTTCCGGGACGTGGACGATCATGACTCTCCAGAATTCCCTGTCCCATGTAGCTCTAAGACAATTATGTCTTTTCGCTTTCTCCCCTAATCCCTGTTCTGCCAACCATTTACACAATCTTGTTCTTTTCTACGTGTCGTATCCTTCCGGCACGTGGACGATCATGACTCTCCAGAATTCCCTGTCCCATGTAGCTCTAAGACAATTATGTCTTTTCGCTTTCTCCCCTAATCCCTGTTCTGCCAACCATTTACACAATCTTGTTCTTTTCTACGTGTCGTATCCTTCCGGGACGTGGACGATCATGACTCTCCAGAATTCCCTGACCCATGTAGCTCTAAGACAATTATGTCTTTTCGCATTCTCCCCTAATCCCTGTTCTGCCAAACATTTACACAATCTTGTTCTTTTCTACGTGTCGTATCCTTCCGGGACGTGGACGATCATGACTCTCCAGAATTCCCTGTCCCATGTAGCTCTAAGACAATTATGTCTTTTCGCTTTCTCCCCTAATCCCTGTTCTGCCAACCATTTACACAATCTTGTTCTTTTCTACGTGTCGTATCCTTCCGGCACGTGGACGAGCATGACTCTCCAGAATTCCCTGTCCCATGTAGCTCTAAGACAATTATGTCTTTTCGCTTTCTCCCTTAATCCCTGTTCTGCCAACCATTTACACAATCTTGTTCTTTTCTACGTGTCGTATCCTTCCGGGACGTGGACGATCATGACTCTCCAGAATTCCCTGTCCCATGTAGCTCTAAGACAATTATGTCTTTTCGCTTTCTCCCCTAATCCCTGTTCTGCCAACCATTTACACAATCTTGTTCTTTTCTACGTGCCGTATCCTTGTGGGACGTGGACGATCATGACTCTCCAGAATTCCCTGTCCCATGTAGCTCTAAGACTATTATGTCTTTTCGCTTTCTCCCCTAACCCCTGTTCTGCCAGCCATTTACACAATCTTGTTCTTTTCTACGTGTCGTATCCTTCCGGCACGCGGACGATCATGACTCTCCAGAATTCCCTGTCCCATGTAGCTCTAAGACAATTATGTCTTTTCGCTTTCTCCCCTAATCCCTGTTCTGCCAAACATTTACACAATCTTGTTCTTTTCTACGTGCCGTATCCTTGTGGGACGTGGACGATCATGACTCTCCAGAATTCCCCGTCCCATGTAGCTCTAAGACAATTATGTCTTTTCGCTTTCTCCCCTAATCCCTGTTCTGCCAACCATTTACACAATCTTGTTCTTTTCTACGTGTCGTATCCTTCCGGCACGTGGACGATCATGACTCTCCAGAATTCCCCGTCCCATGTAGCTCTAAGACAATTATGTCTTTTCGCTTTCTCCCCTAATCCCTGTTCTGCCAACCATTTACACAATCTTGTTCTTTTCTACGTGCCGTATCCTTCCGGCACGTGGACGATCATGACTCTCCAGAATTCCCTGACCCATGTAGCTCTAAGACAATTATGTCTTTTCGCTTTCTCCCCTAATCCCTGTTCTGCCAAACATTTACACAATCTTGTTCTTTTCTACGTGCCGTATCCTTGTGGGACGTGGACGATCATGACTCTCCAGAATTCCCCGTCCCATGTAGCTCTAAGACAATTATGTCTTTTCGCTTTCTCCCCTAACCCCTGTTCTCCCAACCATTTACACAATCTTGTTCTTTTCTACGTGCCGTATCCTTGCGGGACGTGGACGATCATGACTCTCCAGAATTCCCCGTCCCATGTAGCTCTAAGACAATTATGTCTTTTCGCTTTCTCCCCTAACCCCTGTTCTGCCAACCATTTACACAATCTTGTTCTTTTCTACGTGCCGTATCCTTCCGGGACGTGGACGATCATGACTCTCCAGAATTCCCCGTCCCATGTAGCTCTAAGACAATTATGTCTTTTCGCTTTCTCCCCTAATCCCTGTTCTGCCAACCATTTACACAATCTTGTTCTTTTCTACGTGTCGTATCCTTCCGGCACGTGGACGATCATGACTCTCCAGAATTCCCTGTCCCATGTAGCTCTAAGACAATTATGTCTTTTCGCTTTCTCCCCTAATCCCTCTTCTGCCAAACATTTACACAATCTTGTTCTTTTCTACGTGCCGTATCCTTGCGGGACGTGGACGATCATGACTCTCCAGAATTCCCTGTCCCATGTAGCTCTAAGACAATTATGTCTTTTCGCTTTCTCCCCTAATCCCTGTTCTGCCAAACATTTACACAATCTTGTTCTTTTCTACGTGCCGTATCCTTGCGGGACGTGGACGATCATGACTCTCCAGAATTCCCCGTCCCATGTAGCTCTAAGACAATTATGTCTTTTCGCTTTCTCCCCTAATCCCTGTTCTGCCAACCATTTACACAATCTTGTTCTTTTCTACGTGTCGTATCCTTCCGGCACGTGGACGATCATGACTCTCCAGAATTCCCTGTCCCATGTAGCTCTAAGACAATTATGTCTTTTCGCTTTCTCCCCTAATCCCTGTTCTGCCAAACATTTACACAATCTTGTTCTTTTCTACGTGCCGTATCCTTGCGGGACGTGGACGATCATGACTCTCCAGAATTCCCCGTCCCATGTAGCTCTAAGACAATTATGTCTTTTCGCTTTCTCCCCTAATCCCTGTTCTGCCAAACATTTACAAAATCTTTTTTCTTTTCTACGTGCCGTATCCTTGCGGGACGTGGACGATCATGACTCTCCAGAATTCCCCGTCCCATGTAGCTCTAAGACAATTATGTCTTTTCGCTTTCTCCCCTAATCCCTGTTCTGCCAAACATTTACACAATCTTGTTCTTTTCTACGTGTCGTATCCTTCCGGGACGTGGACGATCATGACTCTCCAGAATTCCCTGTCTCATGTAGCTCTAAGACAATTATGTCTTTTCGTTTTCTCCCCTAATCCCTGTTCTGCCAACCATTTACACAATCTTGTTCTTTTCTACGTGTCGTATCCTTCCGGGACGTGGGCGATCATGACTCTCCAGAATTCCCCGTCCCATGTAGCTCTAAGACAATTATGTCTTTTCGCTTTCTCCCCTAACCCCTGTTCTGCCAAACATTTACACAATCTTGTTCTTTTCTACGTGCCGTATCCTTGCGGGACGTGGACGATCATGACTCTCCAGAATTCCCCGTCCCATGTAGCTCTAAGACAATTATGTCTTTTCGCTTTCTCCCCTAATCCCTGTTCTGCCAAACATTTACACAATCTTGTTCTTTTCTACGTGCCGTATCCTTGCGGGACGTGGACGATCATGACTCTCCAGAATTCCCCGTCCCATGTAGCTCTAAGACAATTATGTCTTTTCGCTTTCTCCCCTAATCCCTGTTCTGCCAACCATTTACACAATCTTGTTCTTTTCTACGTGTCGTATCCTTCCGGGACGTGGACGATCATGACTCTCCAGAATTCCCTGTCTCATGTAGCTCTAAGACAATTATGTCTTTTCGCTTTCTCCCCTAATCCCTGTTCTGCCAACCATTTACACAATCTTGTTCTTTTCTACGTGTCGTATCCTTCCGGGACGTGGGCGATCATGACTCTCCAGAATTCCCCGTCCCATGTAGCTCTAAGACAATTATGTCTTTTCGCTTTCTCCCCTAACCCCTGTTCTGCCAACCATTTACACAATCTTGTTCTTTTCTACGTGCCGTATCCTTGCGGGACGTGGACGATCATGACTCTCCAGAATTCCCCGTCCCATGTAGCTCTCAGACAATTATGTCTTTTCGCTTTCTCCCCTAATCCCTGTTCTGCCAACCATTTACACAATCTTGTTCTTTTCTACGTGTCGTATCCTTCGGGCACGTGGACGATCATGACTCTCCAGAATTCCCTGTCCCATGTAGCTCTAAGACAATTATGTCTTTTCGCTTTCTCCCCTAATCCCTCTTCTGCCAAACATTTACACAATCTTGTTCTTTTCTACGTGCCGTATCCTTGCGGGACGTGGACGATCATGACTCTCCAGAATTCCCCGTCCCATGTAGCTCTAAGACAATTATGTCTTTTCGCTTTCTCCCCTAATCCCTGTTCTGCCAACCATTTACACAATCTTGTTCTTTTCTACGTGTCGTATCCTTCCGGCACGTGGACGATCATGACTCTCCAGAATTCCCTGTCCCATGTAGCTCTAAGACAATTATGTCTTTTCGCTTTCTCCCCTAATCCCTGTTCTGCCAAACATTTACACAATCTTGTTCTTTTCTACGTGCCGTATCCTTGCGGGACGTGGACGATCATGACTCTCCAGAATTCCCCGTCCCATGTAGCTCTAAGACAATTATGTCTTTTCGCTTTCTCCCCTAATCCCTGTTCTGCCAACCATTTACACAATCTTGTTCTTTTCTACGTGCCGTATCCTTGCGGGACGTGGACGATCATGACTCTCCAGAATTCCCTGTCCCATGTAGCTCTAAGACAATTATGTCTTTTCGCTTTCTCCCCTAATCCCTGTTCTGCCAAACATTTACACAATCTTGTTCTTTTCTACGTGCCGTATCCTTGCGGGACGTGGACGATGATGACTCTCCAGAATTCCCTGTCCCATGTAGCTCTAAGACAATTATGTCTTTTCGCTTTCTCCCCTAATCCCTGTTCTGCCAAACATTTACACAATCTTGTTCTTTTCTACGTGCCGTATCCTTGCGGGACGTGGACGATCATGACTCTCCAGAATTCCCCGTCCCATGTAGCTCTAAGACAATTATGTCTTTTCGCTTTCTCCCCTAATCCCTGTTCTGCCAAACATTTACACAATCTTTTTTCTTTTCTACGTGCCGTATCCTTGCGGGACGTGGACGATCATGACTCTCCAGAATTCCCCGTCCCATGTAGCTCTAAGACAATTATGTCTTTTCGCTTTCTCCCCTAATCCCTGTTCTGCCAACCATTTACACAATCTTGTTCTTTTCTACGTGTCGTATCCTTCCGGGACGTGGACGATCATGACTCTCCAGAATTCCCTGTCTCATGTAGCTCTAAGACAATTATGTCTTTTCGCTTTCTCCCCTAATCCCTGTTCTGCCAACCATTTACACAATCTTGTTCTTTTCTACGTGTCGTATCCTTCCGGGACGTGGACGATCATGACTCTCCAGAATTCCCTGTCCCATGTAGCTCTAAGACAATTATGTCTTTTCGCTTTCTCCCCTAATCCCTGTTCTGCCAACCATTTACACAATCTTGTTCTTTTCTACGTGTCGTATCCTTCCGGCACGTGGACGATCATGACTCTCCAGAATTCCCTGTCTCATGTAGCTCTAAGACAATTATGTCTTTTCGCTTTCTCCCCTAATCCCTGTTCTCCCAACCATTTACACAATCTTGTTCTTTTCTACGTGTCGTATCCTTCCGGGACGTGGGCGATCATGACTCTCCAGAATTCCCCGTCCCATGTAGCTCTAAGACAATTATGTCTTTTCGCTTTCTCCCCTAATCCCTGTTCTGCCAAACATTTACACAATCTTGTTCTTTTCTACGTGCCGTATCCTTGCGGGACGTGGACGATCATGACTCTCCAGAATTCCCTGTCCCATGTAGCTGTAAGACAATTATGTCTTTTCGCTTTCTCCCCTAATCCCTGTTCTGCCAAACATTTACACAATCTTGTTCTTTTCTACGTGCCGTATCCTTGCGGGACGTGGACGATCATGACTCTCCAGAATTCCCCGTCCCATGTAGCTCTAAGACAATTATGTCTTTTCGCTTTCTCCCCTAATCCCTGTTCTGCCAAACATTTACACAATCTTTTTTCTTTTCTACGTGCCGTATCCTTGCGGGACGTGGACGATCATGACTCTCCAGAATTCCCCGTCCCATGTAGCTCTAAGACAATTATGTCTTTTCGCTTTCTCCCCTAATCCCTGTTCTGCCAACCATTTACACAATCTTGTTCTTTTCTACGTGTCGTATCCTTCCGGGACGTGGACGATCATGACTCTCCAGAATTCCCTGTCTCATGTAGCTCTAAGACAATTATGTCTTTTCGCTTTCTCCCCTAATCCCTGTTCTGCCAACCATTTACACAATCTTGTTCTTTTCTACGTGTCGTATCCTTCCGGGACGTGGGCGATCATGACTCTCCAGAATTCCCCGTCCCATGTAGCTCTAAGACAATTATGTCTTTTCGCTTTCTCCCCTAATCCCTGTTCTGCCAAACATTTACACAATCTTGTTCTTTTCTACGTGCCGTATCTTTGCGGGACGTGGACGATCATGACTCTCCAGAATTCCCCGTCCCATGTAGCTCTAAGACAATTATGTCTTTTCGCTTTCTCCCCTAATCCCTGTTCTGCCAAACATTTACACAATCTTTTTTCTTTTCTACGTGCCGTATCCTTGCGGGACGTGGACGATCATGACTCTCCAGAATTCCCCGTCCCATGTAGCTCTAAGACAATTATGTCTTTTCGCTTTCTCCCCTAATCCCTGTTCTGCCAACCATTTACACAATCTTGTTCTTTTCTACGTGTCGTATCCTTCCGGGACGTGGACGATCATGACTCTCCAGAATTCCCCGTCCCATGTAGCTCTAAGACAATTATGTCTTTTCGCTTTCTCCCCTAATCCCTGTTCTGCCAACCATTTACACAATCTTGTTCTTTTCTACGTGTCGTATCCTTCCGGGACGTGGGCGATCATGACTCTCCAGAATTCCCCGTCCCATGTAGCTCTAAGACAATTATGTCTTTTCGCTTTCTCCCCTAATCCCTGTTCTGCCAAACATTTACACAATCTTGTTCTTTTCTACGTGTCGTATCCTTCCGGGACGTGGACGATCATGACTCTCCAGAATTCCCTGTCTCATGTAGCTCTAAGACAATTATGTCTTTTCGCTTTCTCCCCTAATCCCTGTTCTGCCAACCATTTACACAATCTTGTTCTTTTCTACGTGTCGTATCCTTCCGGGACGTGGGCGATCATGACTCTCCAGAATTCCCCGTCCCATGTAGCTCTAAGACAATTATGTCTTTTCGCTTTCTCCCCTAATCCCTGTTCTGCCAAACATTTACACAATCTTGTTCTTTTCTACGTGTCGTATCCTTCCGGGACGTGGACGATCATGACTCTCCAGAATTCCCTGTCTCATGTAGCTCTAAGACAATTATGTCTTTTCGCTTTCTCCCCTAATCCCTGTTCTGCCAAACATTTACACAATCTTTTTTCTTTTCTACGTGCCGTATCCTTGCGGGACGTGGACGATCATGACTCTCCAGAATTCCCCGTCCCATGTAGCTCTAAGACAATTATGTCTTTTCGCTTTCTCCCCTAATCCCTGTTCTGCCAACCATTTACACAATCTTGTTCTTTTCTACGTGTCGTATCCTTCCGGGACGTGGACGATCATGACTCTCCAGAATTCCCTGTCTCATGTAGCTCTAAGACAATTATGTCTTTTCGCTTTCTCCCCTAATCCCTGTTCTGCCAACCATTTACACAATCTTGTTCTTTTCTACGTGTCGTATCCTTCCGGGACGTGGACGATCATGACTCTCCAGAATTCCCTGTCCCATGTAGCTCTAAGACAATTATGTCTTTTCGCTTTCTCCCCTAATCCCTGTTCTGCCAACCATTTACACAATCTTGTTCTTTTCTACGTGTCGTATCCTTCCGGGACGTGGACGATCATGACTCTCCAGAATTCCCTGTCTCATGTAGCTCTAAGACAATTATGTCTTTTCGCTTTCTCCCCTAATCCCTGTTCTGCCAACCATTTACACAATCTTGTTCTTTTCTACGTGTCGTATCCTTCCGGGACGTGGACGATCATGACTCTCCAGAATTCCCTGTCCCATGTAGCTCTAAGACAATTATGTCTTTTCGCTTTCTCCCCTAATCCCTGTTCTGCCAACCATTTACACAATCTTGTTCTTTTCTACGTGTCGTATCCTTCCGGGACGTGGACGATCATGACTCTCCAGAATTCCCTGTCTCATGTAGCTCTAAGACAATTATGTCTTTTCGCTTTCTCCCCTAATCCCTGTTCTGCCAACCATTTACACAATCTTGTTCTTTTCTACGTGTCGTATCCTTCCGGGACGTGGACGATCATGACTCTCCAGAATTCCCTGTCCCATGTAGCTCTAAGACAATTATGTCTTTTCGCTTTCTCCCCTAATCCCTGTTCTGCCAACCATTTACACAATCTTGTTCTTTTCTACGTGTCGTATCCTTCCGGCACGTGGACGATCATGACTCTCCAGAATTCCCTGTCTCATGTAGCTCTAAGACAATTATGTCTTTTCGCTTTCTCCCCTAATCCCTGTTCTGCCAACCATTTACACAATCTTGTTCTTTTCTACGTGTCGTATCCTTCCGGGACGTGGGCGATCATGACTCTCCAGAATTCCCCGTCCCATGTAGCTCTAAGACAATTATGTCTTTTCGCTTTCTCCCCTAATCCCTGTTCTGCCAAACATTTACACAATCTTGTTCTTTTCTACGTGCCGTATCCTTGCGGGACGTGGACGATCATGACTCTCCAGAATTCCCTGTCCCATGTAGCTGTAAGACAATTATGTCTTTTCGCTTTCTCCCCTAATCCCTGTTCTGCCAAACATTTACACAATCTTGTTCTTTTCTACGTGCCGTATCCTTGCGGGACGTGGACGATCATGACTCTCCAGAATTCCCCGTCCCATGTAGCTCTAAGACAATTATGTCTTTTCGCTTTCTCCCCTAATCCCTGTTCTGCCAAACATTTACACAATCTTTTTTCTTTTCTACGTGCCGTATCCTTGCGGGACGTGGACGATCATGACTCTCCAGAATTCCCCGTCCCATGTAGCTCTAAGACAATTATGTCTTTTCGCTTTCTCCCCTAATCCCTGTTCTGCCAACCATTTACACAATCTTGTTCTTTTCTACGTGTCGTATCCTTCCGGGACGTGGACGATCATGACTCTCCAGAATTCCCTGTCTCATGTAGCTCTAAGACAATTATGTCTTTTCGCTTTCTCCCCTAATCCCTGTTCTGCCAACCATTTACACAATCTTGTTCTTTTCTACGTGTCGTATCCTTCCGGGACGTGGGCGATCATGACTCTCCAGAATTCCCCGTCCCATGTAGCTCTAAGACAATTATGTCTTTTCGCTTTCTCCCCTAATCCCTGTTCTGCCAAACATTTACACAATCTTGTTCTTTTCTACGTGCCGTATCCTTGCGGGACGTGGACGATCATGACTCTCCAGAATTCCCTGTCCCATGTAGCTGTAAGACAATTATGTCTTTTCGCTTTCTCCCCTAATCCCTGTTCTGCCAAACATTTACACAATCTTGTTCTTTTCTACGTGCCGTATCCTTGCGGGACGTGGACGATCATGACTCTCCAGAATTCCCCGTCCCATGTAGCTCTAAGACAATTATGTCTTTTCGCTTTCTCCCCTAATCCCTGTTCTGCCAAACATTTACACAATCTTTTTTCTTTTCTACGTGCCGTATCCTTGCGGGACGTGGACGATCATGACTCTCCAGAATTCCCCGTCCCATGTAGCTCTAAGACAATTATGTCTTTTCGCTTTCTCCCCTAATCCCTGTTCTGCCAACCATTTACACAATCTTGTTCTTTTCTACGTGTCGTATCCTTCCGGGACGTGGACGATCATGACTCTCCAGAATTCCCCGTCCCATGTAGCTCTAAGACAATTATGTCTTTTCGCTTTCTCCCCTAATCCCTGTTCTGCCAACCATTTACACAATCTTGTTCTTTTCTACGTGTCGTATCCTTCCGGGACGTGGGCGATCATGACTCTCCAGAATTCCCCGTCCCATGTAGCTCTAAGACAATTATGTCTTTTCGCTTTCTCCCCTAATCCCTGTTCTGCCAAACATTTACACAATCTTGTTCTTTTCTACGTGTCGTATCCTTCCGGGACGTGGACGATCATGACTCTCCAGAATTCCCTGTCTCATGTAGCTCTAAGACAATTATGTCTTTTCGCTTTCTCCCCTAATCCCTGTTCTGCCAACCATTTACGAAATCTTGTTCTTTTCTACGTGTCGTATCCTTCCGGGACGTGGGCGATCATGACTCTCCAGAATTCCCCGTCCCATGTAGCTCTAAGACAATTATGTCTTTTCGCTTTCTCCCCTAATCCCTGTTCTGCCAAACATTTACACAATCTTGTTCTTTTCTACGTGTCGTATCCTTCCGGGACGTGGACGATCATGACTCTCCAGAATTCCCTGTCTCATGTAGCTCTAAGACAATTATGTCTTTTCGCTTTCTCCCCTAATCCCTGTTCTGCCAACCATTTACACAATCTTGTTCTTTTCTACGTGTCGTATCCTTCCGGGACGTGGGCGATCATGACTCTCCAGAATTCCCCGTCCCATGTAGCTCTAAGACAATTATGTCTTTTCGCTTTCTCCCCTAATCCCTGTTCTGCCAAACATTTACACAATCTTGTTCTTTTCTACGTGCCGTATCCTTGCGGGACGTGGACGATCATGACTCTCCAGAATTCCCTGTCTCATGTAGCTGTAAGACAATTATGTCTTTTCGCTTTCTCCCCTAATCCCTGTTCTGCCAAACATTTACACAATCTTGTTCTTTTCTACGTGCCGTATCCTTGCGGGACGTGGACGATCATGACTCTCCAGAATTCCCCGTCCCATGTAGCTCTAAGACAATTATGTCTTTTCGCTTTCTCCCCTAATCCCTGTTCTGCCAAACATTTACACAATCTTTTTTCTTTTCTACGTGCCGTATCCTTGCGGGACGTGGACGATCATGACTCTCCAGAATTCCCCGTCCCATGTAGCTCTAAGACAATTATGTCTTTTCGCTTTCTCCCCTAATCCCTGTTCTGCCAACCATTTACACAATCTTGTTCTTTTCTACGTGCCGTATCCTTGCGGGACGTGGACGATCATGGCTCTCCAGAATTCCCCGTCCCATGTAGCTCTAAGACAATTATGTCTTTTCGCTTTCTCCCCTAATCCCTGTTCTGCCAAACATTTACACAATCTTGTTCTTTTCTACGTGCCGTATCCTTGCGGGACGTGGACGATCATGGCTCTCCAGAATTCCCCGTCCCATGTAGCTCTAAGACAATTATGTCCTTTTCGCTTTCTCCCCTAATCCCTGTTCTGCCAAACATTTACACAATCTTGTTCTTTTCTACGTGCCGTATCCTTGCGGGACGTGGACGATCATGACTCTCCAGAATTCCCCGTCCCATGTAGCTCTAAGACTATTATGTCTTTTCGCTTTCTCCCCTAACCCCTGTTCTGCCAGCCATTTACACAATCTTGTTCTTTTCTACGTGCCGTATCCTTCCGGGACGTGGGCGATCATGACTCTCCAGAATTCCCTGTCCCATGTAGCCTTAAGACAATTATGTCTTTTCGCTTTCTCCCCTAATCCCTGTTCTGCCAAACATTTACACAATCTTGTTCTTTTCTACGTGCCGTATCCTTCCGGGTCGTGGTCGATCATGACTCTCCAGAATTCCCTGTCCCATGTAGCTCTAAGACAATTATGTCTTTTCGCTTTCTCCCCTAATCCCTGTTCTGCCAACCATTTACACAATCTTGTTCTTTTCTACGTGCCGTATCCTTCCGGGACGTGGGCGATCATGACTCTCCAGAATTCCCTGTCCCATGTAGCCTTAAGACAATTATGTCTTTTCGCTTTCTCCCCTAATCCCTGTTCTGCCAAACATTTACACAATCTTGTTCTTTTCTACGTGCCGTATCCTTCCGGGACGTGGGCGATCATGTCTCTCCAGAATTCCCTGTCCCATGTAGCTCTAAGACAATTATGTCTTTTCGCTTTCTCCCCTAATCCCTGTTCTGCCAAACATTTACACAATCTTGTTCTTTTCTACGTGCCGTATCCTTCCGGGACGTGGACGATCATGACTCTCCAGAATTCCCTGTCTCATGTAGCTCTAAGACAATTATGTCTTTTCGCTTTCTCCCCTAATTCCTGTTCTGCCAAACATTTACACAATCTTCTACTTGCCGTGCCCCTTCAGGATGTGGGTGATTATGGCATCTTTTACAGAAGCTTGTTCTTTGTCTTCTTCTATGTGCCGTTTTCCTTCAGGACGTGGATAATTATGGCTCTCCACAATTTCCTATCATTTGTAGCTCTAAGCAAATTATATCTTTTCGTTTTCTCTCCTAATTTCTGCCAACCAATTATATAATCTTGTTTTTCTTCTTCTACGTGCCGTGTCCATTTAGGACGTGAGTGATCATAGCTCTTCACTATTTCCTGTCTTTTGTAGCTCTAAGCAAATTATATTTTGTCGCTTTCTCCCCTAATCCCTGTTCTGCCAAACATTTACACATTCTTCTACTTGCCGTGCCCCTTCGGGATGTGTGTGATTATGGCACCTTTTACAGAAGCGTGTCTCCTTCTATGTGCCGTTTTCCTTCAGGACGTGGGTAATCATGGCTCTCCACAATTTCCTGCCATTAGTAGCTCTAAGCAAATTAGATCTTTTCGCTTTCTCTCGTAATTTCTGCCAATCAATTACAGTGTTACTGTTCTCTTTCTACGTTCCGTGTCCCTTCAGGACCTGAGTGATCATGGCTCTTCACTATTTCCTGTCTTTCGTAGCTTTAGGCAAATTATATCTTGACACTTTCTTTCCTAATCCCTGTTCTGCCAAAGATTTACACAACCTTTCTCTTCTTCGTCTACGCGCCGTACCCTTCAGAACGTGTTCAATCCACTCTCTCCACAATTCCATTCTTTTCGCAATTGTTGTTCTTATCGCTATTTCTACTAATCTCTGTTCTCTCAGCCATTTACACACGATTGAAATAGAAAAACCAAAGGAAATAAATGAAAAAGAAGGAAAGAGAATTCGAATATGAGTGAGAAAACGAAAAGGAAAAGAGACAGAAAGAAATAAAAGTAGGAAAAGCAAAAACGGGAAAGAGAGAAAAAGAAAAAAGAAATAAAAGAAGAATTAAAACAAGTAAAGAACGAAAACGAAGAAAAGAAATATCCACCATTATTAAGTCTAAGGTCAACCGTTATCTATCCGTTATATCCTCATGATATCCACCTTTATTAAGTCTATGGTCAACCGTTATCTATCCTTTATATCCGCATGATATCCACCTTTATTAAGTCTGAGGTCAACCGTTATCTATCCTTCATAACGCCATGATATCCACCGTTATCAAGTCTAAGGTCAACCGTTATCTATCCTTTATATCGTCATGATATCCATCTTTATTTAGTCTAAGGTCAACAGTTATATATCCTCTATATCGCCATGATATGCACCTTTATTAAGTCTAAGGTCAACCGTTATCTATTCTTTATATCGTTATGATATCCACCTTTTTGTAAGTCTAAGGTCAACCGTTACCTATCCTTTATATCGTCATGATATGCACATTTATTAAGTCTAAGGTCAACTATTGTCTATCCTTTATATCGTCATGATATGCACCTTTATTAAGTCTAAGGTCAACCGTTATCTATCCTTTATATCGTCATGATATCCACCTTTATTAAGTCTAAGGTCAACCGTTATCTTTTTTATCGTCATGATATCCACATTTAAGTCTAAGGTCAACCGTTATCTATCTGTTATATCCTCATGATATCGACCTTTATAAAGTCTATTGTCAACCGTTATCTATCCTTTATATCGTCATGATATCCACCTTTATTATGTCTAAGGTCAACCGTTATCTATCCTTTATATCGTCATGATATCCACCTTTATTAAGTCTATGGTCAACCGTTATCTATCCTTTATATCGTCATGATATGCACATTTATTATTTCTAAGGACAACCGTTATCTATCCTTTAGATCATGATGATATCCACCTTTATTAAGTCTATGGTCATCCGTTATCTATCCGTTATATCCTCATGATATCCACCTTTATTAAGTCTATGGTCAACCGTTATCTATCATTTATATCTTCATGTTATCCACCATTATTAAGTCTAAGGTCAACCGTTAGCTATCCTTTATATCTTCATGTTATCCACCTTTATTTAGTCTATGGTCAACCGTTATCTATACTTTATATCGTCATGATATGCACCTTTATTATTTCTAAGGTCAACCGTTATCTATGCTTTATATCATGATGATATCCACCTTTATTAAGTCTAAGGTCAACAGTTATCTATCTTTTTTATCGTCATGATATCCACCTTTAAGTCTAAGGTCAACCGTTATCTATCCGTTATATCCTCTTGATATCAACCTTTATTAAGTCTATGGTCAACCGTTATCTATCCTTTATATCGTCATGATATCCACCTTTATTAAGTCTAAGGTCAACCGTTATCTATCCTTTATATCGTCATGATATGCACCTTTATTAAGTCTAAAGTCAACCGTTAACTATCCTTTATATCGTCATGATATCCACCTTTATTAAGTCTAAGGTCAACCGTTATCTTTTTTATCGTCATGATATCCACATTTAAGTCTAAGATCAACCGTTATCTATCCGTTATATCCTCATGATATCCACCTTTATTAAGTCTATGGTCAACCGTTATCTATCCTTTATATCGTCATGATATCCATCTTTATTTAGTCTAAGGTCAACAGTTATATATCCTCTATATCGCCATGATATGCACCTTTATTAAGTGTAAGGTCAACCGTTATCTATTCTTTATATCGTTATGATATCCACCTTTTTGTAAGTCTAAAGTCAACCGTTACCTATCCTTTATATCGTCATGATATGCACATTTATTAAGTCTAAGGTCAACTATTGTCTATCCTTTATATCGTCATGATATGCACCTTTATTAAGTCTAAGGTCAACCGTTATCTATCCTTTATATCGTCATGATATCCACCTTTATTAAGTCTAAGGTCAACCGTTATCTTTTTTATCGTCATGATATCCACATTTAAGTCTAAGGTCAACCGTTATCTATCCGTTATATCCCCATGATATCGACCTTTATAAAGTCTATTGTCAACCGTTATCTATCCTTTATATCGTCATGATATCCACCTTTATTATGTCTAAGGTCAACCGTTATCTATCTTTTTTATCGTCATAATATCCAACTTTATTAAGTCTAAGGTCACCCGTTATCTATCCTTTATATCGTCATGATATCCACCTTTATTATTTCTAAGGTCAACCGTTATCTATCTTTTTTATCGTCATGATATCCACCTTTAATTCTAAGGTCAACCGTTATCTATCCGTTATATCCTCATGATATCGACCTTTATTAAGTCTAAGGTTAACCGTTATTTATCCTTCATAACATCTTGATATCCACCTTTATTTAGTCTAAGGTCAACTTGTATCTATCCTTTATATCATCATGATATGCACATTTATTAAGTCTAATGTCAACCGTTATCTATCCGTTATATCGTCATGATATGCACCTTTATTAATTCTAAGGTCAACCGTTATCTATCCTTTATATCGTCATGATATGCACATTTACTAAGTCTAATGTCAACCGTTATCTATCCGTTATATCCTCATGATATCCACCTTTATTAAGTGCATGGTCAACCGTTATCTATCCTTTATATTGTCATGATATCTACCTTTATTAAGTCTATGGTCAACCGTTATCTATCCTTTATATCCTCATGATATCCACCTTTATTAAGTCTAAGGTCAACCGTTATCTATCCTTTATATCCTCATGATATCCACCTTTATTAAGTGCATGGTCAACCGTTATCTATCTTTTTTATCGTCATGATATCCACCTTTAAGTCTAAGGTCAACCGTTATCTATCCTTTATATCGTCATGATATCCACCTTTATTAAGTGTATGGTCAACCGTTATCTATCCTTCATAATGTCATGATATCCATCTTTATTAAGTCTATGGTCAACCGTTATCTATCCTTTATATCGTCATGATATGCACCTTTATTAAGTCTAAGGTCAACCGTTATCTATGCTTTATATCGTCATGATATGCACCTTTATTAAGTCTAAGGTCAACCGTTATCTATGCTTTATATCGTCATGATATGCACCTTTATTAAGTCTAAGGTCAATGTGTATCTATCCTTTATATCGTCATGATATCCACCTTCATTAAGTCTAAGGTCAACCGTTATCTATCCTTCATATCTTCATGATATCCACCTTTATTAAGTCTGAGGTCAACCGTTATCTATCCTTTATATCGTCATGATATCCACCTTTATTAAGTCTGAGGTCAACCCTTATCTATCCTTCATATCGTCATGATATCCACCTTTATTAAGTCTATGGTCAACCGTTATCTATCCTTTATATCGTCATGATATCCACCTTTATTAAGTCTAAGGTCAACCGTTATCTATCATTCTTATTCTCACATGCTGGCCAAGGTCATTTAATTTGAAGGGTAGATGTGGCCTCACTTTCTGGGGATGCAAAAGGCATTGTGTTTAACTTTTGACTATCTTCAAAAGGATCGCACTAGCAATGGACAGTACTATGCCAACTTGCCGAGGCAGTTACGAAACAACCAGGAAAACTGACGAAACTCAGGACAAAACTCCAGCACATAAGTTCTAGGTTTCAATGTCTGCGGTGTGTAACTATGAAGTAGTGATGCTAGAGTCGTCAAATCTTGCATGCATTAATTTCAATTCTTCTTATTAATAAATACATTGTTTCTTTCACGAGGGTTGGCATTGGGTTTATTGAATATATTCAAAAGAACCACACGAGTACTATGCCAACTTGCTGAGGCAGTTACGAAAGGCTATCAAGACCAAACGCCCAGAAAAAAACTGGCGAAAAGCTCCGGCACACAAGTCCTTGACTTCATTGGTTCCTATGCACGACTCTGGTTTTGATCAGCCTCCCTATTCTCCTGATTTGACTTCAATCTTTCCCTCAACATGAAAGAACATTTGGCTGGCAATCAGTATCGCAGTGATGATGACGTCATAGCCGCTGTGGATGCTTTTTGGACCAGTAGAATGAACAGTCGTTTTTGAACCGTCAGTTGTCAGTTTACATGGAACGAAACAATGCAGTTATTAAGAAGAAGAATTGAAATTAATGCATGCAAGATTTCACAGCTATCGCATCACTACTTCATAGTCGGCCTATGAACTTTTCAGCCCACCTTCGGATAGCATATACGATGCACTTATTGTCAATTAATTTTCACCTGTATATTAAGTGTAATTTTTGTACCTGCCTATGGCGATATTTACCAGTCGCATTCTCGCAAGCAGTTCAAGAAGTATTTCGCACCTGTCAACTAAAACTGGAGTCATTCTCACCTGACGATTTTCCACGGTAACCTTGTAGTCTGACAGCCATTTTTGTCTGAAAAAAATTAGGACGATTTCTGAAATGTTAACCTTTGTCTGGCGCCTAAAATAAAATGACACACACACACTCAGACACACACACACACACACATTTGGTTTCACAAGCGGTCCACCAGCTGTACACACACACACACACACACAAACACAGACACACACACAAAGACACACACACACAGACACAGACACACACACACAAAGACACACACACACAAAGACACACACACACACAAAGACACACACACACACATTTGGTTTCACAAGCGGTCCACTAGCTGTACACACACACACACACAGACACAGACACACACACACAAAGACACACACACAAAGACACACACACACATATTTATATATATATATATATATATATATATATATATATATATATATATATATATCGAGAAAGATCGAGAGGGCTCAGCCCCAGCATACCATGCCACTTTTCAGGGCAAAGATCTTACTCATTAGTCATCTCCGCAACCACCCCAAGTGATTCGAAGTCAAGGTCATCTCCGCTTAAAGACACATGGCACAGTGGTTAAAGGTGGTTAAGGCAGTGGAGAACTTGGAGCGGTGAATTAACAGGAGATAACTGATTACCGACATCCATTAGACGACATGGCACATGGAACTAGAGCAGTCTACCCCAGCGAGCGAAATAAAGGGTTCAGTTCGACATTCCAACCACCTGCAGAAGGCCGGAGCGCACAAAGGCCGAAACGTTGTGATAAATATGGCAACAAAGATGAGGACAACAGTCCGAATAATGTAAATAGCGTAAATAATACTTCATCTCAGAAATATAGACAGATACTGAAGGGTCGAAACGTTGTAATAAATATGGCAACAAAGATGAGGACAATAGTCCGAATAATGTAAATAGTTTACATAATACCTCATCTCAGAAATATAGACAAACATTATACAATAGTTATAAATAATCGCATTCAAACCCACAATTATTTTTACTGAATAGATTTTTGCGTAATTTGTAATATAGCTGTTACCTCCTACCCAATAACCGTTCGGATAATACAATAAACCGGAAATAGCTGACCTTCCTACCCATAATGCTTTACTGACCAGTATATAAGGCCATCACACAACACACATGGTCTGAAGATTGCTTTCAAACATGAAACATACATATATGTGTATGTCTGTGTATATATAATTTTTTTCAAATATATTCTTTCCAAAAAAATATACCCCTTTCAAAATCGAGCACACACGAGGCAAAAATTAAAAGAAAAACAGTTAAATCCGAACCCAAAATAAATACATAAATATAAAAATGGACACTTAGACGAAACAGCGAAGTCTGTTTCATGCTCCATTACAATGTCTGTTGCGTTTTGACTCGATTATTTGTATATGCTGGTCAGTGGTGCATTATGGGTAAGAAGGTATTAATCTAACGGTTATTGTACATGTAGTAACGGTTGTGTTATTCTAGAGGAGGCACGGTGGAGTAATGTATAGCCGCTCAGACTGAGGACTCGGAGAGCCGAGTTCGAATTTCCTGTCGAACCCATTACATTCACTTACGTGAAAGATGAGGACAATAGTCCGAAAAGGAGAAAAGAATGAATCATCTTCATCTCCGCCCCATGTGTATTTATTTATGGGTAAATAGCAGGACAGACCTGGTTCTACAGCCTTGGATGGTCTACCGGGAATATCTTCCTCGTCAGTAATGTATCGAACGATACATGATCGCCTAAACGTGTATCACGCATGGCACATAACTGACTGAATGGATAGCGACTAGGATTGAGGAATCGGAGAGCCGAGTTTGAATTCCAGTTGAATCCATTACATTCACTTACATGCATATTAGCATGTAAGTGTAACACTTGAGAAAGGTATGAATCTTTTTCTTCTCCACCGGCCCCTCCAGCTATGGGTAAATAGCAGGACAGACCGGGTTCTACAGCCTTGGATAGCAACTGGTCTACTGCAAAAAGAAATGGCAACCTATTGCGGGAAGAATCTGCCTCGTCAGTCAGGTATCGAAGGATACATGATCGCCTAAGCGTGTATCTCGCATGGCACATAACTGATTGACTATTCTAGAGGCGACTGAGGAGGAATAATTGTGGATTCGAATGAGGTTATTTGTAGTTATTTTTCAGTGTTGTGTGTTAACTTTTATTTATTATTGATTATTTAATTGTGTCTTTTTTAAAATTTATTATTACATTTACTTGCGTTTATTTATTTGATTTGTTTATTTTATTTATTTTTTCCCGGGTGTTGGTCATCGTATTTATTTTATTTCAGTTATTGCCTTTGTCTAACCTAAGATACTTTATCTGCGTTTTATATAGTGTATAAATTTGATTTATCACGGAGGCCGTTTCACAAGGAATTCGTCTTTAGTTTTCAACTTTTAAGTAACGTAGTAAGAATTACTTCGTTTTCGTGTCTGCATTTTGAGATAAGATATTTATCTTATTATATATATATATATATATATATATATATATATATATATATATATATATTAATATATATATATATATTAATATATATATATATATATTAATATATATATAAATGTATATATATAAATATATATATTAATATATATATAAATGTATATATATAAATATATATATTAATATATATATAAATGTATATATATAAATATATATATATAAATATATATATATATATATATTAATATATATATATTAATAAAGAAGTAATGGACATTTTATTTATTAATCCGACAGATTTTATCACTTCAAACGTTATTTTTAGTGCATACCCATATTTAAGTAGACACTCCGGTTATTTATTAAACAGTATATTTATTTATTTTCGTCAACTGACCTGGATATTCGAGAAATCTTATTAAAGACAAATACGCGCACACCGGCAGGATTCGAACTCGCGTCCCCCTGGCAGAAGAAACCATCGTTAGATCCGACGTACTATGGCACTAATACACCACTGGAGTAAAAAACATGGATACTTATCTTTCCAAAGGTATTTGTACAAAAGTGAATGCAACATGACGCTGCCATTTTCCGAGGCGATAAACTATACGCTATGCGCTCGGGCATATATATATATATATAACGTAAATCATTCAAACGAAAAACAAATACTGAAGCTAATTATACGGCAAGAATCACTCTCGCAAACAATATTTAATAATAAAATACAATCAACTTCGAATCCGTTAATGAATGGTATGATCCTTGTTTATAAATTCCGGTTTTATCAGGTCTTATTTTGTCTACTAGCCGGGATTTCAGTCGTTTCGAACGACCATCATCAGGTAGACATTTCAGTGTGTTTTTGTTAAATTCCAAGTAGTAATGCGACATCGAAAGATTGTGCAGTCCGAAAGAGTGTTTTTTTAGCAATGAGATATTTTTAAATGTAAGAATATATATATATATATATATATATATATATATATATATATATATATATATATATATATATATATATATTATTGACTTCTATGTTCACTTTTATATTTACACACGCTCTGTCTCTGATATTGTGTACTTTATCCCATAAATATAGCACATTTTAAGACTATATTTCTTATATATATATATATATAATCCATAAAAGGTTAACGGTCAAAGTTGAATTAAACCCAGGAAATAGTAGTATTAATAAGTGCTCAATACAAGAGTGAGAAAAATAAAAATAAAACATAACATGTAGAGCTTTCAACTTTGAAAATCAGGAGATCAGTTGAATCCGCTACCTTGGTTTCGACCCCACGATATCCTCGAGCGATTTTTATCATTTGACCCCCTACAAACACTTTATTTAAAAAAAAACCTAATGAATATTATTTTTCTTAAAAGTTTATACACACACACACATACACACACACACACACACACACACACATATATATATATATATATATATATATATATTTAAAGACATTTATGATATGTTTAACGTTCTTTTCTTTTTCATAAATGTCTTTGAATAAATTGTCGGACTTTGTCCAATTCAAATATATATATATATATATATATATATATAATTATTTATTTGAATATTACAACATAAATATGTGATTTTATAACATATTTATGTTGTAATATTCAAATAAATAATTATATCTGCTCTACTCTGTATTGAGCACTCTTTAAAGAATATTGATTGTTGGTTATTGGATTTCACTCCGTATATACCAATCCTAAACTTGGGTATATATATATATATATATATATATATATATATACTAATGAGAGAAAGAACATTAAGGGGGGTAAATTTTAAAAATTATTTAATCACCAGTCACTTACCATCGTCTGAAGAGGTACAACGTCGTGCCGAAACACGAAAGGGATTGTGTAGCGATTTCAACATGTTTTTGTTCTAATATCTAATATAAAATTATATATATATATATATATATATATATATATATATATATATATATATATATATATATGCACACATATGATTTCATATTAACATACTCGTATATTAATATGATATACAACAGGTATTAATATGCTTAGAACCCATCATTAATAACATTTCTTATATATCTACACACATAAAATCACATACTACTTTACTCTATTAATTTATAATGTGTTTATATGTAATTTCACCTTTATAAAGCTTGGATTCAAACACATTAGATATATTGTCCTGACCTATTAATTTACACCCTCATATTCTATTTGCACCCTGAGTACTAGTTTATTATTTTAATTGCTATAACGATGGTATTTTGTCAAAAAAGCGAGTAATTCACCTTGATATATTGTTTACTTAATTTTATATTCAAATATTTTTTCTTCGCCTTTCGAACTTAAGAATTTGCATGATATAAATTATAGATAATTAATTCTAATATTTTAGGCAACAATAATGAAATAAACAACACTTAACACATAATGTTGAATCATCACCACGAGAACGCGAACAGTATAACGGTCATAATATGCTCTATTCCTGAAGATTGCAAGACAGCATGAAACACCGAGTCGTGCTATCGACGTTTATATTACGTATATTCTCTAATATATATATATATATATATATATATATATATATATATATATATATATATATATATATATATATATAAATATATATATATATATATATACATATATATATATAAACCTGGGTGCGAAAATCAACTTTCTTGAATCTAACTTAATTTTTAATGGTGAAAACTAATCGAATTTGAAATTCCCTCATTCATACGTGTTATCGCCATAACACGTTGAAACACTGGTTCTTGAGGGATGTCCGAACTTAAGCAACGTTTAGCCTGGTCAGTACTTACATGGGTGACCGCTTGGGAATATTAGGTGCTTTAAGCTTCGATGTGCGGGTTGTGAATTGGATAACGGCTTGGTATTGGAAATCGGAGAGCCGTGTTCCACTTCAGCCAGGTTTGTTATATTCATTTATACGCAAATACGCTTGGGAAAGGTATGAATCCACCTCTTCTCCGCCCACTATGGGTTAATTAGTAAAACGTGTATCAATAAAAATTATTTTTATACCTCCCCCGCAACAAATTTTTACATTTTTACAACATATTTTCAGGCTTTAAATAACTGCAAAGGGTTGATATGTAGAAAACATATCACCCAAAAATCACTCATACTGTTCTTATTCAGTGGCTTCTGTAAAATCTCCTAAATATAGATCGTTGGTCAATTTTAATGAAACGTTAACTGAAATATTTAAAAAAAAATCTTTACTTGCTTTGATTCCGTAATCATGACCAATTCTATTCGTACGGGTTTATTTCTCAGCTAATGATATATACAATTTTTTTTTTATCAAGACAGTAAGATAGAGAAAAACAGGGAAAGAAAACGACAAAGAAAGGAGGATGTACCGCGACGAAATGACGTCATTATTACGTCAGGCTATCATTGCATACTCGATAGAGAGAAAATTCCTTTTATTTTTATTTATTTATTTGCAGTGTTTTTGTCTCTAGATTGGACTAATTAATTTTAAAAAGTTTTTCAGACGTTAAACACTTTTCTTTCTTTCTTTCTTTTTTTCTTTCTTTTTTTCTTTCCTTCTTTCTTTCCTTCTTTCTTTCTTTCTTTCTTTCTTTCTTTCTTTCTTTCTCACTGCAACCACATCCCGTCTCTTTCTCGTCTTTCCTCGCGATCAAAACGGAAGAGTCCATTATTTATGCGATATTGGCAGGTCATAACATAGATGTCAACGAACTAACGAATTAAGTAAGGAACGAAGAAATACGCGGAAATATGTATGTGTGTGTGTGTATATATATATATATATATGTGTGTGTGTGTGTGTGTGTGTGTGTGTGTGTAAGATTAATAAATACAAATATGAAATGCATGACTTAGCTGATTAATGTTAGATTCAGCACACCGACTCCAGAGTTTCGCAGACAGAGATTTTAGTAATCACTTCACCCACAAGTCAGGAGGTATTAGAAATTGATGGCTTATTTTTAATTTTCGTTATTTTTATATTTCAATTGCAAAAATAATGCACTCTTTTTCTTCTTATTAAATTTCAGATTTTAAAATGGCTAAGGGTAAAATTTCAACATAGTTTGAACAGGGCAGGATTGTTGAACTTCAAAGACGTGGTCTTTCGCGACGAGCCGTTGCAAATGAAAAAAGACCGTAGCGGAACTTTCAATGCTAACTTCATTAAAAACCCGGCTGCGTATGCTTCTAAAAAATCAAGCAGTCGCCCCAATAAAATCGCACCATCTCTAGGCAGACACATTAGGCAAGAAGTTAAGAGAGATTCAAGCGTAAATGTTTCGCAAATATATTTGGATTAAAGTAACAATATTTTATATTTTTTTTAATCCCTTAAGATTTTGACCAGGGGTGTAATATATTTTTTTTTATAATTCTAATAATCTTTTGCGTTAGATTTCAACTCTCTAAATTGTACGATTAAATTTTGCCTTTGATTTTTGTGCAAAGTATAAGAAATCATTTTTTTTTTTCACCTCCACGGTTGTAATTTTTTCCAGTCAATTTGAACTCAAAACTGGCACTGAAGAATTATCTATCAAACAAAAAACATTATCAAAATCGAATGAAAACTGTGGAAACGCATAAACAACATCACACACACACACACACATTTTGAGAATTATAGATATAGATGCCTCAAATCATCAAACACTAATATTTTAAAAATAATTTCCAGTTTTTATTTTTTTTTATTATTGTGGAGGTCCCTAATTTATAGGCTTTAGTATGCAAGAAAAAAAATATATATAGAAAGAGAAGGAAATTTAAAAATACTCTACTTGACATGTGTTATTATTTTACCCGAATAAGAATTCCTGTACGTGAAAGCTGATAAACGTGAAAATTTGTATCATTGACTGCCAGAGGCCAAATACGAAATCTGATTTCAAATGCCAACTAATTTGCTTATTGGACACTTGTGATGTTTTTTTAATGCTTCGTTTTATATGTTGTTATTTTAAATAAATCTTTTCCATAAAAAGTTTGTTTCTAGTACCATTTTTCATTCGTGCAGTCGAAGGCAGAGATGAAAAAAAATCCGGTGTCAGTTATTGGCATTAAAAAAAAAAAAGAACAAATTTCTGTTTTTAGCCTTCAGGTCAAAAACTACTTAAACGAGATAACTCATGGTCGTTTTAATAATAAAAAACTGTCGTCCACGCGATACCTCGTAGTTGCCAATCAATGTGTTACATGAATACGAACTTGGACATTAACTACGAAAAGAGTAAAAATGAAAAAAATAGTTTTTATATGCACAATTTATTGAAAAATAACCGGTCTCACTCAACATTTTTTTTTAACTAGGACAGTGCTATTTCAGGAAATTCAAATCAATATTAAAGTAGCCTTATCGAAATTAAACACCATTCTAGAGCAGGGTGACCAGATTGAGCTGACCAACCTGCAGCGAATTGGGTTACCAATTTTGAATGGTCTTTCCTATTCAGTAATCTAAGTTATACTAGTTTCCTTTAAAATAAATTAATAGGAGTAGATAGGTTCACCTATCATCCGGTTCAAACTCATCCTTAATCTTTTGAACAGGAGTAGAAGTTTATTCGTTGTTCCCTGTTTACAATCGGGTTTCCAGTTCCTTCTAAAATCATTAATTCTCCTTCACTCCCAGTATCCCCTTGCCTCTTAGTGGTATTATTGTCTTGCTTGTTGTCACCCCCTTGAACTACTCGACTGTCAAACAAATAGTCGAACCTCAATTATGGGCACAAGTCAAATTGCATTAAATAAAGCTTCGATACCCACTTAAACGTCAGTCAGTTTTTTATTTACAAGTATAAAATTATGCGACCGGACACTTCCGGTTAAGTTGGTGTGGTTACGAATTACCGCGTATTTTAATTAAGGAAGTGTTTCAACAACACCCACAAAGCCAACCGAACTAATTTTAAAAAGCCTGTCTCGAGGAGTTGTGTATGGGGTGTATCGTCAGTGGTAGTACCTTTGCAGCGAAGCGGCAAAGGTACTACCACTGATCGGCTTTATTCAAATGAAATGAGATGCGGAACGGTACTTGTCTACGTCTTACATCCAACTCTCTCGCACGTCTCCAACAAATCGCATAGGCACTGCGACGGCCACATCCTGGTCAACAACATCGACCTGCCGGCTAAACTGTATCGGAGTAGACGGAAGGTTTTCCCGACTCGACCGATGAAGGGGAATTCTTATCCACAACCCACATGTGCCAAGCGGCCATCGGCCAGTCGCCAGCCTGGGTGTAGGAGCTGCGCCTCAGAGGTCATCTGCGAGGAAGAGACGGGATAGCCTCAACGTCTCCGGTGCAAAAGGAACCGGCAACCCATTGCACTTGAATATCACCATGAACTCCAGCGCCGCAAAATGCGCTAACTGATAAAGGATGTGTTAGGAGAGACAACTCTCCCCTAACGAATCATTGGCTCTTCACGGAAAAAAAGTGTAGAGAGACAACAACATGGCTGCTGGACAATACACCACCTGTAGACAGTGAATTGTTTATCCAATCCAGTCCTGCTCTATCTTAGCCGGTGAGAATAAAAACGAATATTGTTGTTTCAAAATATATTTAACTGTTTTGTTATATTTTATTGTTCCTAATATTTTGGGTTACAACAAATTTTGGGCGACGAATCAGATAAACAAAAAGTCGCAAAAATGGCGATATCACCAGACATATTGAAAGAGATATTGAATCAACAACAAGAACAGTCCAAATGTCACAACAGCAGTTGTTGATTATGATAACGCAACAGTTCAATCAACAATTCAATCATCAACTGGAAATTTTAAAAGAAGGAAGGAATTTGAACACAAATTCTGTGGATAACATCGCTAAAAACATAACGGAATTCCATCACAATGAAAGCGGAAAAAAAAAACTTTTGCTTCGTGGTACAAAAGATGGATCGACATTTTCCAAAACCAATTTTTACAGAAAGACGAACATTGGAAAATACGTCTACTAATTCGGAAACTGGGAATCTAGGAACACGACCGTTACACAAACTACATCCTACCAAAGCGGCCAACGGATTTCACATTTACAGAAACAGTAGAACTGCTAAACGAAATCTTTGGGAAAAACAGCCACTGTTTAATACCAGGTTTAATTGTCTCAAATTAGAAAAAAGTGACGAAGACGATTATCAAAACACTTAAATAGACTGACAAAAGAGAAGTTCAACAGTATTTGTTATTCTTCCCCGTAATAGAATAAAATTAAATTTTCTGTGATAAACTAACATATGAGGTAGTAAGTAGAGGATAATTTACTTATTTCTTATTTTCATTGAAAATGAATCTCATTTTTTTTTTACAAACACCAAGTCTTTAAATTTAATCACAATTATTATGACACATGGCATAATAGATTGCGGTTCAGATTGAGGAATCGGCGAGAGGAGTTCGAATTCCAGTCGAGTTCATTGCATTCACTTACGTGCCTTGGAAACGGTGTGAATCCATCACCTTGTGATGCCAACGAATAATCGTTGTCACTTTTGTAATGCTGGTTGTAGTAGATAATTTGTAATCATAGATTACAACTACTATAGTAAGAGGTAGTTTTACCTAACACCGCAAATAAATACTAAACATCAAACTGAAAACTCTAGTCACGTTTTTAATAGCTTCATCAAATCGAGACTTTCATATAGATGTCATGTATGGCGCCAAACCCGCTCAGAAGTATTTGTCAGCTTTATACGATTCGCTTACTAAGATCAATGGTGAAAAATGGCTCTGGGCGAGTAAAGCCTGATGGTCTTGGCAAAGACAAGAACTGTAAAGATTTTGTATGCGGAGTCACACCTGCGTTGCGAAGGCATTACGAATGAGAGATGATCTAAAAAGAAACAAATATGATGCTTCCGCACGCCTAACCTGACTAATAAAACCACCCCAAACTTGTAACATTTCCAAATCATTTCGTATATAGGCTAAAAGGTCATTAGAATATTTTTTTTAAAATCTATTTTGGCTTGGTTATGGTTACTGGAATTTCAGCAAGAACTGAAAAGAAATTATGTGAAAATTCTTGTTATTTCGTTTATTGCCTCTGCCGCTGAAGGTTTAAAATATAGGCAATATTTTCGGTATATTATGCTTTTTATTTGAATAAAAATGAAAGCACGGCTAAGATACAAAAAAGGTTTCGTGAAATTTATGGACACAACAAATACTAAAAGTACAGAAACTCCTCGCTTAACGACTGACATGATTAGTGACCACTTCAACTTCTGACTAGATATAAAAAAAAAATGCTCTATATTTACAAGTTAATGGACTCCGCAAATACTCAAAATATGTCTTTCTCTTTTAACGACTGACATGTTTAACAACACCTTGGACTTCTGAACAGATATAAAAAAAAAATGCTCTATATTTACAAGTAATTAATGGACACAGCAAATACTCAAATTACATGTATTCTTCACTTAACGACTGACATGTTTAACGTTTGAAATGTTTAACGACTGATATGTTTAAGGACTGACATCTTTAGCGACCAATTGGACTTTTGAGCAGCTATGAAAAATGCTCTATATTTACAAGTAATTAATGGACACAGCAACTACACAAATTACATGTATTCTTCACTTAACGACTGACATGTTTAACGATTGACATGTTTAACGACTGATATATTTAACGACTGACCCCTTGGACTTCTGACCAGATATAAAAAAATGCTCTATATTTACAAGAAATTAATAAACACAACAAATGCTCAAAGTACATGTATTTTTCACTTAACGACTGACATGTTTAGCGATTGAAATGTTTAACGACTCCTTGGACTTCTGACCAACTATTAAAAAAATGCTCTAACTTTACAAGAGCCATATCAGGCCGAAAATGAAGTACTACTGCCATATCTGGGCTGGAGCTGTACAGTCTTCACTTTCTAGTCTAGACAGCGTCTACATGGACCGGTGAGTGATGAATAGTTTTTCCACTTACACCCCCTTTCTCACAAACGAAATGTTGCAAACTACTCTATCGATAGTTCCATGGAAAATGTCGGACGAGCTACATTCCTTAGTTCCACTAATTTTACCACTCCAAGGTAAGAACCACCATACCGCATACATCACATTCATTCCTTTTGTATTCCATTAGTAAGGAGTAAGTTCCACTCGGATAGCTTCTTCCCAAGAACTGTTGTTTTATGGAACAGAATTCCAGGTGGCTGCTTCTCCGACCATAACAATCCTAATCTCTTTAAGTCTAGGGTTAGCCGCTGCCTTTCACACATGTCCGCATTAATTTCGCACCTTAAACTAAGTGCTCACTTCGCTGGCATCGGCTGTGTAGTTTTAAAATAATATTCAGCTCGAGCCCCAGGATGCCATCTCCAAGGTAATACGTCTCCTACGGGACGGGTCTGAGGTCATTACTCGGTGCCTGAAGCGTCTTCAAAAGAGGAAGTGCCGAGAGGGCTTTAGAAATTTTTTCCACGGTATAGCCGTTAAACCCATCTTAAACGTCAGCCTTGTGTTACATTCGGTAGCGACGTGGGTGCGCTGAAAAAAATCCACTTTCTCTTACGACTCACACAACAACCACCATTTTTTTCAGTAAAACTTTTACCTTGAGCGACACTTGGGCCTTGTATGGATGAACATTACTAAAAAAATATTAAAATCCCATAATAAAAATTTGACGGCACATAAGACGCACTTTTTTTTTTACTAAAATATCTTTTAAAATTCCATTGCGTCTTATATCCCATATATAGTTTTAAAATTCGCGATAGTCGGCTGAAATTAGCTACCCACCAACTTCTATTAGCTTAGACTTTAGATTAACTTTCATATACTTATTGTTATTATTTAAAAGGCTATTATTCAGATTAAAAGTGTTATCATTGATAATATATTAATATTAATTTATTAGTAATACTTTGTTTCACTAAAATTGTATGCAATAAATTCAAATTATATATTTGTAAAATATATTTGTTTCATTAATATTTTCTTGCGATAACTTCCGGTTGCATTTATATAAATACAATCAGAATTTTTATATCCTAATTATTCCAATAAGACGTTTACAAGACGCAGGTTATACAGATCATAAAAAGGAAAATTTTTGACTGAATTTTAATGGTAACTGTTTTGCTCAATTGTAATCATTGCTTGATTTTTATTTTGTTTTCTTACCTTTGGATATAATAAAGTTTTTATAGGCCCATGTTCTTTTTTTCCCATAATTTTTCGTTTCATTGTAATCATGGCTTGTTTAAACAAAATAATACCTAATAAATATATCCTAGACTGTAACATTTATTACTAATTTTACTAATTACTAATTTTTCTTGATTTGCCCTGCTGAAATTGGGGTGCGTCTTATATGCCGTCAAATACGGTAAATCCAACCAGTCAGTAATGTTTAGTTACCGCCAATATGCATACGTTTTTTTTTTTCCTAAATGAAAGCCCCCCCCCCCCCCCCGCCCCGCCAGCAGAAAAACACTAACACCTTGTTTTAAAAATTTACCAATTATCAGAAAAGTTGTCCGATGTAAATTACCGTATTTTCCGGCTTATTGGATGCGGATCTTTTCCAAATAAAATGCGCCCAAAAATTAAACCGGGCCCAAGATAGCAGTATCGTGTATGAGAGGGACATGAAGTAAAAGAAAAAGTTGGGTCCACCAGGAATCAATGCGCGCACAGAGATCAACTCTGGAACTAGGACTCCTGGAAGTGAACAAACATGAGATCAACAGAAAATATCCCTGAAAAATTCACCCAAGAAAAAGAAATTTATGGAATTACATAATATTTTGCTGCTTGTTTTGTAGAAATACCAAATTTTACAGAAATATTTGCTTTGACTGGTATATTGCTGCTTGCTTTGTGTATGTTTTCTTGATGTACAGCTGTTGGAATTTACTTTTCTGCATGTATGGTATGGGACTTCATTTGTCAACAAGTACCATAGGAGGCACGGTGGAGTAATGGATAGCGGCTCGGATTGAGGAATTGGAGAGCCGAGATCTAATTCCAATCAAAATCTATTGCATTCACTTACGTGCTAATACCATTGGGAAAGGTATGAATCTTCTTCTTATTCCTCCCAGCTATTGGTAAATAGCAGTACAGACTGGGTTCTATAGTCTTGGATGGCAACTGGTCTACCGCAGAAAGAAATGGTAACCTACTGTGGGAAAAATATCTGCCTCGGCAATCATGATCGCCTAAGCGTGTATCACGAATTTACCTATTACCGTTTATATGAGTGTTCACTGATACCAGTAGATTTCTTTGTAGCTATTATGAATTTTACAATTTTCAATAAATGTATGATAATATGTGTTAAAATTCTTCTTTTTTCCAAAAAAATATCCTGTTAATTAAACCATAACTCACTTTGCACCATTAAATATAATTTGTGCAAATACTGTAAGTGTTTCTTCATGGTTAGTGAGAAGGTCACATAAAGGTAAGGTTATCATTTTGATTTTTTTTGGTTGTGATGTGTGCCCTTTGTTAACCTTTGACGCTTTTTAGTGGCCTAGTGGATCAAGGTGGTTTGTGAATTTGGTTACATTGTGATTATGTGTTCAATCCCTGGGTCGGATAGTGTGTTCTTACACTCAGTGGAAACGGGTGAGCAATAACTGAACAGTACTAAATAGAAATAAGAACCAGACGGGGTAGACTGATCTCGTTCCACTGCTCATGTCTAGGGATATCATCTAGTGGTTTTGAGATCAATCCTTGGGTTGGGCAGTGTTTACTTGCATTCAGTGGAAACGGGCGAGCAATAACTGAACAGTACTAAATAAAAATAAAAACTAGACGATATCCCTAGACATGGGCGGTGGAACGAGAACAGTCTACTCCGTGGATTAAATAAAGTGGTCATTACAGAATTCCCTCCAGGTTAATCCGATCGATATACACCTTAGTGGGGCCGGAGGAAACAACGACCGAAACATTGTGATAGCAATAACAAGGATGAGGGCAATAGTCTGAATATAAATAGTGTAAATAAAGAAAGATTCTGGAACTCGTTTGGTATGTTATACCCAATCCGCCACGTTCACCTGACCTTGCACCGATTAACTTTTCCGCTCGTTATAAAACACTTTCATGGTGGTGGTGGGGGATTTATCTGATGGAAATCAAATTCAAGAATTTGTGGAAAAGCTGCGGAATTTTACTCAAAAGTCATTCCAAATAATGATGAATATAAAGGCTGTTTCATTAAAACGGATCAAAGTCAGCAGGAAATAAATCAGTGATATTTGTGAAAATTGATTTATTTTTCTTTTGGATCGTGTTATTTAAGTCATGGCAATTATATGTGAAAAATAACATCTCCCAAATGTCTGTAAAATCTGAAAGGAAAAGAAAAATATCATTAGACGCTTAAAATTGGTCCAAGTTATTAGAACACCTTTATAATTGAATAAAATCTAATTGTACTTCATTTTTTCTTAAGAATAAAGTTGATAAGCAAAAACGGAAATTATTATTTTTAACTCAACCTAATATTTACTTCTCTAGCCGTTTATGTAAACTGTATATGGAAAGCGTCTAACTGCTTCAATCGTTGGCGGAACCTGAAGGCAGAAGATCAGGCTTTGAGTCTTTCTCCTCATAATTCTTTCAGCGGGCTTTCACATAGCTTGGCGGCGCCCATTTCAGCTCCAAGACCTTGAGCGACAGCCGAAGACAACTGGATATGTTAGGTCAGGTTTTGAAATTAGATTTCTCTCCACACAAGGCTATAAAACTCAGTCTGTTCTGCTATTTACCCATAGCGGGGTGGAGAAAAGATGGATTTCATATCTTTCCCAAGGTTATTGGCATGTAAGAGAATGTAATGAACTTAACTGAAATTCGAACTCGGATTCTCCGGTTCTCTTAATGCGAGCCGTTATCCATTAACCCACAGTGACGACAGAAAGCCAAACTGTCTGTGCGTGAACTTATATAACAAATGTAACACTATTTAGCAACGGCAGGTTAATTGTCCAATTAATTAACCACAGAAGTTAATTACGGGGATTACTTAAACCGATAGATAGAACGAAAGACATACTGAGCGATATTCTTTTTGTTTTGTTATTTTCCCCAAACAAAGTATGGGTAAAAGGATTTTTTTTATTTTATTATTTTCAAATGCCAATAAGAGATAATCATTTTTCCTTTCTCGCGGAGGGACGAGACTTAACAACTTAGATGATAAGGGAACGGCGAGAGTTCTGATGGTCATTGTCGTAAAGGTTAGTTGATGAATCCCAGAGTTTTTAAACAGATAAGCATTAACTGTGTCATGATGGCGAACTTATATTATCGGGAAAGGATTTAATAGGTCATCTGTCGACCGCACACAAAGCCCAACCCTGAGTTAAGGAGATGTCAGTTGGACAAGACATCTGTGTTCTGTTGAAATTCGCCTATGGTGGCAAAAGCTATGTTGTTGGAATTTTTAATTAACTCAATTTCACCAAAATTCCGTCCACTTAATGTTGGCGAAAACTTGATTGAAGAATTCCATATGCCGTGACGTTGGATAAAAATTGAGAGTATCACACCCACATAACTGGGCGCCCATTGGCCGAATGGTGGCGATGGCCAGGCAGAGGTGATCATGTGACGCAGGGGGAGGCCTGCCACCGCCTATTGAGAGGATAGGTATGAGATGTTACCGCGAGGAAGTGGGAAAACCGGTGACGCCCTCTGGGGTGTGGTGAGATACCCATATGAGGGCAGAAGAAGGTGGGAGTGGAAGAAGACTTCCGAAAATGGAAAATGATAAATATTTCTGACCGAAAACAAAAAAATCCTTATTGGGGATTTGAAATCAATGTGGTGGCCACACCACGTCCGACCAACGCCGGGTTTTGATCGGTGTCCATATAAGCAAACGTCTTCGGGCGTTTTGGCAGGGCAGTCCAGGCAGAGAGAGTTAGAGAGTGCAGTCCAGGCAGAGTGCAGTGTAGTTCGAGAAGCAGAGAGATCCAGTCGAGCCCAAGAGACAGGGGACTCGGAAGATAACGCCTCGCAGAGGTGACCGCACGATTCCATGCCTTCCGACTTAGACTTCTAACCAAGAACAAATTTGTTGAAGTCCGACTTTAGATTTCCCACCAAAGCCAGTTTTCGACTTAGGCTTCTAACCAAGAACAAATTATAGAGGTCTGACATATTTTCCACCAGAGCCGACTTTATTGAAAAACAACCCAGATATCCAGAGCTAGCTAAGAACGCAAAAGTGTTACAATCCAATTTTTTGGGGCGGGGAGAGAAAGAGAGAGACGGACTCCTGTAACTCAACAAACCGACATAAAATTAATCACTATTCCTAACCAGTCGCTCGCCTTGAAGTTGTTGTTTGTGCTTTTGTTTTTTTTTGTCTACATTTATTGTGCAGTATCACCTTGACCCGGATTCGGCTGGCACTACGGCCCGACGTTTAATTGATCTCGTCAACCTAAGATCAAATCACAACGTGGGTAGGTTGAATCGAGATCAAAGCAGTTGCTTCGGTGACCAGGCGTTGGAAGCGAGCCGAGTACAAGTTGGTACTAGAACCCAACAAGACTTCAACCGATGTCCCAGGGTTAGCCCGTCACAAAGGACGGCGTCAGATTTGGTGGGAATTTCACAAGTGACTGAACATCACTTATGCCATCTTACATTATTTATCACAATTTTCAGTCAGTTATGATATTGAAGTGAACAAAATGACAGCCAACCAAATCTTTTGTTAAGCAATGTATTGTATGCATGTATGGTTGTAATTCCAAATAGAGAATAAAGAATTCGTAATGACTGCACTCCGATGGAGGCTTATGAGAAAAATCCATTAACATTTTACCTTCTGGATACCAGGATTAAAGGCGCGTAGTATTTATAGGCGCGGAATGGGACAATCGGCAAGTCGTATTCAATTCCGAACTGGTCGACGAAGTGGTTCTCAAACGGTGCGGAGCGCCTCATAGGTAAACGGCCGTAGAAGATAGCAGGTGAAACGGAATGATTGAAAGACAATCAAAGATTTAGAAACAGTTTTTAAAAGTTCATATGCCAAAAACATATTTTAAATATTATTCTGGATTACTCGTAATTGCATGCACGAGGCCCAGTATAAACCGTTATAAATAATTATTGACCGATTATATCATTTTGATATTTTTGCATTTTATCAAGCATTAAGAATATAGGGTCCACAAATTAGAGAAGAGAGTTATCAATAATAATGTTTTGACTTCAAATCCGCAGTTATCTTCCTTTAAACCTCTCTCTGTTTATTTTTATTTTTAAATGTACATCACATAAAATTCGGTGAGTCGCGAGAAAATTTTAATTTTTTTAAATGCGACCCAGAGAAAAAGACGTTTGGGAAGCACTGGCAAATGTCTTGGAAGAAGCATAAATTTGTCTGTTCTCCCATCAGCTATGGATTAAATAGCAAAGAAAACTGGAAACTATAGCTTTGGGTGGCAAACAGCCTAAAAGAAGGGAAAATCTGTGGAGAATGCATCGGGAAATCATTTTATAATGTTTCTGAAGAATGCATGGTAATTTGCTCATAACGTTGCAAGACTATCGCTATTTCCATCGCAAATGTTCAGATGAGAGCTCCATTCTTTCGTTCCACCAGTTCAGATATTTTCCACTAGGTCACTCTATAGTACTTCCACGGAGCCGAATCATCCTCGTTTCTCACGTGTTTCAAAAGTAAAAAGAAGGTTCAATTCAGAGAGTTTTTTTCCCGGAAACTCAAGTCAAAGGCCAATCTTTGTCTATCCTCTATCATCACTTCCTACGACCTCGTCTTTCATTCGCATCACTCATAATTACTATCTGAATAGTAACCTTCTACTATGACTGGCTCTCGAGCCTTGTATTGGGAGAATTTTAGTATAAAAACTGCACAAGAATTAGTATAAGCTGCGTGTAAGTGTTATTGTAAATGGTGCGTAAGTTGCTGACTGAGAGATATTATTTTTTAATTTCCGAATATGGCCAGTAATTTATGGCCATGATCATAGTTGACGTTTACGGTGGATTTTTTTTATGTTTATGATAAGTACTTCCGTTATTTTTAAACGCATTTTGTAGTTAGAGATGAAGAACACATTTTTGTCCTTGACAAGTTGCGTATTGAGGCTAATAGTTTAAATGGGCTCCTTATGGAACTGTGCACGGAGGCCATATTCTTACACACCATTTACAAAAGCACAACCCAAATTCTTGGAAATGGTTAATAGATTAGCCGAAAGCGTTCGGGATGAAAAATCATTTAAACAATTTCTGTATACAAAAGAACTTCCCAAAAGAACACTCTCGTTCACACACAAGAAAAATACAATAAAACAAATTAACAGAACCGCCTTGTCAGTTATTTTTAATGAAACATGTATTAGTGAGAGATTGCTACCCAAATATGCAACTGATATATATATATATATATATATATATATATATATATATATATATATATATATATATATAATAATTGGGTATTTGTGCAATAAACCCTCTTTTATACAAGATTCGTTAAAAATAAAAGTAAAATCATCCTTGATAATGTCTAAAAGTATAGTCGAAAGCGCTCGGCCATACCAAAAATTCGGATAATTTCTACATAATTTATGTCCAGAAAAGTAGGAATAATAAGAATACAAGAAAAATTAAATAAAAAACTTAAGAACATTACCTTGTTAGTCGTTTTTAACGATATATATATATATATATATATATATATATATATATATATATATATATATATATGTATGTATTCGGTTCCTCACGAAATATAATTACCTGTAGAATAACATTTTCGCCTAGAAAAACACGATTTAAAAAGCCATCACTATAATTGAGAAAATAGAAAAGTTCAGAGCAGATACCATTAGAAAAATTTTAGAAGACCATGAAGATAAATGGATTCTGCGCCTCAAAACACTCCATCCAGACGGGCTTAATCACAAATTTAACCATATAGATATAACTAATATATAACCCCATAAATCAGGTCCTACCCACATTTCTGACTCACACAAGACGGATATGCTTGTGGAGGTGTTGAGGCCTCACACTTATACACACGCCCATACTAATATACACTCTTACACACATCAATCACTCCTGGAAGAACTAAATGATAACACACACTTAAGACAGACAAATCCTCTTCCAAGGAACCAATAAAACTGTCAAAATGACCAAAGGAATTCAGAGCAGCATGAATCTATCCACCTTAAATAACAACTTAAAGGAGACTGTTTGACCAACACAAGGACTGACCAAAATTTATGATAAAAAATTAAAAAACAAAACAAATGAAAACTGCAAATAAAGTTCATTTTCTTCATCAATTCTTGTAGTTTACTGCTACTAACAAGCAGATATTTTTCTCTCCTTATGATAGCCATGTTGGCCGAAACTAGTCGAGGAATCTGGCTGAAATAATAAAACGAAAAATATTAATATACAACCCAGTGTGGATGAAAATTCAGTTTTT
>OZ038509.1:38937661-38945161 GCA_964036315.1 Acanthosepion esculentum | reverse complement strand
CTATGCCAACCTGCTTTATCGTCCTGCCGACAATATCAGTGTTTGCAGCAAGGTTTGCAGTTGACCATCAGGACTGGGGATACACATAGAGTTTATCTGTTATATATGTCTGATACATATAAAATCTAATGCTGATCTCATGATGCGAGTGATGAAGGGGCGGCTCCCATCTGAGTAAGAGGTGACAATCACCATTATATATATAACTTTTTTTTAATCATTTCAATCCCAAGCAAGGCGATAATGCCACTAGGACGCAGATGGTTACAGGGAATGAAAGATTAAGAGAAGACTAATGTGGAAGAAATGCGGAAAAGGACAATAAAGGAACATGATTCAGGAAGATAGAAGATGGCGATTCCTTTTAAATTGTTGAAAATTGTAGTTGGCAGGGAAGCAAGAAATCGGGAGATTCAAAGGCGAGAAATGCGAGGGTCGATTCCATTTCATGCCTTTCTTTGAATTTTGTAAGAATCTCGTGATATATATTAGGAGCATTGTTGTTATATAATTATTATAATTATAAAAATATTTTATTTTTAACAATCAAATTTAAATAACAATATTAAAAAATAAATGTGGAAGTTTAAAACATTCAAATGTACAAAAATAGGTTCAATTCAATTTTCATTATGACTTTTTAAAACAATTTATAATCAATCTGACACCTTTTCAACTTTTCTTCAAATTCCATGTAATGAATAAGAAGGTTATTGCGATATTTGTATATATTTCTACCACAATTATTACAAGATGTTTACGGTGATATGTAGTAATTCACACAAATGTTATGACTGAAACCATTCATTTCTTGCAGTTACTTGACAGAGGTATTCAGAAAGCTGCTTGACTAATCATGAAACTTTGACTTGCCACTGGTTAAATGTCAAGGAAAAACACTTTGTGGTGTGTTCAAGCACGCCACAGTAATAACGGAGTTTGCTTTTTTTTAAAATGAAATATACAACACAAGAAAGTGATTATAGGAATTGAACATGTCATGGCTGAGATGAAATGTACCGTAATGAGATCCACGTTGTGGTTGGACGGGTTGCAGAGTGGAAAACCTTTATAGTTGGTGGGCAAAAGGTGAACGTTCTTGTTTTTCTTCTCAGATAAAGATGGAGAAGAAAGTAATGTTTTTATTTTTATTCATTCACCTTGTTTTTAAATATGTCATGGTTGAAATGAAACCCACGGCGATGAAGTTCAAAATATAATTTCTCTGAGAAATGGCAAAAAGAAAAAAAATTCTTAATGATGAACGAAAGATTATTTTTGTTGTTTTTTTTTTTGTTGTTAACAGCTTCTCGCTGTTTCTGAATAAAAATACAAGACTAAGTAATGTTTTACTATTTCTTTTAAATAAGTAATGATGAAAATGCAATGTAAAGAGATGAGATCCCAGACGTTATACCACAGATAGGTATGCAGAACGAAAGACGTAGGTTCTTGATAAATGAAAAATATTCGTTAACGATTTCTTGCCTTTGCAGATGCCGAAGTAAAGGAAGATAATGTCTTGCATTTTGTATGAATTAGTTTATTCCATTATGTAACCGCAATTTACATATGGAGATGGATTAAAATAAAGTCCAATTGGAATAAAAGGAGTTCCTGTATTCCAGGCTTGTTCATAGTTCGTACCAATATTCATACTATTAAATGATTCTATTTTTTTTCTTTGCTGCAGAGTGACGGTCTTGGAGGATTTTAGTTTTGTCGTCAACGATGTGAAGCCTGTAAATAGCGGGAGTAGACACAACGTTACCAGCATGCAAAGAAGCAACATTGCACTCGGCAGAAAGATGACAACGATAACAATACAGACAAGTGAGACAATACTGTATAACCAAAGATGTTTTATGCTTGAAATAAAAGGATTACTTCTTCGAAACTCTTCCTCAACTGATCTCTGTGGGACCCAACTACAGCTTGCGCTTAAATTGGCTTGAATTGCACGTGCAATCCGCACGCAGCCAACGATAGCTTCCGGAGTGAATTGCCAAATCGAGGCTATAGTTTCAATGACGACGTAATGGATGTTTTGGAAATTGCATGTAGCGAATTTCGGAAAGACAATCACCAGAAATAAAATCACCAGGATCGATGTGTATGGATATCTGAGGTCGATTCCAATATGCAGCAAGACAAAAATCAACAAAAGGGGCTTCATGAACATTTGTCGAAGAGCCGAGTGGGCGACATACGATGTGATGAAGTCAAGTTTACTTTCAGTACGTAAGATAGTGCGGTTGAACTTACTTCTTTGGATTAAGCGTTGCAAACCTCGCATCAAGATTCCAAAAGTATTCTTCCAAAAATACATTGCTAGCAGTATTTCACCTCGGTTCCAACGTCTCTCCCGTATGTTCCAAGTAATGTAGTTAAAGCTAGGCGCTTCAAGTAGGTATATGGAACTGGCATAATACGGTTTCAGGAGAGCCGCTTCAAAAGTGTCATGGCTTAGGACATCAATCGGAACGCGTTCAATGACATTATCTCGCGAGCCAATTACGTTGTCGATGTAGACCCTGTTTTTTATCATTCCCTTGCCGAAGAAGCTACACTGACCCAAAAGAGCCGTGATGGCGTTGGTCAATGGTTCATAAATTTCCTGCCGGAGCATTTCCAATTTCATATACAGGGTATCATTCTCTTCATAACTTAGCTTAATCGACGGCTGTATGATACCTTTCTCGGGTAGGGCAGCAGCAATTTTTAACAGTTTACCGACAGAACCATCCGGCACGCCCGTATCTGCATCTAACACCAAAGTGTAATCGAAACGTCGACCGAAAAGGTTTTCAACGTCTTCCGAATCATAAAAAAGCGGTTGATCGTACGGACGGGCCATGTTGCCATAATAGTGTGGGTCGGTATAGGTGAAGGCCCGATCATCTCCCTCAGACAAGAGCAGCAAGTCCTGATACTGACCGCATTTTCGGAGAACTTTGCTGGTTCGGTGGATGACCATAAACTCGCGCGAGAATTGATCACAGATATCGTGAAGATACTGGCGTACGAATTCTAATCTTGGTATACGCATGTAGTGAAACCATACATTTCGCAAGCGGGCTTCATCCACTTCATTGAACTCGTTGTTGACGAAGAAGACACCTTCTTTAAAGAGTTCGTCGTAGATAAGTGACCTGTAATGGTCTCGACATTCCAACTCATATTGTCGCAATTCTTCGTTCGACGTAGCACTGACCAAAACAATAGAAACGTTCCGCGAGAGATTTCCCATATAAGCCTGAAACATTGTCTGAAAACATTCGTCAATGTCGTCTTTACTGACAGCTAATAGATTATAGTTCATTATTATTGTTAGGTTATCGCCATTAGCCATCGGATTACTCCGTTTGGAACCGCCGATAAGCAAAGTGGCTATCGTTTGCACCGGAAACTCAAGCACACTTCCTTGGATAATTCCAAGCACCAAAACCAAGAATACGTTCTGCACAGTGTTCCCTGTATTCCATTTGATGTTTAAGACGTTTAGTATCACGCATGTAATGGCCAAAATAACCCATAAAAAAAAATATAGAAGCACTCTCAATTCTTTCTCCATTTGCAGGTGGTGTAGATATCTTTTTTATGATTTCAGCATCTGTATTTTTTTCTTGTTTTTATATTTATGTAGATGTGTTTTTTATGCTTTACGTTTTACTTTGTAAACGTCTGATTGTTGAAGAGAGTGCAATTGATGATCAAGAGAGAATGTCTGTTGAGTTAATCTTTTGTTGTTATAGTGTAGAACAATGTTATATTAATAATTTCTAGATAGGTCTGTATCTCCAACTTATTTTTTTCAGAGGTCTCGTTTTTGTTTTGTTTTTTCTTCGTTTTAATTTGAATTTTTTATGTTGTTTTTTTTTGGGGGGGGGTACGTGTAATCTTGTTAATAAATAAAAATTATTTTTTTTTGCATATAGAAAAAATATATGTTTTTTTAAAATGTTACTTCAATTTTAATTATTTATATTCGTTTTTTAATGCAAAATCTCGTTTTTTTTTTCTTTTACTTTTTCTTGAGTAAGTTTTTTTTCAGATCTTTACTCAGTTCACGATGGCTTTTATATAAAAGTGAATTCTTCTTGATTTTCTTTTTTTTTTTTAGATTAAAAAATCAATTAAATAAAAACTGTTCTCGTCGATATAACTATGTAAAAACTTTACAATCAATTAATTTCGGAAAGTAATAAAATCGTTAGATATACTGTCCGTATTCAATAATTATAAAACGCGCGTAAAACAAACTTTAAAATAAAAGAATCTATATGTTAACAGCGAAGAATAAACAAACAAAAAAGTAATGAAGGTTTAAAATATAAACAATAAATATTTGTAAATAAATATAACTTCAGGCGGCATTTTTTTTTTGTTTAGCTTCGTTTTTGTTTTTTTTCTTCTGGTTTTTGTTTTCACAAATTATTGTCTTTGTTTCTTATAAGATAATAAATATTAAAAACATTGACAGCTTTTTCTGGATATCCACAGTTTATGCATTTTTGTCTGGATGTGTGTGTTTCACGAATTTTTTTTTTTTTTCTCAAAAAGATAAAATACTCGAACGTACTTACTTTCTTTTTTTTTGTTTCAAAATCCTTAAAGTTTTTTTCCCGTCTTTTCACTTACAGTTCTTAAATGCACACGTATTTCTACTTAAACTGACCAGGTAAAGCATAGAAACGAAATGACAGACGAACTGGGCCGAGACCTTTTTATTATCGTCAAGGTATTTCTATAAAGTAACACCTACGCACATATATATTGCTGAATGAAAAGGTGTTGTCCAATCAAAGCGTTCAGTGAGTAAGTGTGGTATTTTCAGCACGGGAAGATTTTGTCACACATCATTTATTTTTAAAAAAATAAATAGAGATTACATTTGTAATGGATTAAGGTCTCAGTTCTTTACGCATTTTCGTATTTTACTTACCTATTTAAAAAGCAGTTTAACGTCAGCAATGATGTTTTCACAGTTTTTTTTCCCCCCGTCTCGAAATAGACATATGCCAGAGGCGACTCAAAAGGGAAATGCCGATAGAGACTGAGAGATGTTGACTCTAACTTCAAATACGCGTATAAGCGCGGGTGGGTGTACATAAAATAATCTTGACATAGGCGTATACACTTTATTACACACAGTCAATACGAAATCTCCGGACAAAGTATGTAACATGGAATATGTCAAAATTAGTTAGATGTTTTAATTTGTTTGTCAACGTTTCATTCAATAAGAACATTATCAAACAAAATTTAAATGCAATGTTTATCACCATCTTCTTGAATCCCGTTTATCTTTTATCTTTTCTTCAATCCCGCCTATACCCAGTGTTTTCTCTCACTCTTTGTAACCCCCTGCGTAGTAGTGACCTTCCCACTTTGCTTGGGGTGAAATATTAAAAAAAAAAACAATTATTAAAAAAAAAACTAAGAAAAAATATTTAACTTGGCAATCTTGTTACTTAGAAACGATGTGGTTAATTAAAAAAAATAAAGTTTAATAAAATTGGAAATAAATATCTGTAAATAGAATAAATATCTGTGAACAAATTAATGAGATTTGTAGATACAAAAGTGACAAAATAAATTTCAAATATAAATGATTTGATGCGGAATATAAAGAAAGTAATGGTAAGAGAATTAATCGTGTATATCTAAAGAAAATAATATATATATATATATATATATATATATATATATATATATATATATATATATATATATATATATAGGTAAAGAGGTTACAGAGGGGAAATATAGAAATTAGAATTAGTTACACATTCGACATTTGAAGAGTTAGTGGAGGTGAATATTATGGAAATATAGTAGCTAATTAAATTAAACCTATCTTATGGAAATTTGAATTTGTTTTTATGTCGACATTTTAACACTAACTCTTTCCTCTGATTTCATAGTTTGATTATTGTAATTTTTTTTCTAAACATAAGTCACACCTATCTCTAAGATCTATCTCTTATCAGGATAAATACAATAGAATCTTACAAATTATCTGTGGGATCAAACCTTACTCCTTCAATTTCCAAATTTTTTTTGAAAGAGCTATCTGGTGTTTTATTTTAATGTTAAAAAATGAGTGTCTATGGGTATAAAATCTGCATCCATTGAAAATTCCAATATAAACATTATAAGTTTTTCATATTTTCTTTGGGAGAAATGATCGCTTGATATATAAACGTGGTAGATTTGCATTTGCCCTCTACTAGACAATCACTACGAAATTGCAACGAAATTTTCCCTTTTTCCTTTTTCTTCACACACACACACACACACACACACACACACACACACATATATATATATATATATGTATAATTATTTATTTGAATATTACAACATAAATATGTTATAAAAACTTGGATATATATATGTATATATATATAAAGATGCGTTTCGTGGGTAGATATGATCAATCGAAGAAAATCGTCGAAGATTATGTTTTAAAACATTAATTTGAACTTTGCTAACCAGACGCTGCTCTATAGCTAAGTGGTATAGCACGTCAGAGTCAATGACGGTTCATTGCACAAACAAAAATAAAAAGAATCTAAGTTTATATACGTCAAAACAAATATAATAATAATAATGATAATAATAAATATTTTTAAATTTAAAATTCCCAGCGTCTCTGGTTTGTACGCATGCGTAGTCGCATCAACGTGAACATAAATTTAGTCCGATAAAGTCCTAAAGAACGAAAACACGTCACACGAACTCTTTGTACCACTTCCCCATATATTTACCTCTGATATATATATATATATATATATATATATATATATGTATATATATATATATATATATGTATATGTATATATATATATATATATATATATATATATATATATATATATGTATATATATATGTATATATATATATATATATGTATATGTATATGTATATATATATATATATATATATATATATATATATATATATATATATATACATATATATACATATATATATATATACATATATATATATATACATATATATATATATACATATATATATATATATATATATACATATATATATATATATACATATATATATATATATACATATATATATATATATACATATATATATATATATACATATATATATATATATACATATATATATATATATACATATATATATATATATACATATATATATATATATAAGTACAGGGTTGGTATAGATATAAAATTCCGATAACCAAAAACACTAGTTTTAAAAGAGTGTTCAATACCGAATAGAGCAAATAATATTTATTCAAAATTATAACATATGCATGTTATAACATCACTACGAAATTGCAGTTTTGTTTCACCACTACTGGTGATTTAACAAGTGATTTTGTTGATTGTAAAATAAAGGGTTTTAAGAGTTCAAAAACCAACCAAACCCCCTCAGTAGGGGAAACATTGTTACGTAATCTATGATGACCAATCAGAATACAAGTATATGATAATTCA
>OZ038509.1:38900161-38932661 GCA_964036315.1 Acanthosepion esculentum | reverse complement strand
TTTATATATATATATATATATATATATATATATATATATATATATATATGACAAAATGTTGATTGTTGGCTTTTACTAAAGGCTTTATTTTAGTGTTTGAAGGGTAGGCAATTTAATGTGAGGATTTGTGAGGTTATTTGATTATGTGTCGAAATAAAGTTAGGCACTTTAACTTGGAGATAGGAGATTGCGTGTTTGAGATAGAAATCTCGGTTTATTTACAAAAAGTACATATTTGAGAAATCTTATTAGAAAAATATGAATTCGAATCTGCGTTCCCCAACAGGAAACCGGCATTTTATTTCATGTTCTCTAACCTCTTATATATATATATATATATATATATATATAAAGAAAATATAAAAAATTAGCTCAATTAATAAAGTTAAAAAGATAAAATTCAGCTGGACTTATAATTATGCACCACAGTGCATAAAAAAATAGAAATAAATACTTTCGCAAAAAAACAACCAAAATTTTTTTTCAGTTATTTTATCAATATATTACAAGAAACTATACGTGGCTTCTCATTATGCTATATATATACATATATATATATATACATATATATATATGCATATACATATATATATATATATATATACATATACATATATATATATATACATATATATATATATATACATATATATATATACATATATATATACATATATATATATATATATACATTGTGTGTATTTAGGCAGCATTTTTTCATTCATACATGTTTCATTAAATAATATAGATAAGTGTTGTCTATTTATTTTATGTAAATTCTTTTCATATCGTCAGATAAGCTTATATATATATACATATATACATATATATACATATATATGTACATAAATATATATACATATATATTTAGATATATATACATATGTATACATATATATACATATATATATACATATATATATACATATATATGCATATACATATATATATATACATATATATATATACACATATATACATATATATGCATATACATATATATATATTCATATATATATATAAATATATATATACATATATATATACCTATATATACATATACATATATATATACCTATATATACATATAGATATATATATACCTATATATACATATATATATACCTATATATACATATACATATAACTATATATACATATACATATATATATATACCTATATATACATATACATATATATATACCTATATATACATATACATATATATATACATATATACATATATATATTCATATATATATATACATATACATATATATACATATACATATCTATATACATATACATATATATATCTATATACATATATATATATACATATATATATATATACATATACATATACATATATATCCATATACATATATATATACATATATATCCATATACATATATATATACATATATATCCATATACATATATATATACATATATATATATACATATGTATATACATATATATAGAGATATGTATATATATATATATATATATATATATATATATATATATATATACATATATAAATATACATAAATATATATTTATACAGATACATATATATATATATACATATATATATATATATCTATATACATATATATATATATATATATATATATATACATACATACATACATATATATATATATACCGAAATTATAAAAAATTAGCTCAATTACTAAAAGATAACATTCAGCTGGAATTATAATTATGCACCACAATCTATATATATATATATATATATATATATATATATATATATATATATATATATATATATATATATATATACATATATATACATATATATATACATATATATATATATACATATACATATACACGTATATATATACATATATATATATATACATATGCATATACACGTATATATATACATATATATATATATACATATACATATACACGTATATATATACATATATATATATATACATATACACGTATATATATATAAATATATGATGGACTCTCCCGTCGAACTCGACGTATGTGGGTCAGACAGATCAGTTCCCAGAAACTGAAAGCCCGACACCCACACAGGATTTGATTATAGTGGAGAAGGCTTTGTGCAGGGCCATCCGCACTTTTTGTATATATATATATATATATATATATATATATATATATATATATATATATATATATATATATATATATATTCTTCTATTTAATTTATTTCTTTAAATTTATTTCTTTAAATTAATTTTAATTTCTTTAATTTTTAATGTATACTTATATTTGAGTAGATGATCTGTTTTTATTTATTTATTAAATAGTATATTTATTTATTTACATCTCCCGGCCTGAATATTCGAGAAATCTTGTTAGAAAAATATGGGCCCTCCGACAGGATTCGAATCTGCGTCGCCTCGTCCGAATAGTGCTTTTGAACACATATCTTTCTCGAAATATACATATCTGCTCTCCTAATGTAAACGAAGACAATCTTTTAGACAATGGATTAAATCCGAGACATTTTTAAATAATTTACAATTAAATATATATATATATATATATAAAAGATCGATTATATATATATATATATATATATATATATATATATATATATATATATATATATATAGATAGATATAGTGTAACAAATAAATAACAACAAGTATAATAACAACAAGTATAATAAATCGATCTAAATACATCCAAATATATAAATAAACTAACAACCGATTACGATAAACTAGCCGTTTAAAAAACAAAACAAAACAAAAACAAATAAAGATAACCAACCTAAATAGATAAATTAAAAACTGTTCCCACCTAAATAATAGTCAGAAAAAACCACAAATTCAACAAACAGATTTAACCAATGACAAATAAACAAATATATAAGATAAAAAATAAAAATGAAAATAAAGAAAAAACAAGCAAAACAATTTGACCCAAATAAATAAGCGAACAAGCGATTTCCGGTAAATGACGGCCATTATAGACTACCAACAATAAGCTATATAAACAAATTTTTACTACGTTAACCAAAAACACCGATCAAAATAAAAGAATAAATAAATAAATATATAAGATAAAAATAAAAATAAAAATAAAAAAACAAACAAAAAACAAGCAAAATAATTTGACATAAATAAATAAACAAATAAGCGACTTCCGGTAAAAGTAACCGCCAAAATAGACTACACATAATGCACCACTGACCCTTATATAAATAGCCGAGAAAAATAACAGCACTAGTCGCCTGACGATTGCACTAGCATGAAACAGGCTGTCGCCTCTAAGTGCTGACTTCCATGTCCACTTTTATATTTACACACGCTCTATCTCTGATATTGAGCACTTTACCCCATAAATATAGCACACTTTAAGACTATATTTCTGCATATATATATATATGTATATCATCAATCGATCTTAACTTTCTGTTCCTTTATTGTGCTTCTCACTAAACGTCTTCTCAGTGCCTTTCATTCTTTCTAACCTGCATACCCGTGACATTTGTACCCTTGCCTGGAGTTAAATAATTATACATACATATATATATATATATATGAATGAAGGCAATATATATATATATATATATATATATATATATATATATATATATATATATATATATATATATGTATATGTATAAAGGCATTATATATATATATATATATATATATATATGAATAAAGGCAATATATATATATATATATATATATGAATAAAGGCAATATATATATATATATATATATGAATAAGGCAATATATATATATATATATATATATATATATGAATAAGGCAATATATACATATATATATATATATGAATAAAGGCAATATATATATATATATATATATATATGAATAAAGGCAATATATATATATATATATATATATATATATATATATATATGAATAAAAGCAATATATAAATATATATATATGAATAAAGGCAATATATATATATATATATGAATAAAGGTAATATATATGAATAAAGGCAATATATATATATATATATATATATGAATAAAGGCAATATATATATATATATATATGAATAAAGGCAATATATATATATATATATATATATATATGAATAAAGGCAACATATATATATATATATATATATATATATATATATATATATGAATAAAGGCAATATATATATATATATATATATATATATATATGAATAAAGGCAATATATATATATATATATATATATATATATATGAATAAAGGCAATATATATATATATATATATATATATATATATATATTTGTGTATGTAGGCAGCAATCCTTCTTTCATGCACATTTCATTAAAAACGACTGACAAGGTGCTTTTATTTTGTTTTTTATATAATTTCTCGTGCGATCTAATAAAGTTTTTCTTTTCAGTGGATAAATTATATAAAAACTGTCCGAATCTTCTTTTTATCCGAGCGCTTTCGGCTATACATTTGGACACTATTCGAAACATACTTGTCGACAACACTAATATAATAGCATCATCCACCAGCAAAAAAAGGCTAAAAATAATGGAAGCCTTACTAATAAAAACAAACAAACCAACACTTAATAATATTAACTTTGAACATGGACATAGTATCTTGACCGTGTTTTGAAACAAAAAAAAAAATGAATCACTTTATAAAACATACATATAACAAACTATTTCTATTTCTAATTCTAACAGTTGAAATATAATCCTTGTAAATTGGCTAAATGTAAAGCCGAAAGCGCTCGGATAAAAAGAACATTCGGACAGTTTTTATATAATTTATCCTCGGAAAAGAAAAACTTTATTAGATCGCACGAAAAATTATATAAAACACTAAATAAAAGCACCTTGTCAGTCGTTTTTAATGAAATTTGCATATATATATATATATATATATATATATATATATATATATATGAATAAAGGCAATATATATATATATATATATATACGAATAAAGGCAATATATATATATATATATATAAATATATATATATGAATAAAGGAAATATATATATATATAAATATATATATATATGAATAAAGGCAATATATATATATATATATGTATATATATATATATACACATACATATGAATAAAGGCAATATATATATATATATATATATATATATATATACATGAATAAAGGCAATATATATATATACATATTAATAAAGGCAATATATATATATATATGAATAAAGGGAATATATATATATATATATATACATATGAATAAAGGCAATATATATATATATATATGAATAAAGGCAATATATATATATATATATATATATATATATATATGAATAAAGGCAATATATATATATATATATATATATATATATATATATATATATGAATAAAGGCAAAATATATATATATATATATATGAATAAAGGCAATATATATATATATGAATAAAGGCAATATATATATATATATATATCTATATATGAATAAAGGCAATATATATATATATGAATAAAGGCAATATATATATATATATATATATATGAATAAAGGCTATATATATATATATATATATATATATATATATATATATATATGAATAAAGGCAATATATATATATATATATATATATGAATAAAGGCAATATATATATATATATATATATGAATAAAGGCAATATATATATATATATATATATATGAATAAAGGCAATATATATATATATATATATACATAAATAAAGGCAATATATATATATATATATATGAATAAAGGCAATATATATATATATATATATGAATAAAGGCAATATATATATATATATATACATAAATAAAGGCAATATATATATATATATATATGAATAAAGGCAATATATATATATATATATATGAATAAAGGCAATATATATATATATATATATGAATAAAGGCAATATATATATATATATATATATATATATATATATATATATATATATATATATATATATATATATATATGAATAAAGGCAAAATTTGAATATATCTTGGCCGACTCCTTTTGATCTCTGATGGTCATTATCAAAGGCAGAATTTGGGATTTTATGTTTGCTGCAAGTATTTATAAGCTGAAGTACAAATATTTGTTAGTTTTTTAATTTTTTACAAATTTATTAAACGCTCATAAATATTCGTCAGGTTAACTGAAAAGTCGTAAATTATGGAAGATGTTAAGTGACATAATTTAATGTCTAATAAACAAAACTGAGTGAATGATGTTGATTTATAAGGTAAATGATATTGATGTTATTGTAGTTTGGAATTAATTTATTTTAAAATACAAGCAGATTATGATTTTCGTTGTTTCCTTTTAATTTGTCTTAATATCTTTATAGTCACGTCTGTTGGTTGGGAAGGAATAATTCTTTGAGCAACGAGGACATTTATCAAAACCGTGTTGCAGATTTATATTTTGATAAAATTGAATAGCGGTACTCTGAAGAATTGTCCGTTTAAGTAAGTTACTTTCTCTTTTAATAAGTGTCGTATTCTTAAATTTAAAAAAAAACGTATCTACGAAAAAGGAATTCGAATTTCAGTCGAATCCATTGCTTTCACTTACGTGCTAATACCACTGGGAAAGGTATGAAACCTCTTCCAGCTATGAGTAAATAACAGGACAGACTGGGTTCTATATCCTTGGACGGCACCTGGTCTAGGAGAAGGAAAAACTCTGAATTCAAAACCTGCGGAGGGTCATTTGGGGACATTGCGTAGTGCACCAGATCTCTGTATTCGGCCCTTCAAAAAGTGTGGTTGGTTCTGCACGAAGTCTTTACCACCTTAATCAAATCATATGTGCTGGTGTCTAGCTTTCAGTTCGTAGGAACTGAGTTGCTTGACCCTCATACGTCGAAAAACGACGGGATATATATATATATATATATATATATATATATATATATATATATATATGTATGTATGCAGGTGTGCATTGAAATAGGAAAGAACACGTTAGGTAGATAATCCGGTGTTCCTTAATATTTAGCTTTATTTTCAAAAGGACAGTGCTCCATACAGAAGTAGAGCTTATATTATAATAATATTTTTAGTTTTAAAAATATCATTCCTTCGCTACATAAGAGTTCTCATGTTTCAAAAGCGAGAGCCGAGACCCCTAACATAATTTTTGAAGTTATGTAGAGTTAAGGTGTCTGGACCCGCTTCCTTGTCAAGCGAGAATTTGGGAATAAGCTATCTTTTGGTTAGCAAGTATTTATAAGTGTGGTATCATTGGAACATTAGTTGCTATGGAAACGGCTAGTTTCGGCCGTTGAAGTTAGGTGGTTTAAGGGGCTAAGAATTAAGAATTAATTTTTATCTACAGGCCAGTCCCTTTCCAAAAAAGCGTATCAAGTTACAATGGTGATTCTATGTCCAGAGTGGTTTTGGCTTATGCTAGTCAGACGGCGTAGCAACAAATGTTCCAACGATACCGTATTTATAAACACCAGCTAACCAAAAGATAGCTTATTCCCAAATTCTCGCTTGACAAGGAAGCGGGTCCGGACACCTTAACTCTTCATAACTTAAAAAATTATGTTAGGGGTCTCGGCTCTCGCTTTTGAAACATGAGAACTCTTATGTAGCGGAGGAATCATATTTTTAAAAACTAAAAATATTATTATATTATATATATATATATGTATAAACATAAAACATTAGGCAGCATGTATTTTATATACAAAGAAATAATCACGCATAGAATCAATCAGCAATATTAATGCTATTATTGGCGATATCACATCGCTGGTAGAATATAATGTATGCATTAAAATACTGTTAATCCACAGAATATATGTGATCCTCATTCATAAAACTGTTGTCAGTTGTTTCCAGTTTATATTTTTTTTAAATGCTAGTACTTTCTTCGAATAATCCTTTATTGATCCTCAGGCATATTTTTTCCTTTAAAATTAAAACTTGGAGACGAAATAATTAAAATAGCATTTTAAAAAAATTCCAGCTCGAATTCCAGTCGAATCTATTACATTCACTTAAGTACTATTACCCTTGGAAAAGGCATGAATCCGCTTCTTCTCTCCTCAGCTATAGGCAAATAACAGGATAGATTGGGTTCTATAGCCATGGATAGCAACTGGTCTACCGCAGAAAGAAAAGGCAACTTACTGAGGGAAAAAATCTGCCTCGTCAGTCATGTATCGAAAGATACATGATCGCCTAAGTGTTTATCACGCATGGCATATAACTGACTGGTATATTGTCCACGAATGCTTCTTATATGTAGATATAATAGGCCGAGGAAAGAAATTCGAGATATAAAAAATAATAAAACATAATATTGATAATAATTTATTATATATTAGTAGGCCTTTTGATAATATTGATAACTAGCAGTAAAGCTCGGCGTTGCTCGGGGTTTTATGTAGTTAAATTGCTTTGGGGTTTAAATTATTGAACTTACGCATGTATCCGCGGTTGTTGAGGTCACTGATAGACCGGGAATCTCACTGGTAGCAAAATCAGTTGCAATAAGTGGCTGCTGTGTTGCTGCTCCGTGCTTACCCAAAGACTGCCACCCGTTCATAATCGGTCAAGATTTTTAATTCTGGCAATGTCAAATAGTGGTTGCGTTTTCACGTAGGACTCGCCCCTTCACTATTAAGTCCATAAGTTTTCCCAGGTTTAAGCGGGATACGCGGGCGGTAATGTCATGTCTGTGAGTGTAATCCTATCCGGGTAGGAGTTCACGCGTTATCTCAACCCATTTGGGGTTGCAGGTAAACGTTATAAATAAGTCTGGCCGCCCATATTGCCTAACGTATGTCATAGCGTCCTGCGTGCGTTCATGCATGTAACACGGTCCTCCCAGTGTGGGTAGAGGGCAGAACGCACAGCTTCCCTAAGTCACGGGGATTGACTTCATTTCGAAGGCCGTCCCGTAAGTGTACGTAGGAGTCTGAGCGCAGCTGTTTCTGATGATTCCGTATAAAAGAAAGCCTCTCCGATTCGATCTTAGCGGTCATGTCAACTGCAAACTGGTGAAAAAGCTCCCTGCATCTATGAAGCAGGTTGAAGTCTCCATTCCTAACCATGAAACGGTATGAGTAGAAGGCCTTGCACGATAAGGCTTTGCAAGATGTTGTAGGTTGGCCACCCGGAGTATGAAGGGGAATGCCAAAGGGGTACCCATTGTCACCATAAGGGGAAAAAAGTAAAGGGTGCTGCAATGCGTCATATGATCGATGGGTCTCTGAAATCCTGCGAAGAGCGCTGCCTCTTGATTTGAGGACAATATCGCGAGTGCAGTCTTGCTCCCCATGTATAATAGCGGCCACTTCGTTGCACGCAGGAGCATTGTAACAGCGTTCGTGTTCATGAGGCCGTTTGTCGGCGTCAACTACAATGCTGAAGGAAGGAAATGGAGCATTCTCCAAAGCATATTTGAAACTGCGAATGTAGCTGTTAACCTCGTGAAGCATGGCCTGAAGTAGTAGTATGACGTCCCTGCGAGGAACTCTTCCCGACGGCGGCAAAATACCAATCCGGGTTTTAACCTGTAGGTTGTAGTCTGCAATAAAGTACAGTTGAAAGAATTTAGGCAGCAGAGACCTAATGCGGTGGTATACTTGACCCTGTACTTTGAAAGTGGGCATCCAACCCTCTTCTCGAACCACGTTAGCCCCAAATGAGGTCATTTGAAAGGAGTTGTATTGGTTAGTGGAAGTGGTTAGAGGAAGTGGTTAGAGTCAGGATGGGAGCCGGCAATTAGTCCCCTCAACAGAGTAGGTGGTTCATGCAGAGGTGGAAGTCGAACTTTGCCGGAGGAGCAGCACAGACCGGTAGGCTCCCCGGCCCATTTGTGGGCATTGCAGAATTGGCAAACGCAGGTCATGGACCCTACACTGATGTCGTCATTCGTAGTTAAGTTAATGCCGGGGTCGTAATTGAAAACCAAGAAAGACCAAAAAGAGCTACTGGGATAGGTAACATCACGGGCGGCCGCAAGGCGCTGAATGTCGCCGCCGAGGCGTATGCGGCGAGCTTGGGGAGTTTGAAATAAGCGCACAGCCGCCATGTTTGTAGCAGCCCTTGAGAGTCTGTTTGCCCTTGTCTGCGTGCCTTCGGAGTTTCTGGCAGCAGAAGTCGCTGCAGCGTTGCGGACATTGCGGGTTGCCCGCTGCTGCTCTGTCTCGGAATCCCTCGACCTAGCTGTTGCATCAGTGTCCCTGGATTGACGGGCGCGCATGCGGTCAAATGTTTCAGCTGCCCTCAACCTGGCAGTGGTGGCAGCATTCCTAGCATTTCGCACAGACCTACGGAGAGGTGTATCAGCAGCCCTAGCGCTCGCTATTGCAGCAACGTCCCTGGATTGACGGGCGCGCATGCGGTCAAGTGTCTCTATTGCCCTTGATTTCGCAGTGGCAGCAGCGTTTCTTACGTTACGAAGAAGCTTTTGATGAGGAGTCTCGGAAACCCGAGATGCAGAGGCGTTGCTGCAGCCTGTGCGTTCATTCTCGACTTGATCGCAACGAAGCCCTGTAGGCAGCTTTCCCAGCAAGCAGGTGGCACGCTCCTCTTGTGACAGTGAGGCCTGTGTGAGGGCGCTGCGTTGAGCGACCTGTGATAGTCGCATTGTAGTCTGCTCCTGGGATCCGCGGGCCCTTTTTGCTCTCATAGCGGACGCTCTTGCAGACCGAAGGCTAAGACCCTCCTTTTTGGCGGCATGGTGAAAAGTGATGCTAGTAGTGGTTGATTAGGTTTTCTGAATTGCAGGAGTACAAAGTCTAACTTAGTATCGTAAAGCGTGAGCCAGAATCGGAAAGGCAGGTATTTGAGGAAAACAGCTGAATAAATTGTTTATGGTAGTTGGAAAAATGTAGTTAAACAGACAAACGGGATACAAAAACGAAAGAAACAATTTGGAGAAATGATCAGTTGAAGGAGCCTATCGTATCAACCGGATGGCGGAGTAACAGGAGCAGAAGTGAGACCTTCATCCCACAGTTGTGCACAGCCAATTCAAATGTGAAGTATTACTGGCCAATCGGTTGTGCCAATCAGCGAGCGTCCTAGGGTCTCGAACACCAATCAGCGACCGCGTACTGCACTCAGCAAATGAGATACCGCTATGTGAAAGATGGTCACGCGTGTGTAAATAACAATCAGCTGTAGAGTCTATAGTGTAGACGTCAGTTGAACATACGTTTGATTGGTGTATTCGCAAATTCCGGTGAAGATATGATTGTATCGTCTTCTCTCGGGTATTAGTTGGTCACAAAGGAGCTCACAGGGCAGAAGCTTTTAATTGTTACGACTAAAACCGATAAAGTTAATCAAAATCCCAAGCAAGTTGCGAAAAACTTCGCCAAATTCAGGTAAACTCGATTTGAATGGGAAATCAAAAGGGGTATAGTTTCATCGATTTTTATCCAATAATTGAAACCGATATTGAAAACGAAAGTCAGCACCTCAATACTGTCGGTAAATACTATACTCAACGGGAATTTTGCTGAAAATTCTTCGCCATTTGCGAAAAATATAGTCAAAAATCAGCTAGACTGGACTTGAATCGGATGTCCCAAAGTGATCGATTGTATCGATTTATTCCAGTAATTGATATCGATATTGAAAATGAATGTCAGCACCTCATAACTGTTGATAAAAACAATGCTCAACTTAATTTTGTTGGAAATGTTTCGCCATTTGCGAAAAATATAGCCAAAAATCAGCTTGACTGGATTTGAATTGGAAGTCAAACGTGGCATGATGTTATCGATTTTTTTCTGATAATTGATACCGATATTGAAGAAAAAGGTCAGCAACTAATAACTGTTGATAAAACTAATGCTTAACATGATTTTCGTGAAAATTTCTTGCAGTTTGCGAAAAACAGAGTAAAAAATCAGCTACATTGGATTTGAATCGGATGTCCCAAAGTGATCGATTTTATCGATTTTTTCCAATAACTGCTATCAATTTTTAAAAACAAAGAAAAGCACCTCAAAACTATAAGTAAGGACATTGCTCAACGTGAGTTTGGTGGATATCACTTGTAATTTGTGAAAACTATCACTGAAAAACTGATGAATTTTTTCGAATCAATATTCGCCCCCTATCGGTTTTATCAATTTTTCCAAAATCGGAGAAAGAATCGAAAAATCCGAAGACGTCAAGTACGAATGCCGTAAATTTCCGATCTGTGTGTGAATTTCCATGCCAGTCGGACGAACGGTTTGCTCAGGATGAGGTAACATCGTGACAAACACACACTAACAGAATACCATTTATAGGTACAGATAATTTATTGTATACTAGTAGACCTTTTGTCCAAATAGAAGCATGATGAGAAAGAGGCTAAAAATTGGAATTTTCGGACACGCCTGTGTCCTTTCTTAACGAGACGAGAAATTAAAAATAAAAAAAAATAAAATGAGACCTTCATTTTGGACTGTTTAATCCTAGAATGTGTGAATCAAAAAAGTTGAGTTAAATTTCCGAGGCATAGGGATATAGTTTATAAGAGATCTCTTTTTTTTTACTTTATTCATGGACACTCTATAATAATTACCGTTGTGTATTTATAAATTTTTATATCTTTCGTGTCACGCTCTATGTAATTTTTATAAAGCCTTCAAATTTTTGAAGTTATTTTATTTTAGTATCTCCAATTCGTAGATTGCATGTTGAGCTGTTCCGTTTGCTGTCAACTATACACATTATCTTCTTACAATTGATGTTTAGCTCTTTCTTCTCGCTTACCGTTTATTACCTTCTGTAAGGGTTCCTGTAGTTTAATTTTCGTGTCTTCTCTCAACGCTGTAACATATGCATATCTTACGTTGTTAAGATTTTGGCCGCCAATAATAAAAAATGAAAACCTGGTAGAACTTCTAATTCTTTCAGGATTGGTTCACTATTTAAATAAGTCACTATGTTTGAATAAGACCGGCGAGAAAACACATCCTTGTCTGACACCGCTTACTGTTTCTGTGTATTCACTGAATTTATTTTGTATCCCTATGCAGGCAGTGTAATCACAGTATACATTCTGAATTATTTTTCATAACAGTTAACAGTTGTGTGCCATGCGTGATCATGTATCTTTCAAGATTTTCCCGCAGTAGGTTGCTATCTTTCTGCGGTAGACCAGTTGCCATCCAAGGCTATATCTGTCTTGCTGGGGGTGGGGGGTAGAAGAAGAGTGTTCATACTTTTCCCAAGGGTATTAGCACATAAGTGAATGCAATGGATCGGACTGGAATTCGAACTCAATCCGAGCTGCTATCCATTACTCCACTGTGTCTCTTTACCAAATAAGTGATGCTTAAATAATGTGTAGAAAGAGTTTAAAATAACTCACGAAACACTGCATTTATTTATTTTTTTTTTAAAAAAAGGTTAATTCACATCGATATTAAATACATTTTAGTTTGCTTCAATGGTGTCCGTATCAATAATGGACGTCATGGCCTTCATGTTATTCCCGTATTAGATTTATTTGTCATTTTTGATGTCGCTGTCGTTTACGTAATCACTTTCATCTTCTTCCTTGTTCGTATGAAATCATTCTGTCTTTTCATTAACATGAATTTACTTCCTTTCCAACTTCCACAGTGAACTACATAAATCATTTTATTCTCGTTGTCTCTATAAACTGATTAAATGACATCTAAAATCCCCATTAAACTCCCTAACTTTACCTCTACTCATAATAAAAACGACCACTCTTTTATTAAACTACGTTTCTTCTCCCACACAATCAAACTACCTCCCTTCCTGTCTTTTGCAAACTACCTTTATTTCTTCCCACACATAAGCAAAATACCACTCTTCCCATTCTTTTATTAAACTGCCTCTCCTTCTTGCCAAACGCAATAAAAATACCTCTCCTCTTTTCCTCTCATTAAACTGTTTTCTTTCTTCACACAGACAATCAAACTCCCCTCTGCAAGCATTCTCATTAAAGTGCCCAACTTTATTTCGACACATAATCAAACAATTTCACTTACTATTCTCTAATTAAACTACCTAACTTCTTACCCCTACACTTAATCAGAGCACTTTCTTCAAATCTTCAAATTGCCTAACATGCTTTCTTCCCACACTTAGTCAAACAAGCTCGCTTCCAACCATCTCATTAAGCTGTCTAGCTTCCTTTCCACACCTAATCAAAATCCCCCTCTTTCTATTCTCTCATTAAACTGACTTTTTTTCAAAACACAACCAAACTACCTCTATTCCTCTCCTTTCCCAGGGTTAGCCCGTCACAAGCAGTGTCGAGACTGCAGGACTGCGCCAGAGAGAGGCAGGGGTCACGAGTGGTGCCGTGACTGCAGGATCTCGTCGACGAGGGGTCGGGCGTCACATATTGGTGCCATGACTGCAGGGTCGCGCCGCCAGTGGTCGGGCGTCACACTTTTCTGATACATAATCAAAACATCACTTCTATTTAAACTGCCTACCCTTTCCTGATGCATGCTCAAAACATCACTTCTTATCCTCTCATTAAACTGCTTAATCTCTCCTGATACATAACCAAGACACCTCTTCATATCTTCTCATTAAACTGACTACCCTTTCTTCATGCATGACCAAAACATCTCTTCTCATCCTCTCATTAAACTGCCTACCCTTTTCCTGATACATAACCGAAACATCTCTTCCTATCCTTTCAGTAAAATACTTACCTTTGTTACATAGGCCTACATACAAACAAACTGCTCATCTTTCTATCTTCTCATTAAATTAACTTTTTAAAATTTTTGTCTTTTGTCTCAAGTATAAACTGAATAGATGTTTACCTTTTGATTCAAGGATACACCAGAAAAATATTTTACTTTTGACTCAATTTTAATCATGACTAATATAATCTTTTGCTTTAACTATAAACTTGTCGAATTTTAAATTTTTGAGTAAAAAAAAAACAAAACAAAACTTCTTTCGTTTAATCACAATAGAGAAACTTTTCTGCTTGCCATCAGCATGGACGATGGTAAACTCCAGGAGAGCAACAGGCTACGCCTTCGTGGCCTCACGTTTTCTACTGACAAGAAGTGGAGTGATTATATTTAATCAATTACTTCGTCTACTGCAAGGAAATTTGGTTCACTGTTTCGTGCCAGAAAACTTTCCTCGTCAGAATCCATCTAGCGCTTTTATAAATCTGCCATTCGCCCGCGCATTGATCACCGTTGCCATATCTGGTCCGATACTCCTGCTGTTCGTCTCGAGATTCTCGACAAAATCCAAAGAAAGATCTGCAATGTAATCGATCCTGATCTGCCATCTCGACTTCAGTCACTTTCTCACATGCATAACGTGGCTTCCCTCTGTCTTTTCTACAAATATTTTCATGGTAACTGTTCTGACGAGTTTTTTTTACGTCTTACTAGATGAATTTAAGCGTGCCACTAGATTGGCAATTAAGTCTCACCGATTGACTGTTGAACTAGCTAGATGCAACCGCCACTTCTACTCCAACAGTTTCTTTTCTCGCACTTTCTACATGTGGAACTCCCGAGCTCTTGCTTCCCTGATAACAACAATTTTCCAAAATTTAAATGCAACGTCAATCACTATCTTTTTCATCCGTAGATAATTCTATTACATACATATGAAAGTTTGTAAAAATTCTAATATGATTAAGTGGTTATCGGATGGTGATGTGTATTCATAATTGTGTATGTGTGTCTGTCTAGTAATAGGAGTTAAGTTTTACAAACTTCCATATAGAATTATCTACGGTTTTAATGCACGTGATACATGTTTGATCAATGAGAATCGATCCAAACAAACTTGAAAATTGAAAATTAAGTTTTGTCCGTTTATCTTTTTCTCTCAATTTCTGACGGAACTTTAATAAAAGTGAAACATGTTGAATTGATGAAAATTTCCTAATTGTTCATTATCTTATCATACACCCTTGAGCAAATTAATTGAAACAAAACAAATAATTCCGTTATCATTTACATTTTTTCGTATTTCTCCAATGAAACATGACCCAGTACACATGTTAGTACTTCGTATGTCCATTCCACGAAATCGTTCCTTGCAGATTGACCACAGATTCTCAAACCCACGTATGTTTCTCTTATTAAAATATATAGTACATTCATTCGACACACACCTATATGCAAATTACCTTCCTTCCTATTCTTTCTTTCTTTCCACGCATAATCAAACTATCTCTCTTCCTATCCTCTCATTAAATTACCATTGTTTTCCTCCTTACAATTCTCCTTCCACTCCCTATAATCATATTCTCTTCCTCTCCTCTTATTCTTTCTCCCTATGATTGTCAATATATATTCTCTTTAAACTATTCCACCAACAAGAACCTATCCTTTCTTCTTATCCCCGCCTCGAACAATATAACTTCCCATAGGCCTTCTTTCAGATGAACGATATGGTCCCCTTTCTCTAGGCCAACCACCGATGTATTAACGGTTATTAATTTATCTATTAGGCTTTTGTTAAGCGTTTCACCCCAAATAAGGCAAGAATGACACTAAAATGCAGGGGGTTACAGTGAATGAAAGTAAAAGTGAATGTGAAGACTGAGAATAGTAGGAACACAGTGGAAATGGTACGAGCCCAGATCAGATATAATAATAACAAACTTCAAAAGCATTGTTGCTATTTCATAGATATGGCCATCCCTCTGACAAAAACATTTCACCAAAAGAATTTGATAGACTTTCAGAACATAAGGACCTGGGAATAGAAATTGAAAGAATGTGGCATTTAAACACAACCACACTTCCAGTAGTAATAGGAGCACTTGGAATATATGATACACACATTAAAAAAATCCAGGGTGATCCATCACTATATGAGATACAGAGATTGTCGTCGTCGGCTTTATCTCGTATCCATAGCTGGGGGAAGAAGAAGAATATTCATACCTTTCCTAAGGGTCAGTCAGTCAGTTATGTGCCATGCGTGATATACGCTTAGGCGATCATGTATCTTTCAATACATGACTGACGAGGCAGATGTTTTTCCCGTAGTAGGTTGCCATTTATTTCTGCGGCCATCCAAGGATAGAACCCGGTCTGTACTACTATTTGCCCATAGCTGGGAGAAGAAGAAGAGTATGCATACCTTTCCTAAGGGTCAGTCAGTCAGTTATGTGCCACGCGTGATATACTCTTAGGTGATCGTGTATCTTTCCATACATTACTGACGAGGCAGATTTTTTTCTCGCAGTAGGTTGCCATTTCTTTCTGCGGTAGACCAGTTACCATCCAAGGATAGAACCCGGTCTGTACTGCTATTTGCTCATAGCTGGGGGAAGAAGAGTATTCATACTTTTCCTAAGGGTCAGTCAGTCAGTTATGTGCCATGCGTGATATACGCTTAGGCGATCATGTATCTTTCGATACATGACTGACGAGGCAGATTTTTTTCCCGCAGAAGGTTGCCATTTCTTTCTGCGGTAGACCAGTTGCCATCCAAGGATTAACCACCTTTATCCACTGTGCGAGGTGTTCTCAAGGACACATGGCACAGTGGATAAAGGCTTTGGTTAGATCCAGTGACAGTGTGAGTTCAATACCTGGTTAAGGCAGTGGAGAACTTGGAGAGGTGAATTAACAGAAGATAACTGATAATTGACATCCATTAGACATGGCACATGGAACTAGAACAGTCCACCCCAGCGAGGGTTCTGTTCGACATTCCAACCACCTGAAGAAAGCCGGAGCGTACAACGGTCGAAACGTTGTGATAAATATGGCAACAAAATGAGGACAATAGTCCGAATAATGTAAATAGTGTACATAATACCTCATCTCAGAAATAAAGACACGTTTTTTCTTTTTAATCGTTCCATTCCCAACAAAGCTACAATGCTACTAGAACACGGTGGGTTGCAGGGAGTGAAAGTGAAAAAGAATGAGGAAAATTTAGAAAAGGGCAAAAAAAAATGGACAGTGTTCAAGAAGACAGAAGATGGCGATTGACGTTGCGTGCATTTAAATTTTTGAAAAATTGTAGTTATCAGGGAAGCAAGAAATCAGAAGGGAACCTAGTCAGGATCGATTACTTTAGAGAACCTTCTTTGAATTTTGTCGTGAGATGTAAAGTACGAGGATAAAACCATATATGGCAATAGTATTCAATGCACGGGCGACTGGTAGATTTATAAACTTGCAAGATGGATTCTGATGATTAAATATTTCTAGCACGACACAGTTAACTAACTTTCCTTGCAGTAGACGAAGCAATTGATTCGGTATAGTCGCTTCATTTCATGTCAGTGGAAAATGTGAGACTAAGAAAGCATAGAGTGTTCCTCTCTTGGAGTTTAGCATCATCCATGTTGATGGCAGGCAGAAAAGTTTCTCTGTGGCGATTAAATGAAAGTAGTTTTGTTTTGGAGGCGTTAAAATTTACAAGGCTTTAGATAAGGCTCGGGCTGTGGCTTTAGATCTCTCAAAGGCCTTCGAGAGGATTTGGCATGCTGGTGTTCTCCACAAGCTAAAGGGATATGCTGTCTCTGGACAGATATTTGACTAAAGTCAATCGTTCGTAACAAATCGGGTAATGCATGTCGCATTGAATGGACATTAATGCGAGAGTCCCCCCGGGCTCTGTCCTTGAATAATAAAAAACAAAACATCCAACACTCAATTATATCAACTATGAACATGGACACAATATCTTGACCGTGTTTCGAAAATGAAACGTTATATAAATACATACATGCAACAATCTATTTCTTGTTAACAGTTAATATATTTCAACCTTGAAAATGGCTAAATGTATAACCGAAAGGGCTCGGAAAGAAAGAACAATTGGGCAGTTTTTATATAATTTATCCTCCGAAAAGAAAAGAAAGAATTATAAGATCACATGAGAAATTGTATAAAAACTAAATCAAAGTACCTTGTCTGTCATATTCAATGAAACGTACATGAAATAAGGATTACTGCCTAAATACACAAATTTTAATAGAGAAAATTCAAAAGAAAATATGCAAGACTATGTTGTCTTTAACATTTAATACTACATGTTTAAAATTTTTATATATATATATATATATATATATATATATATATATAAGTATAAGATTGGTATATACGGAATAAATTCCAATAACCAACAATTATTATTCTTAAAAGAGTGCTCAATACAGAGTAGAGCATATATAATTGTTTATTTAAAAATTATAACATAAATATGTTATAAAATTCAACATCATCACTTGATAAGACATCGGAGGTGTTGAAACAAAATGGCTATTTTTGTCGTGATTTTATAACATATTTATGTTATAATTTTTAAATAAATAATTATATATATATATAGAGAGAGAGATCTGATTTAGATTTCTAAATAGGTAATTTTAATTTCTTAATTTTTTACTTTTAATTTTAATTTCAAATTTTATAAATCTATTAATATCTATGATAACCTTGCTTAGTTGTCAAATTTTTCGAATCATCCTATACTTGTTTTTTGATTGGCTACTCTAGCTTATGTAACAGCGTTTACTCTTAGCTAAGGATCGTTGATTAATTTGAAACTTTTAAAACCATTTATTCTATATTCTATATTATCACTTGACAAGACACTAGAAGTGTTGAAACAAAATGGCTACTTTTGTCGTGATTTTATAACATATTTATGTTGTAATATTTAAATAAATGATTATATCTGCTCTACTCTGTATTGAGCACTCTTTAAAGAATATTAATTGTTGGTTATTGGATTTCACTCCGTATATACCAATCCTAAACTTGGGTATATATATATATATATATATATATCTCGTTCTGATTTGACGAAGCCTATCTAATGACAGTATAATCAAGTCAATAAAACAGCTTCCTATTTGTTAAAATATTAGCAAACTTATATTTTCTCGTTCTCTTTCACTTCCAGTAACCCATTGCGTCTTAGTGGCATTTTAGCCTTGCTTGGGGTGAAATGAATAAAGTAAATAATCTTTCTACGTATCATGTCATTAAACTTTCTTAACCTACTATCTCCCATAACCTATCTCTCGTCGGCCTGTTCTTGCATTAAATTATATAACTTTCATAATCAACTTATCTTTCGATGTATCATTGTATTAAATTAATTTTCTTACCCCTGCCAATACCTAGAATCTCTGCCTGTCTGTCTGTCTGTGTCTCTATCTCTCTTCCTATCCTTGCAACAAACGCTTTTTTCTCCACATTCACTACAATCAAACTTCCTCTCTATCTACCCCTTCGTTAAACTGCCTAAATTTCTGGCGCCATACTCCCTATATTCCACGAATATATCTGTAATTCACCGACTCGATGCAATTAATCTGTCTTCTACACTTTATCTGTTTTTTTCACGCCACAACTCTAATCATATCTTTCGATGTAAATTCTCTGTAAACCACTTAACTTTCTTTCTTCCACTCCCTATGAATAATATCTTCTTGTATAATTCATTCTAAATATCGGGAGTTTTGGATCTTCTCATGTCTGCAAATAAACGGCGTATCAAAAAGGTTTTTCCCTTGACATTAATTTAACTACCTTCACTCCTAAACAATGTTTTTTTGTTTTACAAAGCGATGATTAGAATTTTAATAAAAGCTAAACAAATGAATGTGAATTTATACATTTTCTTTGTTCTTGAGAAAACAAGAATATTAAACACTATTTATTTATTAGATTGTTTATTGAAATGGTTGGCAAAACATCGGCTAATTGCCAATTGATTCGATCTCTATAAAATGGTAAATAATACGGATTTTCCTTATAGTTGGTTCACATGTTTACAAATTTAATTATTTTTATATTTTCTTATAAATTGGTAAATGATAAATATTGCATAACATTAGTTTTTTTTAATACAATTGTATTAGTTTTTGAAATATTTTAAGTCTAAAATTATTTTTGAAAATAAACAATCTAATAAATAAATGATGTTTAATATTCTTGTTTTCTCAAGAACAAAGAAAGTAGATAAATTAACTTTTATCATAAGTTTAGGTTTTATTACAATTCTAATCATCGCTTTTTAAAACAATAAACATTCCCGAGTAGTGAAGGTAGTTATAATAATAGCGGTGTCAATGGAAATACAGACCTTTTGATATTCTGTTTTTTCTCAAGAATAAGAAAAAAATGTATAAATTCACTTTCATCATAGATTTAGGTTTTATTACAATTCTAATCATCGCTTTTAAAACAATAAATATTGCCGAGGAGTGAAAGTAGTTATAATAATAGCGGTGTCAATGGAAACACAGACCTTTTGATATTCTGTTTTTTCTCAAGAATAAGAAAAAAATGTATAAATTCACTTTCATCATAGATTTAGGTTTTATTACAATTCTAATCATCGCTTTTAAAACAATAAATATTGCCGAGGAGTGAAGGTAGTTATAATAATAGCGGTGTCAATGGAAACATAGACCTTTTGATATTCTGTTTTTTCTCAAGAATAAGAAAAAAATGTATAAATTCGCTTTCATCATAGGTTTAGGTTTTATTACAATTCTAATCATCGCTTTTAAAACAATAAATATTGCCGAGGAGTGAAGTCAGTTTAAACAATAGCGGTGTAAATGGAAAAACCGTCCTTTCGAAACTCCAATTTTTCGGGTACGAAGGTTCAAGTTTACCAAAATATCTTTCTTTCCTCCACTCCATATGAATAATATCTCCTTCTATAATAGTCATTCATCATTTATTTTTAGCGCATTACGCTCCACCGTGGTCACCATGCCCCTTCATCTCACACTTGTGGTTTATGGTGACATTCAAGGCAGAATAGTGAAATGGCTTACCGGTTCCTTTTGTACCGGGGATGTTGACGTTACACCGTCCCTATTCTCAGAAGTGAAAGAGGCAAAACCTAGAAGGCAACGAGTGGTCTCAGGTAACTACAATGTTCAAAAATTTCAATGCAACGTCAATCGCCATCTTCTGTTTTGAACCCGGTCCATTTTTTGTCCTTTCCTGAATCCTTCCCATTCTCAATATTTTCATTCTTTTTTACTTTCACTCCTTTTATCCACCCTGCCTTCTAGTGTCATTCTCGCTTTGCTAGGGGCGAAACAATTAAAAAGAAAGAAAGAAAGAAAGAAAGAAAAAGCTATTCGATACAATCCTTTACCAAGTAAAAGAAGGATTTTATTATGAGTCATTGATCATATTTCATTGGCGGGAAACCTTAAGCACATCTTTCTTTCTTTCTTTTTCTCACTGAAACTAAATAGTTTCTTTTCCCCTCTTTCCACGCGATCAAAATGGAACAGTCCATTATTCGTGAGGTAATGGCGGGAAACCTTAAGCAGATCTTTCTTTCTTTCTTTTTCTCACTGAAACTAAATAGTCTCTTTTCCCCTCTTTCCACGCGATCAAAATGGAATAGTCCATTATTCGTGAGGTATTGGCGGGAAACCTTAAGCACATCTTTCTTTCTTTCTTTTTCTCACTGAAACTAAACAGTCTCTTTTCCCCTCTTTCCACGCGATCAAAATGGAACAGTCCATTATTCGTGAGGTATTGGCGGGAAACCTTAAGCACATCTTTCTTTCTTTCTTTTTCTCACTGAAACTAAACAGTCTCTTTTCCCCTCTTTCCACGCGATCAAAATGGAACAGTCCATTATTCGTGAGGTATTGGCGGGAAACCTTAAGCACATCTTTCTTTCTTTCTTTTTCTCACTGAAACTAAATAGTCTCTTTTTTCCTCTTTCCACGCGATCAAAATGGAATAGTCCATTATTCGTGAGGTATTGGCGGGAAATCTTAAGCACATCTTTCTTTTTCTCACTGAAACCAAGTAGTTTCTTTTCCCCTCTTTCCACGTAATCAAAATGGAATAGTCCTTTATCCGTGAGGTATAGGCAGGAAACCTTAAGCACATCTTTCTTTCTTTTTCTCCCTGAAACCAAGTAGTCTCTTTTCCCCTCTTTCCACGCTATCAAAACGGAATAGTCCATTATTTCTGAGGTATTGGCTGGGCGTAACAGTCGCGCAAACTAACGAATGGCGGGAGAATCACACTTCTAATAGGATAGTAGTTGTGTTCAAATGCCACATTCTTTCAATTTCTATTTCGAGATCCCTATATGATGAAAGTCTATCAAATTCATTTGGTGAAATGTTTTTTTTATCATAGGTATGTCTATGACATTGCAACGATGCTTGTCAAGTTTTTAATTATTATATCTGGTCTATTGGCTTGTATAGTGTGGTCGGTATGTATTGTGATGTCCCAGAAGACAATAACATTTTAACACTGGAGATGGAGGTCTTTGTTCATACCATTTTTCTACACGAGCTGCCATCTTGCGTACTCCCAGTGATGTCGGGTATCCCCAAAATGTAATGCGATGCGAAAGTGTTCATAAGAATATTCAACGGCAAATGGTACCATCTGAGCTGGTACTTGGTACATTTCTCCGATTTGCCCTGCTAGGTCATGATACCTTTGTATTTTGCTACTACCTGCGCACTCCCGATGATGTAAGGCAGAAAATTTAATGGAAACAGTCCCGAGTCCGTCAATCACAAAAGGGATAACTTTAGATGCTGCTCAGTACATTTATCTAATTCCCCCAGACAGTTCTTGGTACCCTTGTATTTTTGTATTTTTTGTAATGCTCCCCAAGCGCTTGTGAGTCAAGATTCCAAATGTGCTTCATTTGCTGATTCTAAGATACTGACGATGGTGAGTGTTCGTATCACTTTTCTGTGTATTCGAGGCAATATTTCCTGCATTGATCTCAATATATTAGGAGTGTTTCTCTTTCTGGCATCGTCTGTGATGTTTTTGTACCTTCCGAGTACAATATCCTACTAACTCTCAGTAGAGTACTTATTATTATTATTATTATTATTATTATTATTTCTTACAACCTAAGGTCATAATGGCCTCATTACATTTTCCACTGACCATTTTTGTGGAAAAAAACCCTCTAAGATCACACATATTTTACATAGATAAAACTCTTCGTAATATATTAATTGTACTTCTGAATATTTTTTTTTGTTTTTAAGGCATTGGCTACCAGGAATCCCTTCAATGAATCTATCGGAACCTTTTCCAATAAATTCGAGGGCTTCAATTAAAACTGGAATTATTGATGTCCTCATGTGCCACTTTTTTGAGATTTTCACTTCAAGGTCCTTGTATTTTGATAGTTTTTTGAAGATCTTCAAAGCTACATTACAATCTATAGGGACATCCATGTCAATAAGAAAGCTCATTCTGTTCTTGTGGTCTTTGCTCACGATGTCTGGCCGATTAGATTTGATTGTTCCGTCTGTGTGTATTGTAAAGTCCCCTAAAATTGCTACAGGTCCTATCTCTGTCACCGGGTCTGGGTGATGTTCATAGCAGTTTCATTCAGTTTCCTTCCCGTATAAGTTGCATATTTTCCAGTGCGGTCTATCATGCCGAGTGTTATATTCATCGAGGTTCTAACACCGTGCAACCTGATACAAAATGGTCAATGATTTCTGGATATTTATCACAGAATCTGCATTTCGGGTCAACACAATATTTCAGTGTGTGCGCTTGTTAATTTCTAGTGAGAAGGCATTGGTCCTGTGCAGCAAGAATAAAACCTTCGGTTTCAGCTTTTAACCCTGCACTGTGTAACCACTGATGGGTAAGGGGTTTGTCTACATCAGCTTATTTGGTACGGGTAGAGTATTGAACATGCAGAGGTTTATCTTGCCATCGTTTCTGCATTTGGTACATTGAATTTTTTCTTTTTTTTTAGGTTCTTTGACGCTGCCGTAAGTGTATTATGGTTTATTTGCACTTCTTCACCCACTTGAACTTTTTGGATTCCTTTCATATTTCTTTCATGTTCTTTGACACAAATCCTCCAGTTTTATGTAGTTTCCAGATATCTTTGAAGACCGAATGTTGTGGTTTTGTAAGACGGTTCTAGTTGAACTAATCATCTGCCTCATTCGGATCTGGACACATACAGTCGATCAACATCAATCTTGGGATGATGCACGGTGGCAAATGAAAAACTTTCTCGTTTTGATATCCATTCGCTTAATGTCAGCTATGCTCCGATTAATGATGTTGAAACTTTTTGCACCATAGGCACAGCCAAATTTATGGCTGATATTCCGCATTTATCATGATTATTATTGCCTTTGTTCACACGGTTTTCGTTTTCAACCGGAAATCTTACATTATGCGTATTCTTCATCAAGTCGTACGACCTCAAATGGCAACTTTTGTGTGAGAACAGTAAGTCAACAAATGAAGCTAGGTTAAAAATACAAGGTTAGTATACCCGTCATGACACCCAGTCTGATATGTACATATCAAGCACATGCATCACAGGCGGGGAACAATCAGCAATACCGTCAAGTGGGGCAACCGACTCCGTTCTGACTGTTGAGGGTGATTCCAAATAATTAGGTATAACACCCAATTGGTCTTAGCTACATCATCCATCAAAAAAAAAAACAACAACAAAAAAAACAGTCTTATGGACAGCCGGTCATAATGAACTTTTAATACTCTCGCTCCAGAACATAGATGTATAATAGGACATGTTGATTTTTCAATTTTTTGGGGATTTCACGCCAAAAATTCATAATTTTTACCAAATTTTGAGCATTTAATTTTAAAATGTCGTCTGAATGAATGTACACAATACTTAATTTCTGCAGGTTTTTCTTTACAAACTGACTACAAAATTTTACTATTTCAAGAATAAATCCAAATGAAGTTTATATTTTTTGTCTGGAAAATATATTCAAACCAGAATTCTAATTATGAATCACCACAAGCAAAATATTCAATATTTTTACTGTATTCGATAAGTAAAAATTGTGTAAATAATTGTAAAAGGTTACAAGAAAAGGTTACTAAATGAATAAGATTTGTTAGCTCATTTGTTAGATCATAATTAATGAAAACAAAAAATAGATAAAAGTGTATATAACACTATAATACTGCTGGGCATAAGTTTGAAGACAAAATGTTTTAAATTTGTATTGTTTATTGAACCACACTGCTACTGCTCTGTATAACATATTACATCATAATATAGCTAAATTGTTCAGTATAATTTCTCTTTGAAGTAAATAAAGGTCTTATTTGATGGCACAATCATTTAGTAATTATGTGCTTGTGCCATCCATCTTGCCCATATACAATTTGTAAAGCTTCAAGAAATTATAACTTTTATAAGGCCGTGCTTTTATAAGACTTTTACTGATCGCTGGAATGAAATTCCAATGCTACGATTTTGTTCCTAAATTTAACTCATTTCCTCAAAAGACGGTAACTTTCAAATTGAGTGTAATGTCACGATTCCAGAATCGACCTGCCCTAATGAAAAATACCTCACCCCATAAGAGACATATCCAACTTGCTATGGTCAGGCAATTTACAAGCAAATCTTAATTCGCTAAGGTGAAACATATATATGTTAACAACTTCAATAAACAAAATCAGAAACTGTGAGATATACTTCAAACATTGCAGAGATTATGTGGCATCCGTGGGTGTCGATGGACCATGGATATGCGCCCAAATAGTTATGCCTCAGCTGCTGCAGTGTGCAGGCCTACGCAGGTTTTTATGATAGATCAGCGGTTGCCCATGCAGAACATCTCCCGTCTCCACGCCACCGATGTTGCCCAAAGTAAAAACAGAGGTCAATACAGTTTGCCAACGGCGTCGACGCAGGAGTTGCCGGAACGAGATTGAACATAACAGCGATACAAGATGACAAAAGATATTATTATTATTCATTTATTTATTGCAATATTCACAGTAATAGTAAGTGATAGTTTTCACTGCTGATTAAGTTTTCTCAAATCTTCCATATCCTTCTTACTATTCTCTCAGTTCTCAGGAATCTGGGTGCTTAAAGCAGGATTTGAAATGACTCAGACTCCTGATAAGAGACATTTTTGAAACAATGCACTGAGAGTCAATAAAATGCAGGTCCAGAATTCAAAACTAAAATAGAAGACAATTCATTAGTTCCTATGATATTTTTAGGCGGTCAATGATATCTATGATTTCCAGTTCGAAATATATCTCTTCTGCTTCCTGCAACTTTTGCCTTCGCTTCTTCAAGATTGTCCCCGGCATTCAAAATAACAACAGAAAACTGATTCGTTGTCCTCTCTGCTTCATTGTCTTCTCTGTCCACTGGTAACATTAGATCGTGCACCTTCGGAGCGCATGTAAGAAATACTTAGTAGATGAACCATTGTAGTTAGCTAGGCAACAAACGCTGGAGGACGACCGGATCCTTCCTGTTGGCTATCAAAGAGATAATCTACCAATCACGAAGCTGATCTGTCATTTCAGTCAAACATTTTGGGGTTATATTTTGATTTATTGCTGTCCTAATATCATCAACGAGAACGTTAGTATGACTGTAAGTAATGTGCGAGTTGATATTCCATTTGGTGTAATGTCAACACAAAAATTAAAGTTATGCTCGTATCTTTTAATCTCCAAGCAGGCTTTGTAACTCTCCCTTCTCTTAGTCGGAGTCTTCGTCCTCCCACGCAAGCGAGCTTGTTTCGGTTATTGACTCTTGAGAATTGTTACAACCTCGAGGATAGACCTGTTCGCAAAGTTTTTTCCTCTTCTGTCCTTCCAAGTCACGCTAGACATTTTGGAAAATATTCTTCTTCTTCTTCTTCTCATTAGCTTAGATACAGATAGGTACTTTTACATCGCAGTAATTAACTGATTGATTGCTTTTTTACGGTTTATCAACCCTTTGTGGGTTACTTAAAGCCGAGACATATTTTAGGTTGTAAGAATATATCTTTCTCTGGGTTAATATTGCATTAACAATTTTTTTGAGATAACAATGATTTTTTTCAGGTACAACTCCTATTAATTAACCCATAGCTGGAGAGGAGATAGATTCAAACGTTTCCTAAGGGTAGGTGAATGCATCGAACTCGACTGGAATTTCTCATTCTTAGCCGTTAGTCATTATATTCTTGTATCGCATTAACATATATATAGATGCATATATAAATAAAAAGGAAAGAACAGTAAGATATAAAATCCGGTGTTCTTATAGATATTTTTATTTTTACACAATAGTGCTCTATGTAAATTTAAATTTACAGAGCATTAATATTATAAATTAATAGATTTAAAATATGGTTTTACCGCTACACAGTGATGACCATGTTTCAGAAATGGAAGCTAAAGCCCCTGAATTTAATTTTGTTATTAAACCAAAGACATTAGTTCCATTTCCTCATCAAGCGAATTTTGGAGTAACTTACTTTTTAAAATTTACGGTTGTTCACGGCACAGGAAAGATTCATAATTTGAGGGTTTCCAAGGTTACCGATAAATCCATTCATCTAGACAAGGGGTGGTAGAGGGTTCAATTTTTAATTTTCGTTGTATCAGTTAAAAATTAAAAATTAAAAATTGAACCCTCTACCACCCCTTGTCTAGATGAATGGATTTATCGGTAACCTTGGAAACCCTCAAATTATGAATCTTTCCTGTGCCGTTAACAACCGTAAATTTTAAAAAGTAAGTTACTCCAAAATTCGCTTGATGAGGAAATGGAACTAATGTCTTTGGTTTAATAACAAAATTAAATTCAGGGGCTTTAGCTTCCATTTATGAAACATGGTTATCACTGTGTAGCGGTAAAACCATATTTTAAATCTATTAATTTATAATAGATATATATATATATATATATATATATATAACCCGCATTCACGGTGCTATAGTAGATAGTAGCTCGTATTGAGGGACCGGAGAGCAGAGTTCGAATTCTAGTCGAGTTTGTTACATCCATTTACGTGTAACTACCCTTAGGAAAGGTATGAATCCATCCCCACCTGATATGGGTAAATAGCAGGACACACTGGGTCCCGTCGTCTCGGATGCCAACCCGTCTAGGAGAAGGATAACTCTGATTTAAAAACCATCCAACTCTTGGTTAATTAGCTTCATCAACTCGCATTTAGCCAAGAGTAGTGCGTACACCCCTGAAGACATGTTAAATTGGTAAGGGTTCTTCCAAAAGGAATGAGAAGACTCTGGTTTTAGACAACCTGAATAGGATGAAAATGTCGAGCTTTGTCAGTAGCTAGATGAGTGACCGCTTGGGAATACCAGGTGCTGAAAACTTGGATGTGCGGCTGGTGTAATTGATAATGGCTCGAAATTGTAGATCGGAGAGTTGAATTCCAATTCGTTACTTACTTGGGGGAAGGTATGAATCCACCACCTCTTCCCCCAGCTAAGGGTTAATTAACAAGACTTGTATTACTAAATCATTATTATCTCAAAGAAAAATTCTTACAATCTAAAAATAAATAAACTGCAAAAGGTTGATATGCCTGAGAAAACGAATCAATCAATCTTTCAACGTGTTACCTTGTGAGCATGCATCAGGCCCTTTCCTAGCTTTCAGTATACACCGACGAAGTCGAAGATCGGAATGCAACGTGGGGTGATCATTAGCCAATCGGTGGGAAGCTAGGGCGAAGTTTGCGTTGTATATTGACGTCTTTTCCCAAGAAGATATGGTAATTTTTTTAACGATTTCACCTCAAGCAAGGCAATGAAGCCACTAGGCCTCAAGGGCTTACTGGGTGTTGAAGAATTAGAAAACAAAAACTTTATTAAGGAGCAAGAACAAAACAGCAACCACGAGGACAGTAAAAAGCGATGGACATTGCATTTAAATTTTTAAATATTAAAGTTGGTTGGAAAGCATAGTATCGAGTTGAGTTCATTACATTCACTTACGTGCTAATCCATTCAAGGCTATGAGTAAATAGTAGGACGGACACAGTTCTATAGCCTTGAGTGGCAACCGGTCTAGGAGAAGGAAAACTCCGAATTAAAAATTGTAGCTCTGTCAAAGCACATACTATGCAACTTTGGAAAGGATCGTTTGCATTGACTACGGACGACTGCTCTTTATTGCGTCTATCGGTCTGTGGATTCGAGAAATCTTAGTAATGAAAATGCAAATATTATGTCACTGTAAAACCATTTGTTTGGTAACTAAACGGGGATCAACTCTGTGGACATTTTCTCTACGAGAACAAGCCCTACAAAGACAGCAATCCTTTTAACAAATTACTCAGAAAATTTAAATCTTTGACAACCGAAAATGACAGGTAACAAATCTTTCCGCTTATAAATCACGACACTGTCTTGTTATCAACTTGTTTGGTGAGCAGACAGTTACCTGCACTATATCAACACACAGTTCTACCTTTCTTTCTAATTTTCATGCAAAAGTGAGAAATTATCTCTTTAGAAAGAGGGAACGAATGAATGAACGAATAAATAAAATGTATTTAATCTGGCGGAAACGCAGTCGGGATTCAAAAGTACATAAACTATTACACTGAGAAAGACGCTTATTTATAATTTCTATATGAAGTTGTCTATTATTATCTAAATATAATTCAGCTTGGACCTGCCTTATCACGACCGTAATGCCTAGTAAATATCTAATAAATAATGGATTAGTCAGGTTTGATCGCGTTCAAGGACGAAAAAGACTTATGAGACCCGTCATTTGCTTTCACTAAAGGAAAGAAAGAAAGAAAGAAATAAAGAATTGTTTAATGTCACCTGCCAACATCTCATAATACTTGGAATATTCCACTTCGACACCATGGAATGATGGAAAAGACATATCAGAGACGCTACTTGGTTTCAATGAGAGAAAGAAAGAAAGAAAGAAACATTGTTTAATGTCACCTGCCAACATCTCATAATTAATGGAATATTCAGTTTCGACAGCGTGGAAAGATGGAAAAAACATATCAGAGACGCTACTTGGTTTCAGTGAAAGAAAGAAAGGAAGATAGAAATATTTAACGTCTCCTGCCAACATCTCATCCGAAAACGTTGTGATAAAAAATCTTCATCCCAGAAATTCAGACAAAAACAACCACTTTTGTGACGTATTTTTTTTTATTATATTGTGCGTTGCGAATGTTGATTAATTTAACGAAATCGCCGTCGGTGTCTTGCGTTATCGATGCTCGTTATTCTCCATTTCCTAATATCATCTCTTTTATTCATATCATACACATCTCATTCAGCGATAGCATTTCAAAATTAACTTTCTACATTGAGTGTTTCACGCTTTAATGTGAACGTCAAACCAACCCCCAAAATCCGTTAGTTTTTGAAATTCATGGCGTTTTATCTTTGACAAATTTGAGGAATTAAAAGATAAAAACAAATGATAACAATATGAGCAAATAAGATTTTGATATGTATTTTATATTTAGTCTTACAGTATTTTATATGTATTTTATATTTAGTCTTACAGTATTTTATATGAATTTTATATTTAGTCTTACAGTATTTTATATGTATTTTATATTTATTCTTACAGTATTTTATATGTATTTTATATTTAGTCTTACAGTATTTTATATGTATTTTATATTTCGTCTTACAGTATTTTATATGTATTTTATATTTATTCTTACAGTATTTTATATGTATTTTATATTTAGTCTTACAGTATTTTATATTTAGTCGAGGCCTTTTGACTAAGTTGAAGCACGAAGAAAAAGATTTTAAAGTCAGAATTTTCGGACACGCCTTTTTCAACGAGAATGCTCCATTAACCAACACATATAAAGAATTTGAACTTACTCTTCGGGGAATGGTATTGTTGTCTTCTTCCTCATGCAAGAAATTTGATTTGGGCCAAATAGGCTGTCAGGATTAGGGTTGCGTAGGGTTTGTAGACCATCTTTCGTTATATATATATATATATATATATATATATATATATATCTTTCGTTATATATATATATATATATATCTTTCGTTATATATATATATATATATATATAACGAAAGATGGTCTACAAACCCTACGCAACCCTAATCCTATATATATATATATATATATATATATATATATATATTATATATATTGTGTGTATTTAGGCAGCATTTTTTCATTCATACATACGATATGAAAAGAACTTACATAAAATATATAGACAACACTTATCTATATTATTTAATGAAACATGTATGAATATATATATATATATATATATATACTCTTCAAGTAAATTGAATTGAGTTCTCCAAGCCGCTGGCATATTTTGTATACAGAAAAACGTTAAAATTCCCTACCTTTCTACCGTGCGACGATGGCCTAGTCAGGTTTCGATCCTGGCTTGAAGCAATCGGACGTCTAGCCACACTGATGAGCTGTGATACAGCGAAACAGTGTCTATGGATGACTATACAGTGTAACCCGGATATAAGAGAGTTGTCGGGGCCCCGGAGAAGAAGTATCTTATATCCGGGTTTCTCTTATATACGGGTTTGGTCTATTATATATACATTAACATAGGCTCTAATTTGGGACCAGAGAAAATCTCTCTTATATCCGGGTTTCTCTTATATCCGGGTTACACTGTACATATATGCTCCTGGAAATCCGGTTGAGCTCTCTAGGGAAAGGGGTTTAAAAAAAACAAACAGCGGCTCCTACCGTTATTAAGCATTACACTTCAAGTAATTTGAATC
>OZ038509.1:38820161-38892661 GCA_964036315.1 Acanthosepion esculentum | reverse complement strand
CTGGCTGGCCTTTGACCCAGCAATGTCAAAGTCAGTTTTGGCTTAATTTCAACACTTTATTTCAACATTTTATCGCTGATTTAAAAATAAATAAATAAATAAAAAACACATAAAAAAAGATCCTGGTTTTCAGTGTTCAGGAATAGCAAATTTTACTATTTTTTCAAATTTTATCCCCAGAAAAATTTTTTATAATCATTTTCACCAACCAATTTCACTTAGAAATAAAAGTGCATTCTTTGCTTTCAGGAAATACCTAGTTTCATGGGGTGCAGATAAAAAGTTTTTGATGTTTTGTTCAGATGATGACGAAAGTCATTTTTCAATATTTTTTTTTCAGAGCAAATAGACTGTAGTGTAACAAAATAACTTTTGATATGTTTGTGATGATTTTTACTTGGGATAGAAATGTTTTATCATAGCCGATCTGTATTGACTTTAGGGGGCTATAGTTGCCCTCAAAAAGCTGTGCAGCACTTGTATTTTAATTTATTTATAGTATTTATAATTTCTACAGATAGTATCAACAAACTTATGGTGTAAGCTACAGTAATAAAAAAAAAATAAATGGGAATGCTGAAAGTTTTTTTTTCTTTAATAATTACGTGGTACTGCATAAGCTGGTTCACGTAAAAAAACGTTACGTCAATTATGTCCTTCCGTATGATAATCTCACGTTAGCTGTCGATATGTGATGATAAGTCATCATTTATCACCTGTTCTATAGCCAACGATGTTAAGATCACCTCCTTTTTATTTTAAACAACATTTTTCTTCGAAGAAAGTAAGCAATTTTTTTTTTTTTCAAAATATATTAAATAATCTTTAAATTTGCTAATTTTCGTCAAATAAATTTTGAAAAACGTATAATTGATTTTTGGACGAATTTTAAACTAGGATTTTATCTTAGTTTAAAAATTAAAAAAATGGCTGATATCGAGTTTTATTTAGTAATTTCGCTGACAAAAAAAAAAAAAGATTTTTAACTAAAATTTTGGACATGCGAAGAATGAGTAAAAAATTTTAAAAAAATAATCAAAAAATACTTTGGTATTTCTTCTTAATAATGATATATATACTTAAGCAGATAAAAAAAAAATTCATCAAATGGCCGTTCTTGACATGCTATGCTCTTTTTATTTATTTTCATGGAGGTACCTAAAGGATTAATACGAATAAAATTTGCCACCTAGGTGATTCACGTTATGTTCAGTACCACGACTCCAGATTTCGTAGACAAGCTTTTCTGTAATTGTTCAGTCCACTTTTCAAATGGCTCCAGCAATTATGAATACACAGTTACTGTCCAAATCTTGAGACTTATTTTCCTTTTCCTGGAGACCAGTCGAATATCTCAAGACTGTAGTAGAAATGAAATCCCAGTTTAACAGCTCAGAATATATCTATGTGTTATTCTATGATGTTTTATATTCGAGATATCAGCAAAAGGGCACGAGGCAAGGACGTGTCTTCTTAGATTTATTCAGTCTCTACAGCGACGCTATCCTAATGGAACTAGGATAACCCCAATGATATCATGGATGTTATTCTGGCCCTAGCTAAATCATTCCCTGATATATTTTGGGAGAAGGTTAATCCGGTCTGCTACATCGGCATTTAACTACAACAGAATCTGCATTAGTCGTAAAGTCAATATATATATATACACTCCCATCAACACGATATGGCAAAAAATGATCCTTTTTCTAGAAAAGGATACAGGTCAGAAGAAACCAGACAAAGAAGTAGAACCGGAGTAATTCGTATAATTAATTAAAAAGGAATAGAAAAAAAAGAGCAGCCGACGAATGATCAGAAACATTACGACGTAAGAAGCCCGCGGCTTCATACTGCAAAACAAATTAATTACTTTTCAGCTAAATTTATTATCCGTAAAAATTCCCCTATCGCATCGTTACATATTAAACAACGTTAAAAAAAATATCGCCATTAACAATCATAAATACGAACGCTCGTCGTTATCTGAAGAAGTAAAGGGGGGTACAAATGAAAAGATTTGAAAATTGACAACTTTTTCCATTTCACTGAAACAGACGTTAAAGACATGTTTATTGCCTTTTCTTTCTCTTTTCTCATTGAAACCAAATATCATCTGACATGTTTTTCCGTCTTTCCACGCAATCAAATCGGAATATGAGTTAGCAGCAGGGCGTAACGTAAAGTAAGATCTACAAAGGATAGGAAGTCGTGGAGAGCCACGCTCATCTACCTAAGAATCTTGTTTAAATGGATGACAGAACAGGGAGTGGGAAGGATTGTAAAAAGCCAACCATTACTAAGATCTACGAAAAATATTGTGGAAAGTCATGATCGTCCACGGCCAGAAGGATCACGGCTCATAAAAGAAAATATTTCCAGTGTTCTGTATTGTTTCTTTTCTAAAAACGATCTGTAAGTATTAAGTAAAGATATTTTGTGGCTTTTAGGTATAAAACTTGTACAATTAGTAAGTACTAGTTATTTTAAACTTGTAAAACTAGTAAGTACTAGTTATTTTCCAAAAAGTACTAGTGTTATATTGTCATTTTTAAGGATTAGGATGCCTTAGAAGGGTAAACAATTTGTTTTCAAACTCGACCGTGGACTTTATGTTCCGATTTTGAGAATTTTCAATAATTCAAAAAACACATTTCTTTAAAAATACAAAATATATCAACTAGATACATACGATCAATCATAGGCAGTTGATTATCATACGTATCTCACCAAACGCCTTCATGATGCACTCTGAATAAATTAGCAAAAACCGGATCTGAAGGCGATCCCATGTCACTCCATCAATATTACCCATTATACAAAAGAATTTATGTGGGAAAATGAATATTTTTAATTGTATTTTTTGACAATCTTCATATTTAAAAATGTTTTCTGCCGCTAAATTTATCGTCTCATCTAATAGAATATTGGTGAATAAAGTAACTTTATCGAAAGAAACTAAGTGACCCAATTCTTTTACCATAGGGAAAGCATCTAAGATACTTTGTTTTATATTAAAACACAGTTCTAAATATCTCAGTGATATAATGAAAGACGATAATTGAATGAATCAAAAGCGTCTATATTATGCCTTTCAGGAATTGACAGTTTCTGCTTGAATTTCTTTTAAGATTGCTTAATACAAGATTGTACAAAGCCACAAGTGTGTAGTTAGAAATAGCCTTTGAAACTAGTTTTCTAATTATTGCTCTGAAGTAAATGTCCTTCACGTCATTGTAATATGAACATTAAAATTGCATTTGTAATACAAGGCCGCACTGAAATGTTATTGTGCTGTATAGCCCCCTCGTGTTGGGAAGCTCTTGTTCACTGCGCCAGTTAATACAATGTTATATCTTCTCTCGTCTTCTCCCGGTCGGGTAGCGAAGATTTTTTGGATCCAGAGATGAAAGAACTTCAACACAGAAATTTTACTCAACTAGTTTATTAAATACGTCGACGTATTCATCTCTAACTAGCCAGTGGGGTCGCTCTCTCACCCCACTGGGAAACCGCTTCCCAAATACGAAAGAAACACTACATTGTATTACGGTTTAGACTCGACCCCCAAAACCCTGTCTCCATCTATCTTTCTCACGCTGGCTCAGCCAATCAAATCGCTGCCAATCAAAATCGACTTCCTTTGTTTTATCTTGTATCTGACCTCTAATTTAACAATTGGTCTGTCTCCATTCCCGAAATCTGACCAAACACAAGATATTTGGAAATAAAGGACTTCTTAAGCTAGTCGAGAACTTTTCAGTACTCTCTCATGCATAATGATTTTTTAATCAGGCGACTTAGTCCTGGATATGACGATAAACTACATTTGGCAGCAAGCCCTCTAACCGGGAGACTGGATGTTTTGAGGAGTGTGGAACCATCTCTTAATTGCTGTTGTCCCCAGTTCACCATGACCCTGAGTGGTAGCACCTGCTAGGGTCCAACCTATGGGCAAATAGTGACCCCCCCAAACAAAAACAAAACACTATAAGTATAAAATATCAGCAATATATTTTTATATAAAATATTACTAACAATATTTATATTAAAATTACCAACAATGCATTTTTAAAGCAAACTGACTAACAATACATTTTATCGTAAAGTTACCAACAATATATTTTATAGCATAATGGCCAGAAATACATTTTATCTGCAGTTGAAGGCGCAAAATTGTGTTCAAAATATTTAGATTTCGGCATTAAATAACCCATAGAGATGTTGATATGCCCCTAAATAATTAACCAACTAACCAAGTAAACAACTAACATGAAAGAACTCTTGCATGACATTAATCCATATAATGTCCTATAATTTCTTTAATCAAACTGTATTCGAAAATATAACTTCAACAAAACTACAACATAAAACACACATCACCACCTCTTCTAATTATGTTCACAAAAACATGTATATGCACAAAAGCTGAGTATCATCTACCATGTATACAATTGTGAAAGTAGAATAAAATATATAATATTTAAATTACTTCAAAGATCCCAAGAAAATTAAATCTCGAAATTAAAGGAGTTGATGTGCCGTTAAACAAGTCAAATCAGGCTACTTAACCACATGTTAGCGCAAAAAGATATGGAGTAAACTTAGTCTATCATAGGGTCAAATAGTAAGTAGGAAGATTGTGCTGCTCCAGTTTCCCAAGTGGGGGACATATTTTAAAACCTGACTTCTGATCTGATCACTGCCACAGGTGTACAAATATGCAACTATCTTTGTCATAAGGTAATGTCACTGTTAGCGCAGCTATGTCGTGAATTGTTTGTAGACAATTTCGTGTGGATAAAATTTTTTATTGTATTTTTGACCTTTTTACGACTAAATTTATCACCTGATCAGGTAAATAAACTAATTAGTGATCATTCTTCATTGAACATTGTGCGCTACATAACCTCGAACAAAAACTGTACCAAATAACAGAAGCCACATCAGTTGAGGACTACCAAGAGCAGCAACAACTAAAATGGACGGCACATGTAAAGGACCACCCCAATCAATAATAAAAGGTGAGTAAGGACCACCCCAATCAATAATAAAAGCTGAGTAAGGAATACTAGAAATAGTGATAGTAGTTACAGAACTGTACCGAATAACAGAAACCATGCTACTTGAGGACTACCAAAGTTTCATCTTTCAACCTGAAAATTCAAGCCATGTTCTTAAATAGCCTCATCAGCTCAAGACTTCCATATATGGATGTCATGCATGGCACCAAAACCCTTCAGAAATATCTAGACTGTTATCTGTATATAATCACCTTCTAAAATCCATGGTTAAAAAGAAGGACTACCAAGAGCGGCAACAACTAAAATGGATAGCACATGTAACTCGAAGAGAAAATAATGACATAATCAAGATGTCGACATTCGACACAGTTTCAAAAAAAAAAAAAAAAAAAAAAAGGTGAGTAAGGACCACCCCAATCAATAATAAAAGGTAAGTAAGGAATACTAGAAATATTGATAGTAGTTACTGATCTTGAGAAACCTATTTTACTAAAAACTTTATTTTTAGAGAAAGTTTTTACAAATTTCAACCGAAAGCAGTAATAACTGCTCGGTCAATGAATGCCAGTGGAATAGTCAATATTATTATTACCATCGACAGAAACTAAGTGTTCCACCTTGTTGTGATTATTTAATTCTATTACCACCCTGAACGGATCTGACAGATTTGTTTAATATTAAAACGTGGTTCTAGAAATCACCGAGATATTTAGAAAGGCAATAATTGAATAAATCAATCACGTCTATAATAGAACTTAATCAGTCGAGTCAGCGACGGGTCTTAATCAGTCGAGTCAGCGACGGGTCTTAATCAGTCGAATCAGTGTTGGGTGTTAATCAGTCGAATCAGTGTCGGATCTTAATCAGTCGAGTCAGTGAAAAATTTTAGTTGTCAGCGAAGGGTCTTAATCAGTCGAGTCAGCGACGGGTCTTAATCAGTCGAGTCAGTGAAAAATTTTAGTTGTCAGCGACGGGTCTTAATCAGTCGAGTCTGTGATAGGTTTTGATCAATTGAGTCAGTGATGGGACTTAATCAGTCAGTCTGTAATGGGTCTTTATAAGTCGAATCATTGATGGGTTTTAACCAGTAATGGGAGTTAATCACTTTAGTCAATGACGAGTCTTAATCAGTTGAGTCAGGGATAGATCTTATTCAATCAAGTAATGGCTCTTATTCAGTCGGATCAATGACGGATCTTAATCAATTCGTATCAGTGATGGGTCTTAATCAGCCGGTGTGTGATGTGTCTTAACTAAACGAGTCAGTGATGTCTCTTAAGCAACCGAGTCAGTTATGAGTTTTAATAAGTCGAGTTAGTGATCGTTCATAATCAGTCGAGTCTCTGATGAGTCTTAAATCATTCGAATTTGTGATGAGTCTCAATCAATCGGTTTATAATCAGTCGAAGCTATGATAATTTTTAATCAGTCAAGTCTCTGATGGGTCTTAAACAGTATATTTAAACAGTGTATTTAAAATCAAAATTTAACCCACGGCATTCCGAGAAAACCTTATTTCATCCAAAATGCTATTGGGAGGATTGGGAGAGCCTTAGGCCCAACCCTTCTAGTAATAAAGTATGTCTTTTATTAAATAAAAATGTTTGTCAGTTATTCAATAGTAGTTCAACTTTTGGGTCACCTAATATCTAAAAAAAAAAAACAGTTCATTTCATGAGAGGAACAGATAGAAAATATAGAATCAAGAATCTTGAAAACGTAATAAATTTTAACATCTGATTTAGACACTCTACACATTTTTTATTTTTTGTTTCCCTGTTATTTGCAAAAGGGTGTTGGATATTGCTCTATGTGAAATCTGTCTTCCAGATGAAATAATATTGAATTATTAACCAATAAAGATATATGAAGTGTCTAATGGTAATATATCCGTTTCCCAAGAAACATTTGGCATTCATTGACCGAGCAGCAACTACTAATGTCAGTTCAAATTTATAAAATGTTTCTCTTAAACAATTTTTCAGGAAAACGGATTTCTCCAGTCCAGTAGCTGTTATGGCTCTTTCCATTATTGATTGCGTTTCCTTCCTAATCTTTTATTTGAAGAAGAGTGAAACGTTAACATCTTGATTATGTCAATATTTTCTATTTGAGATGCATGTGTTATCCAATTTAGTTGTTGCTACTGTTGGTAGTCCTGAAGTGATAGAGTTTCTTTTACTTTTTTTGGTGGTGGTGGGGGGGACAGTTCTTTGTTTGTGAATCTATAGCATAATTGCAAAGAAGGATGACATTTGCCAAGACCCCAAGGCTTCACTCGCTCAAACCCATTTATTAAAGATGTTATTATCCGATGAGTTAATGGACAATCTATGGCTAATTCCATTAGGTATTTGTTTTAAATATGTTTAACGTGATTAGAACCTACGTCAATATAACATGCTTGTTGGTTATTTTTTTCTATATGGTGAAACTGTACCATTACGTAGATCTAGGTCGTAAGCGAGTTTTAAATTAATTTATATATCCAGTTTGAATCTGAATTTCTTAAATAGCCAGTGTAATTTTTTACGGGTTACGTCGCTTTTTCTAGGGGTACATTTAACTATTATGATTAAGCCATCGCCTCTGTACAGACAATGGTCACTCGGATCAATATACTTATTTAAATTATTTAGTAGGAGGCGCCAAACTAATTCACATACCTCTGTTCCGTCATATACCCACATCGGTTTTATCATTTGATAGCGACATCGCTAACTGTTTTTTTTTTCCGTAATGGATAGATAAAATTCTTTTATATCATATTTTATTCGTTATTATTTTATCATAACCTTTGAACCATTCTATACAATCACGAGTAGAGCGCCATTAATTAACATTTAAAAATGTTCTAAGTGATTCACATATATCTTGCAGTATTACTTTGCTAAGTTTAGCCATCTGTGTTTTAGTAGGTTTGATTAGTCGGCATTCAAGGATTAGAAAATCATCTTTATGGTCCTTAAATGTTATAAAACAATTTTTTATATTCTGTTTTCTAAGTTAAATTTACTGGCTAGTATACTAGCCTCTTTGTTAAGTTCTATGTCTAGGTTACTGGGGTGGGGGGCCTTTTTATAGGGTTTGATCAATTCTTTTTGCAGCATATTTTTATATTAGCCAGGGCTTACCTTATATAAAAACCTAGATTTCATTTCATATTAGCGATGAAGGAATCTATCTTCTTCAGTAACACTAATTCGTAAATATGTCTATAAGTTGACGGTATATTCTTAAAGGAATAACCAACGTCTACTTGTTCCGTGACGGTTGACTTTAAAATGTGCTCAATAGAGCGACCTACAACTAAAATTATATAAATGGTAATACTCGTTTGGAAAACCTCGGATAACTCAACTTGTAATAGAACAAATTGGTCCCCGAGGACAAAATTGGAAATAAAAAAAAGAAAGAACCAAGAACATTAACTCGATATGAAACCAATCGTCACGTGCTTAAGATTCAAGTCTAAAGAAAAAAAAAAAACGAGTAGAATGACTAAAACGTAATGGATGAATAAAGTTCTTTTATATCATATTTTATAAAAGAACATTCGTTATTTTTTATCGTAACCTTTGAACCATTTTATACAATCACGAGTAGAGCGCCATTAGTTAACATTTAAAAATGTTCTTAGTGATTCACATATGTCTTGCAGTATTACTTTGCTAAGTTTAGCCATCTGTGTTTTAGTAGGTTTGATTAGCCGGCATTCGGGTTATTTAGGAAATCATCTTTATGGCCCTTAAATGTAATAAAAAAATTTTTAAATAAATTTTTTTTATTCCGTTTTCTAAATTAAATTTACTGGCTTGTATACAGCCTCCTTGTTCTACTTCTAGGTTAGTGGGAGGCATTTTCATAGGGTTTGATCAATTCTTTATGCAGTATATTACTATATTAGCCAGGGCTTACCTAATATAAAAACCTAGATTTGTTTGCTTTAACAAAAACTTTTTACTATTCTTAATATTCTTCAAATCTTTATTGATTTGTTGTGGTTTAGTGTTGGTAATGCCTTTATATCTTATTATTTTAACTAATCCGATTAATTCTGATTCAGATCGAAAATAAAAACCAATAACATTAACACAATAGGAAACCAATCGTCAAGTGCTTAAGCTCCAAGTCCAAGTCCAAACGAGCACAAACATTCAAACAATAGTCCTAACACCAAAACAACACATTCTTGCCAATTTTTCTTACTACATCCACCAAAATACCTCCTTGCCTCTATGAAAATACTAAATAGTCCCCATATGTACAATTCATTGTCTGTGGTGGGGAGGGGAATAAAACAACAATTTAAAATATCCCCAATGAATATGTACAATATGAATATAATCTAGTTTAAGTCCACACTACCTCCCGGGGGTGTTCATTCCAGCACTTATCGACAAGATCGAACTTGTCGACAAAGTCCCGAAATGGTTTCACGTCCCAGTTGTTAGTACCCGAATTTGACCCTATACGGGGTCAAGGACAGCATTCCAATCTCCCGCTAAAACTACCCGACGAGATGTCGTCAAAAACAGCCCGATCTGCTGAAACCAACAGGCCGCTCAGCATGGACATTGGGCGCATAATCCCCAATTAGACGAAGAGCCTTATACTTTATGGTAACATCCAGCACGCAAAGTCTGCCCGACGGATCTGCGAAAACAAGAGCACAAGCAGCCTTCAAACTTGCTTACCAGCCAAGAGACACCACTCGAGCGTCCATCGCGCTGAATAGAGTGAAGAAAAAAAACTGGACAAAATGCCTTCATAATCACGAGAAGGAAAACGGGTCTCTTGCACACGACATATGTTCACCCCGAGAGGCTGATGGTCACGAGAGAACCTCGCCCTGCGAGACTCCGACCTCAGGCATTCAGACTAGCTAACCACAGAAACATTTATCAAACTGATTAGATCTGCCTTCCTGCATTGAACATGCCCGGGGTAAGGACACCGACGGCCTCTTCCAATAATCCTGTACCAATCGCAGTCCTGATGGTGCTATAAAGGAGACAGGCCACCAATGTCCAGTGGGAAAGTAAGTTTTAAAGCTCTGTAAAGAGAGGGGTGAACGAAGAACGCAAGCCTCCCAGAACAAAATTGATTTAGTTTTCGAACATTATCAAAATATGCTGATGGAGGAAACATGCCAAAGACAGTATTTGCCTCCGTTATCATGGACCATATCTGTTGGCCAGGAAAACAAGTCCTCACGACGGTTAAAATCCTCTTTGCGTTTGGAAAGTTTTTGGAATTTTCAACATCTAAGTTATTGATTTTCTTAAGTTTTAAAAGAGGTTTTAAGTCTCTAAACCTTTTGACTTGTGTCGCTAACCGTTCTTCTTGTACTTTCGATATTTTGCAAACATCTTCTCCGGTATTAAAACTAGGGTTGGTGATCTTTTTCTTGGTTACTGATTCAATCTTATCCGTCGACGGACTTCTTTGTTTTTCTGGTTTTTGTGGGGAACTGATGTGAGTTTGGACAGGGGATGGGTTAGGGGTATGGGAAGGGGTAGGTTTTTCCTGGGCTACGGATTTGGGACTGGTAACCTCTTGTGGGTAGTCATTTTGGAAGTGGTGGGTGGCAGTATTTTTGTTATAGGAGGTGGATCCATATGCTGCTGTTGAAAAGCTGAAGATGCTGGAGCCAGATTTGACAAGAGCCCATCTGCTGTGACAAGATGTACGTAGCTCTTGACTTTCTCCAGGAACACCCTTATGTTGATTTTACATTTTGGTGGGGACGTCAAGCAAGAGGGCGTCTCTCCGACCGCGACATTTTCGTCTTTGTTTCCATTGTCGTCACTTTTCTGGTTTTCGTTTGATGAATTTTGACCATTCTCCGCCACCATACTTTTGTCTGAGAATCTGGTTTTTCTCAAATTTTTAACATTTGGGGACACCATACTTTAAGTGTCAACCGAATTTTCGCCTAAATTTTGGCTCTCACCACTAATTCCGTGTCATTATTATTATTTTCAGTAAGCTTATCACGCGGATTTTTTTTTTTTTTTGGTCCCAAAAATATTTTTTCTAGCTATCTTCTTGGCTTCCATTTTTTCCTTTTAAAACAAAAGGGGTCTTTTTTTTCTTTTTCAAAAAAAAAAAAAGAAAAATGCAAACAAAAAATAAATACGAATATATCACAAATTTATCGGGACAAATAATAAAAACAACAGTTAAACGTGCAAAAAGGGTGACGTAAAAGAAAAACGTAAGCAAAAAGGACAATGTAGGGCAAATATATAAACAGCAAAAATCAGCAAAAGCACTCAAAAGAATAAAATTACACGCAGTAAATAAATTAATAAGTCTATCTTTAAAAAAAAAACAAAAAAAAAACACTAATGCAACACTAAAATTAAAACAAAACGGTGCACAAGGAAATACGAAACAAATACGAAAATAATCACAAAACGAAAATGGCTGCCGTTAAAAAACGAATAAACCCGATAACAAATGAAAAAGTAAAAAAGAAAAAAAAATTCGAACAAATATGGACACAGAACTTTTATCAAATAAAACACAGAAGACTTAACGGATATGTTAAACGAAAAAATAACACGTAAAATAATAAACGCTGGCAGGGGTTACGGAAAAAATAAATTCAAAAGGGAACTTATTTCAAAATAAAATCAAAAAGAAAACTAATAATAAAAGAATGAGCAAAAATAAACGGAAAAATAAAAAAAATGTCGAGGGTAAGAAAACTGAAAAAGAAAAAAATCAAAAGCTTTTGCAAAACAGTCGTAAGAAAAGAACGTGAGAAAAACGGTAAAAATAAATCAAACTTAACTAAAATGTAGTTTACATTTCAGAAAGACCGTAGAGTGTCAGAACGAGTCGAGTGGTAATAACCAGTCCGATTCGGTCTGCAAAACGGGACGCTGACGTCTCGGTTGCCCACACCCTTCAGGCTTAAAAGGAAAATAACGGAACAGAATTTATTGATAAAAACAAAATACTTTTATATCATATTTTATAAAAAAACATTCGTTATTTTTTATCATAACCTTTGAACCATTCTATACAATCACGAGTAGAACGCCATTAGTTAACATTATAAAATGTTCTTAGTGATTCACATATGTCTTGTAGTATTACTTTGCTAATTTTTAATTTAGTAGCGTTGATTAACCGGCATTCGGGGTTATTTAGTAAATCATGTTTATGGTCCTTAAATGTTATAAAACAATTTTTTATATTAATTTTTTCTATTCTGTTTTCTAAATTAAATTTACTGGCTAGTATACTAGACTCTTTGTTAAGTTCTACTTCTAGGTTAGTGGGGGGGGGCTTTTTATAGGGTTTGATCAATTCTTTATGCAGCATATTTTTATATTATCCAGGGCTTACCTTATATAAAACCCTAGATTTGTCTGCTTCAATAAAGTCTTTTTTACTGTTCTTAATATTCTTGAAATCTTTATTGATTTGTTGTAGTATAGTGTTGGTAATGTTTTTTTTATCTCATTATTTTAGCTAAGCCGATTAAGTTTGATTCAAAGATGTTAAATTCTTTAATATGGGGTGGGTGGGCATAGTTTTAAATCCATACGATTCAGTAGTTTTCTGGTGGCTATTTTGATTATTATTAAAGAAGAAATAGGATTTCTATCTCAGATTAGAGATGAAGGATTCTATCTTCTTCAGTAAAACTAATTCGTAAAAATGTTTATTGGGTAACGGTATATTCTTAAAGGAATAACCAACGTCTACTTGTTCCGTGACGGTTGACTTTAAAAAGTGCTCAATAGGGCGACCTACACACTAAAATTATATAAATGATAATACTCGTTTGAAAAACCTCGGATAGCTCAACTTGTAATAGAACAAATTGGTACCCGAGGACAAAATTGGAAATAAAAAAAAGAAAGAACCAAGAACATTAACACAATACGAAACCAATCGTCACGTGCTTGAGCTCCAAGTCCAAAGAAAAAACCCCAAACGAGTAGAAAGACTAAAACGTAGAGTGCTCAATACGCTAAGTAGCGTGATAAACAAGAATAATCCTAAGGTACCTAGGTTTCAACCTTAACGGATCTTCAGCGTAAAACTGGCTAATAGGAAAATAACGGAAATGTATTTATTGATAAAAACAAATAAAACCATAACCACGTAACAAAAAAAAAACCCTCTAACAACCAGCTTTTACTATACCTACACATACTAAGAATTTCCGATTTTTGGTTTAATAAATATTTAGGTTCCTTGTGGGTAGCGATAGCTAATTTTTCCTCCATACATAGTGAACAAAACTTATTATATTTATAACATTTTTTTAATAATATTTCACATTTCAAAATTGAGTCAGTGTTATCTTCTTGTTTAATTTTCCATATATATGTGGACAGGGTAGTACTATGTTTATAAGTTTCGTGATTGAAACTTCTGAGGTGGTTGTAATAACGGTTTTTGAAACTGCTCTGAGTGGATACTATGTAAACTTTAGGGTTATTATCAGTACTATTAAATTTATTTCTATGATTTTGATTTGGTAGAACACGCACTCTTGTTGGCACCTGCCCTCGAAAGGGCAGGCGTCCTTATTTCTACAGTTACACTTAGGTTGGGGCTGGTATGTGGTTTGTCTTTGATTTTTTTCCCATTATGTTTACTAATTAAGTTAGTCATGTTAGGCATACAACTGTAACTTAGTTTAACGTAGTTTTTATTGAAAATTTTATGTAACACAATGGGAAGTTGTTTTTAAGTAATTTGAAAAACATTTTACCTATTTTTGCTTTAACTGCTAAATTATATGTGGGATTAAACCATAATACTTTTCTAGTTCTGTTTTTGTGTTTGCTTTGCATTTTAGGGGAATTATTCGTGTCGATATATATATTAATTTAATTCTATGTCTACTCCCTTTTAACGGTTTTTCATAAATTTGTTTATTTTTATTAAAGATGTTATTATCCGATGAGTTAATGGACAGTCTATTATCTAAATTCCTTTAGGTATTTGTTTTAAATATGTTTAGTGTGATTAGAACCTACGTCAATATAACATGCTTGTTAGTTATTTTTTTCTATATGGTGAAACTGTACCATTACGTAGATCTAGTGTAACGTCTAAGTAGTAAGTGACTTTCAAATTAATTTGTAAATCCAGTTTGAATCCGCATTTCTTAAATAGCCAGTGTAATTTCTTACGGATTACGTCGCTTTTTCTAGGGGTACATTTATCTGTTATGATTAAGCCATCGTCTCTCTACAGACCATGGTTACTCGGATCAATATACTTATTTATACTATTTAGTAGGAGGCACCCAACTAATTCACATACCCTTGCTCCGTCATATGCCCCCATAGGGTTGTCAAAATTATCGTTATCTCTTTTTTTTTATTCCATAATACATCGTTATGGTATAATAGTGACTTACAATGTTTAATGAGGTTGATTTTGTCATTTTATATCGACATATACTTCTTTGTTAACTATTTTTTCCGTAATTGATGGATAAAATTCTTTCATATTATATTTTATAAAAGAAAATACGTTATTTTTATCATAACCTTTGAACCATTCTATACAATGACGAGTAGAGCGGCATTGGTTAACATTTAAAAATCTTACTGATTCACGTATGTCTTGTAAATTTTTAAGACATTTTTTATGTGTATACGTTCTTTTTATAGATACAAATATTAAATGCACTTTTTATATCAAACAGCATTAACAACATTTACCAGCCTGAATGTCCGGGAAATTTTCATAGAAAATATGTGTCCTCCGACAGGAATCGAACCTGTATCCTATACGGAACTGTCATATAGCCTGACGTGCCTTAACCGATTGGGCCACAGAGGAGCGTTCGGTTAGCAAGGTCGATTTTACTGCTTTTAAACACAATTCTCCATGATTTTCTCTCATACATTCATATCTGCTCAATGCGTATCCAAATGTAAAGAAATGACGTCACACATTTTTATGTCTATACGTTCTTTTTATAAATATAATATTTCCTATGAAAATTTCCCAGATATTCAGGCCGGTAAATGTTGTTAATACTGTTTATTATAAACGGAGTATTTACCTAAATATTTGTAACTATAAAAAGAACGTATAATCATAAAAAAAAAAAATAATTGTCGGACTTTGTTCATTTCATAATATGTCTTGTAGTATTACTTTGCTAATTTTACCCATCTCTGTTTTAGTAGGGTTGATTAGCCTGCATTCAGGGTTATTTAGGAAATCATCTTTATGGTCCTTAAATGTTATAAGACAATTTTTTATATTAATTTTTTCTATTCTGTTTTCTAAATTAAATTTACTGGCTAGTATACTAGCCTCTTTGTTAAGTTCTACTTCTAGGTTAGTGGGGGGGGGGGGGCTTTTTATAGGGTTTGATCAATTCTTTATGCAGCATATTTTTATATTATCCAGGGCTTACCTTATATAAAACCCTAGATTTGTCTGCTTCAATAAAGTCTTTTTTACTGTTCTTAATATTCTTGAAATCTTTATTGTTGTGTAGTGTTGGTAATCTCTTTATATCTTATCATTTTAACTAATCCGATTAATTCTGATTCAAAGCTGTCTAATTCTTTAATATGGGGTGGGTGGGCATAGGTTTTAAATCCATACGATTCAGTAGTTTTCTGGTGGCTATTTTGATTATTATTAAAGAAGAAATAGGATTTCTATCTCAGATTAGCGATGAAGGATTCTATCTTCTTCAGTAAAACTAATTCGTAAAAATGTTTATCGGGTAACGATATATTCTTAAACGAATAACCAACGTCTACTTGTTCCGTGACGGTTGACTTTAAAAAGTGCTCAATAGGGCGACCTACAACTAAAATTATACAGTGTAACCCGGATATAAGAGACCCGGATATAAGAGAAACCCGGATATAACAGAGATTTTTATCTGGTCCCAAATTAGAGCCTGTGTTAATGTATATATAATAGACCAAATCCGGATATAAGAGAAACCCGGATATAAGATACTTCTTTTCCGGTCCCGACAACTCTCTTATATCCGGGTTACACTGTATAAATGGTAACACTCGGTTGGAAAACATCGGATAACTCAACTTGTAATAGAACAAATTGGTACCGTAGGAAAAAATTGGAAATAAAAAAAGAAAGAACCAAGAACATTAACACAATACGAAACCAATCGTCACGTGCTTAAGATTCAAGTCTAAAGAAAAAAAGAAAACGAGTAGAAAGACTAAAACGTAGAGTACTCAATACGCTAAGCAGAGCGATAAACAAGAATAATCCTAAGGAGCCAGGCAAACCTACCTAGGTTTCACCTAAACGGATCTTCAGGGTAAAACTGGCGATATTTATTTGTACTATATTACAAAATGTGGTACAAGGCCAAAATGGGGATTGGGGAAAAAGGACGGTCTTCATCTCTCTTAACTTTAAATTTAGCTAGCCACAAACACTGACCCAAATATACCAACAATAGTCCTAACACCAAAACAACACATTCTTTCCTACCTTTCTTACTACATCCACCAAAATACCTCCTTGCCTCTATGAAAATACTAAATAGTCCCCATATGTACAATTCATTGTCTGTGTGTGTGTGTGGGGGGGGGGGGAATAAAACAACAATTTAAAATACCCCCAATGAATATGTACAATATGAATATAATCTATTTGCAAGAAACAAAACTAAATCCTGTTAGTAATAACCCCCCCTCCCGAATCCTAAAATGTGGCAGAAACACAAAGTTAACTAGACGAAATCGATGCAGGATTATAAAACATTAATTCATCCCAAGCACTCAACAGAGACACACACGCATTCAGACGCAACAACAAATGCGAAAACACACACGCGAAACGAAAGGCGCCCCGCATCTAGCAGAGAACTGACACCACTGACACCCTAACGAGGGAGGGGGTGGGGAATTAAACTGAAGAAAAAGAGGGATAGAAATAAAAGGGGACAATGAGCATACATACCCTATCTAAGTTAAGTGAAAAAAGAAATTAAAGATTCAAAAACAAACCTAAAACTATCCTAATTTATGGATGGGTTGCCTATGCTCAACCCAGGAAGAACAATATCCTGACGTCTAACCGGCATCAAAGTGCCACCCCAGGTCAGCCCCTTTCACAATCGCGCAAGATTCACCCACCTTTTGCCAAATTCTGATGAAGTGAGCCGCCGCTTTTCCGTCCTAATCTTGACGTTAAGCTGATGCTTAAAGTACAAGATCAGTTGGGAAGAAGTGAGATTCTCGCCTCTATACAATCCCTTCTGACGTGTCGTCCAAATCACGATTCCCATAACACCTAGCAAGCCAAAGAACACACATTGCTATAAACAGAAGTGGTCTCAAGGTTAAAGATCTTTCCCTGTAACATGCGGACTGTGAGGCTTTCAATAAACTTGCACAACGCTGCTACCACCCTGTAATTAAAGAAGGCGTGACCCAAGGTCTCGACTTCCTCACTACAGCGTCGGCAGTTTGGAGATTTCGCCAAGCCCGATGAACAAAGTCTTTTGGCGACCCAATGGGCCACACGAATCACCAGCCAGTTTAGAGATGCCTCATTGTTATTGAGACATTTCAACCCGGAGGCCAAGGCCATATTGAGCGAGCCACCTGCTTCGTAAGACCGAGCTTGTCAATCAACTCATCATGAACGGGTCCCCTGACTAACACCTGATATAATGCCCTTCGAGTCAACGCCTGGACGTTGGAGAGGCCATCCGACGCCCATAAGGGGCGTTTCAGAGCAAGACCACATTCACGGTAGAAGGCGCATTCGGCCGGACTCCTTCTCACACGAGTGCACACTTCTCAGGGATGGAAAATTCTTACAGGCGTCTTCCATCCAGAAGGCGCCCTCCTCATCCGACTTGCGACACATTCGATCTAGGAATGATATGCGAAGCATATATTGACGAATCTCAGTGCTAGGCATACCCAGCCTCCAGGAAACGATGGTCAAACCTATCGAAGGCTTTGGGCTGATCTAAATTGATCAGCAAGGCTTCACTATCGACTTTCTCGATGATCAAGCAGACCATATGAAGGTTGTACTGAATAGTCCTGCCCTTCACAGCACAAGTCAGTTCAGAGCCAATCAGACTAGAGAGGACAAGCTGCAAACGGTTGGCGAAGATTTTTTCACAAAATATTTAAATCTGCATTTAAAATGGTTAAGGGCAAAAGTTATCTAACACATCCCCACCGTTCTTGTCATTGCGTAGCAACTTGATCACTCCCCTGGTGAAGCGTTGAGGTATAGACCCCTGATTCATCCAGTTGAAAATCAGTTCCAGCAAAGGAACAAAAACGGGCGACCGCCTCAAGTAAACTTTGTAAAGAAGATCATCTAATCGCGTAGATTTATCCAGACCAAGCTGCTTCAGCGTTTCCCAGATTTCCGATTCTATGATGGGACCCTCGCACCCAGCCGATTCAGCTGCCTCAAGGCAGGAAACATCGGCTAAAAAGACGTCGAACTGAGCAGCGCTCAGACCGGGCTCCCTGGAAAAACGTTCCTGAAAGTGATCCGGAAAAGCATCAGATATGACCTCGTTTATAGTCACGGCCCATTTATCCAGCAATTGACGGATAAGCCGACGCATAAGAGGGGATTGACGGCAGGCCCCTAAGAGCCCTACATTGATTTTCTTAACTAAAACTCGGTCGAGGTAGCTAGAACGCACCTCTGCAGCCGAGACACCACTGTTAGTCCAAATCCACACTACCTCCCGGGGGTGTTCATTCCGGCACTTATCGACAAGATCGAACTTGTCGATAAAGTCCAGAAATGGTTTCACATCCCAGTTGTTAGTACCCGAAATTGACCCTACACGATCTATGTCGGGGTCAAGGACCGCATTCCAATCCCCCGCTAAAATTACCCGACGAGATGTCGCCAAAAACAGCCCGATCTGCCGAAACAAAGCAGGCAGCTCAGCATGGACATTGGGCGCATAATCCACAATGAGACGAAGAGCCTTATACTTTATGGTAACATCCAACACGCAAAGTCTGCCCGCCGGATCTGCGAAGACAAGAGCACACGCAGCCTTCAAAGACTGGCTTACCAGCCAAGAGATACCCCTCGAGCGTCCATCAAAACATGCTGAATAGAGGGACCCCCCCCCTAGACAGAATGTCTTCATAATAGCAAGAAGAAAAACGGGTCTCTTACACACAACATGTATTCACCCCGAGAGGCGGAAGGTCACGAGAGAACCTCGCCCTGCGAGACTCCGACCTCAGGCCTCGGGCATTCAGACTAGCTAACCACAGAAACATTTATCAAACTGATTAGATCTGCCTTCCTGCATTGAACATGCCCGGGGTAAGGACACCGACGGCCTCTTCCAATAATCCTGTACCAATCGCAGTCCTGATGGTGCTATAAAGGAGACAGGCCACCAATGTCCAGTGGGAAAGTAAGTTTTAAAGCTCTGTAAAGAGAGGGGTGAACGAAGAACGCAAGCCTCCCAGAACAAAATTGATTTAGTTTTCGAACATTATCAAAATATGCTGATGGAGGAAACATGCCAAAGACAGTATTTGCCTCAGTTATCATGGACCATATCTGTTGGCCAGGAAAACCAATCCTCACGACAGTTAAAATCCTCTTTGCGTTTGGAAAGTTTTTGGAATTTTCAACATCTAAATTTTAAAAGAGGTTTTAAGTCTCTAAAATTTTTGACTTGTGTCGCTAACCGTTCTTCTTGTACTTTCGATATTTTGCAAACATCTTCTCCGGTATTAAAACTAGGGTTGGTGACCTTTTTCTTGGTTACTGATTCAATCTTATCCGTTGACGGACTTCTTTGTCTTGTTTGTTTTTCTGTTTTTTGTGGTGAACTGATGGGAGTTTGGACAGGGGATGGGTTAGGGGTATGGGAAGGGGTAGTTTTTTCCTGGGCTACGGACTTGGGACTGGGAGCCTTCTTAAGGGTAATCATTTTGGAAGGGATGGGAGGCAGTATTTTAGTTATAGGAGGTGCATCCATATGCTGCTGTTGATAAGCTGAAGACTAACACAATTTTTTTTTCTACTTTCTTAACTTCCTCGGGATTTGACAAGAGTCCATCAGCTGTGACAAGATGTGCGTAGCTCTTGGCTTTCTCCAGGAACTCCGTTATGTCGATTTTACATTTTGGTGGAGACGTCCAGCAAGAGGGCGTCTCTCCGACCGCTACATTTTCGTCTTTGTTTCCATTGTCGTCACTTTTCTGGTTCTCGTTTGATGAATTTTGACTATTCTCGGCCACCATAATTTTGTCTGAGAATCTAAATCTAATCGCCTAAATTTTGGCCCTCATCACTAATTCCGTGTCATTATTATTATTTTCAGTGAGCTTATCACGCGGATTTTTCTTTTTCTTAGTCCCAAAAAGATTTTTCTAGCTGTCTTCTTGGCTCCCATATTTTCCTTTTAAGACAAAAAGGTGTCTTTTTTTGTCTTTTTCACAAACAAATAGAGAAATGCAAACAAAAGAATAAATACGAATAAATCACAAAAAGAAATTTATCGGGACAAAATAATAAAAACAACAGTTAAACATGCAAAAAGGGTGACGTAAAAGAAAAACGTAAGCAAAAAGGACAATGTAGGGCAAATATATAAACAGCAAAAATCAGCAAAAACAAAAAAAGAATAAAATTACACGCAGTAAATAAATAAATAAGTCTATCTTTTTTTAAAAATTAAAGCAAATCAACCATTCGCCCTTACATGGAGTATTGCTGACATATATGGTCCGGTGCCCCTTCTGTTTGTCTCAAGGTTCTTGATAAAATCCAGAGACGGATATGCAATGTAATTGGCCCTGATCTGGCATCTCGTCTGCAGTCGCTCTCTCACAGACGTGCCGTCGCCTCCCTCTGTCTTTTTTCCAAATACTTTCATGGTAACTGCTCCAATGAGCTGCTTTCGCTGGTTCCCAGACTTCAGGAATTTAAGCGTTCTGCTAGGCTGGTATCTCGCTCACATCCTTTCACTGTCGAAACTGTTAAATGTAGCCGTCTCTTCTACTCCAATAGTTTTATGCCTCGCACCTCTCGACTGTGGAACTCCCTCCCCTTTTCCTATTTCCCCTGACAGCTATAATCTCCAACTATTCAAATGTAAGGTCAATCGACGTCTCCGTACGCCTTGATCTATCCCCTATCCTTCTCTTCATCCTTTCCTCTATCACTTCTATTTGTTCTTGCTCCAACTCTCTGCAACCCCTTGCGTGCTAGTAGCTTCCTGCCTTACTTGGGGTGAAACGCTTAAAAAAAACACTAAACGCTACACAACGAAATACGAAACAATAAATACGAAACCAACCACAAAACCAAAATGGCTGCCGTTACAAAACGAGTCAAACCGATAAAAAATGAAAAAGTAAAAAAACAAAAAAAAAAAAAAACTCGGACAGATTAGACAAAATAAATACAAAAAAATCGAACAAATATGGACACAGAACTTTTAACAAATAAAACACAGAAGACTTAACGGATATTTTAAAGGAAAACAAAGAACGAAGTAACACGTAACAAATAAACAAGGAAAAAGTTTGACGAAAAAATAACACGTAAAATAATAAACAGATAATCTCTGGCATGGGGTTACAGAAAATAAAAACGGAAAAAATAAATTCAAAAGGGAACTCAATTCAAAATAAATTCAAAAAGAAAACTAATAATAAAAGAATAAGAGCAAAAATAAAAAAAATGGCGAGGGTAAGAAAACTGAAAAAGAAAAAATCAAAACCTTTGGCAAAACAGTCGTAAGAAAAGAACGTCAGAAAAACGGTAAAAATTAATCAAACTTAACTAAAATGTAGTTTACATTTCAAAAAGACCGTAGAGTGTCAGAACGAGTCGAGTGGTAATCACCAGTCCGATTCGGTCTGCAAAACGGGACGCTGACGTCTCGGTTGCCCACACCCTTCAGGCTTAAAAGGAAAATAACGGAACAGAATTTATTGATAAAAACCAAATACTTTTATATCATATTTTATAAAAGAACATTCGTTATTTTTTATCGTAACTTTTGAACCATTCTATACAATCACGAGTAGAGCGCCATTGGTTAACATTTAAAAAAGTTCTTAGTGATTCACATATGTCTTGTAGTATTACTTTGCTAATTTTTAATTTAGTAGCGTTGATTAACCGGCATTCGGGGTTATTTAGTAAATCATGTTTATGGTCCTTAAATGTTATAAAACAATTTTTTATATTAATAAAAGGAGGGAAATAAAACAACAATATACAAAATCCCAAATGAGTATGTACAATATGAGAAACCAGAAAAAAACTGAATCGTAGGATTTAAAACCTATGCCCACCCACCCCATATTAAAGAATTAATATACCGTTACCCGATAAACATTTTTACGAATTAGTTTTACTGAAGAAGATAGAATCCTTCATCTCTAATCTGAGATAGAAATCCTATTTCTTCTTTAATAATAATCAAAATAGCCACCAGAAAACTACTGAATCGTATGGATTTAAAACCTATGCCCACCCACCCCATAGTAAAGAATTAGACAGCTTTGAATCAAACTTAATCGGCTTAGCTAAAATAATGAGATAAAAAAAACATTACCAACACTATACTACAACAAATCAATAAAGATTTCAAGAATATTAAGAACAGTAAAAAAGACTTTATTAAAGCAGACAAATCTAGGGTTTTATATAAGGTAAGCCCTGGATAATATAAAAATATGCTGAATAAAGAATTGATCAAACCCTATAAAAAGCCCCCCCCCCCACTAACCTAGAAGTAGAACTTAACAAAGAGTCTAGTATACTAGCCAGTAAATTTAACTTAGAAAACAGAATATAAAAAATTAATATAAAAAATTGTTTTATAACATTTAAGGACCATAAAGATGATTTCCTAAATAACCCTGAATGCAGGCTAATCAACCCTACTAAAACAGAGATGGGTAAAATTAGCAAAGTAATACTACAAGACATATTATGAAATGGACAAAGTTCGACAATTATTTTTAAGATAATTTTTATGTTTATACGTTCTTTTTATAGATACAAATATTTAAGTAAATACTCCCTTTATAATAAACAGTATTAACAACATTTACCGGCCTGAATGTCCGCGAAATTTTCATAGAAAATATATATCTATAAAAAGAACGTATAAACATAAAAATACCTTAAAAATAATTGTCGGACTTTATCAATTTCATAATGTGTGGCGTCATTTGATTACATTTGGATACGCATTGAGCAGATATGAATATATGAGAAAAAATCATGGAGAATTGTGTTTAAAAGCAGTAAAATCGACCTTGCTAACCGAACGCTCCTCTGTGGCCCAATCGGTTAAGGGACGTGAAGATATATGCCCATTCCGTATGGGATACAGGTTCGATTCATGTCGGAGGACGCATAATTTCTATGAAAACGTCTCGGACATTCAGGTCCGTAAATGTTGTTAATACTGTTTATTATAAGCAGAGAATTTACTTTAATATTTGTATATATAAAAAGAACGTATAAACATAAAAATACGTCTTGAAAATTACAAGATATATGTGAATCGCTAAGAACTTTTTTAAATATTAACCAATGGCGCTCTACTCGTGATTGTATAGAATGGTTCAAAGTTTATGATAAATATAAAGAATGTTCTTTTATAAAATATGATATACAAGACTTTTATCCGTCCATTACAGAAAAAACAGTAAACAAAGCTTGGGTGTTAGTCAAGAAGTATATGTCGCGGGGTGGAGTTTTGAGATCATGATTCATAGGAAGACCTTCATCTCCATCCCCACCTGTCTGGAGGTAGAGGACCAGGAAATGCCGATAATCGTCACCGGGAGTAGACCAACATGCTGGAAATGTGGACAGACTGATCACCTGTCCTCTTCCTGCACAGAGATGAAGGCCTCTGAAGTTCTGACCCCGCCCAATCAAATCCCCCTTTGGTCGAATCTGTTGTTTCAGTCTCGAAATGCCAACGATCAAGACCGGTGTGGATAATCCTCCGGTTGCGTCTGTCAGCCCCCATTCCCCCGAGGAGACTGCGGAGAAGGGAGAGAGAGAGAGAATGGTAAGTCGTTGGGAGGGCAAAAGGGAAGCTCCAGGCAGTGGGACCTCGTTCCGCAACAACTAAAACAGGCAAAGGCACAAACAGCCACACTCCTTCTATCAGCTCCAAAGTCGTCTCTCCGACCAGCTCTTCCGAAAGACTCAAGCAATATGAACCATCCTACGAAAAAAAAAAAAGAAGAAAAATCTAGAAAGAATCCCTAACACAGAAACTCCTGCAAGCTGAATAATTAAGTGGCTCATCTTCGGCTCCAGCATCTTCAGCTTATCAACAGCAGCATATGGATGCACCTCCTATAACAAATATACTGCCTCCTACCACTTCCAAAATGACTACCCTTCAGAAGGCTCCCAGTCCCAAGTCCGTAGCCCAGGAAAAACCTACCCCTTCCCATACCCCTAACCCATCCCCTGTCCAAACACCCATCAGTTCCCCACAAAAACCAGAAAAATAAAGAAGTCCGTCGACAGTATAAGATTGAATCAGTAACCAAGAAAAAGATCACCAACCCTAGTTTTAATACCGGAGAAGATGTTTGCAAAATATCGAAAGTAAAAGAACGGTTAGCGACACAAGTCAAAAGTTTTAGAGACTTAAAACCTCTTTTAAAACTTAAGAAAATCAATAACTTAGATGTTGAAAATCCCCAAAACTTTCCAAACGCAAAGAGGATTTTAACTGTCGGGAGGACTGGTGTTCCTGGCCAACAGATATGGTCCATGATAACGGAGGCAAATACTGTCTTTGGCATGTTTCCTCCATCAGCATATTTTGATAATGTTCGAAAACTGAATCAATTTTGTTCTGGGAGGCTTGCGCTTTTCGTTCACCCCTCCCTTTACAGAGGTTTAATACTTACTTTCCCACTGGACATTGGTGGCCTGTCTCCTGATAGCACCATCAGGACTGAGATGGGTACAGGCTCATTGGGAGAGGCCGTCGGTGTCCTTACCCAGGCCATGTTCAATGCAGGAAGGTAGACCTAATTGGTTTGATAAATGTCTCTCTGGTTAGCTAGTCTGAATGCCCGAGGCCTGAGGTCGGAGTCTCGCAGAGCGAGGCTCTCTCGTGACCTTCAGCGTCTCGGGGTGAACATATGTCGTGTGCAAGAGACCCGTTTTTCTTCTCGCGATTATGAAGGCATTCTGTCTTGTGGGGGGGTCCCTCTATTCAGCATGTTTTGATGGACACTTGGCGCAGGGTCACTTGGCTGGTAAGCCAGTCTTTGAAGGCTGCGTGTGCTCTTGTCTTCGCAGATCCGGCGGGCAGACTTTGCGTGTTGGATGTTACCATAAAGTATAAGGTTCTTCGTCACATTGGGGATTATGCGCCCAATGTCCATGTTGAGCTGCCTGCTTTGTTTCGGCAGATCGGGCCGTTTTTGGCGACATCTCTTTGGGTAGTTTTAGCGGGAGATTGGAATGCTGTCTTTGACCCCGACATAGATCGTATAGGATCAAATTCGGGTACTAACAACTGTGTCGTGAAACTATTTCGGGACTTTATCGACACGTTTGATCTTGTCGATAAGTACCGGAATGAACGCCACCGGGAGGTAGTGTTGACTTGATCTAATAGTGGTGGCTCGGCTGCAGAGGTGCGTTCTAGCTACCTCGACCGAGTTTTAGTTAAGAGAGTCAATGTAAGGCTCTTACTGTGTCCAAGTTTCCATTACATAGTTTATTCGGATCATAGGCTTGTCCGGGTCCATGTAAATTTAGATAAGCCTAATGTAAGTATGACTGGCTACTGGAAATTAAACTGCGCATTATTTGGTGAGCAGCATTTCCGGGACCAGCTGCTATTAATCATACAGAGGGAATTAACGAGGGCTGTGGTTGGAAATGCCTGGTGGGACAAATTAAAATAAAAAATTAGTAGGTTTGCTGCCGATTTTAGTCGTCGACTCAATCTCGATAGATTAGCAGCACAAACGAATTGTGAGCGAAAGGTAGATCAGGGCAATTAAATCCCGTGATAGTGGGAAATAGCTTTAACTAAGGTAGAGTTTGCCTCCTTGCTTATCAAGAAGGATCAAGCTCTGGTAGTTAAGGCTAGGTTAAAAAAGAATGTCCTCTGAGGCGACGAATATGGCCGCTGAATTGCGTGCAGAGGAAAGTAGGAATGCATCACGACGGCATATCGCCTGCGTCACATTGCCGGATAAGCGGACCGTGACTACAAACGCGGGCATATGTGAGGCTTTTCGGGATCACTTTCAGGAACTTTTTTCCTTGGAGCCCGGTCTAAGCCCTTCTCAGTTCGACGCCTATATAGCCGATGTTCCCTGCCTTGAGGCAGCTGAATCAGCTGGGTGCAAGGGTCCCATCACAGAGTCGGAAATCTGGGGAGCGCTGAAGCAGGTTGGCCTGGATAAATCTCCGGGATTAGATGGTCTTCCCTACGAAGTTTACTTGAGGCAGTCGCCGGTTTTGGTTCATTTGTTGGAACTGATTTACAACAACTGGATGAAGCAGGGGTGTGATCAAGTTGCTACGCAAGCACAAGAACGGTGGGGATGGGTTAGATAACTCTCGCCCTTTAACCATGTTAAATACAGAGTTAAAGATTTTGGCAAAGATCTTAGCCAACCGATTGCAGCTTGTCCTCTCTAGTCTGATTGGCTCCGAATAGACTTGTGCTGTGAAGGGCAGGACTATTCAGGAAAACCTTCATATGGTCCGCTTGATCAGCGAGAAAGTCGACAGTGAAGCCGCGCTGATCAATTTAGATCAGTCCAAGGCCTTCGATAGGGTTCGGCGGCCGGATTCGGGCCGGACTTTCGCTCCTGGATCCGACGCCTGTATGAGACTCCTGGTGCGCAGGTGGAAGTGAATGTGGTAAGATCGGAACCTTTCGTATTGTCTCGTTCTATTGCTCAAGATTATCCGCGTTCGCCTATGATTTACGTTCTTGCGTTGGAACATTTCCTTCGCAAGTTAAAGGCGAATCCTGTCCTACGCGGAATTTCCCTACATGGTGCTACCAGCTAGGCCAGGTATTCTGTCTATGCTGATGACGTTTCGGTTCTTGTGTCGAGCAGAGCCGAGACTGACGAAGTCAGCAAAGAGATCAGTGGGTATGTGATAGTGACAGGGGCCAAGATCAACCGCGATAAGTCTGTTGGCTTGCGGTTGGGTGCGTGGAAGGGAGTTTCTCTTTCTGGAACTTTTCTCTGGATGGATGGGCCGGTCAAGATACTCGGCGTCTCGTTCGGTCCTGATATCCAGCTGGATATGAATTGGTCGGAAGTACAAGGGAAGGTCGAGATCGCAGTTAATCTGTGGTCTCTGAGGAATCTGTCCTTGAATGGGAAGGCGGAAGTATGTGTTTCACACACCTACCCGATTCTCCTTTACCGACTCTGTGCTTCCAATTCCGTGTGCCACACTAATGTCATTAGTAAAGCTCTTGTTCTCCTTCTTGTGGGGAGGCAAGGACGCTAGAGTGTCTCGAGAGATCTGATGCTTACATCCATCTAAAGACGGTCTAGGTAAGCCTAGCATTAAAATTCGTCAATATATGCTTCACATCACGTTCCTAGATCGAATGTGTCGCGAGTCGGATGAGGGGGGCGCCTTCTGGAAGGAAGACGCCCGTCCGTAAGAACTTCACATCCCTGAGAAGTGTACCCTCGTGTGAGGAGGAGGCCGGCCGTTACACCTATCCGAATGCTCCTTCTACCGTAAATGCCGTCTTGCTTTGAAACGGCTCATTCCAACGTCCATGCGTTGTCTCGAAGGATATTATATCAGGTGTTAGTCAGGGGGCCCATTCATGATGAGCTCGGCCTTATGATGCAGGAGGCTCGCTCAATATGGCCTTGGGTTGAAATGTCTCAATAACAACGAGGCATCTTTCACCTGGCTGGTGATTCGTGGGGCCCTCTGCGTCGTCAAAAGACTTTGTTCAGCGGGCTTGGAGAAATCTCAAAACTGCCGACGCTGTGATGGAGAAGTCGGGACCTTGGGTCACGCCTTCTTTCATTGCAGGATGGTAGCACCGTTGTGCAAGTTTGTTGAAGACCTCATTGTTCGCATGCTGCAGGGAAAATTCTTTGTCCTTGAGGCCTCTTCTGTTTGTAGCAATGTGGCACAGCCGTTGACGAAGCCTGAACAAAATGTGTTCTTTTCGTTGCTAGATGTTTTGAGAGTCGTGATTTGAACGTCACGTCAGACGGAATTCTATGGAGGCGAGGAACCCACTTCTTACCAACTGATCTTGTACATTAAGCATCAGCTTAAAGTCAAGATTAGGACGGAAAAGCGGCGGCTCACTTCCTCAGAATTTAGCAAAAGACAAAAGATGGGTGAATCTTGCGCGATTGTGTCGTGTGAAAGGGGCTGGCCTGGAGTGGAACTTTGATGCCGGTGAAACCTAGGTTGGTTTGCCTCGCTCCTTAGGATTATTCTAGTTTATCGCTCTGCTTAGCGTATTGAGCACTCTACGTTTTAGTATTTTTACTCGTTTCGGATTTTTTTCTTTAGACTTGAATCTTAAGCACGTGACGATTGGTTTCGTATTGTGTTAATGTTCTTGGTTCTTTCTTTTTTATTTCCAATTTTTTTCCTCGGGTACCAATTTGTTCTATTACAAGTTGAGTTATCCGAGGTTTTCCAAACGAGTATTACCATTTATATAATTTTAGTTGTAGGTCGCTCTATTGAGCACTTTTTAAAGTCAACCGTCACGGAACAAGTAGACGTTAGTTATTCCTTTAAGAATATACCGTCAACCTATGGACATATTTACGAATTAGTGTTACTGAAGAAGATAGATTCCTTCATCGCTAATATGAAATGAAAAGCCTATTTCTTCTTTAATAATAATCATAATAGCCACCAGAAAACTACTGAATCGTATGGATTTAGAACCTATGCCCACCCACCCCATATTAAAGAATTAGACAACTTTGAATCAGAATTAATCGGATTAGTTTAAATAATAAGATATAAAGAGATTACCAACTCTACTCAACAACAAATCAATAAAGATTTCAAGAATATTAAGATTAGTAAAAAAGTCTTTCTTAAAGCAGACAAATCTAGGGTTTTATATAAGGTAAGCCCTGGATAATATAAAAATATGCTGCATAAAGAATTGATCAAACCCTATAAAAAGGCCCCCCGCTAACCTAGATATAGAACTTAACAAAGATGCTAGTATACTAGCCAGTAAATTTAACTTAGAAAACAGAATAGAAAGAATTAATATAAAAAATTGTTTTATAACATTTAAGGACGATAAAGATGATTTTCTAAATAACCTTGAATGACGGCAAATCAAACCTACTAAAACACAGATGGGTAAACTTAGCAAAGTAATACTACAAGACATATGTGAATCACTAAGAACATTTTAAAATGTTAACCAATGGCGTTCTACTCGTGATTGTATAGAATGGTTCAAAGGTTACGATAAAAATAACGAATGTTCTTTTATAAGATATGATATAAAAAAAAGTTAACTAAGCTTTGGTGCTACCCAAGAAGTATATGTCGATATCAAATGATAAAATCAACCTCATTAAACATTGTCGTAAGTCACTATTATACCATAGCGATGTATTATGGAATAAACAAAGAGATAACGATAATTTTGACAACCCTATGGGGGCATATGACGAACAAAGTCCGACAATTATTTTTTTTTTATGTTTATACGTTCTTTTTATAGTTACAAATATTTAGGTAAATACTCCGTTTATAATAAACAGTATTAACAACATTTACCGGCCTGAATATCTGGGAAATTTTCATAGGAAATATTATATTTATAAAAAGAACGTATAGACATAAAAATGTGTGACGTCATTTCTTTACATTTGGATACGCATTGAGCAGATATGAATGTATGAGAGAAAATCATGGAGAATTGTGTTTAAAAGCAGTAAAATCGAACTTGCTAACCGAACGCTCCTCTGTGGCCCAATCGGGTAAGGCACGTCAGGCTATATGACGATTCCGAATAGGATACAGGTTCGATTCCTGTCGGAGAACACATATTTTCTATGAAAATTTCCCGGACATTCAGGCCGGTAAATGTTGTTAATGTTGTTAATGCTCTTTGATATAAACAGTGCATTTAATATTTGTATCTATAAAAAGAACGTATAAACATAAAAAATGTCTTAAAAATTTACAAGACATACGTGAATCATTAAGATTTTTAAATGTTAACCAATGCCGCTCTACTCGTGATTGTATAGAATGGTTCAAAGGTTATGATAAAAATAACGTATTTTCTTTTATAAAATATAATATGAAAGAATTTTATTCATCAATTACGGAAAAAACATTTAACAAAGAAGTATATGTCGATATAAAATGACAAAATCAACCTCATTAAACATTGTAAGTCACTATTATACCATAACGATGTATTATGGAATAAAAAAAGAAAGAGATAACGATAATTTTGACAACCCTATGGGGGCATATGACCGAGCAAGGGTATGTGAATTAGTTGGGTGCCTCCTACTAAATAGTATAAATAAGTATATTGATCCGAGTAACCATGGTCTGTAGAGAGACGGTGGCTTAATCATAATAGATAAATGTACCCCTAGAAAAAGCGATATAATCCGTAAGAAATTACACTGGCTATTTAAGAAATTCGGATTCAAACTGGATTTACAAAATTAATTTGAAAGTCACTTACTACTTAGACGTTACACTAGATCTACGTAATGGTACAGTTTCACCATATAGAAAAAATAACCAACAAGCATGTTATATTGACGTAGGTTCTAATCACACTAAACATATTTAAAACAAATACCTAAAGGAATTTAGATAATAGATTGTCCATTAACTCATCGGATAATAACATCTTTAATAAAAAATAAACAAATTTATGAAAAACCTCTAAAAAGTCGTAGACATAGAATTAAATTAACATATATCGACACGAATAATTCCCCTAAAATGCAAAGCAAACACAAAAGCAGGACTAGAAAAGTATTATGGCTTAATCCCACATATAATTTAACAGTTATAGCAAAAATAGGTAAATTTATTGCATGAAATTTCCAATAAAATCTACGTTAAACAAAGTTACAGTTGGATGCCTAGCATGACTAACTTAATTAGTAAACATAATAGGAAAAAAAATCAAAGACAAACCACACACGTCGATGCGTGTGTGCTGTCTAGTGTCTCGTTTCGGATGGTTGCGGTTTATGCGCCCAACGACCAGGAGAAGCGTGTCTCGTGTTTTCAGCGGTTGGGGCCGTTCCTGGTGGATTCAACGCGCCTAGCGTTAATGGGGGACTGGATTGCCGTCCTGAACTCAAAGTTAGATAGGGGGCGGGGAGCTAGTAGAAGGAGCGGGGATCGTAGCCTGGTGGATCTGATGAACGATTTTGGTCTCGTTGATAGATACCGGGTCGATCACCCCACGGGGAGGATGTCGACGTAGGCCCTTAATTGGCCGTCTACCCAGGTGGTTAGCTACCGGGATAGAATGTTAGTTAGAGGAGCCGACGTAGACTTGTTTGATTGTCCCACGTTCCACTGGGTAGGCTACTCGGACCACAAACTCGTTTGTGCTCGGATGGTGTTAGATGGTAGGCCTAGAATGGCTGGCTACTGGAAGTTCAATCTGTCTTTACTGGACATGCGGGACTTCCAAGAACATCTAATTAGCCTAGTGCAGCGTGAGCTAGTGGGGACGGTTATCAGAAATAGGTGGTGGGAGAGAATTAAGAATAGGATTAGGTCCTTCACCACCGAGTTTAGCAAACGGCTCGCATTAGACAGAGCTAACAAGGTGAAGGCTCTTAAAGATAGTTTTTTTCGGGCGGTGACTGGGGGACCTCCTAGTGATAGCCTTAGCTAGGGAGGCCGTGGAGCGTTCGAATAGCGAATGCTACATCGGCCAGGTAATTAGACATAGGTTAACCAAGATGTCCTCCGAAGCTGTGAACATAGGTGCAGAATTGCGCAAGGAAGAGATTCGTCGAAGTTCCGGTCGTTACATTCGTGAAGTCAAAATCCCGAATGGGCATACTCTTCGGGCCACTGACAACATGTGCGGTGCTTTTCGGCGGCATTTCAAGAGCCGGTTTACCAAGGAACCTGGTCTCCGTGACGAGGAGTTTTGTAGCTATTTGGCTGACTTTCCTCGGCTTTGCAAGTCGACCAGTTTGGATGTTTTTTTTTGTTTTTGTTTTTTTTAAGCGTATCACCCCAAGCAAGGCTGGAGGCCACTATCACGCATGGGGTTACAGAAGGGATGGAGGAAGAGCAGATAGGAGTGGTAAAGGAGAGGATGTGGAGAAAGAGAAAGACGGAGGGTCGATCAAGGCAAGGGGGTTACAGAAGATTTGGAGCGGGAGCAGATAGGAATGAAAGATGAAAGGATGTGGAGAAGGGAAGTGGATAGATCAAGGCAACTGGAGATGACGATTGACGCTACACTTAAACCGTTGGAGATTGTATTTGTCAGGGAAACAGTAATAGGGAAGGGAGTTCCATAGGCGAGATGTGCGAGACATGAAGCTATTGGAGTAGAAGAGACGTCTACATCTAACAGTTTCAACGGTGAAGGGGTGGGAACGGGATGCCAGCCTCGTAGGACGTTTAAATTCATGAGGCCTAGGGACAAGCGAAAGCAACTCCTCGGAGCAATTACCGTGAAAGTACTTGTAGAAAAGGCAGAGAGATGCAACATCGCGCCTGTGAGAGAGCGACTGCAGACGAGATGACAGATCAGGGCCAATCACATTGCATATCCGTCTCTGGATCTTATCAAGAACCCTGAGGCAACCAGCAGGGGCCCCAGACCATATATGGCAGCAATACTCCATGCAAGGGCGAATGGTCGATTTATAGACTTGGAGGATCGATTCCGGGGAGAAAAATTTCCTGGCTCGGCACAGGGAACCAACTTTTCTTGCGGTGGATGATGCAAGTGACTCGATGTATTTGTTCCATCTCAGATCAGCGGACAGCGTGAGACCGAGCAGCCGCAGAGAGGAGCTCCCGAGAAGTGGGTCCTCAGATATTCTAATGGGATGCAGGGATGGATCCTTGTGGTGGTTAATGGAGAGCAGTTTTGTTTCAGAGGCGTTAAAATTGACCATCCATTTCTCTCCCCAGTCCACAACCGATTGGAGGTCCTTCTCAATTTGAGCTGCCAGGTTAATTTTGTCCGCCTCACTAGATTTGCCCTATGAATTATACTTGAGGCTGTCGAACATCTTTGTCCCGATTTTGACTATCATATTCAACAACTGGTTCCGGCAGGGGTCCATCCCCGACTGGTTCACCATAGGTGTGATCACAATTTTGAAAAATGGCAAGGGTGTTGGGCGGGATTTAAATGATTAGAGGCCCATAACTCTGCTAAACACAGAGTTAAAGATTTTGGCCAAGATCCTGCAGGATCGTTTGCAGTCAGTTGCCGAATCTCTGTTGGGTCCTGAGCAGACTTGCGCTGTGAGTGGCCGAACAATTCAGAGCAACCTGTATCTGATCCGCACGATCATAAAGAGTGTAAAAGAAGACAATGACGCCGCGTTCTGCCGGTGGATTAGTCACCTGTATCACTCCCCCAGTGCTGTGGTACTGTTGAACCGGAAGCTGTCGATCGCTTTTGCGATGTCAAGGTCCGTTCGGCAGGGTTGTCCACTGTCGCCTCTACTTTACGCATTGGCGTTGGAGCCGCTCCTTCGCCGGCTAAGGAACAGGGCGTGCAGTCCCTTAGCCGTCTGTCCGTGGATGGGCTCGAGCCAGGATTTCTGCGTATGCCGATGACGTACCTACCTTCGTGTCGTCCCGCAGCGACATTGAGGTGGTACTGAAGGCGCTTGATCGGTACGAAAAGGTGACAGGGGCCAAGATCAACCGTGACAAGTGTTCCGGTTTGCGGTTAGATGATCTTCCGGGACCCTTTGGTTGGACGGACGGTCCTGTCCGCATTCTTGGAGTATGGCTTGGAGAGAAATTGGTCAGAAGTATAGGCTAAGGTCAGCGCGGCCGGTGAGACTTGGCGTCGACGGAGGTTGTCCGTGAAGGGCAGGGTGTAGGCGTGTGCCACTTACGTCTTTCTGATTGTCCATTACCGCTTGTATGTACTCCCCTCTGTAAGGACCATACGAAGGCGCTTGAGCGATTGCTATACTCCATTTTATGGAGGGAACACAGTCATAAAGTCGACAGAGGTGTCTGTGCACAACATCCGTGGCATGAGGGGCTGGGAATGCCTCAATTCGCTGGCCACAAACTCGCCTAGAGGTTGGCTTTCTCTCAATGACAAGGCCGTCAGATGGGTCTTGGCAGATTTGCCAGACTGTGAACAATGTGACTTTGGCTTAGAAGAAATGGCTTCGCACTCCTTTAATCATTGTCCTCGGCTCCGCCCCCTATGGGACCATGTCGGCGAGTTGGCAGCTCGTATCGCTCCCAAAAAGCTCGTGCTCATTGATCGCACATAGGCGTGTGACAATGTGTCGCCCCCGTATTTTGGGGTGAAATGAATGGTGTTTCTGACACTGCTGGCCACGGCCCGAATGGTTATTTGGACGACGCGACAAGAGAAAATCTTGCGAGGCAACCGTCTTTCTCATTAGGATCTAATACGCTCGGCCCTATTCGGAATCTTTCTATATTTCTGAGATGAGGCATTGTAATTGTTTACATTGTTCGGACTGTTGTCCTCATCTTCGTGGCCTTATTCACGGCGTTTCGGCAGTTGTACTCTCCGGCCTTCTTCGGAATCTTTCTATATTTCTGAGATGAGGGATTCTAATTGTTTACATTATTTACATTGTACGGACTGATGTCCTCACCTTCGTTGTCATACTCACGGCGTTTCGGCCGTTTACACTCCGGCCTTCTTCGAAGTGAACCCTTTATTTCGGCTACCGGAGTAGAATGTTCCAGTTCCACGTGCCATGCATCTTCCGGATGTCTCAGCTATCGCCCTTTAACTCAACTCTCCAAGTTTTTGTTTACCACTGCAGTAGCCAGGTATTGAACTCACAACTCTTTGGGTTAATTCCCTGGATCCAACCAACGATAAAAAAAGTGGTCAGTGAGACAGTAAGTTTATAAGTCCCCAAAATTACTACACTGATGTCCTCAAAGATACATTTTTGGACTCGTAAAGGATCATAAACTAAACATTAACACCAATACCAATGCTAAAGTGATGAAATTCCTAGACGTTACATTTGACCTGAGTAAGAGCAGACACAAAACATACACTAAGGATTTATACAACCACAGTTACGTCGACAGAAGATCCAACCACCATAAAAGGATACATGAATCGACCAATTCCAATAATAAAGAAATATTCGACGATAATAAAGCTAGATATAAGAAAGCATTAGAATAGAGCAACCATAATGTGAAATTGGAGTATGTTGTCAGAAATAACAACAAAGATAAAAAAAAAATAATCTAAAACAAAGCAAACGTAACATTATACGGTTAAACCCGCCATACCACAGTTATGTCAAAACCAATGCAGGTAGAATGTTCCTGAATTTAATTCATAAACACTTCGGTCATTTTCCAACACTAAAATGATTTTCAACAAAAATAACATGAAGGTAAGCTATAGCTCTACAAAAAAACGTAGATAATTACATATCTCAACATAACAAAATTGCATTAAGCAAGCTACCAAACAAAAAACGAAAACATAATTCTACTACAGTATTTATATTAGTCGGACTATTGTCCTCATCTTTTTCGCCATATTTGTCACAACGTTTCGGCCGTTGTACGCTCCGGCCTTCTTCAGGTGGTTGGAATTTCGAACTGAACCCTTTATTTCGATCACTGGGGTAGACTGTTCTAGTTCCACGAGCCATGTTTGATGGATGTCAGTTATCAAGGACACGTGGCACAGTGGATAAAGGCGTTGGTTAGATCCAGTGACAGACCCAAAGAGTGTGAGTTCAATACCTGGCTAAGGTAGTGGAGAACTTTCAGAGGGTAAATTAGCAGGAGATAACTGATAACTGACATCCATCAAACATGGCTCGTGGAACTAGAACAGTCTACCCCAGTGATCGAAATAAAGGGTTCGGTTCGAAATTCCAACCACCTGAAGAAGGCCGGAGCGTACAACGGCCGAAACGTTGTGACAAATATGGCGACAAAGATGAGGACAATAGTCCGACTAATGTAAATACTGTACATAATACCTCATCTCAGAAATATAGACATAATTCTACTAGTCGATGTAATTGCCGTAAAAACGTAACCTGCCTATTAAACGGCCAGTGCATGACCGAAGACCTAGCACCAACTCAGACGATGATGTTTGCTACATACCGCACCTATGAACACTAATTGGTATGTCCCAATTTTCATAAATACGTTGGACACTATTGTAAGTGGGGGTAATACGCTGTCTAAGTACTTCAGCACTAGCAGTGGTTTACCTACTTCACGCTGCTGGCGAGTATTGTATTTTGTTGATGTTATAACGATTAACATTTCATTTCCAACCTCCATTTTGGTTATTCCTCATTCAGTAACCTTTCCTAGGTGACAACAATGTTAAATATTACTTTGGAACCACCGAGAACAGCTGGAAATCGCGTTTTTTCCTAACCTAACAATTAGCTGGGCGATAATCGCCAAAGTTAAACCATACAATAGAAAGAGAGAGATGCATCTTATGTTTGTTGAAGAAGGCTTATATTAAAACACTTAAATAACACTAACTTGCTGAACGCGAGGTCCGAATTAATTTCTACATATATCCATAAATCCAAGCAGTTGCTCAAACACATTGACGTCGATCAAAAGAGATTGCAAAATAGATATTACGAATATTAATATAATATGCAACAACTATTTATATTCTTAGAACCCATCATTAATAACATATACTTTTATATATATATATATATATATATATATATATATATATATATATATATATATATAGCGATATCAAAGTTATCAGTTAGTGGGATACCGAAAGAAAAGACTTTTAAGGTAATCACTCCTTACAATAAAGTGGTTATCGCTATATATATATATATATATATATATATATATATATATATATATATATATATATATATATATATATATATATATATAGCGATATCAAAGATATCAGTTAGTGGGATATCGAAAGAAAAGACTTTTAAGGTAATCACTCCTTACAATAAAGTGGTTGATATCAAAAATATGGCATCAATAGGATTAATACGAATATAAAATTTGACATTTAGCTGATTGATGTTATCTTCAGCATCGCGACTCCAGAGTTTCGTAAACGGACCCTCCAGAAATGACTTCGTTCACTCGTTAATGGGGAACTACGGATTCCCATGACGATTGGACGGCGTGATTTCTGGAGGGTCCGTCTACGAAAGTCTGGAGTTAGGATGCTGAAGGTAACATCAGTCAGCTCAGTGACAAATTTTATATTTATATTAATTCTCTCTCTCTCTCTCTCTCTCTCTCTCTATATATATATATATATATATATATATATATATATATATATTTAAAGACATTTATAATATGTTTAACGTTCTTTTTATAGATACAAGTATTTAAGCAAATGGTCTGTTTTTTTTTTTTAATAATAAACAGTATTAAATAACATTTACCGGCCTGAATGTCCGAGAAATTTTCATAGAAAATTTTCGTTCTCCGACATTTCTCGGACATTCAGGCCGGTAAATGTTATTTAATACTGTTTATTATTAAAAAAAAACAGAGCATTTGCTTAAATACTTGTATCTATAAAAAGAACGTTAAACATATTATAAATGTCTTTAAATAAATTGTCGGACTATGTCCAATTCAAAAATATATATATATATATACACACACACAAATATATATGTGTGTGTTAGTGAGTGTATGTAGATCTTATATATATATATATATATATATATATATATATATATATATATATATATATACCTAAGAACAAGCAGCTGCTCAAACACATTGATCCCGATTAAAAGAGATTACAAAATAGATATTACGGATATTAATATAATATGCAACAACTATTAATATGCTTAGAACCCATCATTAATATCATTTCTTATATATATATATATATATATATATATATATATATATATATATGCACACATACGATTTCATATTAACATACTCGTATATTAATATAATATGCAACAGGTATTAATATGCTTAGAACCCATCATTAATATCATTTCTTATATATATATATATATATATATATATATATATATATATATATATATATATATATATATATGCACACATATGATTTCATATTAACATACTCGTATATTAATATGATATACAACAGGTATTAATATGCTTAGAACCCATCATTAATAACATTTCTTATATATCTACACACATAAAATCACATACTACTTTACTCTATTAATTTATAATGTGTTTATATGTAATTTCACCTTTATAAAGCTTGGATTCAAACACATTAGATATATTGTCCTGACCTATTAATTTACACCCTTATATTCTATTTGCACCCTGAGTACTAGTTTATTATTTTAATTGTTATAACGATGGTATTTTGTCAAAAAAGGGAGTAATTCACCTTGATATATTGTTTACTTAATTTTATATTCAAATATTTTTTCTAATTCTTCGCCTTTCGAACTTAAGAATTTGCATGATATAAATTATAGATAATTAATTCTAATATTTTAGGCAACAATAATGAAATAAACAACACTTAACACATAATGTTGAATCATCACCACGAGAACGCGAACAGTATAACGGTCATAATATGCTCTATTCCTGAAGATTGCAAGACAGCATGAAACACCGAGTCGTGCTATCGACGTTTATATTACGTATATTCACTAATATATATATATAGATATATATATATATATATATATATATATATATATATATATATATATATATATATATATATATATATATTTAAGTAATTCATTGAGTCTGAAAGAAACCTCAACAGAATGCAGAATGCACTGGACGGCCATTTCGTCCTATATTTGGGACTCATCAGCAGTGCGCATCCACTAACGAGAATTGAAACCCTGACGGTTTTCTAAATGTATACCTAAGAACAAGCAGCTGCTCAAACACATTGATCCCAATTAAAAGAGATTACAAAATAGATATTACGGATATTAATATAATATGCAACAACTATTTATATTCTTAGAACCCATCATTAATAACATATTCTTATATCTATACAAACATAGAATCCAATATTACTATACTCGATTAATTTATAAGGTGTTTGTATATATAATTTCACCTTTATAAGTACATTAGATATATAGTCTCGGCCTTTTTTTTTTCATATATTTGCACCCTTATATTATATTTCTAACCTGCGTTCTAGTAAATCGGTATAATTCGGGTATCTTATGTAAAAGAAAACGAGAGTTACCCTCCTTGATATATTATTTACTTTTGAATCCAAATTTGATTTTAAATGATTTAAAAAATATATATTTATTTTTTTTTAATTCTTCGCCTTTCAAACTTATGAATTTGAATAAAATAAATTATTAATCGTCAATTCTAATATTTTACGCAACTACAGTTAAATAAACACGTTTCAACACAATTCTGAATCATCACCACGAGAACGTGTCGGAGTTAGCTCCTCCTCATTTCCTTAATCCTTCAGCAGGGGGTCTCTCTCCCACGAGTATAAATACTGGCTGACCTTTCTCTCTTTCTCTTTTCCGACTTACGCCTTGGGCGGCCAATTCGCGTGGAGATGAGGTAAAATCTATTTTCGACTCAGGCCTTGGGCCGCTACCTCGTACGGAAGCGAGGTATAAAACTTTCTCTTTTTCACTTACACCAATATGTGACCTCTCACACATACAGCGTTTCCCATATTCTGGGAACACGCTAAGAACAATACGCGTACGTACGGACACTCAACAGAAAACACACACATAACATCTCCATACAAACACTCTGTAACCTTTCATGTCTTCGTGTATTAATATATTTGTTTACCCATGATTTATATTTGTTTACCCATGTATATCGGTCTTGTTTGTTTTCTTTATCTGCTTCGGACTCATGTAGCTGGACCGACTAGCAGGAAATCTTAGCCCAGAGATATCTCCTCATCTTCACCCAACGGTCCTCTACAAACGCGAACTATTTAACAGTCAGAATATCTCCGCACCTGAAGATTGCATTGAAATGCACGAAACTCCGAGTCGTGCTATCAACGTTGGATATTATATATATATATATATATATATATATATATATATATATATATATATATATATATATATATATATATAATAAATCGCTTGAAAATGACTAAAGAAGTGATACATATATGATAAAATATAGTTTTAATGTATGCTATATTCATGGGTTAAAGTTTCCAATATCAGGGATAAAGGGCATGTAAATATAAAAATGGATATTGAAGTCAACGCCCAGAGGCGACAATGTTTCATACTAAACGCAACCGTCAGGTTATATATATATATATATATATATATATATATATATATATATATATATATATAATACATGTCTCATTAAATAATATAGATAAGCGTTGTCTATATATTTTATGCAAGTTTTTTTCATATAGTCTGATAATCTTAATAACATTATCATTAAATAATGAAAGAAAATCACAATATTGATACATACTTTTTTTTATTTAATCCGATCTGAGCTTTCGGCTTACATAAGCCATTATCAAAGATGACAATTACACGATATATTTATGCAATACACGAACAAGAAATTGATGATAGTATTATTTGTTTACATGGATGATTTCCAAGCAACGATAAACACGTGCATATAAAACGCTGAAAGCGAAAATCGCACGACAGCTCATGACGTCACACATGACCACGCGAGAGTGAATCCGATGAGTATTGAGTATGGAAAGCCGTTGGTATGAACCAATGACTTCTGTTACTAATTATAGGCATTTAAGGATATTTTTGGAGATTTCATAGTTTATTTTGTTCAGGTTAGGTTTCAACTGTTTTATGTATATAGCTTCAAGAATTTTTAGTTTTTGTTTATTGTTTTCATGTTTAAGTATAATTGTGTTTTCGACGAGGATTTTCCGGAATTGTGTATGCGGCCAGGCGTGTTGTTTTAAATGTCTAAAAATGTTAGAGTTATCATTCAAATGTAGTGTCAAGCGTCGTGAAAGCGAGTTTGTGGTGTGACCAACATAGATATTATTTAGTTCGTTGGAGATACAATCTCCCAAAGGGCACCTGAATTTGTAAACTATGTTGGTTTTTTTCAAATCGCTAACCGGGGGAGAAGAATCATTTCGAATAATTGAGTTGGATATTTTAGATATTGAAAAAGGAAAAATTGAACACACTTAACAGCAACAAACAAGAATTATACGATAAACTAAAGGATATAACTACCCCGGACCAACTGGAGGAAATTACGCATAGACTCACGGAAATTATCAACAAATCTGAAGCACAACACCGGTTTAAAATTGTTAAAAAACTGAATACATTATACAAAGGTAATATCACACTTCCTGACAAAACGGATAAATACATTAACCTTTCTAACTATGAACTAACCAAGCACCAAAAAGAATTACTTAATCTTGGACCTAACTGCCATATATATCGTAAGTACAATCGACTTTTCAAAAAAATAGAAATCGAAACCCTATACCAAAACATTGTTAAACTCCAGGATGAACAGCTAATAAAAACTACACCAGAATTCAAAGACTTACTTAAGGCTGAGGCGCTCAAGGATCGGCATGATAAAAGCCGAAACTCCTCAAAAATACTTACTAAACAACTGAAAATTGCCGCACAAGAACTACGCAACCACCCTGACATAATCGTAAAAAAAGCTGACAAGACCAACATTTTCGTCCTTCTAAACAAATTAGATTATAACAAAAAACTTGACCACATATTCCATGATCACATAAAATTTAAAAAACTCAACAATAATCCGACCAACCAACTAAAATCAAAGCTTAATAAACTCATTAATGCTAATAATGCCGAACAGAACTCATTAAAACTCCCTAAGATTGTTGGTGATTATAGGCCTGGTTACATATACGGCAATATAAAAACACATAAACCTAACTATCCTCTCCGTCCTATCATATCACAAATTCCAACTCCTGTATATCAACTAACAAAATACATCAACCAACTCATTACTCCTTATCTTTCTAGTAAATATAGTGTTAAGTCAACATTAGAAGTAATCCTAATCCTAAAAAGCGAAAAACCTGACAATGAAATCATAGCTTCACTTGATGTTGAAAACTTATTTACCAATGTCCCTGTTAGTGAAACTATTGACATAATTATAAGAAATATATACAGTAACTCATCTTTACCCCCACTTAAAATTAATCCTAATATATTACGGAAACTACTATTAGCTTGTACTACTGAAGTCCCTTTCTTAGATCATAATAATAATATATATATACAATGTGATGGTGTCTCTATGGGTTCAGTACTAGGTCCGACATTTAGCAATTTCTATATGTCGAACCTGGAAAATAAGATATTTACAGACTTTAAAAAACCATCCATCTATGTAAGATACGTTGATGATATTCTTATGTTAGTTGAAAATACAGATGAAATACTTCAACTACAAAAATGTTTCCAAAATAATTCTGTCCTCAAATTCACGTATGAACTCAATACTAATAATAAAATTCCTTTCCTTGACATATTGATAAACACAAATAATAACAAATTTACTATTTCGCCATATAAAAAACCTACTAGCATAAATTCATGTACACTTAACTACAAGAGCGAATGCCCATATTACTACAAAATAGCAATTATAAAAAATCTAATACACCGTGCAGAAACTAATTCATCCACAAAACAGATTTTTTACAGTGAACTAAAGAATATAAAACAAACACTTGTTAATAATAGTTTTCCAAACTATATAATTGATGAACAAATAAGATGCTTTCTTAGAAATCTCAATACTAAGCAAATAGTACATAATACTGCTTCTACTAATCTCAAACGATTTGAAAAAAACCAACATAGTTTACAAATTCAGGTGCCCTTTGGGAGATTGTATCTCCAACGAACTAAATAATATCTATGTTGGTCACACCACAAACTCGCTTTCACGACGCTTGACACTACATTTGAATGATAACTCTAACATTTTTAGACATTTAAAACAACACGCCTGGCCGCATACACAATTCCGGAAAATCCTCGTCGAAAACACAATTATACTTAAACATGAAAACAATAAACAAAAACTAAAAATTCTTGAAGCTATATACATAAAACAGTTGAAACCTAACCTGAACAAAATAAACTATGAAATCTCCAAAAATATCCTTAAATGCCTATAATTAGTAACAGAAGTCATTGGTTCATACCAACGGCTTTCCATACTCAATACTCATCGGATTCACTCTCGCGTGGTCATGTGTGACGTCATGAGCTGTCGTGCGATTTTCGCTTTCAGCGTTTTATATGCACGTGTTTATCGTTGCTTGGAAATCATCCATGTAAACAAATAATACTATCATCAATTTCTTGTTCGTGTATTGCATAAATATATCGTGTAATTGTCATCTTTGATAATGGCTTATGTAAGCCGAAAGCTCAGATCGGATTAAATAAAAAAAAGTATGTATCAATATTGTGATTTTCTTTCATTATTTAATGATAATGTTATTAAGATTATCAGACTATATGAAAAAAACTTGCATAAAATATATAGACAACGCTTATCTATATTATTTAATGAGACATGTATTAATGAAAAAATGCTGCCTAAATACACACAATATATATATATATATATATATATATATATATATATATATATATATATATATATATATATTAAAATAATTTTTATACGTTATTTTTATAGACACAAATATTTAAGTAAATGCTATGTTTATAATAATAAACGTAAACAAATGACGTCATATATTATGAAATGAACTAAGTCCGGCAAATATTTTAATATATTTTTTGTTTATACGTTATTTAAATATTTAAGTAAATGGTCTTTTTATAATACACAGTATTAAGAACATTTACCGACTTGAATGTCCGAGAAACGTTAAGATGCGGTTCGAGCAGATATGAGCGCTCGAGAGAAATCATGGAAAATTTGTTGTTTAAAAGCAATAATTTAAGTAATAAGCTTCTCCACATTATATATATATATATATATATATATATATATGGATCTACATTCAGAACTAACCGAGGGGAATTTAGACGCCAGACTGAAATGCCAACAGACGGACGGACGGTCTACATAAGGTTTCTTATTCTTCTCTGTCCCGTGACCGTTCGGAACGTGAGCGATCTTGGTTCTCCCCCACTTCATGTTCTTTATAGCTATTAGCAATTTTTTTTCTGTTTATTCTAATCCTTGTTCTTCTATCCATTTACTCAAGCTGGTTAGGTAGGTTAGGCTGATTTTCTCCGTTCCTTTGCTTTCAGTCTGCCCTGTGGGTGTCAAATACCCACCTTCCTCATTATCTGCCCTAGAAATTTCAATTGTCATTTTTTTATTCTAAATATGAGTGTTTTTTTTCTACTTTCTCTAAAACATCGTCATCACTATACATGTTCAGCCCATGGTATTCTCAGCATCCTTCTGTAGAACCTTATTTCTGTTGCCTGAAATGACTATCATTTATTGCCATATACGTGGACCGATATTACATAACCGTTCAGTCTATTTTCTTTGTTACTAACGAAATTTTCCTGTTTCTTAATACTTTGCTTAGCTTTTGAAAGACACCTTTCACTGTTCCGTTGAGTCTTCGGAGAAAGGATGATAAGGAATTCTGTCTTTCAATAAGAATTGAAAGTTAAATGAGATTTCCTCCTCGTCCAGCCAAATAATCTGAAAGTTAAAATATGTCGCCAGTGAGAAATAAAAAGTTATCAAATCATAAAAAATGTACAAGACAACTCCAAGATTCAAACAACCCAATACGTTCTGCACCTCTTTTTTAAACAGTGAAATTAATGTCTACCGGCCTAGAGATAGAAAGTCTTATTGTTAGATACAAACGACAGAAATGGCTATTAAAAAGCCCCCCCCCCTCCTCGATATTGATAGATATATCCTACAAATAAATGCATGCTGGGATTTCTTCTATGTCACTGGAAGTGATTTTATCTGTTTCTACGACTCATACTACGTAGGAATCAGTAATAAAATGAGTATGCAAAAATAAAATTTAAAATCGTCATTCTTTTTCGATACCCACTTTATATTAGCGGGGACTCAAAGCGCAAGTTTAAAACTTCGATTTCAGGCATTTATCATGCAGCTATGCTACTGGAAGTGATTTTATCTGTTTCTATGACTCATACTACGTAGGAATCAGTAATAAAATGAGTATGCAAAAAAAAAATTTAAAATCCCATTTTTTTTTCGATACCTACTTTTTCTTCTTCGCCAATACAAAATGTATTAATTGTTGTACATCGTGATCAAAGACCACAAGAACAGAATGTGCTTTTTTATTGACTTAACAGTCCCTGTAGATTGTGATGTATCAGTGAAGATCTTTAAAAAAAAATATCAAAATACAAGGACCATGAAGTGGAGTTCTCAAAAATGTTGATGACGTCAGTATTTCCAGTTGTAGTTGGAGCCCTCGGGTTGATTGCAAAAGGTTCCGATAGACTCACTGAAGGGATTCCTGGTAACCCATGCCTTAAAGAAATTTTAAAAAAATTGTACTCACAATTACAGCCCACTCATTACGAAGAACTTTATCCATGTAAAATGTGTGTGATCTTAGGCTTTATTCCCCTTAAAAAAATTCTTAGTGGGGAATATAATGCCAGCTATAACTTTAAGTTTCTGGTTGGGACCCGTAAAGAAATTATTATTCCTATTTACTCCAGAAAAATAATAATAATAATAATAATAATAATAATAATAATAATTATTAACAAGTACCAATAAATAAGTACCAAACAAGCAGACGTAGACAAAAACCGCACCCATCAGTGGCTACGTAGTGCAGGGTTGAAAGGTGAAACTGAGGGTTTTATAATTGCTGCACAAGACCAATGCTTGTTAACTAGGAATTATCAAGCACATATACTAAAATACTGTGTTAGCCCAAGATGCAGATTCTGTGACAAATATCCAGAAACCATTGATCATCTTATATCAGGTTGCACGATATTGGCATCCACTGAATATAAAACCCGGCATGACAGAGTGGGCCAATATCTGCACTGGAAAATTTGCAACTCCTATGGGAAGGAAACTGGAAGAAATTGGTACGAACACCACCCTGACAAGGTTACGGAGATAGGACCTGTTACAATTCTATGGGACTACACAATACACACTGAGAGAACAATCAAAGCCAACCGCCCAGACATTGTTATTAAAGACCACAAACAAAATAAGTGCCTCCTTATTGATATGGCAGTCCCTGCAGACTGCAATGTGTCTTTGAAGATATTCGAAAAACTGTCAAAATACAAGGACCTTGAAATCGAAATCTCAAAAATGTGGCACATGGGAACATCAACAATTCCTGTTGTAGTTGGAGCCCTTGGACTGGTTGGAAAAGATTCCAGTAGGCTGATTGAAGGGATCCCTGGAAGTCCGTGCCTCAAAGAGATACAAAAAATTGTTCTGACAAGTACAGCCCACACTTTACGAAGGGCTTTATCTATGTAATTATTTTTTTTTTTTTTTTTGCAGTGGAAAGTGTCATGATGCCATTTCTAACCTTAGGTCCCTAGGCGGGACCCGGAAAGAAATGTGTAAACGCCAGATATCAAAGGAAATAAAAATAATAATAATAATAATAATAATAATAATAATAATAAAAAACACTGACAGAACAATCAAAGCCAACCGCCTAGACATTGTTATTAGAGACCACAAACAAAAAAAAGTGCCTCCTTATTGATATGCCAGTCCCTGCAGGCCACAATGTATCGTTGAAGATATTGAAAAAGCTGTCAAAATACGACCATGAAATAGAAATCTCAAAAATGTGGCACATGGGAACATCAACAATCTCTGTTGGAGTTGGAGCCCTGGAAAAGATTCCAGTAGACTAATTGAAGGGATTCCTGGAAGTCCATGCCTCAAAGAGATACAAAAAATTGTTCTCACAAGTACAGCCCACACTTCACGAAGGGCTTTAATCTATGTAAAATATGGGCGATTATTTTTTTCAAAAGTGCTCAGTGGAAAATGTCCTGATGCCATTTCGGACCTTAGGTCTCTGGTCGGGACCCGGAAAGAAATGAGTATACACCAGAAACCAAAAGAAATAAAACAATAATAATAATGATGATCATGATCATGATCATAATAAAAAGGGATAGCAACTCAAAACCGTGTATCAAATAAAAATGTTTATAGGAATAATGTCAGAAAAAAATAATCCTTTCAAAAATGTATGTTTGTTTTATAACTGTTCCTCAAAGAATTTAAAAAAAAAAAGGGCGTTTCTAACATTTTTTGCTATTAATAGTTTCTTTTATGTAGGTGTGTCCTATAGGAGTGTGTCGCTTTTTCCTATTATAAATATGGGGTGTAAATCGTGCTAGTGTGAATGGGATTCCGCTCTGGTTCATATGAAAACAATCGCAGAAGTGCAGATCAGAAGAAGGTGTTAACAAATGTGGAGAGCGTCGCGAGAAAAGAAACAATGGACGAAGACGTCAGAGAGGAAAGGGATAGGAAAATGGAGTCAGGCGATTGAGAAAGTACATGATTGGAGAAGTGTAAATAAAACTGATATCTGTCTATATTTCTGAGATGAGGTATTATGTACAGTATTTACATTATTCGGACTATTGTCCTCATCTTTGTCGCCATATTTGTCACAACGTTTCGGCCGTTGTACGCTCCGGCCTTCTCCAGGTGGTTGGAATTTCGAACCGAACCCTTTATTTCGATCACTGGGGTAGACTGTTCTAGTTCCACGAGCCATGTTTGATGGATGTCAGTTATCAGTTATCTCCTGGTAATTTTTCCCTCTGAAAGTTCTCCACTGCCTGAACCGGGTATTGAACTCACACTCTTTTTGGGTCTGTTACTGGATCTAACCAACGCCTTTATCCACCGTACCATGTGTCCTTGTGGCCGGAGCGTACAACGGCCGAAACGTTGTGACAAATATGGCGACAAAGATGAGGACAATAGTCCGAATAAAACTGATATCTATTAAAAATAAATAGGATAAAAAAAGCGAGAAGATGAAGATGAAAGTAATTCCGAAAACTATACACGCAGCCAATGTTTGATAAGCGAGTACTAGAAGCTTTTAAAAAGGGATTAATTTTATATTACAAAATACTTCTGAGCTGATTACTTGTTAAAAAAGCTATTACTGGGAATCAGTAAGAGACAGATTAAAATTTGAAAAGACAATTGCAGGAAAGACGGCATTGAGAATTCAACGCTCACAGGACACATTGAAGGCAAGTGAAACAGAGAGAAGCAGTAAATATCCTTGACAAATTGGATAGACCAACAATTGAAACTTCTTCTATGGTCCCTGTCCCTTTAGGATGAGGATTATCATGGCTCTCCACAACTTCCGGTTCATTTTAGCTGTTAGTAAAGTTTGTCCTTTTGCTATCTCTCATAATCTCTGTTCTGCCAATCATTTACACAAGCTTGTTCTTCTATGTACCGTGTCCCTTTAGGACGTTGGCGATAACGGCTCTCCACAATTTCCTGTCCTTTGTAACTCTTAGTATATTTACCTTTTCGCTAGCTCTCCTAATCTGTTAACCAATTACACAAACTCGTGAGGTAGAGTATGCGCTATTTTCATCTTTCCCTCTTGCCTTTAATATGTCTTGTCAGTGTCAAATTTTCTAAGCCTTCTTTCTTCATTATGTGCTCTAGAAATTTCAAATGGTGCTATCTGATTTTAAGTATCTGTGCTTTTTTTTGTTTACATGTTCAGTTAATGTCATTCTCAGTATCCTTTTGTAGAACCACATTTTTGCTGTCTCAAGTCTCTTCTTCATCCGTGAAGAGATTGTCCAACATTCACTGCTTTATCGGAGGACCGATATTATATTAAGAATTAAGTACTCTTTTCTATGTTTCTAACGATATTTTCCTGTTTCTTTATACTTTACTTAGTATCTGGGAGGGATCTTTCGCTATCCCAATGTAACTTCTGATATTGTTGCCTCATCTTCTGTCCTCTCTTGTGGAGAGCCATGATCGTCTACATCCTGAAAGGACATGACACATAAAAAAGAGGCCTGAGTATAAGCGCTCGAGTCCTCCACGTTGAATAACTAACCTTGTGTCGCATCCTAACTTAGTGGGGAGTCTGCTAAACACCAGTATCTTTTCTACCACCAGCAGCCGACAGTCAGCCCACGGCTTCAGCTATCAGCAGGAGTTCCATCATCATCTCCAGCTTGCCTTCGGTCGTCGATCCAGTCATCTCCAGTAGGCCTCCAGATTCTGCCACTCCAGCTATCTCCAACAGGCTTCCCACTCCAGCCACCGACAGCAACGATATGCAACAAACTCTCATTTTCAGGACAACCCCCTTCACCAATTACAAAACTGTACTTTTCATGACATCGCTCTTCAGCGACCACTAAACTGTCCTTCTCGGGACATCACTCTTCTCGCTTGCAGAGTTATTTTTTGCCCGGTGCACTGTAACATTATTTTTTTTATGAATTTTCTTTAACAAATATAAACTTGGCAATATATTTTTGACTCAAGTTGATTGTTGTTGTCTTCCGTCATTCAATATACTTTTACGGGTCAATATACCACCTGAAACACTCTCACCACTTTGATCCATCGACATGTGTGCTCAATCGTATATACGTACATTTGAAGCATATCGTACGTCGTTCACATATAAAGCAAATATGGCCGCCCATGCGACTTGACATAGTGTCTTCCGTTCAAATTTATTACTTGATCATACAAACTAGTTGATGACATCACAGAGACGTCATTGGCCGATTTTATCTTGCTTGTCAAGCCGGATTGTAACTCACTAATCTACTACGTAAATACTAGGGAACGTTCATAGAAAAATAGTTTATATACATTATGTAATAAGATAATTTTCAGTTAAAATAGCTAAAACAATGTATTCCCTTCACATCCGTCAGCTATTTATAAAGTCAATAAAAGGAATAAGACAGAGAAAGAGATTTTGGAGTCGGGTCATTGAATGAATGAAAACTCTCGATACGTCTTCTATTTTTAGTTCTTACGCTTTTTGTATGCTGAAAAACAAGTAAAAAATATTTCGTATGCACACAGTAGAGTAAAAAGACAAAAAAGTAACAGCTATAAATAGGAAGTGTTTATCAATGTCCCTTATACGCCATGGGCTTGACTTTCAGTTGCTGTCAATATTTGACTTTTAATCACTTGTTGTATTATAGTGATTTTTCTAAGCGTAGCTTAGATGTGGCACAAGGCCGAAAATATGGCGCACCTAGTGAAAATCGAACTCACTACTCAATCATAATTGAACTAGCGGGCAAGCTTGCCAACCATTACGCCACGTTTATTGCTATATCTCTTTCATATTTCAGAAATTGTCTTTTATTTCACACCAAGACTGTGTTTAAGCTTCTATTGAGCATTTATTTTAAAGGCTATACATTTAAATGTTTGTATGAAATAAAACAATAAATTTATTACTTTATTTCAATGTTTCTATCCAAATATTTGTGCAGCTTATTTGGCGTGAAACCTGCGTCCGGTGTTTTTTCGTAAATTCTTCAATTTTGGGTGGAATGTGCAATAAGTAGACCCTCATTTCTTCTTTAGTTGAGCGTAGTCTTTCTCGCTTCTTATTTTTGATGTGATTTAGTGTTGAGAATCTTAATTCGCATAAATAAGAAATAAAAAATTGTAATAAAACTGATAAAGCCGTTTTAGCTAATGTGGGTTATACACCCTAAATGCATCAAAGGGTACTATTGAATGACAGTAATTAAAATAACATAATCGAAGAATAGTGAAAAGAATTATTTGAAAAAGTTTAATACTTATTCAAATACTAACGCTGTACCACTGCAACACACATATATGTTATGGTAATTTACCCACGCACGCAAAAATTCTCCCAGCTATAAATAGGAGCAGGTACTGCCTTTTGCAGAGAGAAGTTTCAAGCAGTCAGTTGTGAATCACTGCGTTAATGAGTGAAAGATAATAATAAGACTTTACTGAGGAGAAATGAAGGAAGAAGATGGTGATTGACGTTGAATTTGAAATTTTGAAGATCGTACATGGCATTGAAGCAAGGAACCGGATTATAGTTCCACAGGCGAGAAAAGGAACTATTAGATTAGAACTTACGGTTGCATTCAGCTATTTAAATTTAATCCATAAGTTTTTTTTTTTTTATTTTGGTTTTTAACGTGAGGAAAATGAGAAAGTATCGGCAAACACGGACAAACGTACCGGCAATATGACGGAGTGTCAAATGGGCGATTTTCCCCATGACACTGCATTTTTAACTACCTTCACTCTTCGACAATGTTTATTGTTTTAAAAAGCGATGATTATAATTGGAATAAAACCTAAACATATGAAAGTGAATTTTCTACATCTTCTTTGTTCTTGAGAATTGACAGCAAAAATAATAAATACTATTTATTTATTAGATTGTTCATTCACAATATTTATTTATTATGTTATTTGTTGCAATGATGGGCAAAACATCGGCTAATTGTTAATTGATTCAAACTTTATAAAATGGTAAATAATAGGCAGGAAGAGTGAAGGTTGTTAACATAAAAGCGGTGTCATGGGAAAACCCACCCTTTTCCCACATCTTAGTTGGTTGAGTTTAGTTTCAGTCGGATGATGCACCTGCTGTCAAAGACACGAAATCGCTGTGACGTAGAAAAAAGAGGCGATTTACGTCTCGTTCTGACAGCTTTCATGGCTGTTGTGGATTCCGAGATGAAATCCGGTAACAAATTATAACAAACACCAAGAATGAATATAGGGAATAAATGTATTAGCGTAATAATACAAACTGGTAATACAGGTTAGTAGTTCCAGGAATGCGGGGTTAGTCGGAAAATATATATAAAGTCTTTGGTATCGACGTATCGCTGTATGACTTCTTACGGAGTCTAAGTGCTCGTTACTGTGACTCTTGCCGCTACATTGTTCTACTGGACCGACTCTACTCTTACTACTAGTCTCCGACTTGACTTAACGTACTGACGATATCTAGCCACCCCCACACGAGGGTTGCATGTGGCACAAGGCTGGGTTTAACGTGGGTTTTACGAGACCCAAAGCTCGGCCAAAAAATGCCCGTAGAATCCGCATAACGCGATCGGGTTGGTCAACCTCCCTGAACGAGACTCTGCCCTTCGGCGGGGCCAAGTCCGGATTCCTCTCTGCTCAGAGGCAGAGAGTTCGAGCGTCTAGCACTTGACGTACTGACGATATTTAGCCCCCCGACACACGAGGGTTGCATGTGGCACAAAGCCGGGTTTAACGTGGGTTTCCCGAGCCCGTAGGCTCGGCCAAAAAATGCCCGTAGAACCCCTATAAACGGGATTGGGTTGGTCAACCACCCCGAACGAGACTCTGCCCTACGGCGGGGCCAAGTCCGGATTCCTCTCTGCTCTGGGGCAGAGAGTTCGACCGTCTAGCACTTGACGTAATGACAATATTTATTACTTGAAAATACAACAAACGTGGCACAAGGCCAAAAGAGGGGGTATGGAAAAGGACGGTCATCATTTGTCTTAATTTTAAACTTAGTTAGCCACAACCACTGACCCAATCATACCAAACAATATTCCTACCACCAAAACAATACATTCATACTTATCTTTCTTACTACATCCACCAAAATACCCCATTGTCTCAATGAAAATCCTAAATAGATCCCATATGTACAAATCTTGTCTACGGGTGGGGGGAATAAAAACAACAAGCTAAAAACACCTCAATGATATATGTACAGTATGGTAATAAACTATTTACAAGAAACTAAAAAAAACATGTTAGTAATGGAAAAACCCACAAACTGTGGCAGAAAAATCAGTTAACTAGACGAAATCCATGCGGGACTTTAAGAAAATAGAAAAAACATTCATATATCCCATCACTCACACAGACATGCACTCATTCAGACACAACAACAAATACGAAAAACACGAACGCGAAACGAAAGACACCCCGCATCCACCAGAGAACTGAAATCACTGACCATCTAACGAGGGAGGGGACGGGGAGTTAAACAAAAGGAAAAAAAGGGGGACAGAAATAAAAGGGGCCAATGAGCAAACACACCCTAGCTAAATTTACTGGAAAAGAAAAGAAAAACTAAACAATCAAAAACCTACTTCTAGCCTAAATCCAGGGATGGGTTACCTAAGATCAAACCAGGAAAACAATATCCTGATGCCTAACCGGCATCAAAATGCCACTCCAGGTCAGCCCCTTTTACTCGACACATACGCGCAAGATTCACCCACCTTTTGCCAAATTCTGATGAGGTGAGCCGCCGCCTTTCGGTCCTAATCTTGACTTTAAGCTGATGCTTAAAGAACAAGATCAGTTGGGAAGAAGTGAACTTCTCGCCCTCATAGAATTCCTTCTGACACATCGTCCAAATCACGACTCTCATAAGACCTAGTAAGCAACAGAACACATTTTGTTCAGGCTTCGTCATCTGTGGCACCACATTGCTACAAACAGAACTGGCCTCAAGGACAAAGAACTTCCCCTGCAGCATCCGAACCATGACGTCTTCAACAAACTTGTACAACGACACTACCTCCTTGCAATGAAAGAAGGCGTGACCAATGGTTTCGACTTCTCCAGGAGAGTGACGGCAGTTTGGATATTTCTCCAAGTCTGCTGAACAAAGTCTCTTGGCGACCCAGAGGGCCCCACGAATCACCAGCCAGGTGAGTGATGCCTCATCATTATTGAGGCATTTCAACCCAGGCGCCCAAGGCCATATTGAGCGAGCCTCCTGCTTCGTAAGACCGAGTTCGTCAATCAGATCATCCTGAACGGCCCCACTGACTAACACTTGATACAATGCCCTACGAGACAACGCCTGGACGTTGGAGAGGCCATCCGACGCCCGTAAGAGGTGTTTCAGAGCACGACGACATTCGCGGTAGAAGGAGCATTCGGCTCGGGGTGTACGGCCGGCCTCCTCTCGGCACGAGTACACACTTCTCAGGGATGGGAAATGTTTACGGACGTCTTCCTTCCAAAAGGCGCCATCCTCATCCGATCCGCGACACATTCGGTCAAGAAAGTTGATGCGAAGCATATATTGACGAATCTCAATGCTAGGCATACCCAGACCTCCCTCAGGTGATGAAGGCAACAGATCTCGCGAGATACCATAGCGGCTTTGTCTCTCCACAAGAAAGAGTACAAGATCCTTACTAATAATATTAGTCTGGTATACGGGAGTGGAAGTACAGAGTCGGTAAAGGAGAATCGGGTAGATGTGTGAAACACATACTTCCGCCCACCCCTTCAAGGAAAGCCTCCTCCGAGACCACAAACCGCGATCTCGGCCCTTCCTTGTACCTCCGACCAATTTATTTCCAACTGGAGATCAGGACCGAACCAGACGCTGAGTATCTTGATCGGCCCATCCGTCCAGAGGAAAGGTCCGGGAAGAGAAATCCCTTCCACGCACCCAACCGCAAGCCAACAGACTTATCACGGTTGATCTTGGCCTCTGTCGCCATCTCATACCCACTTATCGCTTCATCAATCTCGGCTCTGCTCGACACAAGAACCGAAACGTCATCAGCATAGTCAGAATACCTGGCTGAGGTGGTAGCCCCAGGCAAGGAAATTCCGCGGAGGACCGGATTCGCCTTTAACTTGCGAAGGAAAGGTTCCAACGCAAGAACGTAAAGCAAAGGCGAAAGCGGACAACCTTGACGAATGGAGCGAGACAATACAAAAGGCTTCAATCTTACCCCATTCACCTCCACCAGCGCACCAGGGGTCGCATACAAAAGTCGGATCCGGGAGCGAAAGTCGGCTCCGAAACCGGCTGCCGAAAGGACAGCCTCCAGAAACCGATGGACAACCCTATCGAAGGCTTTGGACTGATCTAAATTGATCAGCGCGGCTTCACTGTCGACTTGTTCTAAGATCAAGCGTACCATATGCAAGTTATCCTGAATAGTCCTGCCCTTCACAGCACAAGTCTGTTCGAAGCCAATCAGACTAGACAGGACAAGCTGCAAACGGTTGGCTAAGATCTTCGCCAAAATCTTTAACTCTGTGTTTAACATAGTCAAAGGGCGAAAGTTATTTAACCCATCCCCACCGTTCTTGTCCTTACGCAACTTGATCACACCCCTGGTGAAGCGTTGGGGTATAGACCACTGCTTCATCCAGTTGTTGAAGATCAGTTCCAGCAAAGGAACAAAAACGGGTGACTGTCTCAAGTAAACTTCGTAGGGAAGACCATCTAGTCCCGGAGATTTATCCAGGCCAACCTGTTTCAGCGCTTCCCAGATTTCTGACTCTGTGATGGGGCCCTCGCACCCAGCCGCTTCAGCTGCCTCGAGGCAGGGTAAGTCGGCCAAATAGGCGTCGAATCTAGCAGGGCTCAGACTGGGCTCCCTGGTGAAAAGATCCTGAAAGTAATCTCGTAAGGCCTCACATATGCCCGCGTTTGTTGTCACGGTCCGATTATCCGGCAATGTGACGCACGCGATATGTCGCCGAGCAGCGCTCCGATTTTCCTCTGCACGCAGTTCAGCTGCCATATTAGTCGCCTCAGAGGACATTCTTTTTAACCTAGCCCTAACTACCAGAGCTTGATCCTTCTTGATAAGCAGGGAGGACAACTCTGCCTTAGCTAAAGGCTATTCCCCCACTATTACGGGATTTCACTGCCCGATTACTTTTTACTTCTAAAGCCGTTTGCGCCGCTAATCTATCTAGATTGAGTCGACGACTAAAATCGGCAGCAAACGTTCTAACTTTGGATTTTAATTTATCCCACCAGGCGTTCCCTAAAACCGCCCCGTCAATTCCCTCTGTATCATTATTAGCAGCTGGCCCCGGAAATCTTGCTCATCAAATAGTGAGCAGTTTAATTTCCAGTACACAGTCAACCTAACCTTAGGCTTATCTAAGTTTACACGGACCCGGACAAGCCTATGATCCGTATAAACTATATAATGGTAGCTTGGACACCCTAAGAGCCCTACATCGACTCTCCTAACTAAAACTCGGTCGAGTTAGCTCGCAAGCGTCCCAGGAGCTGAGTTGCCACTATTTGTCCAAGTCCATGCTACCTCCCGAGGGTGCTCATTCCGGTACTTATCGACAAGATCAAACTCGCCGATAAAGTCCCGAAATGGTTTCACGTCCCGGATGTTAGTACCCGAATTTTGCCCGATACGATCTATATCGGGGTCAAGGACGTCATTCTAATCCCCCGCTAAAACTATCCGACGAGATGTCGTCAAAGCAGGCCGCTCGGAATGGTTATTGGGCGCATAAACCCAATGAGTCGTAGCGCCTTATCCTTTATGGTAACATCCAGCACGCAAAGCCTGCCCGCCGGATCTGCGAAGACAAGAGTACATGGAGCCTTCAAAGACTTGCTCACTAGCCAAGAGACACCCCTCGAACGACCATCAAAACATGCTGAATAAAGGGAGAACCCCCTAGACAGTATGTTCTCACTGTCATGAGAAGAAAACCGGGTCTCTTGCACACAACAAACATTCACCCCGAGGCGCTAAAGGTCACGAGAGACTTGGACCTCAGGCCCCGCACATTTATACTTGCTAACCTGAGAGCCATAGTGCAGACCGGTTAGTGTTGAAGTACTGGTTTGAACATGGCCGGGGTAAGGATACCGACAGCCTCTCCCATAGGCCCATGGCCCATCTCAGTCTTGATGGTACCGTCTTGGGAGATTCCGCCGATATCCCAGGGAAATATCAGTTTTAGTGCTCTATACAGGGATGGGTGAACTAAAACAGGGACCCTCCCTGCACAAAATTGTTTTAAATTTTTTAACTGCTGGTTTTGGACGATTGCGATTGGTAGAGCCATTTTGTAAGACATGATCGCCTCATCAAGCATTGCCCAAATCTGCTTTGCTCCAGCTCCTGTTCTGATTACTGTCAGAATTCTTTGGGCAAGCGGGAAATTTTGAGGCACTTCAATGTCCTGATCGGCAAACTGCCTTATAGAGAGCAAATACTTGAGGTCTTTTATCCGGTTTCCGTAATCCCGGACTCTCTCTGCCTAGGCAGGGGAAAGGCGACAAACATTCTTTCCTGTGTTGAAAATGAGCTTCTGTGCCTTTTTCTTTTTATCTTTTAGCTCCTGTGTGGGGCTTCTCTGCCGTTTGGAAGAGGTGGGGGGCATTTCTGTTTTTTTATCAGGGGAAGGACTGGGAGTATGCAGAGAGGTATGGGGGATCTTTGTTTAACAGAGGAAGGGCTATGATTATGAAGGGGAGTGTGGAAAGTTCTATGTTTATAGGGACTGGGATCTCTGCTGAGAGGAAGAGATTTGGATGATGTTGTCAGAGGGGAAGGTTTCTTCATGGGTAAGGGTGCGAACCGGGCAGAGGACGTGGAAGGAATAGGATTTGGGTGTTGTCTGTTTTTGACTATCTAATTTCATTTTTAGGACCTTTATTTTTTCTGATTTTTCGTATCCAGGATCATATTTCCTTTGTTGGTCTTGGAAGGATTGCTGAGAGGCCGGGGCACCACCCTTAACGTTGCCAGAGGGAGTGGGACTGTGTATGTCTTTCGTCCTTGGGGCTTCAGGTGACTGAGAACCCGCTGTCTGGCGCTTCTCTCTGGCCTTATCAGCTACCAGACATTCCCCCTCCCCATTCTCCGCAACTGCACTAGCAGCGGGCGAAGGCTCTTTGGGGAATGTGGGCTTAGATGTTTCGCCAACCGGAGGATTAAACGACCCGGTCCCGGAAGCTGGCACGCCCATTACAGAAGACGCGGTCAGAGGGGGATTTTGGTCTACTGGAGCTTGACTTCCAGAGGCCTTATCTGGGCAGGAAGGGAACACGTCGCTGCGTTTTTGTCCCAGAATGGCGAAATTCTGGGCGCTTCCTGCGATAGCCTGAACGGTGGGGGAAGCTTTGAAATGATGTTGTACCAAAAAGCCTTCCGCTCCATCCCCAACTGTCTGGATGTAGGACGTTTGAAGCTGCCGGTCATTGTGACCGGCCGCAAACCGGTATGTTGAAAGTGTGGAGAGGCTGGTCACCAGTCAGGGTATTCAGTGGTAGTAGTATATGTATACGTTGGGTGAGTCCATTTGTGTAAAAAGGCAAATGCTGATAATTTGGCAGCCCTTCGCCAGTCACAGGGATTCTATTGAAACCATACAAGATAGAGCTAATGTATTTTTTGTTTTGTAAATAAATGAGTTTATTGAAATAAAATATTTATCCAATATAATATTAATATTCCTACTTCCCTAGATGTATTAAGTTGTGGGATGTGACTGGAGGGAGTAGGAGGAATAAGAAACCAGAATAAGGCCAAAGCAACCGGGAATAGTTCTGTTTAATCTTTTAAGGAATACACATTTTCTCGTTCGGATTTTCTCGAAATTCCATATCTGTTCGATTTGTATTGGAAACAAGCAAAGCAACTTCTAAAGAATTTATGGATATTATTTTTCAATTCTTAATACTTCAAATTTAGAAAATTTCTAGTTTAAAAACAGTAATACGACCTTGCTAACCACACGCTTCCTCTGTAATTAAATGGTATAGCACGTCAGGCTATATGACGGTTCCGTGTAGGATACAGGTTCGATTCCTGTCCGAGGACACATGGTTTCTCCGCCGGTAAATGCCGTTAATACCGTTTATTATAAACAGACCGTTTACTTAAATATTTGTATCTATAAAAATAACGTATAAACAGAAAAAATATTAAAATAATTGTTGAACTAGTCCATTTCATATATATATATATATATATATATATATATATATATATATATATATATATATATATATATATATATATATATATATATATATATATATATATATATATATATATATATATATAGATAGATAGATAGTGGAGTAATGGATAACGGCTTGTATTGAGGAATCAAAGAGCCGAGTTCGAATTCCAGTCGAATCCATTACATTCACTTACGTGCTAATACCCTTGGGAAAGGTATGAATCCTCGTCTTCTATCCCCACCCAGCTATGGGTAAATAGCAGGACAGACCGGGTTCTAAAGCCCTGGATGGCAACTGGTCTACCACATAAAGAAATGGCAAACTACTGCGGGGAAAAAATCTACCTCGTCAGTCATGTATCAAAAGATACATGATCGCCTAAGCGTGTATCACGCATGGCATATAACATATATATATATATATATATATATGAGAGAGAGACAGACAGACAGAGAGAGAGAGACAGAGAGAAGGTGTGATGGGTAAAGTGTCCTCATTTTATATTTCTAATTTGGCACATGTGCGTTGTTTGTTTTTGATTTTGTCGACTGCACAGTATAGTAGGGTCAATTGGTCACCTGCTGTGAGAAAAAGAACAGGGTGACGCAATTCACTTCGTCAGAAATTTGGCAACGACATGCTGTACTGCTTGGCATTAGCACCAGAAGCTCCAATACGAACATTTTTGTGTTTTGGGGTGTCAATCAGAGAAATGAACTACCAAATTTGTTGATAAGGGCCTACATGAAATGCGATGAGGAGTTAGTGCTGTCCTGGTTCAAGAAGGTGGCTGCTGGAAGACCATATGTCTGACAAGAGGACTCAGTACCAAGCAGGAGAAACCAATCATGACCCTCAAACAATTTCCGCGATCACATCATCTGGCTACCTAACTCCCCAGACTGCAACCCTCTATTATGTGTGGGGTGCAGTTCAGCGAGAGACCAACAACACTCCTTGTTAGACCAAAGATGAACTGAAGGCAAGGATTATGGAAGTATTCACCAACTTAAACAAGGAGATCGTCTAGAAGAGATGCAGGAGATTCCGATGTCGTCTGGAGGCCGTGGTCGAAGCCAATGGCTATTTTAGTAAATAAATTTACTCTTTAATATTTCAAGATATATTTGTGTAATTTTGGTAAATATATCTGTTAAAATGAGATGTGAGTGTCATTTTATTTTTACGTAATTTAGACGACAATTTATTCATCGGAGCCTGTATGCCTGTGTGTGTGCATATATATATATATCAGATTGGATTAAAAAAAAAAAAAGTATGTATCAATATTGTGATTTTCTTTCATTATTTAATGATAATGTTATTAAGCTTATCAGACTATATGAAAAAAACTTACATAAAATATATAGACAACACTTATCTATATTATTTAATGAAACATGTATGAATGAAAAAATGCTGCCTAAATACACACAATATATATATATATATATATATATATATATATATATATATATATATATATATATATATACTTTAAGATATTACATCGAAAACACGTTAAAATCGTTATACGAGTACAGTTGTGTTGCGCATCGAAACACGACTACAATTGTGTAGCGATTTTGTCATGTTTTCGATGTAATATCCTAAAATGAAGAATATTGCTCTACTTTGTATTGAGCCCTCTTTTAAATTAAATGTTACGAACGTTGGAATTGTACTCTATTCGTTCTCATCATACCTGGATATACATATATATATATATATATATATATATATATATATATATGTGTGTGTGTGTGTGTGTGTGTGTGTGTGTGTGAGAGTGTATGTATATATGATAGTAGGGAAAACTGTTGTGACGCATGAAGAGCCGACAGGAATGTCTTCAGGCATTTCACAACGAAACATGTCAGTTTACTCACTGTCCAAGTCACTTTAAGTTGTATAAACTTTGCCAACTTTCTAAGTGTAGAGCGAACAATATCGCAAATAGACCGTATCGACATACACTGCATGCTTACTGTCAGTTTCACGCCAGAATTTTTATTTTTTACAGGACATTAATTCTTATTCTCTCTCTCTCTCTCTCCCCCCTCTCTCTCTATGCGGGCGTATGTATCTGCATGTTTGTCCAAGCTTGTTTAATTAAGTTAGTTTTACAAAGTCTTTACATTCACACTTTTATTACAATTCAGATTTCAGTCAGTGTGTTAATTGCCGTCAAATTTAAATATACATCTCTAATGAATATTTTACGATTCTATATTTCTCGAATAAAAAAACAACAACAAAAAGAAGCATTTGAATATGGCTGAAAAACATTTCATTTATTTTAATAATTTTGAACCTTATTCTATCCAGCAATGCGTTGAATCTGTTTCCTTCCGTTAGCATTTGTTTTTATAAAATTTTCCAAATGTGTTCTTTCTTTTGAAATAACCCTGTATATATATATATATATATATATATATATATATATATATATATATATATATATATATATATATATATATATATATATATATATGAAGAAATATACTCTTAAGTTATGGTATATTTATGGGAAAATGTGCTCACTATCAGAGATAGAGCGTGTGTAAATATAAAAATGAACATTGAAGTCAACGCTTAGAGGCGACAGGCTGTTTCATGCTAGATGCAATCGTCGTGGCCTGACGATTCCGTCTAGCATGAAACAGCCTTTCGCCTCTAAGTGTTAACTTCAATGTTCACTTTTATACATATATATATACATGTGTGTGTGTGTCGTGTTCCTTCAGGACGTGGGCGATCATGGCTCTCCTCAGTTTCCTGTTCTTTATAGCTCCAAGCCTTCTTTCCTCATTACATGCCCTTGAAATCTCACTTGTCTTTTTCTGATTCTAAGTATAGAATCGTTGTTCACATGTTCAGTCCATCATATTGTCAGCATCCTTCTGGAGAATCAAATTTCTGTTGCGTCAAGTCTCTTCTTCATTTGTGTTGATATTTTCCAGCATTCACTGCCATATAGGAGGACTGATATTACATAACAGTTCAGTACTTTTTTCTTTCTTTCTGTTGCTTCAAGTCTCTTCTTCATTCGTGTTGAGATTTTCCAGCATTCACTGCCATATAGGAGGACTGATATTACATAACAGTTCAGTACTCTTTTCTTTCTTTCTGTTGCTTCAAGTCTCTTCTTCATTTGTGTTGAGATTGTCCAGCATTCACTGCCATATACTAGGACTGATATTTCAAAACAGTTTAGTACTCGTTTCTTTGTTTCTAACGTTATTTTCTTGTTTATTAATGCTTTGCTTAGCTTTTAAAAAACATCTTTCCTTATCCCAAAGGACCTTCAGATTTCTGTGTCGTATTTTCCGTTCTCTGTTAAAACACATATTAGATATTTAAATTTTTGTACTTGTTTAAAATTGATATCCGCAATTTGTAATTCGCTCGTTGGTCTGTTTCTTTTGCTGATAATCATACATCTTCTCTTCTTACATTTGATGTTTTGTCCTTTCTTCTCACTTTCTTTTACCACATAAAGTGCTCTGACGAGCTATATTCCAGTTCTAACCTTCACGGCTAGGATTCGCCATGTTACACGCATTGAAGCGAACCACCCTTCTTCCCTCCATATTCTACAGGCGAGAAGATCCACTCAAGCAACTTCTTCTCGCGAACCACTGCTTTGTGGAACCAACTCCCAAGAGGATGTTTTTTCCGATGATTACAATCTTAGCCTGTTCAAGTCTAGGGTTTACCGTTATCTTCCCCACATATCCGCATAAACTGTGCTTCTTACTCTGTAACCCTCTACCTTGTACATGTGGCCTTGTTAGGGCCAGAAATAAAGACACACGAGAGGAATTGAGCTAAACATATATATTAACAGAAAAACAGTAATACAAACGAGAGTGTTACAGCAAGAATATTCGGTCCGACTATCAGAGCTGACTGCTGGAAGCTACACAACTCTAAAAGGCAGTACCTGCTCCTATTTATAGCTGGGAGAGTTCATGCGTGCATGGGTAAATTACCATAACACTACAGGCGAACATCACTGCAAAAAAAAGCAACAAACAAAAAACATTCTGCTTAGCTTTCTTTTTGTACCTCTTGCCTTTAATATGTCCTGTAGGCGTCAAATTCTCCAAGCCCTCTTTCCTCATTACATGCCCTAGAAATGTCAATTGTTTTTTTTTCTGATTCTAAGTTTAATTGTCCTTTTTGTTTCTATTTTCTCTAAAAATTCATCATTGTTCACAGGTTCGGTCCGTGATAATTCTCAGCATCCTTCTGCAGCATCTCATTTCTCTGTCTCTTACTCTGTAATCCCCTCTACCTCGAGTGGTTCCCGGGCCTTGTACAGGGTGAACCACGCTATAAAAAAAACATTCTATAGGAGTTGTTGTTTTCTTTCTGTATATGCTATCAACATTGTCTCATCTGCAAATCTAATATTGTTAAGATTGTTGCCGCCAATTGTAATGGGATTTTTAATTCTCTCGGGATTGCCAAAAAAATTGTAAAAGTGCGGAAAACAAACAAAAAAGAAAAGTGTATTTAAAATCAAAAGAAAAAAATATCTACACTTAGAGAATGTATCTAAAAGTGTTTCTTTTTATGAAAAGATCAGATAACAAAATATAGAATCAGGTATTTTTAAAACTGAATATCTGATTTAAGCTCCACTTTTAACATCTGATTTAGCCCACTCCCTTTTTGATTTTGTGGCGCCCTTCTGGTTTCATCTCGATTATGTTGGATTTATTTGCTTACAATAAAATAAATTAATGACGCTATTTATTTTAGTCTATAGCAGGAGAGTTAAATATTTTTCAGTTGGCGCTATATAGTCTATTATCATTATCTACTAAATAAAGATGTAAAGTGCCTAAAAAAAAAACATACTACGGGTTAACCCAAATCTTGGGTCAACCCGTAGTATATATACAGGCTGTCCCTCCAAAACTGACATCATATTGTAGACTAATAACATAGGCAATTCTCGCTCAAATGATCTCAAATTTGAGTAAAATCTAAGTGCGGACTTATCCCAATGAAAATCTACCAGGGAGATGGATCCGGCATGCCGGTAATAAAGGACACCACGTTCAGCTGACTTGACATCTAAGGGACTACGTGAAAAGACAGGTGTATATCCCCACCCCTCTTCCTTAGAGGAACACAACCAGAGAATCACCGAAGCCCTGGAGAATGTTACGAAAGACATGCTACATCGTGTTTGGCTGGAGCTGGACTAACTAAGGTTAATAAAGTTTATAATATAGAAAGAAAATAAGCTTAATAATGTTTATAATATAGGAAGAAAATAAGCTTAATAATGTTTATAATATAGGAAGAAAATAAGCTTAATAATGTTTATAATATAGAAAGAAAATAAGCTTAATAATGTTTATAATATAGAAAGAAAATAAGCTTAATAATGTTTATAATATAGAAAGAAAATAAGCTTAATAATGTTTATAATATAGAAAGAAAATAAGCTTAATAATGTTTATAATATAGAATAAAAATAAGTTTAATATAGGATAAATAAACGATAGGTATTTATTGCAATATTTAAGTGGTATGTACGGCAGAATTCTTTTCGTTATTGACTTTTCATTTTGTTTATACTTTGGGTGCATCTGGTTAGATTAAAATGAATGACACTTTTATTCTTGTCTATGTAAGTTTAATTGTTTATCTTATCTTTTTCTTATAATTCGTTATAACTAATTTTATTCGGTTGATTTGGGTTTATAATGAAATAAATTAATAAAATGTTTTGTGTTGCTTAGTGCAAAGAAGAAATTAGTTTAACTCTGTTGATCATGTTTATAGAAGCGTTAGTCCGTTGCATTACCACAGTATCAGTCACAGTTGCAATATAGTAAATCAACTTCCAACAATCAGGGTAAAATTTACAACTGCAATTTAATTACATTTTTAGGACAAAGTATGTGAATATGTGCAAGTTTATTTTTGTGAATGTATCTGTTCATTGATAACATTTCCATTCATTCAAATAATCGAACACTTGTCTGACAATAGAAAGTTCATAAATTTTTAGTAAAAATCAATATTTACAGTTTACAAGATAATGAAAGAAATTTCAAGCCTGTCGACTTAGAGAATATGATATATAGCTTCAGTTGTCGGTGAAGTTTTTCTTCAGATCTCTAGTTGCTTTGTTTATCACATTGTGAGTAGTGAGTGACTTGGCGTAGATTTGTGTTGACGGGCTTTTGGATTGGCGTTGGCTGAACTGGACCTGTTGCAAAGTCGTTTTTTTTATATTCTCATTCATGAGATACCCATTTGAAAGTTTTGAAATTACTCAAACCAACAAGCGATTGGTTGAAAATTCTGTTTTTAGAATGCGTGATTTGTTTTTTTATACGCCCGCAAATTTCTAATCTAGCTAATTTGATTCTTAAATTTTGAATATAACTGCATGTTCATTTTAACGGATACTTTATATATGTGAGGACGCCCACTTTGATGATTAAGACAAGAATTATACCTGTTGGTTTTTATATAGTGAAGTAGTAAAAAATAATTCTATTTAAGTCTATATTAAAGTTTCTTTTATGTATTATTTTAATTTTTAAGTATAGAACTGTTGTGGCCTTGTTAGGGCCAGAAATAAAAACACAAGAGAGGAACTGAGTTAAACAAATATATTAACAGAAACAGTAATACAAACATATACAAACGAGAGTGTTACAAGAAGAATGTTCGTTCCGCCTGTCAGAGCTGACTGCTGGAAAATTCCCTCTCCAAAAAGCAGTACCTGCTCCTATTTATAGCTGGTAGAGTCCATGCGTGCGTGGGTAAATTACCATAACAAAGAACAGAGTTTTTCTCAAATATTTTTAATTTTTTATATTTTATGTATGATTTTCGCTAATGTGACTACATCATTATTATATGGAGCATATATCATAAATTAAACCAAATTGTTACTTTTCATGTAAACCGTATTGTACTTATATATATATAATAGAACATAGAGGTGACCCCATAGCCACGCCGTCACTCAGTATGTAAATATTGCCATGATGAGCGTACAAAAATACTGTAATAAGATAAAAATTTCGATGGAATTATTGCTTTAATATTGGGTGAGACTGAAAAGAATTTCATATATTTTGTATTGTATCTATAGTTTGTTTTGTTTTTGTTTTTTTTACGAGGATTTTCAACATCTAATGAAGCAAAGATACCGTGATTAGATTTTATGACAGCAATATTTAAAGAAATCAATTAGCAGAATTAACACTATATTTATTTTGTTACGGTAGCACCTGTTGGTTTATAGTATTTGATAACTGATAGGTGAAAGTAAGAATTTCTTAAATGATAGGACGTAAAGGTGAACCACATTTATGGGCTTTACATTACCACACACATACCCACAATTTTGCTTAATGGATACGTTTTCAGTGTTATTAGCTGTAATAAGTTTACTAGAATGTTTTTTGTGGAAACCAGTAATGATTTTATTTAGTTCTTAATAAATAGTTTTGTTATCAAGAACAGAATCTATTTTAATAGTCCCGTTGACAAATAACAAAAATCAACTTTTCGAATTATTTTTTTATCTGTCTATATTTCCGAGATGAGGTACTGTAATTATTTAGACTATAAACATTGTTCGGACTGTTGTGCTCATATTCGTTGCCATATTCACCACGTTTCAGTTAGGCCACAAAAATCTCCTAAGCTGGCCAAGCATAGGAATGAATACAATATGATAACCAGAGAAAAACAACAATAACAACAAAATTTAATATGAGCTCTGGTTAAAAACGGTAAAAGAGACATTAGGTTTATAAGTCCCAGAAATTCATACGATGATGCCCTCAAGGACGCAAGGCTGAATCCAGTGATTTGACCCAAAGAGTTGTGAGTTCACTACCTAACTACAACAGAGGTGACCAAAAAAAATTAAAGAGTTGAATTAAAAGGAGATATACTGAGACATCTGGAAGAGGTATGACACTTGGAACTAGAACAATCTACCCTGGTGGATGAAATAAAGGGTCCAGTTCGAAATTTCAATTACCTAAAGAAGGCCGGGACGTACGAAGATGAGAACAACAGTCCGAACAAAGTAAATAGTGTAAATATTTCTTTGTTATTTCTAAACTCTTTATAAGCTGTTTAATGTCAGATTTGAGCTCGTTTGATACTATACTATTTACCTTTTATGCTTTCAGTTTTAAACAAAGCTAATAATCCGGTGTGAATTGTGATTTGTAACTGTAGAATGTTTTTATAAATGTAGTATCACAATTTCTGTTTTTATTTGATATTGGTCTCAAAATCAGAGAATGAATGTCAGGTCCAGTAGAGTAGCTAGAAGCAATCGAGGGGGCGCTCCGCCCCGATCGACATTTTTATGGGGTCGGAAACTTTGGGTTTGCTGTATAAGCCTGTATAGGTTGCATTGATATAAAAGTCGTTTTAATGTCTGGACACTACTCACAGTTGAAGGATATTTTTGATATGGCATATGTATTTAAGCGATAGTTATCTGAGCCTAACAATAAGTATTATTCAGTGATGTATTCAGAGTTGTTTCATCATTGTTAACAATGAAAAACCCGTGAACGAACCAGGGCGCGTTCTTTTAATGCCGTTAGGCTACAAACAGAATACCTGGGAAAAAAAGCGAAAGTGACCCTACACAGAGTTTCCCTACTCATATCGGAGGATCATCTAGTCTTTTTCGTTTCGAATTTTGGGGACGTCTCGGATATCTCGCCCATTAAAAGTAAGGCAGGAATAGCCAAAGGCAATTTTTAAATCGCAATTACCTTAAACAGAAAACAATTTATGGAAATGCCTAACACATTAATATGTGAAGGAAGACTAATTTCCATCTTTGTTGAGGGCCGTTGACCACTTTGTTGGACTTGTGGGGCCGCGGGCATTTGTTGAAAGCTTGCCCGGGACAAAATCCAGAACCACAACCCAAAAAGAAAAGTGAGGAAAAATCGACAACAGCACAGACAACAGCACAGACAATAACAAAAGCAGTAAAGAAAACCGGGGAGAGTGGACGGAGGTAGTAAAGAAGAGAACCTAACTGACCATCACTTCCATTCAGCAGCAGCAGAATGAGAAGGCCCAACTTGAGCAGGAGGACCAGCAAGGGGACCAAAATACAGTAGAGGAGTAAATGGAGGAGATGCTTCCATCTCTGTCTTCATCACTGGGAGAGAGGAAGTGGAAGAAAAAAGAGGAAAAAATAACTAAAAAGATGGAGGTTGTCCTTGAAGGGTAGAGCTGAGGCGTGTGCCACTTACGTCTTTCCTCTGATCCTTTACCGCTTGGCTGTCCGTCCACTTTTCAAGGACCGTGGGTAGGCGATCGAGCGCTTGTTGTCCACCCTCTTGTGGGGTGGGCGCAAGCAGAAGATCCGTATGTGTCATGGGGGGCTAGGATTGCTACACTTGGTGAGTCATCGATACGCCTCGATGTTGGCTTTCCTACGCTGCGTTTTGACAGAGGATTCGATTTTGGTGGGGAGTGTTCCTAGCCTTACTATCACTCCTCCCATTTTCTGGGCTAAGCACCGTCGTAAGTCCGGGAAATTGTCGACTTTCCTTAATGGTATTACTTAATGGTATGCATCCGGCATTAAGGTATACTATGGAAATTGAGACTAATTCCACTATATATTTTTTGGATGTTTTGGTAACTAAAACAACATCCCGTTACATTACATCAATCTATCGTAGACCAACCTTTACAGGACTTTACACACACACACACACACACACACACACACACACACACACGCACACACACACACACACATATATATATATGAAGGATGGGATGTATTTTTTTATTTTTAATCCGACATATTTTTATTACTTAAACGTTATTTTTAGTGGATTCTCGCATTTGAATAGACGCTCCGTTTATTTATTAAACAGTATATTTATTTATTTTCGTCCATACTTTATACAGTCTTACTGCTTGAAGCTAACGTGAGAAACAATGTGCCTCGTTGGTGGACTAAAATGACATCTGTAAATTCATTAAGATATTCGTATGACAGAAAATGCAAGAAGCATCCAACGTTGCCGCATCTGTGCAAGAGGATGTAAGTCGATAGCAGGGCTGAAAAGCCACATCGGCCCTGGCGATATTTGAAGATCAATCAAACGATCGCTGTTGAATTGCAATTGAATTGCAAATATTGTGTATACCCTGGCGTGTAGTCGAGGGAATGACTACTGCAGGTTCCGTCTAGGAAACTCTAGAGTCGGAATGCTGAAGGTAACACCACCCAGCTAAGTTACAAACTTTACACACACACACACACACACACACACACACACACACACACACACACACACACACACACACACACACATACACACACACACACACACACATGAAGGATGGGATGTATTTTTTTTATTTTTAATCCGACAGATTTTTATTACTTAAACCTTATTTTTAGTGGATTCTCGGATTTGAATAGACGCTCCGTTTATTTATTAAACAGTATATTTATTTATTTATTTTCGTCTAATTTATTTTCGAGAAATCTTATTAGAGAAAAATATGCGTTCTCAGGCAGAATCCGAACCAGCGTTCCCTAAGGGAAACCCTTATTGGATGTCATGTGCTTTGACCTCTCGGCTACAGAGTGCGCCGATGATCAAGCATACAGAGAGAGAGAGAGAGAGAGAGAGAGAGAGAGAGAGAGATGGGCGCATGGCTTCACGCACACAAGCTCACACACGAACACAAAAATACAGGAAAAACTTACACCAATGTTAAATGTATATAAAAAGGAAAAAATTGAAAAAAGTATAGCGGTAAATTGCTGATATCCCCTGAAGAGTGGACGGACAGGTCCGCCTACGAAACTCTTGAGTCGGAATGCTGAAGGTAACTTTTACTCACATTAATCCTATACATATATATATATATATATATATATATATATATATATATATATGATTTATTCTAATATATTTCTCTAGCTGTTATTCGTATTCTACCAAACACTACACATGAACATGGAGTTGACAGCCGCCTCTCCTCCACTACCCATGTCTTCAATAATATAAATATCCAGAAAATAAACTTCCTGTTACCTGTTTTTTAAAAAAATATTATCTGGATTAATTTAAACCATTTTGTAAAATTAAACTATTTGTAATTTCTGTCTGATGGGACAAATATTAAAAACTTGTCGAAATACATTACAATTTATAATCGACTTTTCGATGATGCGTTAAGATTTTCCTTTGATGTCTACCATATTGCTCTGTATGCTATACATTGGGCTCTCTTTATGGATATCTTTTTCATATTTATATAAAAAAGATCTATTTGGACTATCCTTTCCACTTACGGATTTGATATTATCTATCTATCTATCTATCTATCTATCTATATATATATATATATATATATATATATATATATATATATATATATATATATATATATTCTATTTATACGTTCCATATCCTATGATATATATATATATATATATATATATATATATATATATATATATATATATATATATATATATATATATATATATAAACTTGTGGAGCGTGCAGGCGCAACGCTAAGGTTTAATTTTTGAAAATTTAAGTGAGAGCGTTTTTACTAATATGGCAATTTAAGAATTTTTTCGTTTTAGGAGTTTATCAGTCAACCTGGCATGAAATAAATAGTATAATAATATTTTTTCATCTCATATGCTATCTGAACGTTACCAAAACCAAAATAGTTTCCATGTCTGATGATGACTGGAGGAACCGTCGAAAGTACTTGAATATTTAAGGAAGACCTAATACAGTTTATTAAACAAGGATCATCACATTCTTCGAGTGGTTAGTGGGTTAATTCTTCTTTAAAATTTGGTTAACGAAGTGAATTCGCCATTTTATATCATTAACTTTACTAATTTAATTTTTGTATGAATGATTCATTGTAATATAAATTTAACTGCATCACATATTTGATTTAAAAGAACTGATCCGACGTGCAAATTTTCGGGAAAACAACTGAGACATTGCTCTACTTGTTGAACTATTTAGTTCAAGCCACGTCGACTGATAAACGCCTACAAGAAAAAATTTCTTAAATTGCCATACTAGTAAAAAAAAACGCTCTCACTCACACACATATATATATATATATATATATATATATATATATATATATATATATATATATATATATATATATATATGCTCACACACACACATTACAGTTCAAAAGTTCTACACTACTTGTTGAACTATTTAGTTCAAGCCACGTCGACTGATAAACGCCTACAAGAAAAAATTTCTTAAATTGCCATACTAGTAAAAAAAAACGCTCTCACTCACACACATATATATATATATATATATATATATATATATATATATATATATATATGCTCACACACACACACACATTACAGTTCAAAAGTTCTACACTACTTGTTGAACTATTTAGTTCAAGCCACGTCGACTAATAAACGCCTACAACAACAAAATTCTTAAATTGCCATATTAGTAAAAAAAAACGCTCTCACTCATATATATATATATATATATATATATATATATATATATACGCACACACACACACACATTACAGTTCAAAAGTTAGATGCACTCCCTAGAAATTTTTAGATCATAGTATAAAATCTAATCTTATGCATCTATTCAAGGTTTTAAGTAATGAGCATATTAGAAATAGTTATATATAACTTTCATTTATCTATGTTTACTAAAATGTCCCAATTTTCAATTGCTATGGACCGACGAATCAAAATTCCAATTGCTTGGGTCAAACAGAAGAATTTTTGTCCGTCGAATGAATGCTTGGTGAAAAGGCAAGTGAATCAAAGGTGGTGCCAGCAGTGAAACATGGAGGATGATCAGTGAATGACGTGGAGGTGTTTTGGAGGGATGGGGTCTGGAAATTTAACACAAGTAATGGGTATTATGCGAAGGAAAGAATGCCATGTCTTACAAATGCACGCGATTCCAAATGGATTGCTAATAGGAAAAAAGGCTTATTTTTCATCAAGATAATGACCCTAAACATAGCTCAAGGTTATGCCAAAACTATTTAGAAGCAAAAGAAAAAAATGGTGTCTTAGAAATAATGAAGTGCCTTCCTCCAGATCTTTCACCCATTGAATTATCATGGAATGAACTTGACAGAAGAGTGAAACCTTTCCATGCAAAAAATGACAAAGAGTTCTTAGAGTCATTGAAAAAAGAATGGAATTAATTATCAAACTCATACTTTGAGAAACTTTTGCGACGAATGCCAAAGATGTGTGCTGCAGTAATCAAGGCTAAAGGAGGATATTTTGACGAGAGCAAAATTTAATCATAAAAGTCTTTTTCTTTTAGTCGAAACAAAATTTCGAATAAAAAAAACATGTCTCACTTTTTTTTAACCATGTATAATATTTTTTTTTATTTAAATTACAGAACAACTACTTTTTGAGCCAATGTAAAAAATTACCAGGG
>OZ038509.1:38770161-38817661 GCA_964036315.1 Acanthosepion esculentum | reverse complement strand
TATATATATATATATATATATATTTAATAAATAAAGCCACTAACACATAAGAGGTTACTGGATGAGGAAGAATTATAAACAGAGACATTACTAAAGATCGAGAACAAAAGAAGAGTAATCAGGAGGACAGTAGATAGCGATTGAGATGGCATTTAAATTTTTTCAGATTAAAGTTGGCTGTAAAGCATGGAGCCGGAAGGGAGTTCCACAAGTAAGAAGTGCGAGAAAAGAATCTCTTAGCATAGAACTTACGGTTACATGTCACCAACTCTCCTGTAAATTAATAAGATCTCGGCGCTTTAATTCAAAAAGTCTAGGTGCCATAGCGAAGATCTGATCCAAACAATGAAAGTATTTATAGGAAAGGTACAGAGAAAGGTACGGCGATTGGAAAATGACTGAATCCGAGCTGCCAGATCAGGACCAATAATATTACTGATTCTTCTTCGGATTTTATCAAGCAGCTGTAGATATATAGCAGGGGCACCGGACTATATGTGGCGACAATATTCTAAGCATGGGCGAATGGTAGACTTATAGATATGTAAGAAAAATTCCTTACCTAGTACGACACAGTGAACAAACTTTCCTATCAGCTGACCTAACAATGGATTCAATATAGTCTTTCCACTTCATGTCCGCCGAGAACGTTAACCCGAGAAGGCGCAACGAGTCACTCTTTTGGAGGTTAGCATCAGCCATAATATTAAAGGAAATATTTTCTCCCTCAGGGAAAAAAAATTGCCGAAATTTGTCACAATCCTTATCATCTTATGTAATATAAATCTTCCTATATGGCAGGATACTTGAGGTAACAGAAACAAAGAAAAGATTGCTGAAATGCTATGTAATATCAATCCTCCTATATAGCAGTGAATACTAAACAATTTCCACACAGATGAAGAAGAGACTTGAGCAAACAGAAACATGGTTCTACAGAATGATCCTAAGAATACCATGGACGAAGTATGTAGGTAAGGAGGAAGTTTTAAAGGGAAATAAAAACAAAAAGAACATTTCTAATTAGAATCAGAAAGAGACAGTTGAAATTTTGGGCACAAGAGGGCTTGTAGAATTTGACACTCACAAGGACGTATTGAAGACAAGAAAGACAGAGGGAAACAGCGAATAACCTACCTAATGAGCTTGTTTAAATGGATGACAAATCAGATAGTAGGAGGGATAGTAAAGAGACAAACATTACTAAGATCTACAAAGAACAGGATGTTGTGGAAAGCCATGTCCAGAATGAACACGGCACATAGAAGTCGTCGTATCGGCTATTTTGCTAATGAATCGAACGCGTGATCAACGACGAAGTTTTAGAGAAAACAAAAACAAAAAGGACACTTATACTTAACACCAGGGCGAGACAGTTAACATTTCTAAGCTAAATAACGAGGAAAGAAAGCTTGGGAAATTTAACACTCACGTGACATATTGAAGGTAAGAGGGGCGGAGGAAATCAGTGAATAGATTGCGTAAATGGTTGGCAAAACAGGGATTAGGAGAGATGCCAAAAAGATAAACTTTACTGAGGGCTACAAAGGAAATTGTGGAAAGCCATGATCGCCCACGCCGAGAAGAGCACATAGAAGAAGTCCTATCGGCCATTTTCTTACTTCAGTGCCTGATACAAGGGGTAGGTGTATTAACAACTAGAGGATCGGTATTTTTCTCAGTATGCATACAATGGTGGAATCTTAATAAAATGGGTGATCGGAAAATCATTTACAGTGTCAATAATTTAGAATTAAAAATATCATTAAGTTTTTCAAAAAATAGAGCAATCAAAAATAAAAAGAAACATTTTAAAAATAATTCCATTTAATTTTAAATAAGTCCTGAAAAATTAATAGGACTTCATGGTAAACAATATTTTTTTAATAAAATTTCTCTTTTTCCTTTTTAACAACAAAGAATAAATTCTTAGGGTTTCATATTCTTGAGCATGCAGCATATAGCTGGTCATGCGCAAATATGTCTTTCTGGAGCCAAATTACAACTTTTGGAAGCATTTAGCATTGTGATTTGTCCATAGTTCTCGCAAATGCAGGGCGAACTGATAGTGGATTATTCTTTAAAAAATGGTGTTTGCAAAACACCTAAAAAGTAGACAAAATCGAGTTGTCTTCACTCGAAAACTGATTTCAGCTTGGTTAGGCAGCTTATGTAAATTATATTTTAAAAAAATGTAATACTGTATTTGCACCCCCTTACCTGCTTACATTTTTCCCTAAAAATTGGTTTCGATAGCTCAATGTATGGCTATTTTAGAGGGTGTAAGGGACGTACTAACAGATGTCACAGAATTTGATATATATAGATGTAAGCTCATTTTTAGCGAATCTGTGTATATATATATATATATATATATATATATATATATATATATATATATATATATATATATATATATATCCTTCATTTAAAAGAAATATTTTTGTAACCCCACCCCGCCCTCCAAAAGTTTGTTTTCATATGCAAAGGTCAGTAAGTTCAATTTCTCTGTAAAAGTCAGGATTCGATTTGACACGTTATGTATCAATAACAGGAATAACCCCCACCCGCCACTCTAAATCGATAGCAATCAATATTTTACGATTTTGGCTATTGTCGTAGACAGAGAAAGGTCTCAAAAATGCTAATGTATAAAATTATTTCTCTGGAAATTTTTCCCTATTTTTTAAGCGTGGACCGGTCTATTTAAGTAGCTCCATAAACTCGAAATTATAAATTACAGTGTAACCCGGATATAAGAGAGTTGTCGGGACCGGATAAGAAGTATCTTATATCCGGGTTTCTCTTATATCCGGGTTTGGTCTATTATATATACATTAACACAGGCTCTAATGTCGGACCAGATAAAATCTCTCTTATATCCGGGTTTCTCTTATATCCGGGTATCTTATATCCGGGTTACACTGTATTTCCCTCCAAATCTTTCCTTATTTTTCATACGTGGACCAGTCTGATTATGTAGAGCCATAAACTCGAAATTATAAATTATTTCCCTTGCAAAGTTTTCACTATTTTTTAAGCGTAAACCAGTCTGTTTAAGTGGCGCCATAAACTCGAAATTATAAATTATTTCCCTCCAATTTTAACCTATTTTTTATGCGTGGAGCGGTATATTTAAGTAGCGCCATAAACTCGAAATTATAAAATTTATAAATAAATAAACGACGCCCCTGATCACTTCGATTGGGCACCTAAGCGAAATTGACTCACAGAAATTGGCCGATGTTGAATCGCAGATGACTTGGTACAGTTATTTCCGTGTCGAGCGTGAATTGTATACGGTTCTAATGACAATTATCCGTAAATTTTTTTCCAGGCAGTCGGAAAGATTGCTGAACGAATGAAATGCTAGTCATCGCTGATTTTATTCGTCGGTCTTTCAGGTCTCCCAGATTGTTTGCCGATAAAATAAATACCGTCTTTTATTCATGTGTGCACTCAACTGTGTTAAGAAATTTTATTAGTGATTGTCGGATAGTTGGTTTTGGGGCTTGAACTGCACTACAAAGTCATCAGTATTTGGCGGGGGTAGAGCAATCGTGCGTCTTTGTTCTTCTTAGCGTCTCTACTCCACAACACATTTCTTTTTTCTTTTTCTTTTTTGTTGTATACAACACCAATTTTTTACTAAAACAAAGAAAATATCGAAAATATGGTGGACTGTAATTAAAGAAATACCACTCATCAGCCAGCATCGAGTGATGGAACAAACGAATGAATTTCACCGCTAAAAAAAATTCAGAAACTTAGCAGGTCTGTTTGAGATGAGTCAAGCCTCTCCTTGGCATGCGCATAGCCTCAGCTTCAGGTGTGTCGTGGAAATATGAATTAGACATTGTTATAAGTATTGCGTTTAATTGTGTGTGCGTATGTGTGTGTGTGTGTGTAAGTAAGATTATGGAAGTTAGGTAGGCGCACGCAAATGTATCGAATACAGACGTTTCATTCCGGATATAATGGTAGTCTATTGTAAACTTGAATTTTGTCATGGTATATATATTTAGTAATAAGTTATTATTATGGGTTGTCGTTTTATGTCACCGAAGTGAGGAAGGAATGGCTAAAGTTCATTCTTTCTTTCTTTCTTTCTTTTTTTTAATAAAGTTATCTTTTGTGTTCCAAAATCGGGCGTCACCATTATTGTACGTAAATTATGGTTCATATCTATCTATCTATCTATCTATCTATCTATCTATCTATCTATCTATCCCCAGACACACACACATGTATGTACGTACGTATACATACACATATATATATATATATATATATATACATATATATATATATATATACGTACATATATATATATATATATGTATACGTATATACATATATATATATATATATATATACGTACATATATATATATATACAGTGTAACCCGGATATAAGAGAGTTGTCGGGACCGGGAAAGTCTCTTATATCCGGGTTTCTCTTATATCCGGGTTTGGTCTATTTTGTTTAGGTAAGTATGGCTCTAATTTGGGATCAGATAACATCTCTCTTATATCCGGGTCTCTTATATCCGGGTTAAACTATATATATATATACGTACATATATATATATACGTATATATATATATATATACGTATATATATATATACGTATATATATATATATATATATATATATATATACGTACATATATATATATATACGTACATATATATATATACGTACATATATATATATATATACGTACATATATATATATATATGTATATATATATATATATATATATATATGTACATATATATACGTACATATATATATATATATATATACGTACATATATATATATATATGCGTACATATATATATATATATATATACGTACATATATATATATATATACGTACATATATATATATATACGTACATATATATATATACGTACATATATATATATATATATTCGTACATATATATATATACGTACATATATATATATATATATATACGTACATATATATATATATATACGTACATATATATATATATATGTACATATATATATATATATATACGTACATATATATATATATATATATATACGTACATATATATATATACATATATATATATATATACGTACATATATATATATGAGAATGGTATGTGAATGTCAATATCTTTATCCAGAATTAAAATATTTTAAGAGATATTTATTTCGTCGATTACAAGCTAACATAAGTTCATTTCGTTTATTAAGTAGAGTTCGGTCAATAATATTTTTGAGGAAGAATCTTTTTTTTTCCAGCAAACACAGATTGTATCGGTCGCCGAGGCCAGAAAAGGGTGTACTTTTGGCGACAAAATTCCAGTTTACTATCGGTGTGTAATCATCTGTTTTAATATCACAGAAACATTTTGAGAGTGCCTTAGCATTTGCATATTGCTTAATGTTAAGAGTCATTTCATGGTGATAAAATCTTGTTTTCCAGATGTTGTCTCACCATTATTTTCAATGCTCGCCTTACAGATGACGCCTTTATACATACATTTATGGTTCATCGGACAGTTAATGCTTTTCGACAGTTACACTTTTTTCTGTGTTAATATTGTTATTGGTGTTGCTTAAGTATGTCGCAGTTAGCTCCTCCTCAGTTCTTTAATCCTTCAACAGGGGTCTCTCTTCCCTGGCTATAAATACTGGCTGACCCTTCTCTCTCTCTTTTTCGACTTAGGCCTTGGGCTGCTACCTCGCGCGGAGGCGAGGTAAAATCTCTCTTTTTCCACTTAGGCCAATATGTGACCTCTCACAGTTACAGCGTTTCCCAAATTCCGGGAACGCGCTAAGAACAATACACGTACGCACGAACACTTACAACACACACACAATTTCTCCATACAAACACTATGTAACTTTTCATGTCTTTGTGTATTAATATATATTTGCTTACCCATATATATTAGTCTTGTTTGTTTTCTTTGTCTTCTTTGGACTTAATTATAGCCCAACATTCCCATGTAACTGGATCGGCTAGCAGGAAATTTTAACCCACAGATATCTCTTCACATCTTCACCCCGCACGGTCCGCTACAAGTATTTGTTTAAAGTTACGTTATTACGCTGTGCTATATGTCCCTCAAGGTTTCTAGTGCAGCTGAAACTAATCTTAATATTGTTCTTATTGAAGATTTTGTTGAGTAAAGGATTATGGCTGAAATGTTTGTGGATTAAATTTAGGAAAATGCTACCGATGTTGGTTTTGACATTACAGTTAGAAGGTGGGTTGAACCAATTTATGTTGCGTTTTATATGCTTACGTTTATTATTGGTATTTACGTTTATTATTAGCATTCTTACTAATGTTTGGAATGTATTCTAGTTTAACTTTGTGTTTCCGTTTATTTAGTGCATCGACATATTTAGTTTTATATTTGTAAAAAATAATTTTGTTGCTTGAGTTAGTTGAGAGTCTGTGTTGTACAGATTTATGCAAGTTATTTAAAATTCCAGGTGCGTGGTTGGATTTCTTGATAATGTATGTATGGTTATAAAGCTCTTTAGTATAAGGCATGTGTACTCCTCTGGATAGACCAGAAGTAGTATCCAGAATATTGATCACTTTGGCTTTGGTATTAGTGGTGATATTAAGTCTGTGATCCGTGAAGAATTTGAAGAGTTGTTTCCTAAATCAGTCTGTTTGTTGTGGATTGGTGTTACGTAGGAGAATAACTCTGTCGTCTCTGTATATATATATATATATATATATATATATATATATATATATATATATATATATATATATATATATATATAATGGCAGCATATCTTTATTAAGTTGTTTGGTTGGATACAAGACATGTTATTTTAAATTCACGGATCAGTTTTCTTAGTGCTGTTATAAAACCGATTAAGAAGACTCCATTAATTTTCTGTCTTAGCAATTCATCTCTGAAGATTATCTTGGATGATATTGAAAATAATTTGGAAAATAAAAGAAATAATATTGAAAATAATTTGGAAAATAAAAGAAATAACAAAAACTACGGTGACTTCCTTAATCGGTTTTTTAACAGCACTAAGAAATTGATCCTTGACGTGCTCTCGACAGACTGAGCGATAGTAAAATGAAAATTCCTCTCGTCATAGACTTCTCGAATTTAAAAAAAATATCTGCTCAGTTTCGTATCCAAACATAAACAAACCAATGGTCTAAAGAGATAAAATCTGTCGGATCAATAAATAAAAATCCATTAGGATTTATATATATATATATATATATATATATATATATATATATATATATATATTGCCTGACGATTGCACTAGCATGAAACAGACTGTTGCTGACTTCTATGTTCACTTTTATATATATATATATATATATATATATATATATATATTAGGGGTCTCGGCTCTCGCTTTTGAAACATGAGAACTCTCATGTAGCGAAGGAATCATATTTTTAAAACAAAATATATATATATATATATATATATATATATATATATATATATATATATATATATATATATACGATGTTAAGTCAGAAATTATCCGCACTTTCGCTATAACATATCTTTACGTTTGTCACAATGCATTTTACTCATGTATGCTTATAGATGGTACTATTGTGGTCACGTGAGCGAAGTTTGAGCTTGCTCTGCCCAGTTTTCTTGCTACTGTTGCAGTGAAAATATAACCGCTCCGCTAGCAGTGTGCACCAATGAGTAACGAAGAGCGGTGATCCTACTTTTCTGGTCGGAAGGTGTGCCAGGGGCTAAAATTCATCTGAGATTTTGGGGAGCGAAGGAGAAGAGATAACGTCAAATCTCTTACCTCGTATGTTGTGAAAGGCGCATACAATAAGCAAAAGATTCTTACTCTGGCGTGAATTTTGAAAGACATTTACATCTATGTCATAAAAAATAATACTAGCACAGAATACATTTACAAAACAAGTTTGCACAAATTTTCCTTTGTGCACTCAACACTTAGGCAAGATAACAAGTTCTAATTACAATATGACTGTGGAGCTCATAAGAAATTATAATTATTCTCAACAAAAAGTTCACTTCGATTCATTCGACTGTCGAAATGAGTTGAGAAGAATGGTAAATTCACAGGCGTCGCTGGGTTTTTAGTTTGTTTAGACAACATTTCAGTTTTATAAACTGAGATGACATAAATCTTGTATTTTCCGCCAAAATCAGATTTAATTTTGTGAGACTGTTGGGATTAAAAACTGGGTGTTAAAATAATTAAGGACTTAGAGACAGAGTGTAAAATTAAAAAAATGCACTTGAGGGTAAATATAAGAAAAACTTTGAAGTTGGGATTAAAAACGTGGTGTAAAAAAAAAATAGATAGATATATAGATAGATAATGAAAGGACTGAGATAGATAGATAGATAGATAGATAGATAGATAGATAGATAGATACTGAAAGGACTGAGATAGATAGATAGATACTGAAAGGACTGACATAGATAGATAGATACTGAAAGGACTGACATAGATAGATAGATAGATAGATAGATAGATACTGAAAGGACTGACATAGATAGATAGATAGATAGATAGATAGATAGATAGATAGATAGATAGATAGATAGATAGATAGATAGATAGATACTGAAAGGACTGAGATAGATAGATAGATAGATAGATACTGAAAGGACTGAGATAGATAGATAGATAGATAGATAGATAGATAGATAGATAGATAGATAAATAGATAGATAGATAGATAGATACTGAAAGCACTGAGATAGATAGATAGATAGATAGATAGATAGATAGATAGATAGATAGATAGATAGATAGATAGATAGATAGATAATGAAAGGACTGAGATAGATAGATAGATACTGACAGGACTGAGATAGATAGATAGATACTGACAGGACTGAGATAGATAGATAGATAGATAGATAGATAGATAGATAGATAGATAGATAGATAGATAGATAGATAGATACTGAAAGGACTGAGATAGATAGATAGATACTGACAGGACTGAGATAGATAGATAGATACTGAAAGGACTGAGATAGATAGATAGATAGATAGATAGATAGATAGATAGATAGATAGATAGATAGATAGATAGATAGATAGATAGATACTGAAAGGGCAGAGATAGATAGATAGATAGATAATGAAAGGACTGAGATAGATAGATAGATAGATAGATAGATAGATAGATAGATAGATAGATAGATAGATAATGAAAGGCCTGAGATAGATAGATAGATAGATAGATAGATAGATAGATAGATAGATAGATAGATAGATAGATAGATAGATACTGAAAGGACTGAGATAGATAGATAGATAGATAGATAGATAGATAGATAGATAGATAGATAGATAGATAGATAGATAGATAGATAATGAAAGGCCTGAGATAGATAGATAGATAGATAGATAGATAGATAGATAGATAGATAGATAGATAGATAATGAAAGGCCTGAGATAGATAGATAGATAGATAGATAGATAGATAGATAGATAGATAGATAGATAGATAGATACTGAAAGGGCAGAGATAGATAGATAGATAGATAGATAGATAGATAATGAAAGGACTGAGATAGATAGATAGATAGATAGATAGATAGATAGATAGATAGATAGATAGATAATGAAAGGCCTGAGATAGATAGATAGATAGATAGATAGATAGATAGATAGATAGATTGATAGATAGATAGATAATGAAAGGCCTGAGATAGATAGATAGATAGATAGATAGATAGATAGATAGATAGATAGATAGATAGATAGATAGATACTGAAAGGACTGAGATAGATAGATAGATAGATAGATAGATAGATAGATACTGAAAGGACTGAGATAGATAGATAGATAGATAGATAGATAGATAGATAGATAGATAGATAGATAGATAGATAGATACTGAAAGGACTGAGATAGATAGATAGATAGATAGATAGATAGATAGATAGATAGATAGATAGATAGATAGATACTGAAAGGACTGAGATAGATAGATAGATAGATAGATACTGAAAGGACTGAGATAGATAGATAGATAGATAGATAGATAGATAGATAGATAGATAGATAGATAGATAGATAGATAGATACTGAAAGCACTGAGATAGATAGATAGATAGATAGATAGATAGATAGATAGATAGATAGATAGATAGATAGATAGATAGATAATGAAAGGACTGAGATAGATAGATAGATACTGACAGGACTGAGATAGATAGATAGATAGATAGATAGATAGATAGATAGATAGATAGATAGATAGATAGATAGATAGATAGATACTGAAAGGACTGAGATAGATAGATAGATACTGACAGGACTGAGATAGATAGATAGATACTGAAAGGACTGAGATAGATAGATAGATAGATAGATAGATAGATAGATAGATAGATAGATAGATAGATACTGAAAGGGCAGAGATAGATAGATAGATAGATAATGAAAGGACTGAGATAGATAGATAGATAGATAGATAGATAGATAGATAGATAGATAGATAGATAGATAGATAGATAATGAAAGGCCTGAGATAGATAGATAGATAGATAGATAGATAGATAGATAGATAGATAGATAGATAGATAGATAGATAATGAAAGGCCTGAGATAGATAGATAGATAGATAGATAGATATATACTGAAAGGACTGAGATAGATAGATAGATAGATAGATAGATAGATAGATAGATAGATAGATAGATAGATAGATAGATAGATAGATACTGAAAGGACTGAGATAGATAGATAGATAGATAGATAGATAGATAGATAGATAGATAGATAGATACTGAAAGGGCAGAGATAGATAGATAGATAGATAGATAATGAAAGGACTGAGATAGATAGATAGATAGATAGATAGATAGATAGATAGATAGATAGATAGATAGATAGATAATGAAAGGCCTGAGATAGATAGATAGATAGATAGATAGATAGATAGATAGATAGATAATGAAAGGCCTGAGATAGATAGATAGATAGATAGATAGATAGATAGATAGATAGATAGATAGATAGATAGATAGATAGATACTGAAAGGGCAGAGATAGATAGATAGATAGATAGATAGATAGATAGATAGATAGATAGATAATGAAAGGACTGAGATAGATAGATAGATAGATAGATAGATAGATAGATAGATAGATAGATAGATAATGAAAGGCCTGAGATAGATAGATAGATAGATAGATAGATAGATAGATAGATAGATAGATAGATAGATAGATAGATAATGAAAGGCCTGAGATAGATAGATAGATAGATAGATAGATAGATAGATAGATAGATAGATAGATAGATAGATAGATAATGAAAGGCCTGAGATAGATAGATAGATAGATAGATAGATAGATAGATAGATAGATATATACTGAAAGGACTGAGATAGATAGATAGATAGATAGATAGATAGATAGATAGATAGATAGATACTGAAAGGACTGAGATAGATAGATAGATAGATAGATAGATAGATAGATAGATAGATAGATAGATAGATAGATACTGAAAGGACTGAGATAGATAGATAGATAGATAGATAGATAGATAGATAGATAGATAGATAGATAGATAGATAGATAGATAGATAGATAGATACTGAAAGGACTGAGATAGATAGATAGATAGATAGATAGATAGATAGATAGATAGATAGATAGATACTGAAAGGACTGAGATAGATAGATAGATAGATAGATAGATAGATAGATAGATAGATAGATAGATAGATAGATAGATAGATAGATAGATAGATACTGAAAGGACTGAGATAGATAGATAGATAGATAGATGGTAAAGAACTGATATAAATAGCAATGAACAGATGGAGATAAAATGATATGTATATATATGAACAGATGGAGATAGGTAACCAGCGAGATACTCAAATAGAGAGTAATGGAATGTTAGATTTAGGAAGATACCGACAAGCATATCACACACGCATATACATACATAAATATTACAAAATGGAGAAAGTCCGACAATTATTTTTTTAAAACATTTTTTTATGTTTCAGTTTATACGTTCTTTTTATAGATACAAATATTTAAGTAAATGCTCTGTTTTAATATAAACAGAGCATTTACTTAAATATTTGTATCTTTTAAAAGAACGTATATAAACATAAAAAAAGTGTCTTAAAAAATACATCGCTCGATAATTATATAGTTAGAAACGGAGTATGACCTAAATAAATTTATGTGAACATCTATTGTTTGAATTTATATCACTTTTAAAAAACGCCCAATAACTTAATATCAAGTTATTTGTTTATTATTAAAAAAAGAAGAAGAAGAATTCACTCTGCCAACAAGCAGCAATGCGTTTAATCGCTGTAACTGAATACTAAATCATATAAATTCTTCACCCATTTGTAGGTGAGTTGCTTTCAGACTGAGTGCTCCACTTAGATGAATACACGAACAACCTTCGTTGTCAACTCTTTGGGTCAATGACAGGGTGTAGAATAAAAACCTTTGCACTTGCCCTTAGAGAAAGGGTGTAAAATTAAAGATTTTACAGCTGAGGTTAGGGACAGAGTGGGCGATAAAATCCTTTGCACGTGCGGTGAATGAAAAAAGCGTACAAGATGAAATTATTTTCACTCGAGGTTAGAGACAGGGTGTAAAATAAAACCTATGACGTTGGGATTAAAAACAGGGTATAAATTTTTTTTAAAATCTTTGCACTTTGGGTTAGAGACAGGGTGTAAGATAAAATCATTTGAACGCCGGGTCAAAGAATGCGTGTAAGATAAAATCATTTGCACGTGAGGTTATAGATACGGTGTAAAATAAGAACGTTGGCAGATGGGATTAAAGACAGGGTGTAAAATAAAATAAGAGCTATTCACTTGGGTTAGAGACAGGTGTAAAATGAAAACCTTTGCAGTTGGGATTAAAAACAGGGTGTTAAATAAAAAAAATCTTTGCACTTGGGGTTAGAGACAGGGTGTAAGATAAAATCATTTACACGCGGTGTTAAAGAACGCGTGTAAGATAAAAATATTTCCACTTCAGGTTAGGGACATGGTGTAAAATAAAAGGCTTTGCTTTTGGGATTAAAACGGCATAAAAAGTTTTAAAATCTTTGCTCTTGCGGTTAGAGGCAGGGTGTAAGATGAAATCATTTGAACGAGGTGTTAAAGAACGTGGGGTTAGAGAAATATAAAAAAATGTAAAATAAGAAACTTGGTAGATGTGATTAAAGACAGGGTGTAAAATAACATCAGAACTTTGCATTTGGTTTAGAGACAGGGTGTAAAATAAAAACCTTTGCATTTAGGATCGAAAATAGTGTGTAAAATAAATAAAAAATTTGCACTCGGGTTTAGAGACAGAGTGTAAAAAATCTTTGCATTTGAGATTAAAAACAGGGTTTAAAATAAAATAAAAAACATTGCACGTGAGGTTAGTGACAGGGTGTAAAATAAAATAAAAAACATTGTACGTGAGGTTAGTGACAGGGTATAAAATCAAAACCTTTGCAGTTGGGATTAAAAACTGGGTGTTAAAATAATTAAGAACTTAGAGACAGAGTGTAAAATTAAAAAAATGCACTTGAGGGTAAATATAAGAAAATCTTTGAAGTTGGGATTAAAAACGTGGTGTAAAATAAAAAAATAACCCTTTGCACTTAGGGTTAGAGACAGAGTGTAAAATAAAAAACCTTTGTAGTTGGGATTAAAAACACGGTTTGAATAAAATAAAACCCTTTGTACTTGGTGTTAGAGACAGGGTGTAAAATAAAATTATTTGCAGTTGGGATTAAAAACAGGGCGTAAAATAAAATAAAACATTTACACTTGTGCTGGTGACAGGGTGTAAAATTAAAAAAAAACTTTTGCACTTGAGGTTAGAGACAGGGTCTAAAAACCTTTGCAGTTGAGATTAAAAACAGGGTGTAAAATAAAAGCCTTTGCAGTTAGGATTAAAAACTGGATACAATTTTTTTAAAAATCTTTACACTTGAGGTTAAACTGTAAGATAAACTCATTCGCACGCGGCATTAAAGAATGCGTGTAAAATAAAATCATTTGCACTTGAGGTTATAGATAGGGTGTAGAATAAAAACTTTTGCAGTTCGGATTAAAGACAGGGTGTAAAATAAACACCCTTTGCACTTGGAGTTGGTGACAAGGTATAAAATAAAACCTTTGCAGTTGGAATTAAAGACAGGGTGTAAAATTAAAAAAACTTTGCACTTGGAGTTAGTGACAAGGTGTAAAATAAAAACCTTTCCAGTTGAGATTAAATATAAGGTTTAAAATAAAGTAAGAACTTGGGTTATAGACAGGATGTAAGATAAAAATAAATCCTTTGCAGTTGGGATTAAAAACGGGGTGTAAAATAAAAAATAACCTTTTGCACTTGGGGTTAATGACAGGGTGTGAAATAATAAGGTTTGCCTATGCGCTTCTTCTTCATTGTGTGTCTAAGGAAATTCAACTGCCTCTTTCTGATTGTAAATACAAATGTATATTTTGTTTCCCATTTTAAACTCAAAACTTCCACTTGTTCAGTCCATTGGATTCTGAGCATCCGTTTGTAAAACTACATCTCAGTTACCGAACGCCTCTTCTTCATCTGTAAGGTAACTATTCAGAATTCATTGCCATATAGAAAGACCAATATTGCATAACAGTTTAGCACTCTTTCTTTTGTTTCTAACATTTTTAAATAGTTTCTTAATACTTTGTTTAGCTTTTAGAAGGCACCTTTCGCTATTCCAAAGTGCCTTCGGAATGTAGTGCAGATACTTGAATTTAACATCTCCAAAATTTTGACATTGACATGACATATTGAAGGCAAGAGGGACAGAGGATAAGCAGCTCATAACCTACCCAAAGGAGCTTGTGTTGATGGTTGTATCCTTACCTATAACTACAGAATGAACTCTTTCTAACACTATGTATACTACGCCTCTCAAGAGAGAGGGACGAATCGAGTCGAGCCGATAGTAGTTAACTCCAAACCAGACTGACAGTCATACTAACACCTTCCACATCTTGTATTATTATTCCGTGTAATATATCTTCGTTATTTCTACTCTTGTGTTCGTGTTGTTCTTCTTTGGTCCTAACCTGGACCATAACAGTGGCGACGAGGATATTAAAGAAACGAATTCTACGCGGAGAATCTAAAAAAAAAAGAAAAAAAACCTTTTTGCTATCGGTCGTCCATAACAGAGGCGACGGAGGTGTTGAGAAAAAAAAAACAAGTTCTACGCGAAGATAAAAAAAAAAGAAAAATGTTTTGGGGACACCAACCCTAACAATGGTAACGAAGACACGAATTTTACCTGTCAGCCAGAACAGAATCGAATTCTACGCAGGAAAATTTTTTCGTACTAAGGTTCCAGAACAACAGGCGACAAAGACCTGAAGTCTACACTGAGAAAAAAGGAAAAATCGTTACACAAAAATACGATGTAAACATGGAAGACTTTAAGGCAACCATATTGGAACTAATGAAAATGTAATTCGAGCAGCAACAAAAAAAAAAAACGAGGAAAGACAGACTAGGCTCGAAGAAAAACAATTAGAAATTCAACAGAAAAACGAAGAGAAGCAACTCGAACTACAAGAATTACTACTACGGGCAGTAACAAATAAAGGACAAAATTCTGGAAATGAAGTGTCATTCTCGCAAAATGCTATATGGAGCTCTATCAAAGACTTCACTTATGCACCGGACGAAGACAAAACCTTCGCGGATTACTTCAGAATATATGTAGATTCATATGAGTTTGATTGCGGGAATTGGTCAGACGCGAAAAAAGTACGTCTACTACTGAGGAAACTAGCGTCAAGCGAATACACTAAATTCGTAGACTACATCCTACCGATGAAAACGAATGAGTTGACTTTCAAGGAAACCGTGAAACTTTTAACGGAATTATTTAGTCCGAACACTTCACTATTCCACAAAAGGTGAAAATGCTTAAATTTAACAACAAAGGATAGCGAAGACTATATAACATTCGCTTCCGTAGTAAACAAACACTGTGATGACTTTAAGTTATCTGAACTCAGCCCTGATAATTTTAAATGTTTCATATTCGTCCAAGGCCTGGTTTCGACTAAAGATGCGGAGATCAGACGGAGAATTCTAACAAAACGCGAGAGTGAACCAGAATTGACGCTACAAAAATTGGCTGAGGACTGTCAGAGATGTATAAGCGTAAAAAAGGACTCGAAAGATATCGAAGAGTTTGGCGTCGCTCACATAAGAAAAGTACAACGACAAACACGTTTTTCTCCCTCCTGAAAAACAAACCAAACAAATTATTTTACTACAAAAAGTCAAATGAAACCTCAGAAGAAACCACCACTCAGTCCATGCTATCGCTGTGGGACTTTTCATTGGTACAAAGATTGTTCATACCGCTATAAGACTTGTCTGTCGTGCAATAAAGTGGGACATAAAAGTTCGCACTGTAGAACAAAGAAAGAATACAAAAGCTGAGTAAGAGTCACTAGAACTGACCAAGCGGACGGGATAAATATACGAAAATACGTACAAGTAGAAATGTTAAACAAAAAAATCAGATTACAATTAGATTCCGGATCAGGTTTAACCATTATTAGCTTACAGACGTGGAAGAAATTAAACAAACCGACCATGTTGAGAACCGATAAAATAGCCAGGTCGGTAACAGGTGAAAAATAAAATTTGAGGGGGAGATTATCACAAATGTGATGTTCAACGGGATGACCAAGAAATTAAAGATGTATGTTCTAAAAAATACGGAAAATTTATTTGGAACTCACTGGATGCAGAAATTTGACCTCTGGGATATACCGATAAATACGTTCTGCCAAAAAGTGGAAAGGTTATCGACCGAGGTAGAGAAATTGAAGGAGAAATTAAAGGAGAGTTTTCCCGACGTATTTTCAGCCGGCCTCGGGAGGTGTGAAAAAATGGCGACCAAAATCGAACTAAAAGAAAATATACAACCCATCTTCAAGAAGAAAAGAAATGTACCTTTCGCATCATTAGAAAAAATAGACGAAGAGTTGGATAGACTCGTGAAAACCGGTATATTGACAAAGGTGGAATATAGTCAATGGGCCGCACCTACGGTTTACGTGAAAAAGAAATCGGGTGAGATACGAGTATGCGCTGATTTCTCGACGGGATTGAATGCAGCGATTAAGGATTATCACTATCCTCTCCCTAGTCCAGAGGAAGTTTTCACAAAGTTGAACGGAGGAAAATCTTTCTCAAAGATAGACTTGAGCAAAGCATACCTACAAGTAACAGTAGATGAGGAAAGCTCGAGATTGTTGTGCATAAACACACATAAAGGGTTATATAAGTTCCAGAGATTACCATTCGGGATCAAGGTCGCGCCGGCTATATTTCAGCAAATAATGGACACTATGCTAGGCGGACTGGATTTCACGATCGCATACATTGATGACATCCTGATAAATAGCAAAAATAGTGAACAACACTGGGAACACGTTCAAGAGGTTTTCAGGCAAATACAAAATTACGGTTTTAAGGTAAATGAAAATAAATGTAACTTCTTTATGAAGGAGATAAAATATCTGGGCCATATTATTGACGAAGAAGGAAGAAGACCAGATCCAGAAAGAGCCACGGCAATAAAAAAAAATGCTGTCTCCAAAAAATTTAGCCGAGTTACAAAGCTTCTTGGGCATAGTAAATTATTATAAAGAATTTATTCCTAACATGCACAAATTACGCGCACCCCTAAACGAACTGTTGAAGAAGGAAAAAGTTTGGGAATGGTCATATGAATGTCAGAAAACTTTCGACAAAATCATTAAGACTCTAACATCAGATTTATTTTTAGTGCATTATGATCCAAAATTGGAAATAATAGTCGCGAGTGACGCGAGTGCCTATGGTGTTGGAGCATGTGTACTACATAAAATGCCGGATGGGACACTAAAACCCATCGCGCATGCGTCAATAATGTTACTACCAGCCGAACAAAATTACTCGCAAACCGAAAGAGAAGCGCTGGGGATTATTTTTGCGGTTACGAGATTCCACAGATATATTTACGATAGATTTCTCACCTTACAGACGGACCACAAGCCGTTATTGACAATATTTGGACCAAAGAATGGTCGACCTGTCTACACTGCTAATAGATTGCTAAGATGGGGGACGATTTTATTAAACTATAACTTTAAATTGGAGTATCTTCCATCAAACAAAATCGGGCATGCAGATGGTCTTTCGAGACTAATACCAAAGAAAACGGAGCCATTAGAAGATTCCGTAATTGCAGCTCTACGATATGAGGACGATATTAGAGCATCATTATGTAGTACAATTCGAGACCTCCTCGTAACATTACAGGAAATAAGAAACGAAGCAGTGAATGATGAATTTATAAAGGAAACGGAAACAAAAATTGTAGAAAAAGATAAGCCTATATCAGACAGTTTTTCGTTATATGATAATGTTCTGATATATAATGAAAGAGCTTAAAGGCGAATCCTCAAGGATTTTCACATGGGCCACCCAGGAAAGAACAGGATGAAATCCTTAATGCGAAGTTATGTGTACTGACCAAACATGGATCAAGATATTATACATATGGTGGGCAAATGCAAAGGCTGTTCCTTAGCAACCAAGGCAACTCCGATCACTCATAAGCCACAGCCTAAGACAGATCGACCGTGGTCGAGAATCCATATAGATTTCGCAGGTCCATTAAAGGGTTTCTACTACTTGATTGTAGTAGACAGTTACAGCAAATGGCCAGAACTATTTCGTTGTAGAAAACCTACTTCTGAGACTACAATAAATTGCCTTCACGAGCTGTTTGCTCGTTTTGGAGTGGTTGATTGTTTAGTCACCGATAATGGAACACAATTTACATCTGCGGATTTTCAAGAATTTTGTGAAACTTTTTAGGTGAAACACATCAAATCCCCGCCATATCACCCAAGATCAAACGGGCAAGTGGAGAGGTTTGTAGATACATTAAAAAGAGCACTAAAGAAAGCTTATGACGTACCAACAGAAAAGGCTTTACAACAATTCTTGCAAGTGTATAGAATTACACAGAACAGTATTACGCCATCAGCATTATCGCCGGCGGAAATAATGTTCGCCCGAAAAATTAGATCGGTATTCGACAAATTACTGCCAAAACAGATAAAGCAATCACCAACGTCATTTGTACCAAAAAGAAAATTTAACCCAGGGGAGAAGGTTTTTTTTTAAATGTTCAAAAACAACACATCATATTGGAAGCCAGGTACAATAGAGAAACGAATCGGGAACGTGATTTACATAATTCAGGGTCCGAAGTTCTCGCATAAAAGGCACTTAAATCAGATCAGAAATAGTCTGTTAGAGGATTCTAACGGTCTACCTCAGGAAGAGGAGGAAGTAATGGACACAATATTTGATACATTCAATATGCAAAGGCCTCAAGCAATTTCAGAACCGCGGAAATCAAACAGAAAAAGAAAATTTACAGAGCCTTTGATGATTAATCCGAAGAGGAAAAAATATTAAAGACCCCTGCGAGGTAAAAGCTTGGGAGGGGGGTGTTATTGTTCCTTACCTACTCTCGTGTTCGTGTTGTTCTTCCTTGGTCCTAACCTGGACCATAACAGGTTGATAGAACAAGAATTAAGAAAGATAACGAAAAGACAAAATTTGCTGAGAGCTACAAAGGACGGGAAATTTTGGAGAGCCATGATCATCTGCGTTCTGAAAAGGGACGGCAAATGTAAGACGAAAAGTTGGAAGTTCGCATTTTGGGCTGTCCCTCTTCCTAACGACATTTTTGTCTTACAGTTGATAGTTCTTTTATTCATGCTTTCGTTTATTATATTTTATAGTTCCTGCACTTTTCTGCCATCACTACAATATCAACTGCGTATCTTATGTTTTTAACATTGTGTCCACCGATAATAAATCCCGGTAGGACTTCTAGTTCTCTTAGGATCGCCTCGCTATAGAGAAGACACATCCTATGGGAGCTAACAAAAAGAAATACTAGTCAAAGATTAATAATAATTGACTACGCTTCATCAAATAAATTAAAACAACTTAAGACTAATTGTAATTGATGTAAAAGCAAGAGAAACTAGATGAAAGAAATACCAGGCAAAAATGAATAATAATTGACAAGACTTCATCTAAGAAATTCAAACAACTTAAGACTATTACTACCTGGTGGAAAATTAATATCAATAAGAGGAAAGAAATACTAAGATTAATAAGGATACTTGAGCTAGGAAATTCAAGCAACTTAAGACTACTGATTTCTTTATTACTGCCTATCAAATATCTGTAGGTTATTTAAGCCGAAACATATTTTAAAAAGGGAGAATGTACCTTATTCAGTGATTAAGAACATTTGTTCAAAACGGAGTGAGGTGCAAAGTTTTTCTAAAGAAATATTACCCTAACAAAGCTGTGTCGTAAACATGTTTAATAACAACGCTCTGGCACAGTTTAGGCAAATCTTAAGGCGGAAACAAAAACAAATCTCTCCTGATAGATTTTTTTAGTGAGAAAGTTATCCAGTCAGTCTCGAGTATGTTCTAGTGGCACAAAGAGAAAGATAAGGGAAAGAACCGCAACAAAAGGCTTACCTGAAGTCTTTATGGAGAAGGGATTCGCCTTCCAAACAATAACACCTCTCCTCCTATCCCCCATCCTTACCGTCTTATGTATGCCAACAAGAGTCTTCAATAAAGTTAAAGTGAAGGTAAATTCTTCATTTATTCTATTGGTCATTTATATTTATATTTTTTCTGTGTGTAGAACTATAGTTCTTCTGTATAAAATGTATTTTTATTAATCTTATTGGTTGTGTTTAACGAATTAATTGGATTTACATTATTTCTAAGGGGATATTAGCTCGGATTTCGTGTATTTCGGTTTTCAGCCGAATTCCTGGAACGGATTATGGCCGATAACCGAAGTTCCACTGTAGTCAAGATCTGATAATCATTGAAAATTCTAAATGAAAAAGATCTGGGTTGGACGATGAAAGACTTTTAAAACATGTTTCATGTTCAGACAATTGGTCAGATTTTGGTAATTGTGCCTGTGCAAGAACAGTTCAGTACCCTTTGTAATATTAATAGTATGTGGGGGATCGGGCCCTGTGTGTGATGGCGTGTGTTTTGGTTAGCCTTGTTAGTTGCGTGTTGAAAGGGCTGTTCCCCACAATTATTTATTTTTGTTAGGAAAGGTGTGGAAATCATTAGCAATGGTGAAATACAAAAAGGAACATGGAGTTAAAAACATAACAATTGAATTTATTAAGTATTGAAAGTACATGCATGGGAACTGAAAAGTGAGACTGAGTTGCGTCCCTTTGATTAGGTGATTAATAGTACCTAAGCTCATAACGAAAGAGTTGATATTAAAAATGCAATTTAGAAGATTGAGTATGTTGCATGTTAGTGATTGTCTATTGGACAAGTTGGTAAGAGTTCAGAGATTGTACTTGCGTGAAATGTTGTAAAGTTCTTTAACGTCTGACTGCGTTAGTCAAGATGGGAGTTCTTGAAAGTCACATTTTGGCAGTGGTGTTGAGTGACGAAGAGAAGTTAGGTTCGAGAGTCCGCGTCGAAACAGAGAATTCTTCTGCTGCTACTCAGAAAGAATCACACGTGTTGGGTTTATATATTGTAGTAGTCACGTGTCTCGGCTCCGAATTGAGTTGGCGCCTAAATTGATCGTGCGCGTGGGAGCGATCTGATTGGTCGATCGATACTGACCAATCAGCAAGTTAGATTGACGGTGATTACCGAATGAATGCCTGTTGATTCTTTGTAAGTATGATATTAGTAATAATGTAACAGGAAGAATGCATTTCCTAGCAGAGGGTAAACTGGTTGTCGTGGACGAGTCTACAAGTATTTAGCATTCTGCTGTCACTTTCTTTCGACGTCAGTTTTTGTACAAGCTAAACACCAAAGTGGATAACAGAGCCTTGACATTTCTCTAACTCCTGATTGGTCAATTAATGCCAATATCATGCTTTCGTCTACGTCCGCACGGTTAAAATTAATTTACCGCCAAAAATCTGTCTGTGTGTTTCGAGTCTATCACGTGGTACTCATTAATAATAAATACTTTACGACGTCTTTTTTCTTCCTCTTTCCTGTCTTCTCAGACCCACAGGAATGTAGTTCTGTAGAATGGTCGTGTTTGTCTTTTTAGGGGAAAACGCTATGAAAACGCTATGACACACACACGCGCGCGTGCACACACGTACGTACGAACATTGCACGTCTTTTGAACTCATCTTATTCACTCCTTCAACTACATGGACACTTATCAACTTCTAACAGTAAGCTCTGCGTCATCAAACGACTCGCCAAACAAATTCACGCCGTTCAAATCATTGAAGTTTCTAAGTTAGATTTCCTAACATAATCCCAAACTTCGAATATACTCACTAACCAACAAATAGCACTTCAATCTTAACATCTACGATTTTTATCGAGACAATAAGAATTCTACTCAAAGAACATACAGTTTGCCAAAGAAACATTTTATTCGAAAAGCAACTGTGCACATTTCTTTCATTGAGATTGAATTTTATTTCATGAACATGTAGCGGACCGCTGGTGGTGGGGTGAAGATGTGAAGAGATATCAGAAGGTTAAACTTTCCTGCTGGCGGGTCCAGCTACATGGGAATGTCGGACTTTAATTAAGTCCAAAGAAGAAAAAGAAAACAAACAAGGCCGATATACATGAGTAAACAAATAAATATTAATAAACAAAACAAGTTAAACAAAGACATGGACTGTTACATAGAGTTTGTATGGAGAAATTATGTGTGTGTTGTAAGTGTTCGTACGTACGTGTATTGTTCTTAGCGCGTTCCCAGAATTTGGGAAACGCTGTATCTATGAGGGGTCACATATTGGCCTAAATGGAAAAAGAGAGATTTTACCTCGCCTCCGCGCGAGGTAGCGGCCCAAGGCCTAAGTCGAAAGAGAGAGAGAGAGAGAAGGGTCAGCCAGTATTTATAGCCATGGGAGAGAGACCCCTGTTGAAGAATTAAAGAACTGAGGAGGAGCTAACTGCGACAAACTGAAATCTTTCTCTTAAAAGGCACTAAGAAATTCGAGTTAAAGGTAAATAGCCACTCTGCTATATTATTAGTTATAAATACTAAATATTAGTATACACTTTGTAACAATTTGCAACACAGTTTAAATTACCTGAGTCAATTCATTCTTCAGTTTTATATATTGTTGATATAAAAATGTTTTGTTATTTCTAGAAAACATATCGTTGTTTTATGTTTTGCATTTGATAACCTTGTGCCATACCCAAAGTTAAATGTCTGTAGAGAAGTTTATTTTCACGCTGCCAACACAAATAACACCTTCTGATATATACATATTTTTCCTAATAACCTACACCTCTGCAACAAGTATATGTAAACGAAGCTAGTGGCGTATCAGGCGTAAACGAAGATAGTGGCGTATAGGGCGTTCGAAGAAATTAAAGAATTTCTAGTTGTATGGATATGAATGAGAGAAGCTGTTAGCATTCCTGTCCCAATCACTACAGCGTAAATGGGAAACAAAGAATAAAAGCTTCGAAGATAGTCAAACTCACATCCGATAACCTCGGTGATGATAATGGATGCGAGTATGAGTCGTTTCGATATTTTATTCTTTGTATCCGATTTCTGCCATTTGTTTACAATTAGAAAAAAGACGATCGGACAGATGTGATGAAGAGCAATTGAAATTAAGATGAAAGCCCGGTCAAGAATTAAATATCAGTTTTTGTTATTTGGTAAAGTTCTTTGTGATGTAGCGCCAGTCTACAGGGTCTCAGGAAGGATTGACGTTTTGAAAACCTAAAGATTTCACTTGTCTGAGAAAACGGATGGATAGAGATGATAATTTAGGCACGTCATCATCATGAGAGTCTTGATTTGACGAGTACAGATTGTACAAATCGCTGGTGGTCTCCATTCTCCTTTATGGATGTGAAACGTGGACACTGTTGGCAGAAGCAGAGAGAAGGATCCAAGCGTTTGAAAATAAACTCCTTGGCATCTTCTATTGGGAACATAAAACCAATGAGTTTGTGCGGAAAACGGTTGAAAGTTTTGTCGGCCACCAAGAACCTCTTCTCGCCACTGTCAAAAGGAGAAAAATTGCGTGGTTTAGACACGTTACAAGGCACGCCGTCCCGTGCAAGACCATCATGCAAGGCGCCGTTGAAGGTGGACGTAGGAGAGGACGCCAACACAAAAACTGGCTGGACAATGTCAAACAATGGACAGGTATGACTATACCAGAACTGCTGATGGCTGCCGTTGATAGACCGTTGAGGAGGAGATTCAATATGGCTTCTGCATTCGGATCCCCTCTACGATTACAAAAGTCAAGTGGATGAGGATATGACGAGGCTATTGGACGTCATCCATATGAGTCTTGATCTAAGGAGGCTATTGGTCTTTATGTGATGAGGTTATTAGACATCACAATTCTCTATATGCAACGCGTGAAAGCACATGCGATAACCAGCCCTTGTCAGTCGCCAACCAGGAGAGGTAAAAGTTTCGGTGGCTAAGGTGGTAGTGCCACCCCTGGCGCCACCAACAGCTTTTGTACCGGACAGGACATTGTTTTTGCATATGTGTCAGTCTCTTGCGATTTCTTTTTACAACTGCAACTGAAATTTTCAACGTCGTTTGTAACGACCGTTATCAATGACATCGAATGGAAGTAGCATTGTGTTGCGAGAATGGTTTTATTTAACTTTATTTATTTTGAATCTTGACCAAATCCAACTCGATGCCTGTTAAGCTGTGGTCTGGAGACGATGTGAAGCACGCTTTAGGTTCTGGAATCCAAATCTCATATTACTCTGACGACGATATTGAACGTCATTCATATATGAGTTTTGATCTGACGAAGTTAATTGCTGTGTGCAGATAGGTGTATATATGAACCAATTTTTTTTTCAACTTGAACCTAGAGTTAAATTTTCGCGGCGCACATAAATTATGATGATCAACAAAGAGTTTTAAAAAGAGTATACTTTCTATGATTTATTTATTAACAAAACAAAACAATCCATTATAATCTATAATAAAAAGATATTTAATTAAAATTGTAATTAAAATTCTTAAAAAACGTATTTTTTATCATTTCACTCCAAGCAAGGCAATAACGCCACTGAGACTCAAGGATGTTATCGAATATGAGAAAAATACTATTAAGGAGAGAGAACAATAAAAGAACAAGTATTAAGAAGACAGAAGATAACGATTGACATCGTCCTGGGTATGACGATAAACTACATCCAACAGCAAGGCCTCTGATCAGTAAGTTTTGAGGAGCGTGGAACCACCTCTTAATTGCTGGTGTTCCCAGGTCCACCCCGACCCGGAGTCGTAGCAACTGTTAAAGTCCCAGCTATAGGCAAATAGTTAACACCTAAACTAGAGTCAAAACGCTATGAAAGTGTAAAAATAGGTTTTAATACCAGGAATACTTTGTAAAAAATTATTACCAGCAATAAATTTTTGAAAAAAAAAAAAAAATACCAGCAATACATTTCTGGAAAAAAATATTACCAGCACTAGATTTCTAGGAAAAAAAAAATACCAGCAATACATTTCTGGAAAAAAATATTACCAGCACTAGATTTCTAGGAAAAAAAAATATTACCAGCGATGCATTTTTTAAGGAAAAATATTACCAGAAATAGATTTTTGAAAAAACAAAATATTACCAGCAATAAAAATTTTTTTCGGCATTAAATAACCCATTGAGGTGTTGATATGCCGTAAAACATAACAAACTAAACCAAAGCAAACCAAACGATTGACATTGCATTTAAATTTTTGAAGATCAAAGTTGGATGTAAAACATGGAGACCTTGCCGTTAATCTAGTACTGCTCTAGAATTCGTAAAGTCTAGTGAAGAGCTTCTTAACATGAAAGTATTTTTAGATAAAGTTCAGGGAACAAAAGTTTAATCTGATTTGTGGTCATTTTTCATTCTGATTAGGTTCGAATTGTTGCGTGGCTAGCTGAAAAAAAATTTTGATTTAAAATTTATAATTTCTTACGGTTAATTAAGATTTGCGATAAGTAACTTTACATTATTTGGGGTGAATTAACAAAAAAGACCCAAAAACGCAATTATCGCGTGTTTCATATCTTGAAGCCAAAGATTTATTACTGATACAGTAATTGTGGCACAAGGCCAAAAAAAGAGGCAGACTGGTCAAGGTTGGTCATCACTAGCTATCGGATTTACGATCCATTCATTCTTTACAATATACTCATTGACCATAAGAATTGATCCGTAACCATTCACCCCTTCATACACCAAAATACCTTTACACACACTTGGCAACTACTAGGGAAAAAAAAACACGCCATGAGTTAAAAATCACAATATATACAATTCACATCTTGAAGCCAAGAGGAGAAAGAGAAAGATTATATCCTTTCCGGAAGTGGGGTCATAACATCGCATATGTGAGCAGAAACCTTTTCCGTTTTCTTTATAACATCCATTATGGGAAAATTAATTTATTATTTATTTTTAGTATTCATTATTATTCTTTATTTATTGGTTTTAATTCATTTTCACAACATGTTTTATTGCGGGAACGTTTGCCATTTTTAGTTTCAGATGTATAAAAGGTAAATCATTCTGTGATTGTATTCAGTCAACAGTGTTCCTTCGGAGGATTGGCGCGATTGCGTCTCGATTAAAGAACGGGCCTCGCGAAACGGAGTGGCTCTTGCAGCGTGTCTCACTGGCGACGGTTCGAGGTAATGCTTTCTCCGTCATAGCGGCTGGCAGAGGATAGAAAAAATTGTTTATAGTTACGTTGTTCTGGAATTGTCATCATTGGTCGACTGAACTTGCTTTGTTTCAATTACTTTTGTTTTGTTATTATTAATTACTTTATACCCATTATTATTTAAAAAAAAAAATCGGCTTCCATTCAATAACTCTTTATCAATTCAGAGTTTTTGTTACGCTTCCTTTAGTTTTATAAATTTTAAAATCAGAATAATAGAAAAAGATTTCATTGAATGCAATTAAATATTAGAAATATTAGGGTACCAAATAGGTTGTAAGGATTTTCCGGTTGCGCCCTCGCGTGTGTGTGTCTGTGTGCATGCGAACGCACTCTCGGCAGTAAGAGTGGAATGAACAATACCCAAAGCTCGAAATAACGGTTCAACAGCTTTTATTTCTGGTTGAAAGAAAGTGCTAAAGAGCAGTATTTTGTGGGGAAAAGTGGGATTTCCCAGTTAACAAAGTTCTTAATCTTGAGTAATTGTTTTTGTTGGGTGAGATTTCTCCGCTTGTTCCCACGGGGTGGCGGGGAACGAGAAATTTGAGTGTGAAACTGCTAGGACAGGCTTTGTGTTCTGCAGCATGTGTTTTGTGTAGTTTTCCTTTGGTGGGAGATTTCTCTGTCGGTTTCCCGTTTAACGAGAAATTTAACCTCAAGCTGCCAAGAGAGGCCTCGTCTTCTGAAGCGAGGGTTACGTGTAGGCCTTCCGTAGGTATCTAGAAGAGAGAGACCGCTGAAAGTGAGAAAAGAGAGCTAGCCATGAGATAGAGGCCGCTGAACAGGAAGGTGGGAAAGAGCGAGGCAGCTGGCCGTGAATGTAGGGGCAGCTAAAAATGGAAGAGTGGGAAAAAACCGAACAGACTTTTATGACGTCTGGGACTTCCAGTTGTGCACAGCTTATTATTTTCTTTTCTGCTGCTGCTAAACCGTGCAAAGTAAGGAAGCCCCCACATGCCACAATAACCAACAAATGAGATAGTTTTTATAAGACCGCTAGAAAAGAAGATGAAAAAGAAACTGAAAAGGTCTTGGTCAAGGCTTTTATGACGTCTGGGTCTTCCGGTTGTACCCGGATGATTATTTCCGCTGCTGCTGCTGCTGCTGCTGCTGCTGCTGCTGCTGCTGAATCGAGCAAAATAAGGAAGCCCGCACATGCCACAATAGCCAACAAATGAGATAGTTTCTATGAGGTAAGCAAATGAGAAAAAATAAAAAAGCAATGAAATAAACCCAGAAGTATCATTTCATTAGTTTTTAATTGTTGTTTTTTTATAAAATTTTAAAATATACCTCATGTAATATAACAGAAATAAAATTAATTCCACTAATTTTCATAAAAGCTTATAAAATAAAATAAAAATTTATAAACTACTGGTTATTTAGATAATCTATTTTTTAAACACAAACAATGCCAATTTCTAGATTGTAGTCCTTTTGATCGTTCGTACTTTTAAAGTTTTTACACGCGTTTTGGGAGTAACAGTAGAAAACTATTGTTATTGACCTATGAGAGATTATGGGATACTGTGTGTAAATAAACGTTATTTTTGTTGTGTTTCAAGCAAAAATAAGCATTACTTTTGTAAAACATAGTTATCTTTTTAAATTTACTAATTTATTTTGAAAAATCTCTTGGACAAATAATTGCTTATTAAAGAGATTTTTAAATTTATTTATTGTTTCCATTTTTCGTCTACAATGGACGTTCGTTGATGAGAAATCGTGCCTATGTTTTAAAAATGCTAGAAACTTTTTACAATTATAATTTTTTTACGTATGTAAATTTTAAAAATTTACATACGTAAATAAATAATTTTTTTTTATAAATTGCATATGTATCTTTTATCAAAATTAAACTTCAAAGAAGACATTTAATAAATTAGTCTAAAATGCATTTGCAAAAAGTTTTTGTAACAGTAGAATAATGTAATTTATTTTGGCCTTGAATAATGAAATAAAAACGTCTGTGCGCACGAATGTTTACTTATTTCCGGAACAAATTGGAGAATCTCTATATTTAACATTACACCGCCTCATTATTCAAGGGAGATAATTTCAATAACAAGATATGATTTCAATACTGACATTTCCTGTATTCTGTTGACACTAGCATTGTGATACACATTTACGAAAGATGAAGGAACATTTACACTAAAATATGCGATTGCATATCAAGCGCTTATCAATATCTTGGGACATTTGGCGCTCTGGTTTTCGTCTCTGATAACTTTAACAATTGAGATTTGAGTGAAACTGATTTGCTGCAAATCATTTGCAGGAAGCGAATTAAAAAAGGGGCGTTCTCTCATATAATAATACATTCTTTTATATACTCGTTGTGCTAACTCGGACATTTAGATTTACATAAAACGACAAAAACAAAGAAAGAACACGACGGCTTCTCCCAACATTCTGGAGCTCCCCACTATCGACAACGAATTGAGACTCACCAACATATACCCAATGAACCACGAAAACGACTTTCCTCCTCCTGCTGCCGTGAATGGGATTGACGGAATCCCAACGCAATCTAAGCGCCGTAAAGGAGCGACAACGTCACAACCGTCAACTTCTTTGTTTCTGGACAAAGTCAATGACGGAGACGACGATGGAGACGATGGAAGAGAAAATTCATGTGACAGCGAAGGAATGCCACACCCGCGAGCATCCAACATTCAGATTAGAGGTGAAAGTAACGACGCTTTTTATGAGGCTGAAACGGAGGCTGAGACAGAACCCGATTCCCACCATCAGTACTACCACTTAATGGATGACGGCACTTCTCTCCTTCAGGCCGTCGTCTTTGTGGAAGACGCTTTCCACTACAGGTCAATCCACCATAAAGTTGACCACACTTCTTTGAGGCTCTACCGATTCCAGTACTCTTATCTGACCACCAGGGTCAGGTATGTAACCATATTTATTCTTCATATTCTAGCATTCTTTGAGTACCCTTCCTCACTTAGTTTGACTTCCAGCATTAAAACTAATTCCGAGCGTTTGGAACTACCTTGTGGGGCAACTGAATCTGTGGAGATAATATGCTTGGTAATTCTTGCAATTGATCTTGGAGTAAAGATCTTTTTGGTTGGGGGGAAGCAATTTCTGGTCAATAAGTGGATGATAGTACATGTGTTTGTTTTGCTCGTTTCGATGATCGATTGGTCAGTGTCCATGTCATTAAATTGCCATGAGTTGATCCGTGTACGTCGAATAATCCGTCCATTCTTCATTCTGCAGCATTCATCCCTGATGAAAAAGATTGTTAACTGTTTGCGCCAGACGCTCCCAGAAGTAATAAGCATTCTTCTTCTGCTTGGGTTCCATCTGTACATTTTCACTTTGTTTGGCATGCTCATCTTTCCGAAACCCACCTCGGCCAAAGACTACATCGAAAACCTTACCCATCCCAACTTAACCATCTTAAACACCACAAAGATCCTGCCTGGTATGAAAGAAGAGAGTAAATACTTCAAGACATTAAGTGAGGCATTCACAAGTATGCTGGTCTTACTGACCACTGCCAATAACCCAGACGTCATGATGCCAGCTTACAACCAAAATCGAATTTATAGCATCTACTTTGTTGTATTTCTTGTTATCGGTCTCTACTGCTTTATGAATATGTTGACTGCGGTTATCTACAACCAGTTCCGTGGCTATTTCTTAAATTCAATGCAATCGAGCCTCTTCCGTCGACGGGTGGCTACAAGGGCCGCGTACGAGGTCTTGCGATGTCAGAATCACTATTCAAGTAATCTTGGTGTAGAAGCTGGGACTGTCCAAAGGGTCATTGATATGGCTGATCTGCCTACAAGTTCTAAGTATAAGATGTTGCACAAATTGTGCGGACATTCGGACTCTTACCTAAATTTCAGTCTGTTCCAGGAAATCTTTGCTATCCTTGACCGGAATTATACAATCGGAAAACAAGCTCCTGAGATTGTGTTGTTCAACAATCCAAGTCTTGCATTTATCCAGAAAGTAGTATGTCATATCTACTTTACTTACTTTGGAATGCTTGTTGCAGCTGTTAATGTAATTTTCCTGACTGTCCAGCTGAACCTTCAATATGAGCAGTCAATGGGCTCCACCCACACATCCCAGATGACCGCCAACTTAGTGTTCATCATTTATTATGTCATTGAACAGATTCTAAAAGTTTGGGCAACAGGTTTACGCCGATATTACTTTTTTCTGGGTAATATCTATGATTCTGTAATCGCAGTTTTACTGGTTATTGTTGAAAGCATTACCCTTGTTGAGTTTGGAACACCATTCTCAACAGAAAAGGAAAATATTAAAAGACCTTTATTTCTCTGGAACTTGATTCGTGTCACAAACCTCCTCATCGTTATTCGTCTCATTCGAGTGATCCCGTTGATCAAAACAATGGCTCTCGTCTCTAGTACCTTGCTTGATCTTGTACAGAACCTCAAAGCCTTTGCTGGGATCCTGGTAGTGATATTTTACAGTTATGCTCTTCTTGGCATGGAGTTCTTTCAGGGCACAATCCGTTACAGCCCGTCCAATGGGACTGACCTGTTGTTTAAAGATCACCAAAAATGTGGCTCGTACCAGCAGCTGGAATATTGGGCAAACAATTTTGATGATTTTGCAGCTGCCCTTATTGTCCTTTGGGATGTTATGGTAGTTAATAACTGGCAAGTTTTCTTGAATGTCTATGCTGCTGCCACTAACCAATGGTCTTATTTGTATTTTGTTGTCTGGTGGCTTTTGTCTGTGGTGATTGTGCTCAATTTATTAACAGCCCTCATCTTGGAGAACTTTATTATGAAGTGGGATAAATGTAATACCAGCATACGTGACAGGACAGACTCTATAGAAGAGACACACCTCCTCTCACTTCATGAGATGTTCCAACGTTCACTCCAGGAACCTGATGAAGAGAAAATGTTGTTGGAACTTCATAATCACTCCTACCTAAATTTGAACCAATTCTAATCAAAATTGTAATCTTGTTCTCATTCTAATTGCTGTATTCCTTCCTGTTTTTTTCATACATGACATTTTGCATTTTTTGTTTTTTTGCTTCATCGCATAATGATTTATTAATAGAACTTGCTTACAAACAATGATACAGTATCTCCCCCACCCTATCTGTAAGACTATGCATTCCAAGACTTTTTCAGATGCCTCTAAATGCAGAGAGTAACAAAACTTATATATACTGTTTTTCTTATCCATACATATCTATGATAAGATTTAATTTATAAATTAAGTACAGTAAACAGATTAACTGATACAAAATACAAGAATTTAGAATATGAACATACTGAAATAAAAATTATCTGAGGGATAAAAAATTAATTCTAACTGTAGGTCTTATTAGGCACAATAAATGATTAACAACAATAACTCATAATAAAATAGACCATTTTTAACAATATGGGGGGGTCCTTGACTTATGACAGATTTCTATTCTTACAATGTGCCATGACTTGATTTTTCATGTAAGTCGGATCATAGTTGTAATTTTCTATGAATAAGCTCTTACATCACTCATCCATGCAGATGTGATAATAAAGTAATAATCTATGACATAACATAATCAGCAGTAAAAAACACATGGAGTATATATGTACGGAGGATGTATATATGAGGTAAACAGCATAAGTCAAAACAAGATTAATGGAGAATTCATCATAACTATGAATTGTCATATGTTAGGACTATCATAACCTGTGGACCTCCTGAATACTGTAATAAAAGTTATTTGACAAATAGGAAATTCATGCTTACTGTAGATTTTATTAGTCGTAAAAGGAGATAAAATTCTTATTGTGCCTAATAAAATCTATAGGATATTATTAAAATAATATCCTGCAATAAGACTAATGTAATGGATACAAAATTCATTTTTACCATAGATTTCATTCAACTCAATAAGAAATTAAAAAAAGTAATAATAGAAAAATTATAATAATATACAATAAGAAAGGTTGTGTGACCAAATATTAGTTTGTTGTGGATCTAAGAAAGTTGCATGAACGTTTTAAATGTTTTGCAGAAAATGAAACCTGCTACATCCACAAACATAAATTTAAGTAAAAAATCAAATGATAACAATATTCAATTACAACAAAAAGGATATGTTTGGAACAACAGATATATTTTTTATATGCAGAATATTACAATTTTGTTTTGTAAAGATGTGTGTGTAAGCTGGATCAGAGTATTTTTAAAGAGGAAAGTTCTTGTTGCTGGTTTGGAAATGTTTTGTATGTTTGTAATGTAGTCTGGAAAATTTCATACGTACGTACATACATGCGTGCGTGTGTGAATATGTTTTCAGAAGCGTCTGACTACACATGGTCAAGACGTGAATCCTTTTTACAACTGCATCTTGTAGCGAGAGAAATCAAGAAAGAGAGAGAACGAACTCGTGTCTGGTATTTATAACTGACGTAACCACGTAACATGCTCCTGGAAAAAGAGCGGGAAAACTTGACTTGGTCATGCGCTGGAAAAAGATTTGTATGCGGGTGGATTGCAACGCCCACTTGTGTGTTTATTGACCAATTAGAAGTTGAGATTTCCTGAAAATATGCATGAAGCTGGGTAAGCTCTTTGATCTACTTTTTGCACAGATTTGTACAGAATTCAACATTGATAAGAAAGTGATATCGGGATGCTGAAAGTTCTTAGAGAACTAATCTCACCATACAGTTTATTTTTTATTTTCTTATTTAGAACTTTTTATTTTTTTTATTTTTTATTTTCTTATTTAGAACATTTTATTTTTTTTTTATTTTTTTTATTTAAAAGAACTTTACAGCTTTTCTTTGGCATTTCAGAATTGCCAGCATTACAACTGTTGCACTTTTGGATCATAATTAAGTAACACGTATTGATTACTGGAATTGGCCACAAGTAACTGAAACAGCTAATAATGGAAGGCCATTAAGTTTTATCTTTTTTCTGTATTATTGCATTTACCCATCTCCTCTTGAACAACCAATCTTGCTATTAAGCAATTGGCAAACATGCTTAAACATGTCTGCAGTAAAACAGAATGTCAAAAGGACAGTTTTTCCCCGGGGCACCACCTTTTTAACTACCTTCAGACCTCGATAATGTTTATTATAATAAAAAATGATAATTAGCATTGAAATAAAATCTAAACAGATGAAATTGAATTTTCTACATTTTCTTTGTTCTTGAGAATTGAAAACAAAAATAATGAAGACTGTTTATTTATTAGATTGTTTATTGAAATGATTAGCAAAACATCAACTAATTAGTAATTGGTTTGAAATTTATAAACTAGTAATTAATAAGGATTTCCTTATAGTTGGTTCACATATTTTAATAATTTAGTAAATGTTTATAAATTCATGAATAAAAAATTGTTTTTATGGAATGAGTAGCCATAGTCAAATGCAAAATAAGTAATAGAACTGTCTAACAAAATTGACAACGTTTGCAATAACAACAAGAAAAAGAAAAGACAGTTTTCATATTTCTTTCTTTGTAAACTGGTAAATGATAAATACTGCATTGCATTAGTTCTAGTTTTATTAATTTTTAGAATTTTGTAAATATAAAATTATTTTTGTAAATAAATGATCTAATAAATAGTGTTTAATATTTTATTGTAAATTCTCAAGAACAGAACAATGTGTAAATTCACTTTCATCATATGTTTAGGTTTTATTCCCATTCTAATCATTCCTTTTTTAGCATTAAACTTTGCCAAAACGTGAAGGTAGTTAAAAACAGTGTTATGGGAAAAACTGCCCTTTTGACACTACATCTTTTTGCAGGCATGTTTATCCATGTTTGCCAATGATTTAATACCAGTTTTTTTTTTTTTTTTTTTTATTGATCCCTAACTACCAAGTCTGATGTTATGATAACATCGCTAATTAAACTTAACCTAATGTTGAAATCGAAAACCAGCAGCACAAATATTCTAGAGAAGAAATGACCATTTGAAATTTTGGTATGATTCTCTCCATTCATGTTCTCATAAGATCTGATAAAGCTAAATGACCAATGTATTTCTTTTTTTAAAATATATCAAGATCTTTTCATGTTTATCTATGTTTGCATCTAGCATTTTGTTTGTTTGCCTCTCTACCATTGTTGATAGTAATTTTTTTTTTTTTTTTTTTGTGGTAATTTGCTCGTCCTTAGAATATAGGGACCATAAAGTAAAATTTTTGATTATTTTTTTTTATTACTGGAGTTGACTGTGGGTCACTAAAATCCCAGAAAGTGAAACTATGGATAAGGAGGGGTAGACCACTGCAGTATTAAAATTACTGGCACAGCCTCGTATGAATTTAACAACAGTAATTGGTATCATAAAAACGAATAAAGAAAATCTTCTTGATGAGCAAATAATTTTTAGGTTTGGAATTTGGAAGTCTTTAATACTCTGATGAGAAGGGGACATCATTAATAGGTTAATAATATATAGTATCTATAGATAGTGAACTGTTATGTAAAATTGGTCCTTTGATGTGGTAGCCATTCTTAGGTGAATGGAAACAAATGTCTGCAATAAGAAGAAAAGATGAAGTAATGCTAGCTTGACTACACATAGGCTACTTATACCTCATCCATTCCTACTTGCTGAAGAATGAAGATCAAACAACATGTACAACATGCCAAGCTACACTCCCAGTGAAACACATTTTAACTGACTGTACTTACTTAGCCTCTGTAAGATATAAAGACTATAATGAAAACAACATGAGAAAGCTATTTAAAAATCATCATCATTCTTGACTGCCCTTTTGTTGGAACTCCATCAACAATGCCTTTCCACACTGCTCGGTCTTGCATTGCCATCCCCAGATCCTAAATGTCCAAACCTGTCTCTCGAGCCATGGTGTCTGGGAAAGTCAACTTTTGTGAGAAGACACCTCCAGAAGGATGCCATTGACGTAAGGATGAGACGACCTCCCAGTTAACTCAGTGGCGGTAGCGTTTGTTTGAGCTTAAAAGAGATTGTCTCAGTTCTCCATAAATTGTGTTAAATGTATGGGATTTCCAACTGATGTTCTGGATTTTTCTAAGCAGATTTATATATGTGCCATCCAGAAGATCCATACAGTAGGACTGGTTCAGTCAGTGTTTGAAAGGTTTGAACTTTTAAAGAGGATGGAACGATCAAGCGCCAAATCTTGTGATAATACTGAAATCCACAACATAATGCCCTACCTTAAAGAAATAGGTTTTTATTTTTACCAAAATATCTATAAACTATATATCTGAAAAACATACATTTACCCTGAAAGTATAAAATGATGTACAAGTATCTGTAGTTGAAGCCATAAAATTGTGTCCTAAATATTTAGATTTCAGCCTTAAATAACCCATAGGGGTCAATATGCTGTTAAACAAAAAGAACCAACCAATATAATGGTGAATGTTAGACAGTCTCATCACAGATGAAGAAGAGAATTGAAGCAACTGAAATATGGTTCTACGGAAGGATGCTGAAAATACCTTGGACTGAGCTTAAAAAAGAAGCATTAGAAATTTCTGATGCACATAATGAGGAAAGAGGGCTTGGTAAATTTGACACTCACAAGACTAGAGGGCCAGAAGAAAGTAGTGCCTAACCTACCTATCAAGTTCAGATAAATGGTGGGCCGAACAAAGATTAGGAGAGATAGCAAAAAGAAAAACTTTACTAAGAGCTACAAAGGACAGGAAATTGTGGAGAGCCATGATCGGCAACATCCTGAAGAGACACGGCAGATAGAAAAAGAACGATCTTGTGTAAATGGTTAGTAGAACGGGGATTAGAAGAGATAGCAAAAACAAAGAGCTACAAAGGACAGGAAATTGTGGAGAGCCATGAAAACTGAGGTGTTCAGATCTTGGTATAAAAAAAAGCATTGTTTAACATTGAACTGAACATCCAAATAAAAGCAATAATTAAAGTTCCATTTTTCCTCTTCCTCAATTGTAATTTAGAAATGGATTGTACAAATTTTCTGGAAACACTTTGCTTAGCAATAAGCAAAACACAAAAAATGAAATCAAATAATTTAGGACTTAGGGTTGAATTTTTTTTATATATATTAACTCCTAATAAATCCTGACTCTTTTCTTATTTAACTGCAGTGAAGATTATAGATTCCACAACCCCATACTGCAGCTAATTATGAAGTCTATAATCTTTTCAGTAATGCCTATTGTCTGGTTCACACTCCTCCACAGTCTTTTGAACAGGAACAGTGGTTTATCCCTTGTTTCGGAGTAGGTTTCAGGTTCCTTCTAGAGTCTACTTCAACTCTATACTTCTAATGCCGCCACCTAAAATTTCATTTACTATTTTTTTCTCAATAGGATTTGATAGGTTCACACTCCTCCACTGTCTTTTGAACAGGAATAGCTGTTTATCCCATGTTTTCTGTTTAAGATTGGGTTTCCAGTTCCTTCTAAAATCTACTTCAACTCTATACTTCTAATGTCTAAAAAAATAAATAGGTCTAAATAAAGTTTACTCTGAAATTTTAGGACCTATTTATTTATTTATTTCTGTTATATTCCGTGCTAAGAGGAAATATGGACTGGACAAACACGGTGGATAAATAGTAACAGGTTTATTGTAGAAACCAGTACAACAAGCGAGGAAGTACTAGTTATGCGCACGGTCGTCGCAAGTCAGTACAGTGGTGCGCGTGCTGGTGTCAGAAGGCCGCTAGTTCTCGCAGATCCCAGCTCATCTCTCTTGTCTGCTGTCCTCACAGATACTTATAGGTGGTTACCACCTATAGTGCCGCCACTCACAGGGGGTGGCAGGTTATTCCATCACATCATTCTCTCAATAGTAGATAGGTTTGCCTATCATCTGGTTCGTACTCCTCCGCAGTCTTTTGAACAGGAGTAGAGGTTTATCCTTTGTTTCATGTTTAGGATTAGCTTTCTGGTTCCTTCTAAAGTCTTCTCTTTCACTTTCATTCCGTGTAGCCCCTTGCATGTTAGTTGCCTTGCTCAGAGTGAATTGATTAAAAAATGTCTGTAATTGTCATTTTTCTTTATATATATACGGCCTTTTGACAAAAAATAGAAGTTTATCCCTGCATTCCTGTTTAGGATTGGGTTTCCAGTTCCTTCTAAAGTCTTCTTATTCTCTTTCACCCCCCCCCCCCCCCAAGTAACCCCTTGTGTCTTAATAGGATTATCACCTTACTTGGGGTGGATTGATTAAAAAAAACAAAAAAAAAAACTGAGCCTCAACAGAGTTTTGAATTTGTTGTCCTTCTAAACTAGTTGCCAACCATGGCTAGTGAACTTAGTCTGTCTTGCTATTTAATCCATTGCTTGTGGGGAAAAGAGATGGATTCAAATCTTTCTCCAAGAGTATTTTTGTGAAAGTAAACATAATGAACTTGACTGGAATTCAAACTCGCCTTGTCAATTTCTTGTTCTCTGCTGCTAGCAATTACACTAACCTAACCTAATAATGCTCCAAAATAAATATATATTAAAACAAAACTGTTCTCATTTAACCACCATAGAGAAACTTTTCTGCCTGCCATCAGCATGGCTGATGCTAGACTGCTAGAGAGCAACACGCTGCACCTTCTTTGCCTCACGTTTTCAACTGACTTGAAGTACAGCGACTACATTGAATCAACAGCTGCATCTACTGCAAGTAAAGTTGGTTCACTGTGTTATGGCAGAAATATTTTATCGTCAGAGTCCATCTTGCACATTTATAAATCTATCATTTGTCCGAGTATGGGATACTGCTGCCATATCTGGTCTGGTGCTCCTGCTATTCATCTAGAAGTTCTTGACAAAATCCAAAGAAGGATCTGCAATGTAATCGATCCTAACTTGGCATCTCGACTTCAGTCACTTTCTCACTGCCATGATGTGCTACCCTCTATCTTTTCTACAAATATTTTAATGGCTACTACTCTGATGAACTTTCTTTCCTGTTGTCTGACTACATGAATTTAAGCATGCTACTAGATTGGCATCTAGTTGACACTCTTGTACTGGCTGAAACAAGTTAAATGCAGCCACAATCCGACAGTTTCTTTTCTTGCACTTTCCGCCTGTGGAACTTTCATTTATTTGCTTCCCTCATGACTACAATCTTCAAAAATTTAAATGCAATGTCAGTCGCCATCTTCTGCCGTCTTGAATCCTGTTCATCTTTTGTTCTTTCCTCAATCCTCCTGATGTTCTTTTCTTTCAATTTCACTCCCCCCTGTGTACTAGAGACATTCATGTCTTGCTTGGGGTGAAAAGATTTTTTTTAAAAAATCAGCGGCATGAAAAGTCTTTAGTTGGAATTAAGACAAGCTGCAGAATTAATACTGAAAACCAAATTGCACAAAAGATGATTCATCAATTGTATTCTTATTAATTAGCGTCATTTTTTTTTTTTAAATTAACGTATTTATTGAACAAAGTAACTAATAATAACAAAACAAAAGTCATTGAAACAAAGCAAGTCCAGTCGACCAATGATGACAATTCCAGAACAACGTAACTATAAACATTTTTTTTTATCCTCTGCCAGCCGCTATGATGGAGAAAGCATTACCTCGAACCGTCGCCAGTGAGACACGCTGCAAGAGCCACTCTGTTTCGCGAGGCTCGTTCCTTAATCGAGACGCAATCACGCCAATCCTCCAAAGGAATGTCATCGAACGAGGGCCAATAACCCCTGGACTCTCCACTGCCACAGGAGTAAAAAAAAATCTATCACTAACAGAAGAATATTTAGCTATTTTTAAAAAATTTTTATCTCTGCGACAAACCCTGGCTCAACCGCGGACCTGATCAAATTACTGGCCGAAAATGTACAGGTCGCATCCCAAATCAACGACTTACCCATTTTATAAGGGAAGATGGTAATGTCATCCAGCTGCTTTCCATCACCACGGTCGAGGCCTACGGGTTTGATTTGGGAATGGAACCCAGCTGCATCCAAACCTCTTTTGATGATGTCGTTAATTGCTGCATGCCGTGGAAAGCGGCCAGGACAACGACGACAGGAGAGAGGATGCAAACCAAATTATTAATTAGAAAGGAGAAATATCAATAAAAATGGTTTGCTCGGTTTGCCAAGTACAGGACACCACTTCAAATTTAATTTTAAATGATTTCTAATGCTTATTTATCAGAATTCATAACATAGGATTGAATAAAAGTGTAGGCCAAGATATTGTTTTAATTCTTGTAATCATGTGGAGGCTATGCCAAAACTAGTGAAGAAATGATCGCTCATGGATGGGCCCATGGAAAAGTGACCCTGATATCATGGAAGCCTGAAACTTTCTATGACCCCAGAATAGACATCACTAAGAAAGCATCCTGCTATGTATTTTATGTGTATAAAATGAATGAAAAAAAATATATATATATATATATATATATATATATATATATATATATATATATATATATATATATATATATATATATATATATAAAGATGGGGAGCCTAGAAATTCCCTCTCAATTGATGCTGTTCCCAGGTCCACCCTGACCCGGTGTGGTAGTACCTGTTAGGGTCCCAACTATGAAGAAATAGTTACCCCCCAAACTGGAGTCAAAACAGTATGAAAGTATAAAAATACATTTTTATAGTAAAAAAATTACCAACAATACATTTTTGTCCTATAATGATGGGACACATTTTAAATGCAAGTATCTCGGATTATAAAAATGATATAGTGTATCTAATATATTTATTACATAACTGATATAAATGTGTCCAACATATTATCTAAGTTTTGAATATTACAGCCGTGAGCTGGTCATCACCATGAAGATAACATGCACAAGCTCGCTACCTCATTTCAAACACAGTCATTATGAGGATTCACCATCAGCAAAAACGATATCAGATACCTGGAGAAAATAGCAAATTCTTAGATATGTTGAAGTCTTGTATATCAGTTAAGTAATAAATATATTTGATACTCTACGTCATTTTTATAATCCAAGATACTATGTCCAATCATTATGCGACATCCTATATATATATATATATATATATATATTATAAATTAACTGATTTAAAATATGTTTTTTCACTACACAGTGATAACCATGTTTCAAAAATGGAAGCTAAAAGCTTCGAATTTAATTTTGTTATTAAATTAAAGACATTAGTTCCATTTCCTCATCCAAAATTTGCTTGATGAGGAAATGGAACTAATGTCTTTAATTTAATAACAAAATTAAATTTGAAGCTTTTAGCTTCCATTTTTGAAACATGGTTATCACTGTGTAGCGAAAAAAAAACATATTTTAAATCAGTTAATTTATAATATTAATGCTCTGTAAATTTACATTGAGCACTATTGTGTAACAATAAAAATATCTATAAGAACACCGGATTTTATATCTTACTGTTCTTTCTTTTTATTTATATATATATATATATATATATATATATATATATATATATATATATATATATATACACACACATATGTATACATGTATATATATATATATATATATATATATACACACACATATGTATACATGTATATATATATATATATATATATGATAAAAATTTAGTTTTAAGCTATGCTATATTTATGGGTAAAAGTACTCAATATCAGGGAGAGTGTATATATAAACAAATTAAATAATAAACAAATTAATAAACTACAAATCTTCTATGTGGCATGTCCCTTCAGGACATTGGCAATCATGGCTCTCCACAATTTCCTGTCCTTAATAACTTTTGTCTTTTTGCCATCTGTACCAAACCCTGCTCCACCATCCATTTACTCAAGCTCGCGAGGTAGATTATGCATTTTTTCCTCTGTTACTTTTACCTTCAATCTGTCTTGTGAGTATCAAATTTTCCATGCCCTCTTTCCTCATTATGCGCCTAAGAAATTTCAACTCACTCTGATGTTACGTATAAGTGTCTTTTTGGTTGCCATTGTCTGTAAAACTTTGTCATGTTTAGTCAATGGTATTCTCAGCATCCTTCTGTAGTACCACATTTCTATTGCTTCAAGTTTCTTTTGTGAGGAGATTGTATAAAAAAGATGAAAAATTGAAAGTGGCTAGTAATGTGAGAAGTGGTGTATGCAGAAAAGGCTGAAAAATTCAACATTTTCTATTGTCAGTCAGATTAGATTCCTGAGGAAAGAAAAATTATTTGCTCATCTAAACATTTTTAAAATATGAAGCTTGGTAAAAAAATGTTATTCTCTTAAAGTTTTCATTTTGAGAGAATTACTTTCAAGTTTGAGGTATATAATGCTTTGTTCTTGCTTTTGTTTGATGTCTGTAAACTTGTAAAGATGTACTTTACAATTTTACATTTGAATGACTGACTTCTAAAACTAGTTAAGGTGTGAAAGTTTTTTTATGCAAAGCATTTTGAAGTTAGCTATTATTTCTGCAACAACAATCTGTAATTGTCATATAATTTCTGCTTCAAAATATGAGAGCCTTTATTCTTGTGTTTTTCACAAAAAGCCTTTTTTTTCTCTTGTTAATCATACAAAGATGGAATACATTAAAAATCTACTACGCCTCAATTTTTATAAGGTAGTATTCATATAAAATAGACATTTTATTGTAACCTAATTATGTACAATAATGGATCATATGCATTACAGGTGACCAATTCAACTAGAAAAACTGAAAATAAATACAATGTATCTAAATACAAATTAGAGACACATCATAGATCATTCCATCTTAAATAAATCAACAATGTTTTACAGCAATTTTTAACATCAACTTCAGATTTTTCTTGTTAAAAAGTTGAATAATCTTAACACCTGCAACATTATGGATAAAAAATAATGCATTTTATATTGTGTGTTTTTCGAAATTATCATGATCAAAACGAATTCACGGATTTGAAATAAATTTAAAAAAAAAAAAAAATGTCACCAGAATGACGTCAAAATCTGTGAAAAAATTTTCATCCTTTAATAGTTGTGCTTAGTTTAATTTGTAATGTATATAAATGTAGGTATCAAAAAGCAAATATTGACAAGATAGCAAGGGTCGCAAAGCACTGCCTGGGTCCCAATCGGGCTCCCCTCCCTGGTTGGGAAGTTCAGTGGTAGTAAACTGTCCCTGCTATTGATCATCACTTACCACCACCTCTTTCATTTGTATTGCATACCTCAATCACTATTACTATTTTAACAATTACAATCTACATTGAGTGGCTCTCAAGCCTTGTATTGGGTGAATTTTAGTATTTAAAAAAAAAAGTGGCAATTACCTATTTTTTTCTAAAACAGGTCAATACAGTGCAACAGTGAAAGGAGTAATTTGTAACCGTAAGTTAATCATTTGTCATTATGTATATTTCATTCTGGGGGTCATCGAGGAGGTACCGTGCCAAACAGGGATGCCAGGCTGCGAGTCTTGAACTTGTAATCTGGCTATCAGTGTATAAAACAACGTGAAATTTAGGTGACTTTCTTCTTTTCTGTATTTTTAAGGAAGTGAACCTGACAATATGATATTTTATTATCAGAGAGGGACAAAATTAGGAGAGAAACATTTTTATATATCTAAACTGTGCCAAAAAAGGAAAAGAAATAAGCATAATTCTTTTATTCTAATACTAGTTCACTCCCGTAGATTTGCCTACAGCAAGATGATTTTAAATTGAAACTTTTTTGTTCATTTAAAATACAACATATTCTAGAAAATATATTCAGTGTGAATACAGGAGTCATAAAAAAAAAAATGTCATAAACAGGGCCGGTAATAAAGTCACAGAAAAAAAGTCACAATTTATGGTGGCAGGTAATAGTCATCTATTTCTGTCTGGTACTTCACAAATTTATGGGTCTGCTCTGTTTGCAACAGAAATTCATAGTAAATCGATCCAACCTCTAAAAAATATTTTCTAATAATACTAAGCTTACATATTCGGTATATTTCACAGATAGGGTGTCCTAGTATCCCATAAGACCCGACTTTATGTGAAGAAACTTTTAATTTGACATTCAAGTTTGAAATAAAAGTTCCTTGGATTTATAAGACTGGGTTTTTGACCACTTTTGGGATAAGACACTGGGATTTTATTCGTTGGGTTTTGGTTTGCTGGGGTTTTATCCACTGTGTGCTAATTTTGTCCTGTTTTTTTTGCTGTAATTCTTTTTTACCATGATTTTTTCCTGTCACTTTTTTACCATGATTTTTTCCTGTCACTTTTTTACCATGATTTTTTCCTGTCACTTCTTTTACCATGATTTTTTCCTGTCACTTTTTTACCATGATTTTTTCCTGTCACTTCTTTTACCATGATTTTTTTCCTGTCACTTCTTTTACCATGATTTTTTCCTGTCACTTTTTTACCATGATTTTTTCCTGTCACTTCTTTTACCATGATTTTTTCCTGTCACTTTTTTACCATGATTTTTTTCCTGTCACTTCTTTTACCATGATTTTTTCCTGTCACTTTTTTACCATGATTTTTTCCTGTCACTTTTTTACCATGATTTTTTCCTGTCACTTTTTTACCATGATTTTTTCCTGTCACTTCTTTTACCATGATTTTTTCCTGTCACTTTTTTACCATGATTTTTTTCCTGTCACTTCTTTTACCATGATTTTTTCCTGTCACTTCTTTTACCATGATTTTTTTCCTGTCACTTCTTTTACCATGATTTTTTCCTGTCACTTTTTTACCATGATTTTTTCCTGTCACTTTTTTACCATGATTTTTTCCTGTCACTTTTTTACCATGATTTTTTTCCTGTCACTTCTTTTACCATGATTTTTTCCTGTCACTTCTTTTACCATGATTTTTTCCTGTGATTCTTTTCTACCATGATTTTTTTCTGTGACTTCTTTTTTACCATGAATTTTTTCCTGTGACTTTTTCTACTGTAACTTTTTTAACTTGTGACTTTTTGACCTGGAATTGAATTAAAGGGCAGTATATTTCAGCTTATACATTTTTTGTTGTCGCCAGACAGAAAGTGATGCCCATTTCAATTACAAATTGTTTATGTATATAATTATGTATGTTACCATATGTAAATGTATATTTTAATTCAATGAAAAAACTAAAATGTTTAAAAAAAAATTTTTAAATGTTTAAAAAAATTTTTAAATCTTTTATAAATAATTGTACTTATTACAGAATAATTTACAAAATATTCAAAAAAACTGTTTTATTTTATTTTTTTAAGGTTTTAAAAATTAACATTTTTTCTCTAAGCCTTTAATGCTTAACCCAAGTTAGTGGTTATCCAGACTGTGTGAGAGAGAAATTATTCCAATGGCTTATTTGAAACTAAGTGTGTTTGTGTGTACATTAAATGACACAAACACACATTACTCAAGCACAACACAGACATATACATACATTACCATGGCCGGTGCAAAGCTCTCGTGCACTCCTCGCAATCTATGATACTTGCTCCACCACTCTACTACATCACAATTTTCATAATATAAAATGAACATTTTATTGTAACCTAATTATATACAATATAGGTGACCGAGTCAACGAGAAAAATTAAAAATAAATACAATGTATCTAAATACAAATTAAAGACATCATAATAGATCATTCTATCTTAAAGAAATCATCAATGTTTTGCTGCAATTTTTAACATCAATTTGAGATTTTTCTTGTTAAAAAGTTGAATCCTGTTAACACATTCAACATTATGAATAAAAAATAGTGAATTTTATTTAGTGTTTTTTTTTTTTTTCAAGACTTAGCATGAGAAAAACAAGTTCACAGATTTGGATGAAAAAAAAAAGACTCCAGAATGATGCCAAAATCCATGAAAATTTTTCATTCTTTAACAGTTACTTAAATTTGTGATGTATATAAATGTAGGTAGAAAAAAGCAAATGTAGATAGCAAGGGTCAGAAAGCACTGCCTGGGGCCTCAGTCAGGCTTGGGTCCTCTCGGTCGGGGAGATTTAAGGATAATATGCAACGGCCCTTTACATTACACAGAGTATCAGCTCTTTTTTTCATAATGTAAATATAATAAAATATATATAAATATAATAAAAATTCTTAAAAAGTACCAAAAAAATTAACTCATTTTGATGTATCAGTTCTTTCTATAGACAACATATATATATATATATATATATATATATATATATATATATATATGTATGTAGGCTGTCATTTGATATTAACAAAAGTACAGCCTACCTAGGGCAATAGCTCCTTAGTCCTCAATCCCACAGAGAAAAGTTCCTTTCAAAAATGAAGATGTTTTGTGTTTTTTTTTTTTTAATTTTACAGACTATATTTCATTAAATTTTCTTGCTGACGAGTTCTATTTGTAAATTGTTTCTGTAAATGGTACATCTTTACACAAAATTTCTGAAAATGGTACATCTATACCAGGGTTTCCCAACTATTTTTGTGTCATCACCCACTTTCACATGAAAAACTCTTCCACCATATAGTAAATATTCAAAAGCCTCCAGTGATGGGCAAATTATGTTTGGACCGATATGTTTCCTGCCTTGATTAATTCAAGATGGTCAATGTGATTAAAAAAAAAAAAAAAAAAATTAATATTAAATAAAAATTATCCTGAGGTCACTTCTTAATTTTACTAACCAAGTTGTTGTTGGTCTTTGCTTATCTGATTTATATAAAAAAAAAAAATATTTCTTCTGAAGAACTATTTGAATGTTAATGACCATTACCAAAATTTATAGAAAATATCAAAATATTGCACATTTTGGGGGAATATTTATATCTTATCAGGTATTGTGACCCAGTTATTCGAATTTAACCTCTTGTCCTTTTTATACAGGTTCTTTGCATATCTCCTTTGAAAATGTTTTGGGTGGTAACATATTTTAAAATCCCTTTTTTTTATACTCAAAATCCTATACTGACCACTATAATTTCCAATCACACACCATTTTCTGTTCAGTTGAAATTGTCCACTGGTGGGTATGTCACCCAGGTTAGGGAACCCTGTTCTATACTAAAACCCTTCTGAAGAAAATGGTACATGGGTACTAAAATACTTCTGAAGATGATGGTACATCTGTACTAAAACCCTTCTGAAGATATGTACTGAAACACAAAATTATCATAATATTTATATATGATTAAATAAGGAACAAGGAGCAAAACCTTTTTATAAATTTACCATGTTTCCCTATTCAGCTTCATCAGAAATTTTTTGAATATTTGTATATCTATATAATATTAAGTTTAATTTTTGTATGTCTAATCTCTCAGAAGCCAAAATTGTGCATTGTAGTCAGAGGTACTGAATATAGATACCCCAAAAATGTACTTTAAGGATTTCAAATGTGTGTGTATATATATATATATATATATATATATATATATATATATATAAAATTTCTCAGAGTTAACCTATAGAAAAAGACAATATTTATAAAGGTAAAAGACAATAGGAAAACTATATTATTAGCCAACGTGTTTTGTCCAATGTGGACTTTTTCAAGGCAAAACAAAATGAATTTATTAAAACAAAGTAACTATTAACAACAAAACAAAAATTCTTCCAGTTGCTAAGGACATTTTGTTTTGTTTTTCGTAGTTACTTTGTTTTAATAAATTCATTTCGTTTTTGCCTTGAAAAAGTCCACATTAGACGAAATGTGTCAGCTAATAATACAATTTTCATATTGTTTTTTACCTTTTTATATATATATATGTATATAGATGATTTGCAACTCATTGGTGATAT
>OZ038509.1:38762661-38765161 GCA_964036315.1 Acanthosepion esculentum | reverse complement strand
TGAACAGTACTTGGAAAATTACACACAATTTTGGCAAGATCCTGTACAAGTTTCCACCTGATATCAAATGACATTCAACAGTTGGAGAAACTTACTTAAAGGTTTAACAGACATTATTTAACAGTTCTGTTTAATAAAACATGTTTAAATGAAGGCTTGCTACCTAAATATTTAAAATGTGTGTATCTATATATATAAAAACATGGGAAAACTTTCCATAATCATTTTTTCTTAAAACTTTTTCTGATTATTTTTCATTTATCTTACAACAGATTTCTACATGTTTTTGAATGCGAAAAACAAAACAATGTGTAACTTTGTATATTTTTCTTAAAAAAAAATCAAACTTTTGTTCATTTCACAGTTTCTTTAGAGTTTATGATGGCACAATATGCACAGTCATCTCATCTTATCAATGGGCATTTCTCTAATCAAGAGAAAAAATTTTGATGTTATATTGTTTTAAAAATCATTTTTATTATACTTCATTGAAAAGTTTAAGTGTAAAATTAGTGGCTACTACACAAAAGTATATCTAATGTTTATATATACACACACACACACACACACACACATGCATACATACATACATACATACACACACACACACACACACACACATATATATATATATATATATATATATATATATATATATATATCGAGAGAGAGAGATAAGAGATTATAGTTGCTCCAATGAGAGAAAAGTGTATGTATTAAAAAGAAGAGAGAAACTGCAATCGTTTGGTTGTAATGTGGATCTTTTTAAAAAATATATAGTATGCTTTATTATAGATGGAAAAATATATATTATGCTTTAATATATATATATATATATATACATAATAAAACATAATATATATTTAAAAAAAAAATCCATATTACAATCAAAAACGTTTGGAATTTCACACTTCTTTTTAATATATATATATAAATGTCTGTGTGTGTATTTTATGGGAAAGAAGTATGACAAAGTGGAAAAAGGTTTTGTTTGGTGTGGTTCATCCTTTAGGACTTCATTAGACTAAGTTTATGTTTATGTGACTACACATTCACCCAAACGGAAGAAAAATACTGAGAATTTAAAATTTAAATTTTTTTTTTTTTTAATATGTGTTTTGAGTATATAAACTTGCTGATTTTGTTTAGATTCTTTTTCTTTTAGTTTATATAAAAAAATATTTTTAAATTTAAAATTCTCAACATCTCATTCTTCCATTCATCTGCATGCTTAATTGCATCAACATAAACATCACGTTAGTCTGATGAAGACCAAAAGAATGAAGTGTGTCACAATAAACCTTTTTCCACTTTGTTATAATTCTTCCTCCAAAAATTGTTCTCGATATATAAAAGAATATATCATTATCCTATATATATATATATATATATACACACCCTTGTGCAAATTAATTGAAACAAAATGAATAATTCCATTATTATTATTTACTATTTTTTTTTTCATATTTTTCCATTGAAACATGGCCCAGTGCACATGTTAGTACTTTGTATGTTCATTCCACAAAATTGTTCCTTGCAGATTGACCACAGATTCTTGATTGGATTTAAATCAGGAGAGTTTCTGTGCCAGTCTATAGTACTTTGATTTGCTCACTGTTAAGACTTTCCAGTGTTTTCGTGCAGCATTAGAAATTTTCGTACATGTCATTGGAGTAACATCCATCACAGACAATAGCCATAGGACAACTAATCGACAGTTATGAAAATAGTGACTGGGCATGATAAAAATCTGATGCAATCATGGACAACGCAATATTTTTCAAGGCCAAACAAATTTCATCATACATTCCGAAAATAGATTCATATTACTGCACACCACTGCAAATGACCTAATCTGAGAAAAAAATAAGAATTGATTACACCCTGTCACTCCAGTGGGTGTAAAACTGACTGTATGGTGAAAGAAAGAAAACTAAAGTGGTTGTTTCAATTAATTTGCACAAGGATATATGAGGTCTGTCAAAAAAGTAATGTGACTGCTGACCCAATTTATTTAATTTCCACTCAACAAACTAAATAGTTTCCCCTTCAAAGTAATCCGCTCAAGTCTAATGCATTTTTCCATTCTTCACCACCATACGTCTATGCACTGCTGGAAAGATTCTTCTTGGATGCTTCCCAGCTCTATCGTTATTGCCCCTCTTGATGGCTTCCATGCCTTCAATACGGGTCCCCTTGAGCTGGGGGAAAAGAAAAAAATTGCATAGAGCAAGGCCAGGTGAATATGGAGGTTTTGCCAGTACGGCAGTGTTCTTCTTTGACAGGAACTGCTTGATGCTTAAGGTATTGTGAATATGTGCATTGCTGTGGTAAAGCAGCCAAATTTGTCCTGCCACAACTCTCATCTCTACTCACACACTGAGCGAAGCAAATGCTAAGATTACTGTTATATACACCTCATGTTAGATGATAATACAATCTGCTTATTCCTCTATCACCCACAGCACACCCAGTCCCATTACTTTTCAGACAGAGCTTA
>OZ038509.1:38700161-38757661 GCA_964036315.1 Acanthosepion esculentum | reverse complement strand
CTATATATTTATCTCAATCTGTTCTTATCTATCTATATATCTATCTCACTCTGTTCTTATCTATCTACAGTTGCGGCTAAAATGTTCAGAATGGCATTGTTTTCGTCAGAAAAGTAGGTATAATTTTTTATCAAAGTTTTATATTCTATAATTTTCACAGACAATAAATACAATATTATTTGTTATTGTCTGAGATTTTGGTGTAATTTGAGAGGATAATACAAAAGTTATGGATGATTTAGTGATTTACTGCAAAACCCATGGCGGCTAAAGTGATCAGAACGGTTGCTTTTACTCCGTGCTCTAGTATATTTAACCAGCGAACTCTAATTTTTTTAATTTGTTTACGTGACGGTTCATTTACTAAACATTAGTAAGAATATCTGCAGTGTACTTTGTTAATATAATGCCACTTACTCCGTTACCAATTCGTCAGCAGATTATTAAGCTTCGAAAGAAGGATAATTTAAGTATTGGGTCTATTGCAAAGATTGTTAACAAGTCAAAAAGTGTTGTTCACGGTATTCTTAAGGTCTACGAGGATTGTGGTTCGTGTGAAGCAAGAAAGTCTACAGGTAGGCCAAGAAAAACGACCAAGAGAGAAGATCGTGCTATGGTAAAGTTGGTTAAAAAGGACAGATTTAAAACTGCTGCTGCTGTTTCTCGGGAAATGAGCATTGTACTGAAGAAAACTTTATCTCGAAAAACTGTCTCGTCGTTTAGTTGAACATAACCTACAAGCAAGAGCACCTGCACTGAAGCCACTGATCAGCTCCAAGAATAAAAAGTGTCGTCTTACCTTTGCAACCGAACATGTGTTGTGGTCTCAAGAAAAATGGCAAATGGTGCATTTCAGTGATGAATCTAAATTTATGTTATTTGGCTCAGATGGGAAAAGGTACGTTCGTCGAAAAGTAGGTGAAAAATTGTCGCCTAAATGCCTTAAGACTAGTGTTAAATTCAGTGGAGGAAGTGTCATGGTTTGGGGGATGATATCTGGAGATGGTGCGGGCCCTTTGGTGAGATTACATGGAAAGGTAAATGCGGGGAGTTTATAAACAACTTGTAAAAGATCATGTCTTGCCTGTGCTGAGAAATTCAACTAAGCGACCATCCGTATTCATGCAGGACAATGCCCCATGTCACAAGGCTAAGGTGGTCATGAACTTCCTCTATATATCTCACTCTGTTCTTATCTATCTATAAATCTTACTCTGTTCTTATCTATCTATATATCTATCTCAATCTGTTCTTATCTATCTATCTATCTATCTATCTATATATCTCAATCTGTTCTTATCTATCTATACATCTATCTCAGTCTGTTCTCATCTATCTATACATCTATCTCAGTCTGTTCTCATCTATCTATATATCCATCTCAGTCTGTTCTCATCTATCTATATATCCATCTCACTCTGTTCTTATCTATCTATACATCTCAATTTGTTCTCATCTATCTATCTATATATCTATCTCAGTCTGTTCTTATCTAACTATATATCTATCGCAATCTGTTCTTATCTATCTATATATCTCAATCTATTCTTATTTATTTATCTCTCTCTCTCTCTCTCTCTCTATATATATATATATATATATATATATATATATATATATCGATGTGTTCTTATCTATATATCTTTCTTAATCTGTTCTTATTTATCCCTATCTGTTCGTCTCAATTTAACTCCATCTGTTCAGACCTATTGATCTATCCAAAATTGACAATAAAATGTTTATTATAATTTCTTTTGCATCTTCATGCAAATGTGTCTGTTTTTTGTCTTTTTATTAAATACTGTTTTTTATTCTTTGCAATGAACTATGCTCCATGTGTATTTTTTATGATTTTATTTTTCAGGAAATATTATGTAACCTCTTGAATTTTGTATAATTTACAAACTTTGTTTTTTTTAGTAGTTAATTTTTTTCAATTTTTAAAAACTGTACTTTGTAAAAAAACTAAGCTTTTTCTTTTTTTTTTTTTTATAAGCATTTCACCCCAAGCAAGGCCGGAGTGCACTAGTATGCAAGGGGTTACATAGAGTGACAGTAAGAGAAAAGACTGGGTATAGGGGGGATTGAGGAAAGGATAAAAAGAAGAACGGGGTCCAAGGCATCAGAAGATATTGATTGGGATTACATTTAAATTTTTGCAGATTGTAGTTATCAGGGAAGCGCGTAAGAGGAAGGGAGTTCCACTGTTGGGAAGTGCAAGAGAAGAAGCTGTTGAAGTAGAAGTGGTGGTTGTATTAACTGTTTTGACAGTAAAAGTGTGGGACCGAGATGCCAACCTAGTTAGTTATGTGCCATGTGTGATACACACTTAGGCGATCATGTATCTTTCCATACATGACTGACAAGGCAGATTTTTTTCCCACAGTAGGTTGCCAATACTTTCTGTGATAGACCAGTCGCCATCCAAGGCTATAGAACCCAGACTGTCCTGCTATTTAGCCATAGATGTGGGGAGAAGAAGTGGATTCAAGCCTTTCCCAAGGGTACTGGCATGTCCTAGACAAAATCCAGAGATGGATATGCAACATCGTTGGTCCTGATCTAGCATCCTGTCTGCAGTCGCTATCTCACAGACATGCTGTGGCTTCCCTCTGCTTTTTCTACAAGTATTTTCATGGCAACTGCTCTGGTGAGCTACTTTCACTGGTTCCCAAAATTGCATGAATTTAAGAGCACTACTAAGTTGGCATCTCGGTCCCACCCTTTCACTGTCGAAATGGCTAAATGTAGCCATCTCTTCTACTCCAACAGCTTCTTCTCTCACACCTCCCGTCAGTGCAACTCCCTTCCTATCACTTCCTTCCTTGATAGCTATAATCTTCAAATATTCAAATGTAATGTCAATCGGCATCTTCTGATGCCTTGACCTTGATCCCTGTCCTTCTCTTATCCTTTTCCCACTACACTCAGTTTTACTCTCACTCTCACTCTCTGTAACCCCTTGCGTGCTAGTGGAACTCCCACCTTGCTTGGGGCAATTTCCTTAAAAAAAAAGGTAAATGTAATGGATTCAACTGGAATTTGAACTCAGCACTCTGATTCCTAAATTCGAGCTGCTATCCATTACTCCACTGTGCCTCCTAGTAGCACACTTAAATTCATGCAGCCAGGGCACCAGTGAAAATAGCTCGTCAGGGCAGTTGTCATGAAAATATTTGTAGAAAAGATAGAGGGAAGCCACATCACGTTTGTGGGAAAGTGACTGGAGTCGAGAGCCCAAGTCAGGACCGATCACATTGCATATCCGTCTTTGGATTTTGTCGAGAACCTGGAGATGAACAGCGGGGACACCAGACCGTATATGGCAACAGTATTCCATGCATGGACGAGTGGTAGATTTGTAGATGTGAAGGATGGATTCAGACGAGAAAAAAAAAACTTCTGTTGCGAAGCAAGTAAGGGGAATGGAGTTCCACTGTCGGGAAGAGCTGGGGATGATATTGGAGTAGAAGTGGCGGTTATATTTAACTGTTTCACAAGTAAAAGAGTAGGACCTAGATGCCAACCTAGTAGCACGCTTAAATTCATGCAGTCGGGGCAGCAGGGAAAAACAGCTCGTCACAGCAGATGCCATAAAAATATTTGTAGAAAAGACAGAGGGAAGCCATATTACGTCTGTGAGAAAGTGATTAGAGTCGAGACCCCAAATCAGGACCGATCATATTGCATATCCGCCTTTGGATTTTGTCGAGGACCTCGAGATGAACAGCAGGGGCACCAGACCATATATGGAAACAGTATTCCATGCTTGGATGAATGGTAAATTTGTAGATTTGAAAGATAGACTCAGATGAGAAAAAACTAAGGAAAATGTTAAAAATTAATAATTACTTAAACAATTTTGATTGTATTTCGTTTATATTCCTTCATATAAAGACATCAATTTACTTTTCAAATACAACTTTCAGCAAAATGTGTAAACTTTTCATTTGATGGAAATATTTTTTTTATCATTTCACCTCAAGCAAGGCAATACAGCCACTAAGATGCAAGCGGTTACTGAGTGTTAAAGAATATGAAAAAAAAAGACTATTAAGAACAATAAAAGAAGAAGAATCAAGAAGACAGAATATAACAATTGACATTGCATTTAAATTTTCAAAGATCAAAGTTGACAGGGAAAGCATGAAACCAGAAGAGAGTTCCACAAATGAAAAGTGCGAGAAAAGAAACTGTTAGCATAGTGTACCATAGTGAAGAGCTCATCCGAACAATTACGATGAAAGTATTTATAGAAAAAGCACAGGGAAGCTATGTTACAAAGGTCAAAAATTGACTGAAGCTGAGATTCCAGGTCAGAATCAATAACATTGCAGATTCTTCTTTGGATTTTATCAAGAATCTTTAAATATATAGCAGGACTACCATATGATATATATCAGCAATATTCGAAGCAGGGACATATGGTAGACTTATAAATATGTAAAATACATTCTGTAGAGAAAAATTGCCTACCATGAGACAGTGAACCAATTTACTCCACGTCTGGTTTACAGCCATATTAAGCTGTAGTTCTCATACGATCACAAAATTTAAGCATCAATAGTATCTAGAGGGGTGACTGCTTCATTTGTAGAACTCTTATCACTAAATCGTTATTATCTTCCAAAAACTTCTTACAATCTAAAAAATTTAATCTGACTTTAAATAACCCGTAAAAGGTTGATAAACCATAAAGATCCAATCGATCCTCCACATCTTCATTAGATTACTTAAGACTATGTAACATGTGTATAGTTGCTACAAGTTGTACTGTTTTTATCCAATACTCTGCGATGTAATAAATGTAACGATCTGTAGAGATACAGAAGGTGGTGATGGGTCATGTGATGGCCACTCAGTGATGTCACAGTGACAAGAGTGTCCAGTCATTCAGTCACTTGACAGGTGCTGAACCAAAAAATTACTTTTTTTAGTCTGAGGCTAAATCTGCCTCTCCCAGCAATTTTGAAGCACATGACACCATTTTTTCCCTTTGGGAATATAACTCTCTCAGATATTGAAAAAAAAAACTCCAGCTTGCAATCCTTAATTTGGGAAAAACTGGAAATTTGCTGTTTCCCTTTCATGGAATATGTCCTCACCTGGGATATAGTAGATGAATCCGGCCTGCTTGAATCTGGCATCCTAAACATGGCTTCTCCAGAAACACAGAAGAATTTCAATATTATATGTAAGACACTTCCTTTTTGTTTCTCCTTACAATCTGCTTGCTGTGTAGATATATTGTTCTCTGTGTGGGACCCGTATATATATGTATATATAGTTTTGCATATGTCTTAGTGGTATGTATATGTATATATAGTTTTGTGTACGTCTTAGTGGTATGTATATGTATATATAGTTTTGTGTACGTCTTAGTGGTATGTATATGTATATATAGTTTTGTGTACGTCTTAGTGGTATGTATATGTATATATAGTTTTGTGTACGTCTTAGTGGTATGTATATGTATATATAGTTTTGTGTACGTCTTAGTGGTATGTATATGTATATATAGTTTTGTGTACGTCTTAGTGGTATGTATATGTATATATAGTTTTGTGTACGTCTTAGTGGTATGTATATGTATATATAGTTTTGTGTACGTCTTAGTGGTATGTATATGTATATATAGTTTTGTGTACGTCTTAGTGGTATGTATATGTATATATAGTTTTGTGTACGTCTTAGTGGTATGTATATGTATATATAGTTTTGTGTACGTCTTAGTGGTATGTATATGTATATATAGTTTTGTGTACGTCTTAGTGGTATAAAAGTCTCTCTGGGAACAAAGCATGCAACTCAACTCTCCAAGTTTTTGTTCACCTCTGCTGTGGCCAGGTATTGAACTGACAACTCTTTGGGTCAAGTCACTTTGGGATTACTTCAACCAATGCTTTTATCCACTGCGCCATGTGAATAAATGCATTGGTTGAAGTAATCTAAAAGTGACTTGACTCAAAGGGTCGTGAGTTCAATACCTAGCCACACCAGAGGAGAAAAAAAAAAGTAGAACTTGGAAAGTTGAGTTACTAAAGGGAATCAGCTGAAACTGAGATATACAAAAAGGCATGGCAAGTGGAACTAGAACAATCTACCCCCCATGGACTAAATAAAGGGTTCGTTTTGAAATTCCAACATATATCACCTGAAGAAAGAATGGCGGAAACATTGTGAATATGACAATAAAAATGAGGACAATGTAAATAGTATAAATGTTATCTATATCTTTGTCCATAGCATCATCTATAATATCCAAATGAAGATGGTTGGAGAGAACACAGCCACAACTTTGGATATTATAGATGTCTAGTAGGCGTTGCCCACTTGCTATTGCTTCGCAAAGTAATATATATTCTCTACTTGAAATCTTTGAAATAAAAATTTTAAATGAATATTTCATTCTTAAATTGGCTTGTTATATTTAAGGAAAGTTTTACAAATAGATACCAACTTGTTGAAGGCCAAGTAAAATGCAAATTTCAAACATTTTCTGCACTATATAAGACAATATTCCAAAACAGAACTATTTTTTATATGAAAATCAAATCAATCCTCAAATAAATGAACAGTAATGAAGGACAATTAATTAATGAAATAAACTTTTTTAAAAATCCATATGCAAATTAGTTAAACCTGAAGAGTGATATGGGCTAGAAGTAGATAATATATAATACAGATATTTAGCTTTTACTGTGTAAATTACTATTCTCTGTCAAAGGGCAGAGGGGCAACTGAGAAAATAATACTGAGAGGTGCCCAGCACTGGGGAACAGCTGCCCGAGGCCGCGCCCTCCCATTGCTCAAGAGGGAGGGGATCGGTGCACACACTGAGGCCAGCGCAACCGACGGTTGTGGGGTCTGTGAGCAATTATTGTTCCCACTTTAAAAAACATTGTGTCACATCTCATTCTCGTGAAGGAATGAGTAAACACTATGTAAATTACTATAAAGTAAAGTTGGAGCTTTTTAATCTCACATTTTGTGGGAGAACTGAACTCCAGTTTGGCACTTATTCATATAAATTCCATAATATAGGTTTTACTTAATTAGCTATTATGTTTCTCTAACTCTTCAAATGTTGAATGTATAACTAATTCTAATTCCTATTTTCCCATCTTTACACTATATTAATTTTATCTTATAAATTGTCCCCTGTTCTGTCACCCATGAAATAAAAATAATTGTTTGTATGGAAAATAAGGATCTACATACATCAAATCATCTTTAAATTAAGTGGCAGCAGAAGAATTATCATTGAACTTTTAAAAGGTAAGCTTAAACATTAATTCAATACTTAAATGCAGTGATCAATTTTTTCTGTAGTTTATTGATGCCAATCGCATCTACTCCTCCCTAGCTATTGTGATGATGGACAAACCAAGAGTCCTCTACAGGAGCTAGTTTATAATCACATGTGCATGGCAACGATAATGGCTAGTATAATATATTAATATATATTTTTAACCTTGCATAATCTGGCAACCCCAAATCTAAGCTCAACAAAGATTGTTCCATGCAACTAACTTTTCTATGGCTTTTGAATGAGCTATGAATCATGGAAATTAGACTAGTGGGAATGGAGGAGTTGCTTGAACACACACAAATATACACTGTACTTTATATATAAAGATGTTATAGATTAAGATATAGGCAACATTTCTACTATTTACATTGTTTGGACTGTTGTCCGCATTTTTATTGCCATATTCACGACGTTTCAATCATAATCTATATATTCTGATTCTGTAGAAACTTGCAAGAATTGGCATCGCAGAAACAAAACAATGTAAAAATTATCTCCTAGATATCTGCTATCAGTCAAACAAGGACACCTGACAATGGCTGGAGAGTACATGGTCAAAATATTGTCATAACAATAACATTTATAACAATTATAGATTTATCCAGAAAATATTTGAACCTGATTGAACATTGATTTGTCTTAGTTTTCATTTGAAAAATTTGTTTATTTGATTTTTCCAGTTTTTAGGTTTTCGTCAATAGGTTAGGTGACTGACTAAATCTTTCCTTACCAGTAGCAAATTTTTTTGACATCAGCCTGGTAAGTCACTGAGGAATCATGGAAATTAGACTAGTGGGAACGGAAGAGTTGCTTGAACACACACAAATCCCGTGGAACCTTACATGTGGTATTCAATTTAATTATTTGACATTGTCACGAGGCCATTGTGGTTTCATTTCTATCAGTTTCCTCCTCCTAGATAGATGACCATTAACATGTCTAATGAGCTCTGTCTACCCACTTGGCTTTTTACATAAGAGTTTTGCTTCTCCTCCACAAATTGCCTTCACAATGGCTGAGGATGTTCAACAATGAAAAAAGAAGAGAAAAATAAACAAAATTCAAAGATGAGGACAATAGTCAGAATGTAAAATAATTTCTTCCAGTTGGCTTGACAAAGGATGCATCCCTTTGAAACCTTGCATGTATAATATTCAATTTCATTATTTGACATTGTCACGAGGCCATTGTGGTTTCATTTCTATCAGTTTCCTCCTCCTAGATAGATGACCATTAACATGTCTAATGAGCTCTGTCTACCCACTTGGCTTTTTACATAAGAGTTTTGCTTCTCCTCCACAAATTGCCTTCACAATGGCTGAGGATGTTCAACAATGAAAAAGGAAGAGAAAAACAACAAACTTCAAAGATGAGGACAATAGTCAGAATGTAAAATAATTTCTTCCAGTTGGCTTGACAAGGGATGCATCCCTTTGAAACCTTGCATGTATAATATTCAATTTCATTATTTGACATTGTCACGAGGCCATTGTGGTTTCATTTCTATCAGTTTCCTCCTCCTAGATAGATGACCATTAACATGTCTAATGAGCTCTGTCTACCCACTTGGCTTTTTACATAAGAGTTTTGCTTCTCCTCCACAAATTGCCTTCACAATGGCTGAGGATGTTCAACAATGAAAAAGGAAGAGAAAAACAACAAACTTCAAAGATGAGGACAATAGTCAGAATGTAAAATAATTTCTTCCAGTTGGCTTGACAAGGGATGCATCCCTTTGAAACCTTGCATGTGGTATTCAATTTCATTATTTGACATTGTCACGAGGCCATTGTGGTTTCATTTCTATCAGTTTCCTCCTCCTAGATAGATGACCATTAACATGTCTAATGAGCTCTGTCTACCCACTTGGCTTTTTACATAAGAGTTTTGCTTCTCCTCCACAAATTGCCTTCACAATGGCTGAGGATGTTCAACAATGAAAAAGGAAGAGAAAAACAACAAACTTCAAAGATGAGGACAATAGTCAGAATGTAAAATAATTTCTTCCAGTTGGCTTGACAAGGGATGCATCCCTTTGAAACCTTGCATGTGGTATTCAATTTCATTATTTGACATTGTCACGAGGCCATTGTGGTTTCATTTCTATCAGTTTCCTCCTCCTAGATAGATGACCATTAACATGTCTAATGAGCTCTCTCTACCCACTTGGCTTTTTACATAAGAGTTTTGCTTCTCCTCCACAAATTGCCTTCACAATGGCTGAGGATGTTCAACAATGAAAAAGGAAGAGAAAAACAACAAACTTCAAAGATGAGGACAATAGTCAGAATGTAAAATAATTTCTTCCAGTTGGCTTGACAAGGGATGCATCCCTTTGAAACCTTGCATGTGGTATTCAATTTCATTATTTGACATTGTCACGAGGCCATTGTGGTTTCATTTCTATCAGTTTCCTCCTCCTAGATAGATGACCATTAACATGTCTAATGAGCTCTGTCTACCCACTTGGCTTTTTACATAAGAGTTTTGCTTCTCCTCCACAAATTGCCTTCACAATGGCTGAGGATGTTCAACAATGAAAAAGGAAGAGAAAAACAACAAGATTCAAAGATGAGGACAATAGTCAGAATGTAAAATAATTTCTTCCAGTTGGCTTGACAAGGGATGCATCCCTTTGAAACCTTGCATGTATAATATTCAATTTCATTATTTGACATTGTCACGAGGCCATTGTGGTTTCATTTCTATCAGTTTCCTCCTCCTAGATAGATGACCATTAACATGTCTAATGAGCTCTGTCTACCCACTTGGCTTTTTACATAAGAGTTTTGCTTCTCCTCCACAAATTGCCTTCACAATGGCTGAGGATGTTCAACAATGAAAAAGGAAGAGAAAAACAACAAGATTCAAAGATGAGGACAATAGTCAGAATGTAAAATAATTTCTTCCAGTTGGCTTGACAAGGGATGCATCCCTTTGAAACCTTGCATGTATAATATTCAATTTCATTATTTGACATTGTCACGAGGCCATTGTGGTTTCATTTCTATCAGTTTCCTCCTCCTAGATAGATGACCATTAACATGTCTAATGAGCTCTGTCTACCCACTTGGCTTTTTACATAAGAGTTTTGCTTCTCCTCCACAAATTGCCTTCACAATGGCTGAGGATGTTCAACAATGAAAAAGGAAGAGAAAAACAACAAACTTCAAAGATGAGGACAATAGTCAGAATGTAAAATAATTTCTTCCAGTTGGCTTGACAAGGGATGCATCCCTTTGAAACCTTGCATGTGGTATTCAATTTCATTATTTGACATTGTCACGAGGCCATTGTGGTTTCATTTCTATCAGTTTCCTCCTCCTAGATAGATGACCATTAACATGTCTAATGAGCTCTGTCTACCCACTTGGCTTTTTACATAAGAGTTTTGCTTCTCCTCCACAAATTGCCTTCACAATGGCTGAGGATGTTCAACAATGAAAAAGGAAGAGAAAAACAACAAACTTCAAAGATGAGGACAATAGTCAGAATGTAAAATAATTTCTTCCAGTTGGCTTGACAAGGGATGCATCCCTTTGAAACCTTGCATGTATAATATTCAATTTCATTATTTGACATTGTCACGAGGCCATTGTGGTTTCATTTCTATCAGTTTCCTCCTCCTAGATAGATGACCATTAACATGTCTAATGAGCTCTGTCTACCCACTTGGCTTTTTACATAAGAGTTTTGCTTCTCCTCCACAAATTGCCTTCACAATGGCTGAGGATGTTCAACAATGAAAAAGGAAGAGAAAAACAACAAACTTCAAAGATGAGGACAATAGTCAGAATGTAAAATAATTTCTTCCAGTTGGCTTGACAAGGGATGCATCCCTTTGAAACCTTGCATGTGGTATTCAATTTCATTATTTGACATTGTCACGAGGCCATTGTGGTTTCATTTCTATCAGTTTCCTCCTCCTAGATAGATGACCATTAACATGTCTAATGAGCTCTGTCTACCCACTTGGCTTTTTACATAAGAGTTTTGCTTCTCCTCCACAAATTGCCTTCACAATGGCTGAGGATGTTCAACAATGAAAAAGGAAGAGAAAAACAACAAACTTCAAAGATGAGGACAATAGTCAGAATGTAAAATAATTTCTTCCAGTTGGCTTGACAAGGGATGCATCCCTTTGAAACCTTGCATGTGGTATTCAATTTCATTATTTGACATTGTCACGAGGCCATTGTGGTTTCATTTCTATCAGTTTCCTCCTCCTAGATAGATGACCATTAACATGTCTAATGAGCTCTGTCTACCCACTTGGCTTTTTACATAAGAGTTTTGCTTCTCCTCCACAAATTGCCTTCACAATGGCTGAGGATGTTCAACAATGAAAAAGGAAGAGAAAAACAACAAACTTCAAAGATGAGGACAATAGTCAGAATGTAAAATAATTTCTTCCAGTTGGCTTGACAAGGGATGCATCCCTTTGAAACCTTGCATGTGGTATTCAATTTCATTATTTGACATTGTCACGAGGCCATTGTGGTTTCATTTCTATCAGTTTCCTCCTCCTAGATAGATGACCATTAACATGTCTAATGAGCTCTGTCTACCCACTTGGCTTTTTACATAAGAGTTTTGCTTCTCCTCCACAAATTGCCTTCACAATGGCTGAGGATGTTCAACAATGAAAAAGGAAGAGAAAAACAACAAGATTCAAAGATGAGGACAATAGTCAGAATGTAAAATAATTTCTTCCAGTTGGCTTGACAAGGGATGCATCCCTTTGAAACCTTGCATGTATAATATTCAATTTCATTATTTGACATTGTCACGAGGCCATTGTGGTTTCATTTCTATCAGTTTCCTCCTCCTAGATAGATGACCATTAACATGTCTAATGAGCTCTGTCTACCCACTTGGCTTTTTACATAAGAGTTTTGCTTCTCCTCCACAAATTGCCTTCACAATGGCTGAGGATGTTCAACAATGAAAAAGGAAGAGAAAAACAACAAACTTCAAAGATGAGGACAATAGTCAGAATGTAAAATAATTTCTTCCAGTTGGCTTGACAAGGGATGCATCCCTTTGAAACCTTGCATGTATAATATTCAATTTCATTATTTGACATTGTCACGAGGCCATTGTGGTTTCATTTCTATCAGTTTCCTCCTCCTAGATAGATGACCATTAACATGTCTAATGAGCTCTCTCTACCCACTTGGCTTTTTACATAAGAGTTTTGCTTCTCCTCCACAAATTGCCTTCACAATGGCTGAGGATGTTCAACAATGAAAAAGGAAGAGAAAAACAACAAACTTCAAAGATGAGGACAATAGTCAGAATGTAAAATAATTTCTTCCAGTTGGCTTGACAAGGGATGCATCCCTTTGAAACCTTGCATGTATAATATTCAATTTCATTATTTGACATTGTCACGAGGCCATTGTGGTTTCATTTCTATCAGTTTCCTCCTCCTAGATAGATGACCATTAACATGTCTAATGAGCTCTGTCTACCCACTTGGCTTTTTACATAAGAGTTTTGCTTCTCCTCCACAAATTGCCTTCACAATGGCTGAGGATGTTCAACAATGAAAAAGGAAGAGAAAAACAACAAACTTCAAAGATGAGGACAATAGTCAGAATGTAAAATAATTTCTTCCAGTTGGCTTGACAAGGGATGCATCCCTTTGAAACATTGCATGTGGTATTCAATTTCATTATTTGACATTGTCACGAGGCCATTGTGGTTTCATTTCTATCAGTTTCCTCCTCCTAGATAGATGACCATTAACATGTCTAATGAGCTCTGTCTACCCACTTGGCTTTTTACATAAGAGTTTTGCTTCTCCTCCACAAATTGCCTTCACAATGGCTGAGGATGTTCAACAATGAAAAAGGAAGAGAAAAACAACAAACTTCAAAGATGAGGACAATAGTCAGAATGTAAAATAATTTCTTCCAGTTGGCTTGACAAGGGATGCATCCCTTTGAAACCTTGCATGTATAATATTCAATTTCATTATTTGACATTGTCACGAGGCCATTGTGGTTTCATTTCTATCAGTTTCCTCCTCCTAGATAGATGACCATTAACATGTCTAATGAGCTCTGTCTACCCACTTGGCTTTTTACATAAGAGTTTTGCTTCTCCTCCACAAATTGCCTTCACAATGGCTGAGGATGTTCAACAATGAAAAAGGAAGAGAAAAACAACAAACTTCAAAGATGAGGACAATAGTCAGAATGTAAAATAATTTCTTCCAGTTGGCTTGACAAGGGATGCATCCCTTTGAAACCTTGCATGTATAATATTCAATTTCATTATTTGACATTGTCACGAGGCCATTGTGGTTTCATTTCTATCAGTTTCCTCCTCCTAGATAGATGACCATTAACATGTCTAATGAGCTCTGTCTACCCACTTGGCTTTTTACATAAGAGTTTTGCTTCTCCTCCACAAATTGCCTTCACAATGGCTGAGGATGTTCAACAATGAAAAAGGAAGAGAAAAACAACAAACTTCAAAGATGAGGACAATAGTCAGAATGTAAAATAATTTCTTCCAGTTGGCTTGACAAGGGATGCATCCCTTTGAAACCTTGCATGTGGTATTCAATTTCATTATTTGACATTGTCACGAGGCCATTGTGGTTTCATTTCTATCAGTTTCCTCCTCCTAGATAGATGACCATTAACATGTCTAATGAGCTCTGTCTACCCACTTGGCTTTTTACATAAGAGTTTTGCTTCTCCTCCACAAATTGCCTTCACAATGGCTGAGGATGTTCAACAATGAAAAAGGAAGAGAAAAACAACAAACTTCAAAGATGAGGACAATAGTCAGAATGTAAAATAATTTCTTCCAGTTGGCTTGTCAAGGGATGCATCCCTTTGAAACCTTGCATGTGGTATTCAATTTCATTATTTGACATTGTCACGAGGCCATTGTGGTTTCATTTCTATCAGTTTCCTCCTCCTAGATAGATGACCATTAACATGTCTAATGAGCTCTCTCTACCCACTTGGCTTTTTACATAAGAGTTTTGCTTCTCCTCCACAAATTGCCTTCACAATGGCTGAGGATGTTCAACAATGAAAAAGGAAGAGAAAAACAACAAACTTCAAAGATGAGGACAATAGTCAGAATGTAAAATAATTTCTTCCAGTTGGCTTGACAAGGGATGCATCCCTTTGAAACCTTGCATGTGGTATTCAATTTCATTATTTGACATTGTCACGAGGCCATTGTGGTTTCATTTCTATCAGTTTCCTCCTCCTAGATAGATGACCATTAACATGTCTAATGAGCTCTGTCTACCCACTTGGCTTTTTACATAAGAGTTTTGCTTCTCCTCCACAAATTGCCTTCACAATGGCTGAGGATGTTCAACAATGAAAAAGGAAGAGAAAAACAACAAGATTCAAAGATGAGGACAATAGTCAGAATGTAAAATAATTTCTTCCAGTTGGCTTGACAAGGGATGCATCCCTTTGAAACCTTGCATGTATAATATTCAATTTCATTATTTGACATTGTCACGAGGCCATTGTGGTTTCATTTCTATCAGTTTCCTCCTCCTAGATAGATGACCATTAACATGTCTAATGAGCTCTGTCTACCCACTTGGCTTTTTACATAAGAGTTTTGCTTCTCCTCCACAAATTGCCTTCACAATGGCTGAGGATGTTCAACAATGAAAAAGGAAGAGAAAAACAACAAACTTCAAAGATGAGGACAATAGTCAGAATGTAAAATAATTTCTTCCAGTTGGCTTGACAAGGGATGCATCCCTTTGAAACCTTGCATGTATAATATTCAATTTCATTATTTGACATTGTCACGAGGCCATTGTGGTTTCATTTCTATCAGTTTCCTCCTCCTAGATAGATGACCATTAACATGTCTAATGAGCACTCTCTACCCACTTGGCTTTTTACATAAGAGTTTTGCTTCTCCTCCACAAATTGCCTTCACAATGGCTGAGGATGTTCAACAATGAAAAAGGAAGAGAAAAACAACAAACTTCAAAGATGAGGACAATAGTCAGAATGTAAAATAATTTCTTCCAGTTGGCTTGACAAGGGATGCATCCCTTTGAAACCTTGCATGTATAATATTCAATTTCATTATTTGACATTGTCACGAGGCCATTGTGGTTTCATTTCTATCAGTTTCCTCCTCCTAGATAGATGACCATTAACATGTCTAATGAGCTCTGTCTACCCACTTGGCTTTTTACATAAGAGTTTTGCTTCTCCTCCACAAATTGCCTTCACAATGGCTGAGGATGTTCAACAATGAAAAAGGAAGAGAAAAACAACAAACTTCAAAGATGAGGACAATAGTCAGAATGTAAAATAATTTCTTCCAGTTGGCTTGACAAGGGATGCATCCCTTTGAAACCTTGCATGTGGTATTCAATTTCATTATTTGACATTGTCACGAGGCCATTGTGGTTTCATTTCTATCAGTTTCCTCCTCCTAGATAGATGACCATTAACATGTCTAATGAGCTCTGTCTACCCACTTGGCTTTTTACATAAGAGTTTTGCTTCTCCTCCACAAATTGCCTTCACAATGGCTGAGGATGTTCAACAATGAAAAAGGAAGAGAAAAACAACAAACTTCAAAGATGAGGACAATAGTCAGAATGTAAAATAATTTCTTCCAGTTGGCTTGACAAGGGATGCATCCCTTTGAAACCTTGCATGTGGTATTCAATTTCATTATTTGACATTGTCACGAGGCCATTGTGGTTTCATTTCTATCAGTTTCCTCCTCCTAGATAGATGACCATTAACATGTCTAATGAGCTCTGTCTACCCACTTGGCTTTTTACATAAGAGTTTTGCTTCTCCTCCACAAATTGCCTTCACAATGGCTGAGGATGTTCAACAATGAAAAAGGAAGAGAAAAACAACAAACTTCAAAGATGAGGACAATAGTCAGAATGTAAAATAATTTCTTCCAGTTGGCTTGACAAGGGATGCATCCCTTTGAAACCTTGCATGTGGTATTCAATTTCATTATTTGACATTGTCACGAGGCCATTGTGGTTTCATTTCTATCAGTTTCCTCCTCCTAGATAGATGACCATTAACATGTCTAATGAGCTCTGTCTACCCACTTGGCTTTTTACATAAGAGTTTTGCTTCTCCTCCACAAATTGCCTTCACAATGGCTGAGGATGTTCAACAATGAAAAAGGAAGAGAAAAACAACAAACTTCAAAGATGAGGACAATAGTCAGAATGTAAAATAATTTCTTCCAGTTGGCTTGACAAGGGATGCATCCCTTTGAAACCTTGCATGTGGTATTCAATTTCATTATTTGACATTGTCACGAGGCCATTGTGGTTTCATTTCTATCAGTTTCCTCCTCCTAGATAGATGACCATTAACATGTCTAATGAGCTCTCTCTACCCACTTGGCTTTTTACATAAGAGTTTTGCTTCTCCTCCACAAATTGCCTTCACAATGGCTGAGGATGTTCAACAATGAAAAAGGAAGAGAAAAACAACAAACTTCAAAGATGAGGACAATAGTCAGAATGTAAAATAATTTCTTCCAGTTGGCTTGACAAGGGATGCATCCCTTTGAAACCTTGCATGTGGTATTCAATTTCATTATTTGACATTGTCACGAGGCCATTGTGGTTTCATTTCTATCAGTTTCCTCCTCCTAGATAGATGACCATTAACATGTCTAATGAGCTCTGTCTACCCACTTGGCTTTTTACATAAGAGTTTTGCTTCTCCTCCACAAATTGCCTTCACAATGGCTGAGGATGTTCAACAATGAAAAAGGAAGAGAAAAACAACAAGATTCAAAGATGAGGACAATAGTCAGAATGTAAAATAATTTCTTCCAGTTGGCTTGACAAGGGATGCATCCCTTTGAAACCTTGCATGTATAATATTCAATTTCATTATTTGACATTGTCACGAGGCCATTGTGGTTTCATTTCTATCAGTTTCCTCCTCCTAGATAGATGACCATTAACATGTCTAATGAGCTCTGTCTACCCACTTGGCTTTTTACATAAGAGTTTTGCTTCTCCTCCACAAATTGCCTTCACAATGGCTGAGGATGTTCAACAATGAAAAAGGAAGAGAAAAACAACAAACTTCAAAGATGAGGACAATAGTCAGAATGTAAAATAATTTCTTCCAGTTGGCTTGACAAGGGATGCATCCCTTTGAAACCTTGCATGTATAATATTCAATTTCATTATTTGACATTGTCACGAGGCCATTGTGGTTTCATTTCTATCAGTTTCCTCCTCCTAGATAGATGACCATTAACATGTCTAATGAGCTCTGTCTACCCACTTGGCTTTTTACATAAGAGTTTTGCTTCTCCTCCACAAATTGCCTTCACAATGGCTGAGGATGTTCAACAATGAAAAAGGAAGAGAAAAACAACAAACTTCAAAGATGAGGACAATAGTCAGAATGTAAAATAATTTCTTCCAGTTGGCTTGACAAGGGATGCATCCCTTTGAAACCTTGCATGTGGTATTCAATTTCATTATTTGACATTGTCACGAGGCCATTGTGGTTTCATTTCTATCAGTTTCCTCCTCCTAGATAGATGACCATTAACATGTCTAATGAGCTCTGTCTACCCACTTGGCTTTTTACATAAGAGTTTTGCTTCTCCTCCACAAATTGCCTTCACAATGGCTGAGGATGTTCAACAATGAAAAAGGAAGAGAAAAACAACAAACTTCAAAGATGAGGACAATAGTCAGAATGTAAAATAATTTCTTCCAGTTGGCTTGACAAGGGATGCATCCCTTTGAAACCTTGCATGTGGTATTCAATTTCATTATTTGACATTGTCACGAGGCCATTGTGGTTTCATTTCTAACAGTTTCCTCCTCCTAGATAGATGACCATTAACATGTCTAATGAGCTCTCTCTACCCACTTGGCTTTTTACATAAGAGTTTTGCTTCTCCTCCACAAATTGCCTTCACAATGGCTGAGGATGTTCAACAATGAAAAAGGAAGAGAAAAACAACAAACTTCAAAGATGAGGACAATAGTCAGAATGTAAAATAATTTCTTCCAGTTGGCTTGACAAGGGATGCATCCCTTTGAAACCTTGCATGTGGTATTCAATTTCATTATTTGACATTGTCACGAGGCCATTGTGGTTTCATTTCTATCAGTTTCCTCCTCCTAGATAGATGACCATTAACATGTCTAATGAGCTCTGTCTACCCACTTGGCTTTTTACATAAGAGTTTTGCTTCTCCTCCACAAATTGCCTTCACAATGGCTGAGGATGTTCAACAATGAAAAAGGAAGAGAAAAACAACAAACTTCAAAGATGAGGACAATAGTCAGAATGTAAAATAATTTCTTCCAGTTGGCTTGACAAGGGATGCATCCCTTTGAAACCTTGCATGTGGTATTCAATTTCATTATTTGACATTGTCACGAGGCCATTGTGGTTTCATTTCTATCAGTTTCCTCCTCCTAGATAGATGACCATTAACATGTCTAATGAGCTCTCTCTACCCACTTGGCTTTTTACATAAGAGTTTTGCTTCTCCTCCACAAATTGCCTTCACAATGGCTGAGGATGTTCAACAATGAAAAAGGAAGAGAAAAACAACAAACTTCAAAGATGAGGACAATAGTCAGAATGTAAAATAATTTCTTCCAGTTGGCTTGACAAGGGATGCATCCCTTTGAAACCTTGCATGTGGTATTCAATTTCATTATTTGACATTGTCACGAGGCCATTGTGGTTTCATTTCTATCAGTTTCCTCCTCCTAGATAGATGACCATTAACATGTCTAATGAGCTCTCTCTACCCACTTGGCTTTTTACATAAGAGTTTTGCTTCTCCTCCACAAATTGCCTTCACAATGGCTGAGGATGTTCAACAATGAAAAAGGAAGAGAAAAACAACAAACTTCAAAGATGAGGACAATAGTCAGAATGTAAAATAATTTCTTCCAGTTGGCTTGACAAGGGATGCATCCCTTTGAAACCTTGCATGTGGTATTCAATTTCATTATTTGACATTGTCACGAGGCCATTGTGGTTTCATTTCTATCAGTTTCCTCCTCCTAGATAGATGACCATTAACATGTCTAATGAGCTCTGTCTACCCACTTGGCTTTTTACATAAGAGTTTTGCTTCTCCTCCACAAATTGCCTTCACAATGGCTGAGGATGTTCAACAATGAAAAAGGAAGAGAAAAACAACAAGATTCAAAGATGAGGACAATAGTCAGAATGTAAAATAATTTCTTCCAGTTGGCTTGACAAGGGATGCATCCCTTTGAAACCTTGCATGTATAATATTCAATTTCATTATTTGACATTGTCACGAGGCCATTGTGGTTTCATTTCTATCAGTTTCCTCCTCCTAGATAGATGACCATTAACATGTCTAATGAGCTCTGTCTACCCACTTGGCTTTTTACATAAGAGTTTTGCTTCTCCTCCACAAATTGCCTTCACAATGGCTGAGGATGTTCAACAATGAAAAAGGAAGAGAAAAACAACAAGATTCAAAGATGAGGACAATAGTCAGAATGTAAAATAATTTCTTCCAGTTGGCTTGACAAGGGATGCATCCGTTTGAAACCTTGCATGTATAATATTCAATTTCATTATTTGACATTGTCACGAGGCCATTGTGGTTTCATTTCTATCAGTTTCCTCCTCCTAGATAGATGACCATTAACATGTCTAATGAGCTCTGTCTACCCACTTGGCTTTTTACATAAGAGTTTTGCTTCTCCTCCACAAATTGCCTTCACAATGGCTGAGGATGTTCAACAATGAAAAAGGAAGAGAAAAACAACAAGATTCAAAGATGAGGACAATAGTCAGAATGTAAAATAATTTCTTCCAGTCGGCTTGACAAGGGATGCATCCGTTTGAAACCTTGCATGTATAATATTCAATTTCATTATTTGACATTGTCACGAGGCCATTGTGGTTTCATTTCTATCAGTTTCCTCCTCCTAGATAGATGACCATTAACATGTCTAATGAGCTCTGTCTACCCACTTGGCTTTTTACATAAGAGTTTTGCTTCTCCTCCACAAATTGCCTTCACAATGGCTGAGGATGTTCAACAATGAAAAAGGAAGAGAAAAACAACAAAATTCAAAGATGAGGACAATAGTCAGAATGTAAAATAATTTCTTCCAGTCGGCTTGACAAGGGATGCATCCGTTTGAAACCTTGCATGTATAATATTCAATTTCATTATTTGACATTGTCACGAGGCCATTGTGGTTTCATTTCTATCAGTTTCCTCCTCCTAGATAGATGACCATTAACATGTCTAATGAGCTCTGTCTACCCACTTGGCTTTTTACATAAGAGTTTTGCTTCTCCTCCACAAATTGCCTTCACAATGGCTGAGGATGTTCAACAATGAAAAAGGAAGAGAAAAACAACAAACTTCAAAGATGAGGACAATAGTCAGAATGTAAAATAATTTCTTCCAGTCGGCTTGACAAGGGATGCATCCGTTTGAAACCTTGCATGTATAATATTCAATTTCATTATTTGACATTGTCACGAGGCCATTGTGGTTTCATTTCTATCAGTTTCCTCCTCCTAGATAGATGACCATTAACATGTCTAATGAGCTCTGTCTACCCACTTGGCTTTTTACATAAGAGTTTTGCTTCTCCTCCACAAATTGCCTTCACAATGGCTGAGGATGTTCAACAATGAAAAAGGAAGAGAAAAACAACAAACTTCAAAGATGAGGACAATAGTCAGAATGTAAAATAATTTCTTCCAGTCGGCTTGACAAGGGATGCATCCGTTTGAAACCTTGCATGTATAATATTCAATTTCATTATTTGACATTGTCACGAGGCCATTGTGGTTTCATTTCTATCAGTTTCCTCCTCCTAGATAGATGACCATTAACATGTCTAATGAGCTCTGTCTACCCACTTGGCTTTTTACATAAGAGTTTTGCTTCTCCTCCACAAATTGCCTTCACAATGGCTGAGGATGTTCAACAATGAAAAAGGAAGAGAAAAACAACAAACTTCAAAGATGAGGACAATAGTCAGAATGTAAAATAATTTCTTCCAGTTGGCTTGACAAGGGATGCATCCCTTTGAAACCTTGCATGTATAATATTCAATTTCATTATTTGACATTGTCACGAGGCCATTGTGGTTTCATTTCTATCAGTTTCCTCCTCCTAGATAGATGACCATTAACATGTCTAATGAGCTCTGTCTACCCACTTGGCTTTTTACATAAGAGTTTTGCTTCTCCTCCACAAATTGCCTTCACAATGGCTGAGGATGTTCAACAATGAAAAAGGAAGAGAAAAACAACAAACTTCAAAGATGAGGACAATAGTCAGAATGTAAAATAATTTCTTCCAGTTGGCTTGACAAGGGATGCATCCGTTTGAAACCTTGCATGTATAATATTCAATTTCATTATTTGACATTGTCACGAGGCCATTGTGGTTTCATTTCTATCAGTTTCCTCCTCCTAGATAGATGACCATTAACATGTCTAATGAGCTCTGTCTACCCACTTGGCTTTTTACATAAGAGTTTTGCTTCTCCTCCACAAATTGCCTTCACAATGGCTGAGGATGTTCAACAATGAAAAAGGAAGAGAAAAACAACAAACTTCAAAGATGAGGACAATAGTCAGAATGTAAAATAATTTCTTCCAGTTGGCTTGACAAGGGATGCATCCCTTTGAAACCTTGCATGTATAATATTCAATTTCATTATTTGACATTGTCACGAGGCCATTGTGGTTTCATTTCTATCAGTTTCCTCCTCCTAGATAGATGACCATTAACATGTCTAATGAGCTCTGTCTACCCACTTGGCTTTTTACATAAGAGTTTTGCTTCTCCTCCACAAATTGCCTTCACAATGGCTGAGGATGTTCAACAATGAAAAAGGAAGAGAAAAACAACAAACTTCAAAGATGAGGACAATAGTCAGAATGTAAAATAATTTCTTCCAGTTGGCTTGACAAGGGATGCATCCCTTTGAAACCTTGCATGTATAATATTCAATTTCATTATTTGACATTGTCACGAGGCCATTGTGGTTTCATTTCTATCAGTTTCCTCCTCCTAGATAGATGACCATTAACATGTCTAATGAGCTCTCTCTACCCACTTGGCTTTTTACATAAGAGTTTTGCTTCTCCTCCACAAATTGCCTTCACAATGGCTGAGGATGTTCAACAATGAAAAAGGAAGAGAAAAACAACAAACTTCAAAGATGAGGACAATAGTCAGAATGTAAAATAATTTCTTCCAGTTGGCTTGACAAGGGATGCATCCCTTTGAAACCTTGCATGTATAATATTCAATTTCATTATTTGACATTGTCACGAGGCCATTGTGGTTTCATTTCTATCAGTTTCCTCCTCCTAGATAGATGACCATTAACATGTCTAATGAGCTCTGTCTACCCACTTGGCTTTTTACATAAGAGTTTTGCTTCTCCTCCACAAATTGCCTTCACAATGGCTGAGGATGTTCAACAATGAAAAAGGAAGAGAAAAACAACAAACTTCAAAGATGAGGACAATAGTCAGAATGTAAAATAATTTCTTCCAGTTGGCTTGACAATGGATGCATCCCTTTGAAACCTTGCATGTATAATATTCAATTTCATTATTTGACATTGTCACGAGGCCATTGTGGTTTCATTTCTATCAGTTTCCTCCTCCTAGATAGATGACCATTAACATGTCTAATGAGCTCTGTCTACCCACTTGCCTTTTTACATAAGAGTTTTGCTTCTCCTCCACAAATTGCCTTCACAATGGCTGAGGATGTTCAACAATGAAAAAGGAAGAGAAAAACAACAAACTTCAAAGATGAGGACAATAGTCAGAATGTAAAATAATTTCTTCCAGTTGGCTTGACAAGGGATGCATCCGTTTGAAACCTTGCATGTATAATATTCAATTTCATTATTTGACATTGTCACGAGGCCATTGTGGTTTCATTTCTATCAGTTTCCTCCTCCTAGATAGATGACCATTAACATGTCTAATGAGCTCTGTCTACCCACTTGGCTTTTTACATAAGAGTTTTGCTTCTCCTCCACAAATTGCCTTCACAATGGCTGAGGATGTTCAACAATGAAAAAGGAAGAGAAAAACAACAAACTTCAAAGATGAGGACAATAGTCAGAATGTAAAATAATTTCTTCCAGTTGGCTTGACAAGGGATGCATCCCTTTGAAACCTTGCATGTATAATATTCAATTTCATTATTTGACATTGTCACGAGGCCATTGTGGTTTCATTTCTATCAGTTTCCTCCTCCTAGATAGATGACCATTAACATGTCTAATGAGCTCTGTCTACCCACTTGGCTTTTTACATAAGAGTTTTGCTTCTCCTCCACAAATTGCCTTCACAATGGCTGAGGATGTTCAACAATGAAAAAGGAAGAGAAAAACAACAAACTTCAAAGATGAGGACAATAGTCAGAATGTAAAATAATTTCTTTCAGTTGGCTTGACAAGGGATGCATCCCTTTGAAACCTTGCATGTATAATATTCAATTTCATTATTTGACATTGTCACGAGGCCATTGTGGTTTCATTTCTATCAGTTTCCTCCTCCTAGATAGATGACCATTAACATGTCTAATGAGCTCTGTCTACCCACTTGGCTTTTTACATAAGAGTTTTGCTTCTCCTCCACAAATTGCCTTCACAATGGCTGAGGATGTTCAACAATGAAAAAGGAAGAGAAAAACAACAAACTTCAAAGATGAGGACAATAGTCAGAATGTAAAATAATTTCTTCCAGTTGGCTTGACAAGGGATGCATCCGTTTGAAACCTTGCATGTGGTATTCAATTTCATTATTTGACATTGTCACGAGGCCATTGTGGTTTCATTTCTATCAGTTTCCTCCTCCTAGATAGATGACCATTAACATGTCTAATGAGCTCTGTCTACCCACTTGGCTTTTTACATAAGAGTTTTGCTTCTCCTCCACAAATTGCCTTCACAATGGCTGAGGATGTTCAACAATGAAAAAGGAAGAGAAAAACAACAAACTTCAAAGATGAGGACAATAGTCAGAATGTAAAATAATTTCTTCCAGTTGGCTTGACAAGGGATGCATCCCTTTGAAACCTTGCATGTATAATATTCAATTTCATTATTTGACATTGTCACGAGGCCATTGTGGTTTCATTTCTATCAGTTTCCTCCTCCTAGATAGATGACCATTAACATGTCTAATGAGCTCTGTCTACCCACTTGGCTTTTTACATAAGAGTTTTGCTTCTCCTCCACAAATTGCCTTCACAATGGCTGAGGATGTTCAACAATGAAAAAGGAAGAGAAAAACAACAAAATTCAAAGATGAGGACAATAGTCAGAATGTAAAATAATTTCTTCCAGTTGGCTTGACAAGGGATGCATCCGTTTGAAACCTTGCATGTATAATATTCAATTTCATTATTTGACATTGTCACGAGGCCATTGTGGTTTCATTTCTATCAGTTTCCTCCTCCTAGATAGATGACCATTAACATGTCTAATGAGCTCTGTCTACCAACTTGGCTTTTTACATAAGAGTTTTGCTTCTCCTCCACAAATTGCCTTCACAATGGCTGAGGATGTTCAACAATGAAAAAGGAAGAGAAAAACAACAAAATTCAAAGATGAGGACAATAGTCAGAATGTAAAATAATTTCTTCCAGTTGGCTTGACAAGGGATGCATCCCTTTGAAACCTTGCATGTATAATATTCAATTTCATTATTTGACATTGTCACGAGGCCATTGTGGTTTCATTTCTATCAGTTTCCTCCTCCTAGATAGATGACCATTAACATGTCTAATGAGCTCTGTCTACCCACTTGGCTTTTTACATAAGAGTTTTGCTTCTCCTCCACAAATTGCCTTCACAATGGCTGAGGATGTTCAACAATGAAAAAGGAAGAGAAAAACAACAAACTTCAAAGATGAGGACAATAGTCAGAATGTAAAATAATTTCTTCCAGTTGGCTTGACAAGGGATGCATCCCTTTGAAACCTTGCATGTATAATATTCAATTTCATTATTTGACATTGTCACGAGGCCATTGTGGTTTCATTTCTATCAGTTTCCTCCTCCTAGATAGATGACCATTAACATGTCTAATGAGCTCTCTCTACCCACTTGGCTTTTTACATAAGAGTTTTGCTTCTCCTCCACAAATTGCCTTCACAATGGCTGAGGATGTTCAACAATGAAAAAGGAAGAGAAAAACAACAAACTTCAAAGATGAGGACAATAGTCAGAATGTAAAATAATTTCTTCCAGTTGGCTTGACAAGGGATGCATCCCTTTGAAACCTTGCATGTATAATATTCAATTTCATTATTTGACATTGTCACGAGGCCATTGTGGTTTCATTTCTATCAGTTTCCTCCTCCTAGATAGATGACCATTAACATGTCTAATGAGCTCTGTCTACCCACTTGGCTTTTTACATAAGAGTTTTGCTTCTCCTCCACAAATTGCCTTCACAATGGCTGAGGATGTTCAACAATGAAAAAGGAAGAGAAAAACAACAAACTTCAAAGATGAGGACAATAGTCAGAATGTAAAATAATTTCTTTCAGTTGGCTTGACAAGGGATGCATCCCTTTGAAACCTTGCATGTATAATATTCAATTTCATTATTTGACATTGTCACGAGGCCATTGTGGTTTCATTTCTATCAGTTTCCTCCTCCTAGAGAGATGACCATTAACATGTCTAATGAGCTCTGTCTACCCACTTGGCTTTTTACATAAGAGTTTTGCTTCTCCTCCACAAATTGCCTTCACAATGGCTGAGGATGTTCAACAATGAAAAAGGAAGAGAAAAACAACAATCTTCAAAGATGAGGACAATAGTCAGAATGTAAAATAATTTCTTTCAGTTGGCTTGACAAGGGATGCATCCCTTTGAAACCTTGCATGTATAATATTCAATTTCATTATTTGACATTGTCACGAGGCCATTGTGGTTTCATTTCTATCAGTTTCCTCCTCCTAGATAGATGACCATTAACATGTCTAATGAGCTCTGTCTACCCACTTGGCTTTTTACATAAGAGTTTTGCTTCTCCTCCACAAATTGCCTTCACAATGGCTGAGGATGTTCAACAATGAAAAAGGAAGAGAAAAACAACAAAATTCAAAGATGAGGACAATAGTCAGAATGTAAAATAATTTCTTCCAGTTGGCTTGACAAGGGATGCATCCCTTTGAAACCTTGCATGTATAATATTCAATTTCATTATTTGACATTGTCACGAGGCCATTGTGGTTTCATTTCTATCAGTTTCCTCCTCCTAGAGAGATGACCATTAACATGTCTAATGAGCTCTGTCTACCCACTTGGCTTTTTACATAAGAGTTTTGCTTCTCCTCCACAAATTGCCTTCACAATGGCTGAGGATGTTCAACAATGAAAAAGGAAGAGAAAAACAACAAAATTCAAAGATGAGGACAATAGTCAGAATGTAAAATAATTTCTTTCAGTTGGCTTGACAAGGGATGCATCCCTTTGAAACCTTGCATGTATAATATTCAATTTCATTATTTGACATTGTCACGAGGCCATTGTGGTTTCATTTCTATCAGTTTCCTCCTCCTAGAGAGATGACCATTAACATGTCTAATGAGCTCTGTCTACCCACTTGGCTTTTTACATAAGAGTTTTGCTTCTCCTCCACAAATTGCCTTCACAATGGCTGAGGATGTTCAACAATGAAAAAGGAAGAGAAAAACAACAAACTTCAAAGATGAGGACAATAGTCAGAATGTAAAATAATTTCTTTCAGTTGGCTTGACAAGGGATGCATCCCTTTGAAACCTTGCATGTATAATATTCAATTTCATTATTTGACATTGTCACGAGGCCATTGTGGTTTCATTTCTATCAGTTTCCTCCTCCTAGATAGATGACCATTAACATGTCTAATGAGCTCTGTCTACCCACTTGGCTTTTTACATAAGAGTTTTGCTTCTCCTCCACAAATTGCCTTCACAATGGCTGAGGATGTTCAACAATGAAAAAGGAAGAGAAAAACAACAAAATTCAAAGATGAGGACAATAGTCAGAATGTAAAATAATTTCTTCCAGTTGGCTTGACAAGGGATGCATCCCTTTGAAACCTTGCATGTATAATATTCAATTTCATTATTTGACATTGTCACGAGGCCATTGTGGTTTCATTTCTATCAGTTTCCTCCTCCTAGATAGATGACCATTAACATGTCTAATGAGCTCTGTCTACCCACTTGGCTTTTTACATAAGAGTTTTGCTTCTCCTCCACAAATTGCCTTCACAATGGCTGAGGATGTTCAACAATGAAAAAGGAAGAGAAAAACAACAAACTTCAAAGATGAGGACAATAGTCAGAATGTAAAATAATTTCTTCCAGTTGGCTTGACAAGGGATGCATCCCTTTGAAACCTTGCATGTTGTATTCAATTTCATTATTTGACATTGTCACGAGGCCATTGTGGTTTCATTTCTATCAGTTTCCTCCTCCTAGATAGATGACCATTAACATGTCTAATGAGCTCTCTCTACCCACTTGGCTTTTTACATAAGAGTTTTGCTTCTCCTCCACAAATTGCCTTCACAATGGCTGAGGATGTTCAACAATGAAAAAGGAAGAGAAAAACAACAAACTTCAAAGATGAGGACAATAGTCAGAATGTAAAATAATTTCTTCCAGTTGGCTTGACAAGGGATGCATCCCTTTGAAACCTTACATGTGGTATTCAATTTCATTATTTGACATTGTCACGAGGCCATTGTGGTTTCATTTCTATCAGTTTCCTCCTCCTAGATAGATGACCATTAACATGTCTAATGAGCTCTGTCTACCCACTTGGCTTTTTACATAAGAGTTTTGCTTCTCCTCCACAAATTGCCTTCACAATGGCTGAGGATGTTCAACAATGAAAAAGGAAGAGAAAAACAACAAACTTCAAAGATGAGGACAATAGTCAGAATGTAAAATAATTTCTTCCAGTTGGCTTGACAAGGGATGCATCCCTTTGAAACCTTGCATGTGGTATTCAATTTCATTATTTGACATTGTCACGAGGCCATTGTGGTTTCATTTCTATCAGTTTCCTCCTCCTAGATAGATGACCATTAACATGTCTAATGAGCTCTGTCTACCCACTTGGCTTTTTACATAAGAGTTTTGCTTCTCCTCCACAAATTGCCTTCACAATGGCTGAGGATGTTCAACAATGAAAAAGGAAGAGAAAAACAACAAACTTCAAAGATGAGGACAATAGTCAGAATGTAAAATAATTTCTTCCAGTTGGCTTGACAAGGGATGCATCCCTTTGAAACCTTGCATGTATAATATTCAATTTCATTATTTGACATTGTCACGAGGCCATTGTGGTTTCATTTCTATCAGTTTCCTCCTCCTAGATAGATGACCATTAACATGTCTAATGAGCTCTGTCTACCCACTTGGCTTTTTACATAAGAGTTTTGCTTCTCCTCCACAAATTGCCTTCACAATGGCTGAGGATGTTCAACAATGAAAAAGGAAGAGAAAAACAACAAACTTCAAAGATGAGGACAATAGTCAGAATGTAAAATAATTTCTTCCAGTTGGCTTGACAAGGGATGCATCCCTTTGAAACCTTGCATGTGGTATTCAATTTCATTATTTGACATTGTCACGAGGCCACTGTGGTTTCATTTCTATCAGTTTCCTTCTCCTAGATAGATGACCATTAACATGTCTAATGAGCTCTCTCTACCCACTTGGCTTTTTACATAAGAGTTTTGCTTCTCCTCCACAGATTGCCTTCACAATGGCTGAGGATGTTCAAATTTGGAGTCAGGAAGAGAAAAACAAAATTCTTCCACTGTTCTTTTTGATTGATCAAACAGTTTGGGCTGGCTTCAGTATATTTTGATAATATCAATAAAAAATAAAATAATAAAAATGTGTAGTAATGGTTTCTCTCACATCCTGGGCACTTTCCATAAGTACACTTTCATAAATACACTTAATTCAGTTAATTACACTTGTCGTATTTATATTCCATAAATACACTTTCTATAAACATTGTATAAACGTTTCCCTTCTTTTGTACAGATTTGCACAGTTCTTTATCTCTCCATTGTTTACGTCATCAGCAACTGAGAGAGAAGTAAATGCTGTTAATTCTGAACACAGTAAAAATATTCATGATGACAGTTGGAGACTTCAGCAGTTGGAGAGAGCCATGTCTGATCCTAATCACGACTTTTGTAGGTTTGGTACTGGTAAGTACAATTGTTTTATTCCTTTTAAGGTGGATTGCATGAAAACTCCCCACCTCCACTTGACAAAAAGAAAGTAAAGTAACTATACTAATAGTCCTCATCTTGGTTGTTATAATCTCTTGTCATATTATGCGGTTCGGGAAATGTCTGATTTTTAGACCTTTTAATTGTGTTCTAATCGAGTATAATAGTTGGATAAAATATATTAACTCATTCCTAATGATTAAAATGTCCTCTTTGTTGATATCTCTCTCTCATTCATATATATATATATATATATTCGATGCGGTGGGAACGAAAGTAATGTATAAAATGTATAAATTCTAACACTCCATTCAACATTAACTACCCGACCCACCCAACACCAAACTGCTGTCAACAACAAATATCGTTTTCACTTCGATACTCTAGGTATATTTTGTTAAGTACATTTTTCTTCTCAAAAAACGGAAAAAGGAAGTGACGTTTTACATCCGGGCTTGCCTACAAACAGGATCGTTCATAGCCATTTCCGACCCTCACCCGTAGATGTGCAGTTAAAATGCACTGAAACCAAGTTGCATCTTTGTTGTGAGTAAAATGGTTTTGTCTATATGATAAAATTATAATAAATATATATATATATATATATATAATTTTTTTTTTTTTCTCTAATGAGGTTCATCTTTGTAATGAGTAAATTGTTTTTGTCTTTATGAAAAAATTATAATTATTGCTCGACTATCAGGATTGAACCCTCTTTTGAATTAATGCTGTGAATGTTTGAATTTATATATTATTTTCATTCTCATTACATTCATTCATATATATATATATATATATATATATATATATATATATATATATATATAATTCCATTGAGCAATTGAAACCAAATTTTGTGGAAAGTGCAAACAGGTAAGGAGGTACAAAGTACAGTTGGTTTTACTGTGGTGCATAAAAACTGTGAAGTAGGGTTTTTGTCAAAGTATTTTTCCAAACAAATCAGCTTATTCAAATTACATTGATTTGTTTGCAGAATTGAACAAAATGTTGATCATGTAAATTTCAATGTTAGTGATAACTTCGATGATACTAAATAATGTGAAGATTTCAACATGTCGGTGTGTTGCAAATAAATTCTAGTTTTATATAAATCTCATTTTAAACTCGTTGTTCAGAAAATAATGGCCAGTTTTAGAATAAGCCTATTTTAATAAATTATTATAATAGTTGTGCAAAAGTATATTACTCGTTTCTAATGATTAAAATGTCCTCTTTGTTAATTTTATATCAATCTTTCAGAATTTAACTTAAAACATTACATACCCTTCATCTTGAACATGAAAAAAGAGATGTTTACTTTTTTGCATGAGTACAGGCTTGTTTATAATGCTTCTCAAACTGCATCCAACATTAACAGAGTAGGGGTTGAAGGATCTACTTGTGATCAGATAAGTTGCTTGTTTCTGAAGTCCCACAATGGGGATACGAGTCATGAAGAAAAGGTGGTAGAGGACGTCCATCTGCAATTGACAATAAACATACGAAAGCACTAATCAAACAAAACCCACATCAAAGTGTCCGAGAAATGTCTTGGATAATGTCATTTCCATATTAAATCTGTGCAAGTCAAAGAATTTGATGTTTTGAAATATGTTTGATGCTGCATCTACCAAATTTGAAAGATCCATTCTTTTGATTGAATAGTGATGTGATGAGAAATTTAATCTTTTATAACAATTGTAGATAGTCAGCTTAATTGCTTTATCATAATGAAGCACCTAAACACTTTCTTATACTGAAATTGTACCAACTGAAGATCATGGTGACTGTTTGTGGTCAGCCACTGCTGTTATCTATTAGTTTAGATACAAGACATTTTCATATCCACCATATTCCTGTGATCTCTCACTAGCTACCACTTTTTCAAACATCTTGACGAGTTTATAAGACAATCCACTGAAAAGATGATGCAGAAACTGCATTCAAATATGTCTTTGCATCTAAATCTTTAGAGTTTTATTGTAAAGGAATAAATAACCTTGTAACTTGATGGCATAAATTTATAGATGCTCAGGGTTCAGAGTTTGATTTAAACATTGTTTAAATATATTAATTCATGAATAAAAGTTGATTCTAAAGTTGGACATTATTTTCTGAACAACTTAATAGTTGGTTGCCAGGATATTTCAAAGTGAGTCCTTTATTCAGTTCATGGCAAATATACATGAATTCTTTGAGAGAATTAAAATTTCTGATATATTGCAATGAAGTGATTTTTTTTATGTGATTTTGTGAATCCACTGAAGGCAGAGTTGGGTATTTACAAAAAATAAAATAAAATTAGTTACTTTGTTTAAATCGATTTTTATTTAATTTACAAACCTGGGTAAAACTTTTCTCAAACTTATTTAATATAAATATTGAAATAAGTTTTTTTTTTTTTTTTTTTTTTTTTTTCAAAAAAAAAAATTAATAAGACGACTTTCCTGGGTGCTACTTTGGTATGTGGTCTATGCTCTTGATTTCTATTTGGCATTTTTAGCCGATGTACGTGCTGTTTATCACTACAATATTATTAATAGAAAATTTTTTAAAATTCTAATTACATTTTCTCTGTTAAATATATGCTATGTTTTACTATGTAGACATCATTCCAAATTAAAATTTGTACAATGGAGACATTCTAGCTGATGTGCATGCTGTTTATCGCTAGAATATAAATAAAAAGTTTTTTTTAATATCTGAATTACATTTTCTTTGTTATATATATTATAATGTTTTACTATGTAGATATCATTCCAAAATAAAATTTGTACGGTGTAGATATTTTTTCCTTGTAGAATACAAGCCAAAGTAGCATCCTTTCTGGAGCCACACGTAGTCCTTCAACATTTAATGTAATTCATGGAAGTATTTTGTCTCATCTGTTTTTCTCCTCACAGTTAATATAAAAAAAACAATCAAGCATCTGTTCCCAAGAAGGTTTGATCTATCCACTTCCCTTCTCCACATCCTTTCACCTTTCATTCCTATCTGCTCTCGCTCCAAATCTTCTGTAACCCCCTTGCTTTGATCGATCCACTATCTTTCTCCACATCCTCTCCTTTACCACTCCTATCTGCTCTTCCTCCAAACCTTCTGTAACCCCTTGCATGCTAGTGGTCTCCAACCTTGCTTGGGGTGATAAGCTTAAAAAAAAAAAAAAAATAAAAAATAAAATATTTATGCAGCTGACACAACCATTTGCTTCTGTCTCAGTAGCAAATCTGACAGATTTGACAAAGTAAACGTGATATCTGTTCTTGAAAAGGACTTCTAATCAATGGTTAACTGGGGCAAGAAATGGCTTTTAAATTTTAACACCTCCAAAGCAAAATTGCTTTCATTTAATCACCATAAAGAACCTTTTCTGCCTGCCATCAACATGGTTGGTGCAAGACTTCAGGAGAGCAACACACTGAGCCTTCTTGACCTCGCATTTTCCATTGACTTGAAATGGATCTACATCATATCAATAGCTGCATCTACCCCAAGAAAAATTGGGTCACTGTCTCGTGCCGAAAAATTTTTCTTGTCAGAATTCATCTTTCACATTTACAAATCTACCATCTGTCTTTGCCTTGAATACTGTTATTATATACGGTCTGGTGCTCCTGCTGAACATTTTGAGATTCTGGACAAAATCCAAAGAAGGATCTGTAATGTAATTGATCCTGACCCGGAATCTTGACTCGAGTCATTTTCTCACTGATATGACATGACTTCTTTTTACTTTCTACAAATATTTTCATGGCAAACTGTTTTTCTCTGGTGTACCAAATACATGAGTTTAAGCATGCTGCTAGATTGGCATTTAGGTCCCACTCTTTTACTGTTGAAATACCTAAATGCAAACCCCACTTCTACTCCCACAGTTTCCTTTATTCACATTTCCAACCAGTGGAACTCTTTTGATTACTTGCTTCCTTGATAACTACAATCTTCAAAAATTTAAATATAACATCAGTCACCATTTTCTGTCTCCTTGAATCCTGTTCATTTTTTTTTTGTTCTTTCCTTGATCCTCCCTATTCTTTTCGGTCACTTTCACACCCTGTAACCTGCCTTGCTTGGGGAGAAATGATTTTAAAAAAACAAACAAAACCGAAACAAGCTTTTTGATTGTATTGGATGTGTGGGAGGTGTAATGGTAAGTTACTCTGAATGAGAAATCTGAGAGCTGCGTTTGAATTTCAATTGAGTTCATTACATTCATTTCTGTACAAATACACTTGGGGAAAAGTATCTCTTCTGTGGCTTATGGCTTTGTGTTGAACCATGGGTTCCTGTATGATCAAAGTTAAGCAACATTAAGCTTGGTCAGTACCGAGATGGTAACTGCTTGTAAATACTAGGTGCTGTAAGCCAGGATATGTGGCTGGTGTAATGGATCAGTGTTTTGCCATGAAACTTGCCAGGTATTTTATACGTTGTTTTCTCCCCCCCACCTTGCTTTCAATCTGTCCTATGAGTATCATATTTTCCAAGCCATCTTTCCTCATTATGTGTCCTAGCAATTTCTCTTCCTCATGTTAAGTATAAGTGTTCTTTTTGTTTCCATTTTCTTTAAAACTTTGTCATTGCTCACGTTTGGTTTATTTCCATTAAAATCGACTTGTGATACTTGTTTTTCAACGGCCTTTGCGATGTATCTGTTTAATTGGACTCACATCACACATTGATATTTTTCAACAATCCAGTCAGAACTTCAGGGATTTAACAATTTAAATATCTTAAGGGCTGATAGGGTTAAAACAAGTTTATAGCTAGTAAAAATATTTAAGAATTTAAATTCTAATTTTAATGCAAGACTTCAAAGATGAGGGAAGGAATAGTGGTGGTTGGATTAGAGAAATTTTAGGTTGGCTTGGGTTACAGAGGAATGTTTGTCTTGGTCCTCAACATTTATATGCAAGTTCTATTTAAACAAGTTTGACCACCCTTGTTATATAGGTTTCTTGTTTAAGCCATGATTATAGAAGACAGCACTGTAGACAGGTAGTCGGGGTGGTTCTTACTGATAGCTGCTTTGAAATTAGCATTGTCATACTTGCTGGTTCTAAGGTCATCTAGTATTCCTTTTTGAAGTTTGGACATGTGCAGCTAATAGCATTTGGCCATTGTCTGGATATAATATAAACTTGTAAACTTAGTCCATTTTACTAATCGGAGAGATTCTTTTTTTTCGGTAGGATTAGATTCTTGATTATCTAAAAATACTGTAGAAACTGTTTGTCTGTTGGAAGATTTTGAGTTATGTGGGTTCCTTGCCTTGTAACATTTCTCCCCTAAGTCCTGTACCCTCCAGTTGTGGAATGTGGGCTCACCGCCTCAGCACGCCATGTGTTATGGCTCTGCAAGAAGGTCTTTCATGAGATGAAGTTGCTAGCCACATAGCCAATTGGTGTTGTCCTTCTCTTTGGTTGTCAACGAAGGCTTAAGAGACCAGTCTGCTCTGCTATTTATCCCATTGCTGGGGGGAGAAGAGATGGATTCCTATCTATCTGAAGCACCATTGCACATCTATCTTTACCTCTTTGGTTCTTACATTTTCATTATAATTTAATCTCTCTCCATCTCTTACAGTTTTTAGGCCATGGAATTGAAGAAATTTGTTTGACTGGAAAATTCTATGAATTAACGACTAAAATAAATAAAAGAAAATACAATGCAATTTTATGAAAAATTTTCATATTTTTCCCGTTTTTTTTTTTTTTTTTTTTGCTTCATATTTTTACAACTTCCTGGTAGATTCTCTGAAATAAGCCTGCACAGTCATTTTGTTGAAATTTGAGGTCATTTGTGTGAGAATTTGAGTGTTTATTTTGCATATTGCCAACTGAATATTATGTCAAGTACTTTCATGTGTAGAAATATTGTTTTCATTGTTGTGTTGACGGATTAGCAATTTAACAGATCTTCTCAAGTTACACAGAAACAATAACAAATTCAGTTTTGATGTTTACAGAAAGGCTACAAACAAAAATGACCTGATCAGTTTCTACTCAAACCACTCTTCTAAAATTAAGTCTGAAATTATTATAGGTTTCTATCCGAGAGCATTAAGAATCTGCAGCCCCAATATTTACCTAAAGAAGAAACATACATAGAAATCACATTCAAAAACCTACAATCCCATATCATTTCATCCACATATATAACTGAAACAAAAATAACATAATCCATAATAATAAATTACATGAAAACAGATGCATGATACTACCGACCAACTCTGTCATGTCCACTATCCAGAACAACCTATCCCATCTAAATAGTCTTAAAATAATCGCAAACACTTCCAAATCCATTATGTATATAAGCAAATCCTCAAGCACTAATAGCAGTAATATTTCTGAAGCAGGTATTTATAAAATGGGTTGCCAAAACTGTTCCTCCCGATTTTATTGGAGAAACAAGCAGAAATTAAAAAAAACACATGAGCACTAGAGACCTCACAAAAAACAACGTAACTAATGCACTAGTCATACTCTAGCACTTTTGCCCCAGTCCCTCAACCTCCGGCGTCTTACTCTCTGCGTTGAGGTGTCTACTCGGTCCTAACCAAACTTAAGGGAGTGGCCATAGGTCCCCCGAGCATCCGTAGATTATTTGACCGGTCCACTGGTTTAATCCTGCTTCCTGCCCACATTGTGATTTGTTTGATCCAGAAAGCAGTAGTGATGTCCATCCATTCACGGTCGACTGAAGATGTAGACACGACTGGGGAGTCTGCACTAAGAAATTTAGAATGCAGCAAAAGAAAATTAATATCTGCAGAAAGCCGGGCAAACAACTATTCAATGGTTGAATTGTTAATGTCTTTTATATAGCAGAAAAGAATAGAATAGAAAAGAAACGGATTACAGAAAAGAAAAGTATTTGACGTAAAAACTCATACACTGGATTCTAGACAGGGAGTGTAATGATTAACTTGTTAAATCGTTTCAGAACAATATATGACTCTTGTGATGGAGGGATAAAGATTTCCGCGCGGGGCTTAGTTATAGTGGCGTTCCTCCTCCCAACGCTTGCCCGGGCTAGTTGTCTTTTCAAGAATTTACTCCAGCCTGCCTTTTTCAGCATAAGTATGTGTTTATATAGATAAACCTGGCTGGTTATAACTGACCCTCGGCCCTACTACTTTGCATGCGATTATCACGGGGTTCTGGCTGCTTCAACCAAAATCATGTGAATTCCAAAGTTCCTTCTAGCTTACTCGGCTCTATTTCAATTTTTAATCGATAAAAATTCTTTTGACCATTTCCATGGTCTTCTGATGACCCAGATTCAATGGGTACAACTTCTGCCCTAGATCAGATTTCCCTATCAGTAAACAAACTGCTCTGATTTAATTTCGCTATTCAAATCTACTCTAATTTCACTAAAATAAGATATACGTGTGTGCGTGTGTTTTTCCCAGACTCTCTCTCTGTCACAATACATAGAAATAAATTCAACCACAATTTTGATTTTAAAAATGGTACACTCATAAAAAAGGAAAAAAAAAATAACTCACTCAGAAGGAAAATCCTCGAGACTGCTGCTATTGAATATTATCCAAATATTAATCTATGCCCAGGTTTTTTTCCCAAATATCACCTTTCCTAACAAACTCTCCCAAGCCAGCATGCACAACCGTATCACGAAACCAAAAGAAAAATGGTTTAATTCGACAACACAACAATAAAAACAATATTTTACACATGGAAGTACTTGGCATAATTTTCAGTTGGTGTGTGTATATATATATATATATATATATATATATATATATATATATATATATATATATACACATTAACTTAATGGACCATAAGACTCTGGGTAACCATTTAGAATGAAAAAGATGTTTTATTTTATTTTTTTCCCATCAGGTAACAAAGAAACTCTGGAGGCAAAACCTAAAGAAAAAGGAATTGATGTACGTGTTCAACTTTTGAAATTCCATGAGAAGTTCTATTCCAGCAACATTATGTGCCTCGCTGTCCTTGGCAAAGGTTACTTTTTTTTCTTTTTTTTTTCTTTTTCCCTTCAAGCACTATTATTCACTATTATGCTAACACTATTTTTGGCTTTAAGAAACTTTGTTTGCTATGTGTGATTCGTAATGTTCAATTCCCACCCCCCAATGTTTTGTACCATTCTTTTGTCACTGGTGAGTGTATTGTTGGATAGTTCTGTCGTCTTCAAGACTTTTATTTGTTTACTGGCCTTGAAGCTGGCCTTCACCAGACTTTGGGCTAGCTCCTGCAAAGGGCTTATGGGTCTTTTAGCCTTTTACTTAGAAATAATAAAATTAATTATCTTTATTCAACGCCCTAATTCGGCATAATCTTTCTTCATATACACAACCGATCTCTTTAGTTTGTTTACATTTATTTTGTGCGCAATCTTTATTTTTTAAAATCAACATTCCTCATGATCCCTTCACTTAGTCACTCTTAAAAGACATTAGGGAACCTAAACAATGTAATATTTCGAATATGTATGTGTGCTAGAAAAAGAAAAAAACATGAACGTCGTACTTTGTCCTACATAAGTTTTAATTATGGTTTAATTAGATGTCAATTGCAATTGTGGTGAAAAGTGAAATTAAAATTAAAACTTTCATAAAGAATTGTTTTTGAAACCTTTTACTCTGTTTGATATTTAAATGTAACTTTAAATGAGTTATTTAATTTTTAATCGCATGTAACTACAGTAGTTGTGGTGTATCATATTACAGGAGTGGGGAAGAAGAGATGAAGTCTTTAACTGTTTGACGTCCGAACTCAGAATTGTGAACATGTAGAATTTAAAATCTCCCCTCCTCATTCATACTCCATTTTTAAAGCGGAAGCAGATACCATTTCTTGACAAGGGAGGTAACCATGGATTATTCCACACCTGTTACTTCAGGTTGTTTAGGATTCACCAAGATCGAGAAACGGGCGGACACACATGTACACTGTGCTTTTATTATTATAGATAACTGGATAGTTGCCTTGCTAGAACAATTACGACTGAGTAGTGAGTTTGGCCCTCACTGGGTGCCCCATACTTTCGGACTTGTGCCACATCTGAGCTATGCTTGGAGAATCAGTATAGATGACTGGATAGGATACGTTGTCACCAAATGGAGGCATATGAAACGATAACCTCACTGGATGGGAATTATCCCCCCTATTTTCAAATGGAGAAATCTAAAAGAGGTACATCATTTATACAATAGAAAGGCCTTTGTTGTAACATTAGTGTTGTCAAAGCATGACAGGTCTTATGTATTCCCGTTTTATGAATTTTTTTTTTTAATTAATTTCAGTGAATTTCCTGTCTTTCAGACAAAAGATATTCAATTGTAAACAATTGTTATCTCAATGTGGGATACTTAAAAGCAGAAATGACAAAGGCAAAAAGCGTAAGGAAACTGAGATCATTTAGACTCTCCAGTCATATGATAAAAATTTAAAACTCTGCGTTTCCATATCTTCAGGGTTTCCTCTTGATACATAATTATAGATGATGTTCACATTTAGTCCGAGGAAAAAAAAAAAGAAGTCTTGCATCAAATCTTTTTTCCCTTCGTCATTCAATTAACTAACATATTTCTGGTATATAAATATTTATATACCATATTCCCCCATATTATTTTTATCAACTCTTGTTCCTTCCAGAAACCTTGGATGAGTTAACCACTATGGTTGTTCCTTTATTTGAGAAAGTCGTTAATAAGAATGTAGCCATACCGGAATGGCTGGATCATCCATGTGGTTGTGATCAAGTTAAGGTGAGTCTCCAGATTATTTATTTTACAATATGATTTGACCTGGTTGGTAAAAAATATTTTTTTGTTATCTCCCTTTGTTACCTTGTGTCATATACATACAGCTACATTTTGTCAGGTCAATCTAGTGACGCACATTTAAATTCAGTAACAATTCTGATACCATTAATACTAATTTTGATTCTTATTTACGCTTTGTTGCTTTTTAGTATAACTTTAGTATAACTTTTACCCAGGCTGTCAGTTTACAAAAGTGAGTTATTGTAGCTTAATTGTTTAAAGCAGATAGTGTGTTCAACCAAGCTTCTCAGTTCAAATCTTGCCAATAATTTATCTTTTATTTCAAATCTGTGCTATTCATTGCAATAGATTAACTGCTTGAGCAAATCTGGAAAAAAAAAAATGAAATCCGTCTCTGTTGCTCTCTGTATCCATTTTCTTTTAATCCTTACTGGGAGTTGAAGAGAATGAGGGGACATTGGTGAAAGGAAAGGACAATGATAGGACAAGGTGTTTTCTTAAAAAAAAAAGTTGTACGCTCCGGCCTTCTTCAGGTGGTTGGAATTTCGAACTAAACCCTTTATTTCGATCACTGGGGTAGACTGTTCTAGTTCCACGTGCCATGTTTGATGGATGTCAGTTATCAGTTATCTCCTGGTAATTTTCCCTCTGAAAGTTCTCCACTGCCTTAACCGGGTATTGAACTCACACTCTTTGGGTCTGTCACTGGATCTAACCAACGCCTTTATCCACTGTGCCATGTGTCCTTGAGGACACAGCCACCTGAAGAAGGCCGGAGCGTACAACGGCCGAAACGTTGTGACAAATATGGCGACAAAGATGAGGACAATAGTCCGACTAATGTAAATACTGTACATAATACCTCATCTCAGAAATATAGACAGAGTCTTAATCATCTAGGTTGTTTTAAATAGACGTTCATTTGAGGGAAGTATGTTTTTAAGAAGGCCAGACGGTTTGTGTTAAAAGTTGTTACAACTGTATATCTTTTTCGGTTCAGTGATTAAAACGCATGAAAATTTGCAAAGGATCAATTTTCAAGTTTATGAAAAATTATTTTTTTTGTAGAGATAAAAATGAGAGACATGATCTCAGGCTCTACTTACATCCTGAATAGTCGAGCGTGTGTGAGCCTAATTTTCTGAATAAATAGAACAGTGTACGAGAAGACTTTTTGTCAACAAGTGGACAAGGCAGGTCACCACCAGGACAGAAGGTATTTGACACCAAGAAGAGAACACCAAAGAAGACACCAGTTACCAGTTAGCTGCAGAGAGACTAAAGAATTTTGAAGCTCAAGTGAAACGTCTGTGGTTGGATAGCCAAAAATGAAAAGAATTCTAAGAAATTTTCCCAAGCATGAACTGTGTGAAGTTAAAAGGGACTTTTCAAAAAATTGCTGTATGTCCCAGAGGACGGTCATGGTGCAAGCGAAAGCAGGTCTTTTCTTATTGAATTGTTTTCTCTTTTTGTCATTTTCAAAATTTTTGTCTTTTCCAAAACTAATTTTTTTTTCCATTTTTCGATGGTAATTCTTTTAATCTGAAATTTGTTATCCTGCCTTAATAGGTACACAAAAGGAAATTTTTGTGCAAACTTTTTTGTAATAAATGTTTTCCTTTTAAAATTTTATACAGTGGTTAAGTCTTATTTTGTATTTTGCTATTTTGTGACTATTATGACCTGCTATTCCTACTAGACTAAGTTTTTGTGTCCGATACAAGAACTTGGATTTGGTAGGGAATAAAATTTTTATAATCTAAGGCAAGAAGTCATTGGAAAAAAACGTTCGATATCAGAGATAAGTCTTTAGTAGGATTAATACAAGTAAAAAGTTTGTCCCTTAACCATCTCTAATTCGGTCACTTGTTATCTAGGTAGTATATTTTAAATATTTTTGCTATAACAACGATTTTAGTGGCATTAGTACTATTCTTATTTATTTTTCTTAATCAGTTCCTTATTCATGTAAAAATAAAAAAAATCCTTTACAGTTGGACTAATGTCCTCACAACATTTTGGCTGTTTCATTATTTCGTTATTTTTTTATCCCAACAACCTTTCAGACTGAACCCTTTAATCAATAGATTGTTGTTAAGCTTGTCTTCCTCTGCTACCATTTCTCTTTGTTTCTTAATGGCTCCCATATGGTATTTATATCTACACTGGGCCTACTGAGGAGGCTGTCAGCCTAGTATGTATTGATACATTCAGATGCTTTATTCTCTGGTCTTCTCTGTTTAATAATTTTAATTAATTCCACACGAGTTAGTGATGACTTTTTTTGACAGCAAGCCTTCAGCAGCAGAAGTAGAGAAACAGCAGCGGAGGGAGTTAAGCTTAGCAGCAAGGCTGCAGCAGCCAAGGAAGCAATAAATAGAAGCCTGATCATGAGATTGATGATGATGGTGATGGTGTACAAGATACAATATTTACATTTACAGTCAAACTAATGTCCTCATCTTGTTACAATCAGTGCTTCAGCCATTGTGCACCTGACCAGCTCCTTGCATATGAGCAGTTGTGTACAATGTCTGAGCAATGGCCAAGACAATTGGGGTATTGTCGTGGTTGGGTAGTACATAGACTCAATGGAAACAGGGTTCGCAATAACAGTGCAGTTTTTGATGCTGCTTGTAAATGGATGGCCGAACAAGGTTTAAGAGAAATAACAAAAAAAAAAAGAAAAAATTTATCAAGAGCAGGAAATTGTGGAGAGACATGATCACCTATGTCCTGAAGGGACACAGCACATAAAGAAGAAGCCAACTGGAAATAATTTTTCTTTTTAGCCATTTCATTTCAAGCAAGGCAATAAAGCCACTAAGACATAAGGGGGTTATTGAGTGTTAGAGAATATGAGAAAAATACTATTAAGGAGAGAGAATAATAAAAAGAACAATATAAGAAGACAAAAGATAACAATTGACATTGCATTTAAATATTTGCCGATCAAAGTTGACTGGGAAGCAAGAAGCCAGAAGAGAATCCCACAAATGAGAAGTGCAACAGAAGCAACTATTAGCATAGAACTTGTGTTAACAGCTAATCATTCCAACTGTAAATTAATGAAACCTTTCCACCAGTCTAGTACAACACATAAATTAATAAAATCTAATTACCATAGAGGAAAGTTCATCAGAACAATTACCATGAAAATATTTATAGAAAAGGCACTGGGAATCTAGATTATGGCAGTGAGAAAGTGACTGAAGCTGAGATGCCAGGTCAGGACCAATAACATTGCAGATTCTTCTTTGGGTTTATCAATATTGGGTTTTTGACTGACAGCATCCTGCAATGAATTTGATAAGGACTTCCAAGAATCTATATACATTCCAAGCCACTTTGGTATTGTTCTTATTGGCATTCATGACTTTTATTAACAAATTCATTCCAGACTGTTTCTTCATGTCTCTGATTTTAGTAATTAGTAAGGAGTAAGCACTCTACTCATCTTTGACAATTATGGCAAATGCATGTCAGAACAGATGCAAAAAGGAGCCAGAGTTGCTGGTGAACATGTCTTTTAAGCCAGTCCCATCCAAGTTTTCTCCATTAACAGCAGAACAACTTGACATGTCCAGATATGAGCCTCTTTGCAACCTGTCCAGATATGGGTGTTTGTCAGTTGTCTCATGGCAATAAAAGCAATGGGAAAACCAGCATTTGGTGAGACTCACTTTGCTATTGTTAGAGAAGCAGTGCCTTGTGAAGATGTCCCCTTGGTGTATTTTGTTCTGGAAGTTGTATACTGCCTGCCATGCTGTAGTTTCTCACGTAGTAAGCTCACTAGTCATTACTCGGTTTTATTTTATTTCTTCCAGTCTCTTTCCCTTCTCTGCCTGTTAGCCCATAATTATTAAGAGAACCATCTGTTAGGAATTTCCTCTACCTCAACACACTCTTGCCTTATTTTAGAACATTGTAACAGCAAAGATCACAACATTAGTCTGACTGTATATAATTAAATACTGTATCTTGTATATCATCATCATCATCATCATCATCAGTCCAATGACTATGGGTGGTCGTAGGGCCATTGTGCAGTTGTTCACCTGACCAGCTCCCTTCATGTGGCTCAGTTGTGTGCCAATGTCTGAATCTCTGTGAATGATCTTCCTGTCCTCTCAGTGACTTTGTTGAACTGCATCACTTGGTTTTCCTGAGATAAAAATAATAGGATGCAGGCTCAATTCAGGACAGAATTTTTCTTTAGCAAGGTTTCTCAATTTAGGCTGGTTGTTAATAATTTCACTATTTAATAAAATAAAAAACATCAGGGGTAACAACTCAAATATACATGACAGTTCAAAAGCCACCCCCAGAATTAGCATGGCGTAAAAGTGACAGAAGAGTGAAACTGTTCCATCCCCAAAATGGAAAAGAGATCTTAGAGTCTTTGAAAAAAGAATGGAACCGATTATCAAACTTATACTTTCAGATGCCAAACATTTGTGCTGCAGTAATCAAGAGTAAAGGGGGATATTTTGACGAGAGCAAAATATAATCATAAAATGCTTTTTATCTTTTTGTTATAATAAAATTTCTAATAAAAGATCATGTCTCACTCTTATTTTACCATGTATAATAAATTTCTTTTATTTAAAGTACAAAACAACTCCTTATTTTATTTTTTTTTTTAAGCTTATCACCCCAAGCAAGACTGGAGGCCACTAGCACGCAAGGGGTTACAGAAGGTTTGGAGGAAGAGCAGATAGGAGTGGTAAAGGAGAGGATGTGGAGAAAGACAGTGGATCGATCAAGGCAAGGGGGTTACAGAAGATTTGGAGCGAGAGCAGATAGGAATGAAAGGTGAAAGGATGTGGAGAAGGGAAGTGGATAGATCAAGGCAACTTGACGTTACATTAAATAGTTGGAGATTGTATTTGTCAGGGAAACAAGAATAGGGAAGGGAGTTCCACAGGCGAGGTGTGCGAGACATGAAGCTATTGGAGTAGAAGATATGTCTACATCTAACAGTTTCAACGGTGAAGGGGTGGGAACGGGATGCCAGCCTCGTAGGACGTTTAAATTCATGAGGCCTAGGGACCAGCGAAAGCAGCTCCTCGGAGCAATTACCGTGAAAGTATTTGTAAAAAAGACAGAGCGAGGCAACGTTGCGTCTGTGAGAGAGCGACTTCAGACGAGATTACAGATTAGATGGGGCCAATTAAAAAAATTACCAGTAGTAGCCACAAACTTTTGAATTGTAGTGTATGTAACTACTGAAATTAATGATGCAAATACTTATAAATGTATATAAATTGTATGAAAATTTTATTTGTGTATTTTTTTTACTACATATTTTGTTATGAGTGGGGCCAAAAAAATTGATCAGTCATTTGCACTCATTTCCGCTTCTATTCAAGAAGAAAGCAATAATGGAGCAATAGAATTCTTTTATGAAAAACCAAAGTTTTATTTTCATATAGAAATATTAGGTTGGTGCAAAAATAATGTCGTTTTTTGAGAAAAATATGTGAGAAAACGACATTATTTTTGCACCAACCTAATACTATATTATTAGTAATCTTCATTGGTGCAGACGTAATATGTTTGCATGTAAGATAGATTCTGAATATATCGTCTTTCCTGCCATCAACAAGGAAATATAGCAACTTGTAGCACCACTTTTGAGTGAGATAAAAGCAAACTGAAATAGACATACAGATAGATATGAACAGAGTGAGAAAACACGAAAAACTGAATTAGGAAGATAGATATGAACAGAGTAATGGTTGACAAATGCTCAGTGTAATAAAAACAGTGATAAAGATATTACTGTTACTTCTTATACTGCCATTGTAAAAACAAATATATTCTAGAGTCTGAGATGAGGTATTATGTACAGTATTTACATTAGTCGGACTATACCCAGAAATTCATACCCAGATGTCCTCAAGGACACATGGCACTGTGGATAAAGGCGTTGGTTAGATCCAGTGACAGACCCAAAGAGTGTGAGTTCAATACCCGGTTAAGGCAGTGGAGAACTTTCAGAGGGAAAATTAGCAGGAGATAACTGATAACTGACATCCATCAAACATGGCTCGTGGAACTAGAACAGTCTACCCCAGTGATCGAAATAAAGGGTTCAGTTCGAAATTCCAACCACCTGAAGAAGGCCGGAGCGTACAACGGCCGAAACGTTGTGACAAATATGGCGACAAAGATGAGGACAATAGTCCGACTGATGTAAATACTGTAAATATATTCTATTGATAAAATATTACAAAATGAAGTGATAAATTATACATTAGATCTCTTCATTTGCCCAGCCATTAATTTTTTTTAATGTCTGTTGCTTTGCACTTTCGAAGTTTCCTTGTTTCAAAAGTGTTGTGGTAGGATCCACCTAATTTGCATAGCGGAGTACCGACGATATAAATATGGTTGAATAAATACCGGAAGACAGGGAGGCAAATCAAGAGATCCAACTAGAGACTCTGCCCGACTGCGACTTAGTCACACATTCTCCAGGAACGGTCTTCCCAGGAATATACAAAAGACTATATGTAAATATTGTGTACACTTTCTTGTTTCAATACATTTTATTCTAACTACATTTTGTGTTTGCATTATTATTCCATGCATTAGTCAAGTTTCAACAAAAAGGGATATCAGTTCAAAAAAGACTGAACAGAGTTGGATAGGCATGAAAAGACTGAGATAGAAAGATAGATATGAACAGACTGATATAGACATACACAGGGTGTCTCGAAAAAATGTACTCACACTTTGAATGACGAGAAAACCTTTATTTATGAACATAGAGTGAAATGGAATAGCTTCGAATACAGAAGAAAAAATGTAATTGAAGAATCATGTTCGCAAATGTTCAAATGGATGACCATTATTGTCCAGACAACGCTGATAACGCGCACCAAGGGAAAGTGTGAGTACATTTTTTTGAGACACCCTGTAGATATGAACAAATAGATAGTCACGAAAAGTCTAAAATAGAAAGATAGATAAGAACAGAGATATGAAAACATCAACATTCAAGATAGATATGCAGGTAGTTGTAAACTGTTAGACATGAAAAGCCAGAGATAAAAAGATAGTTCTGCAAAGACCGAGACAAATATGAACAGACAAATTACATGAAAAGACAGAGATAAAAAGATAGGTCTGCAAAGACTGAGACAAATATGAACAGACAAATTACATGAAAAGCCAGAGATAAAAAGATAGGTCTGCAAAGACCGAGACAAATATGAACAGACAAATTACATGAAAAGCCAGAGATAAAAAGATAGGTCTGCAAAGACCGAGACAAATATGAACAGACAAATTACATGAAAAGACAGAGATAAAAAGATAGGTCTGCAAAGACTGAGACAAATATGAACAGACAAATTACATGAAAAGCCAGAGATAAAAAGATAGGTCTGCAAAGACCGAGACAAATATGAACAGACAAATTACATGAAAAGACAGAGATAAAAAGATAGGTCTGCAAAGACCGAGACAAATATGAACAGACAAATTACATGAAAAGACAGAGATAAAAAGATAGGTCTGCAAAGACTGAGACAAATATGAACAGACAAATTACATGAAAAGACAGAGATAAAAAGATAGGTCTGCAAAGACCGAGACAAATATGAACAGACAAATTACATGAAAAGCCAGAGATAAAAAAATAGGTCCGCAAAGACCGAGACAAATATGAACAGACAAATTACATGAAAAGCCAGAGATAAAAAGATAGGTCCGCAAAGACTGAGACAAATATGAACAGACAAATTACATGAAAAGACAGAGATAAAAAGATAGGTCCGCAAAGACTGAGACAAATATGAACAGACAAATTACATGAAAAGCCAGAGATAAAAAGATAGGTCTGCAAAGACTGAGACAAATATGAACAGACAAATTACATGAAAAGCCAGAGATAAAAAGATAGGTCTGCAAAGACTGAGACAAATATGAACAGACAAATTACATGAAAAGCCAGAGATAAAAAGATAGGTCTGCAAAGACCGAGACAAATATGAACAGACAAATTACATGAAAAGCCAGAGATAAAAAGATAGGTCTGCAAAGACCGAGACAAATATGAACAGACAAATTACATGAAAAGACAGAGATAAAAAGATAGGTCTGCAAAGACTGAGACAAATATGAACAGACAAATTACATGAAAAGAAAGAGATAAAAAGATAGGTCTGCAAAGACTGAGACAAATATGAACAGACAAATTACATGAAAAGACAGAGATAAAAAGATAGGTCTGCAAAGACTGAGACAAATATGAACAGACAAATTACATGAAAAGAAAGAGATAAAAAGATAGGTCTGCAAAGACTGAGACAAATATGAACAGACAAATTACATGAAAAGACAGAGATAAAAAGATAGGTCTGCAAAGACTGAGACAAATATGAACAGACAAATTACATGAAAAGAAAGAGATAAAAAGATAGGTCTGCAAAGACTGAGACAAATATGAACAGACAAATTACATGAAAAGACAGAGATAAAAAGATAGGTCTGCAAAGACTGAGACAAATATGAACAGACAAATTACATGAAAAGCCAGAGATAAAAAGATAGGTCTGCAAAGACTGAGACAAATATGAACAGACAAATTACATGAAAAGACAGAGATAAAAAGATAGGTCTGCAAAGACTGAGACAAATATGAACAGACAAATTACATGAAAAGCCAGAGATAAAAAGATAGGTCTGCAAAGACTGAGACAAATATGAACAGACAAATTACATGAAAAGACAGAGATAAAAAGATAGGTCTGCAAAGACTGAGACAAATATGAACAGACAAATTACATGAAAAGCCAGAGATAAAAAGATAGGTCTGCAAAGACTGAGACAAATATGAACAGACAAGTTACATGAAAAGACAGAGATAAAAAGATAGGTCTGCAAAGACTGAGACAAATATGAACAGACAAATTACATGAAAAGCCAGAGATAAAAAGATAGGTCTGCAAAGACTGAGACAAATATGAACAGACAAATTACATGAAAAGACAGAGATAAAAAGATAGGTCCGCAAAGACTGAGACAAATATGAACAGACAAATTACATGAAAAGACAGAGATAAAAAGATAGGTCCGCAAAGACTGAGACAAATATGAACAGACAAATTACATGAAAAGCCAGAGATAAAAAGATAGGTCCGCAAAGACTGAGACAAATATGAACAGACAAATTACATGAAAAGCCAGAGATAAAAAGATAGGTCTGCAAAGACTGAGACAAATATGAACAGACAAATTACATGAAAAGCCAGAGATAAAAAGATAGGTCTGCAAAGACTGAGACAAATATGAACAGACAAATTACATGAAAAGACAGAGATAAAAAGATAGGTCTGCAAAGACTGAGACAAATATGAACAGACAAATTACATGAAAAGACAGAGATAAAAAAATAGGTCTGCAAAGACTGAGACAAATATGAACAGACAAATTACATGAAAAGCCAGAGATAAAAACATAGGTCTGCAAAGACTGAGACAAATATGAACAAATTACATGAAAAGCCAGAGATAAAAAGATAGGTCTGCAAAGACTGAGACAAATATGAACAGACAAATTACATGAAAAGACAGAGATAGATAAAAAAAAAATAGATATGAATAGACTCAGATCATTATCGAATAATTATTGGAAATTGTTAGACCAGTACTATAAGTAGCGTCAATATTATTGTAGTCCATTTTTTGGTCTGATCTGGGTCTAGTAAAGGTAAAGGATAGCAGTAGGAGTCAGGTACTTACTGGTGTAGCAGTCAAGTGAGCTGACTATTTTGCCAGTATCTTTAGCAATGTATTCTATGTATGAATTCCACAAGGTCTGGACTGAGTTTAAGTTACAATCGAGGATCAAGGCATGGGGTCTCCATGAGGGAATATCTGCTCATCATAACTGGTGAAAGGTCTGTGTTTAATCGGCAATAGAAGAATGTTGCTAGTTTGGTTTTGGAGGCATTGAATGTGAACAGCTAGTTTACCTTCCCACAGCGCTGTTAGAACTAGGTTGAAGGAGAGCTCAGCTGCAAAGCTCTGGTTCTCTAGGGTTTTGGAGGTGCACCTATATATGTTTTCAATGTAGTGAAATGTGGGTCACTAATGGTCAGGTGGCAAAGTTTAACATACATACCTGCAAAAAAAAAAACAGTTTGTCAAAAGGATGTTTTTTTTTGTCTTGACTCCGCTATTACTGTTTACTCCCTTAGCAATTGTTTTAAAAAGTTACTTATAGAATTTTAATGAAACTGAATTTATATGTTCATTCTATTTTTCTCGGGAATTGACAACTGAAAAATTAAACACTGTGTTATTAGATTGTTGATTGATTTATTTATTTTAATCATTTCATCCCAAGCAAGATGATAAAGCCACTAAGACGCAGGTGGTTGCTGGGAATGGAAGAGAATGTGAAAACTTTGATGACGAAAAAGGATAATAAAAGAATTGGATTCAAGAAGAGAGAAGATGGCAGTTGATATTGCATTTAAATTTTGGGGGATTGTAGGTGGCAGGGAGTTCAAAAGGTGAGAAGTATGAAAAAAAGAAATTACTAGAATTGAACTGATGGTTACATCTAGCTAGTTCAACAGTAAAACAATGAAACTTAGTTGCCAGTTGCTTAAATTCATGCAACTGAGGTACCAAGGAGGAGAGCTCATTAGGACAGCTGCTATGAAAATATTTGCAGAAAAGACAAGGGGGAAGCTACCTCATGGTGCTGGGAAATTGACTGAAGTCAAGATGTTGGGTCAGGACCGATATCATTACAGACTCTTCTTTGAGGCTTTGATGAGAATCTGTCAATACATAGCGATAGCACCAGGCCAGATATGGCAGCAATATTCAATGCATGGACGTATGGCAGATTTATAAATGTGCAAGGTGGATTCTGATGAGAAGTGAACCAACTTTCCTAGCAGTAGACCTAGCAACAGATTCAATACAATCACTATTTCATGCCAGTAGAAAACCTGAAATCAAGAAGACACAATAAGTTTCCCTCCTTAGCTTCATCCATGTTGATGGAGGGCAAAAATGGTTCTCTATGATGATCAAAGGATAGCACTTTTGTTTTGGAGGTGTTAAAATTTACAAGACATTTCTTGCCCCATTTAACAACTGATTGGAGATCACTTTCAATAGTAGTTTTGCTAGTTATACTTTATCAGACCTATCAGACTTGATATTAAGACAGGAGTAATTAGTTGTGTCATCAACATAAGTACCTCCTGAGGAACTGATGAAATCAAGAAGGCCATTGATAAGAAACAACGTAGGTTCAAAGATAGAGTGCAGGGGGCGGGGGGGTCACTGCATTAATGTGTAATGATTGTGTGGTCATTCAACATGAACTTCATTAACTGATTTGTTAAGACCATATTGGATTAAGTCAAATATCTGGTCAGAGACAGCATAGCCCTTCAGCTTGCAGAGGTCTGCATGTCAAATGCTCTTTGAGATATCTAAAGCCACAGCCTGAGCCTCGCCGTTCTTATCAAAAGCCTGATAGACAAATGACACAGTTTTTCTTTCTGGTATATATGTCAAACATTGCCTTGCATTGTCTACTCACTGCGATGGAATTGACGACCTTAGGAAAATTTAAATAAAATGCAGTTAAAAAACATAACTTAATATTAAATAGTAGTTAAAAATAAAAAAATATTATTGAAAAAAAAATGCACATAGTAACAGAAAAGAACAAACGAAACAAGTACTGCTGGTCAGGTGAAAAGAAGAGAATTGTTAAGATGAAATTTTTTGTATTTCTAATATGGAGGATCAAAATGGAATGTCTCTTTGTGGGTGAAGGAAGAAACATGGAGGAAGGGGAGAGTCAGTAAAGCCTAGAGTTGATGCCTGTATTGGGCTGGTTGACCGAGGTGATTCTGCATTTTTTGAAAGGATTAGTTTGTGATCCACAGTTCCTTTTTATTTTTGCCTTCTTAGTGTTCCCAACCAGCCGACAGGTTTTGATGAGATCTAATTTGAAGCAGAGTATAATACCAGTTTCTGTTTTTCTTATTTGTACTTGCGCTTTTGTTGGTGAACTGCAGTAAATTAGTGTAAAGATCTGTAGTGGGACCATGCGGTGTGGGAATGGATGAAGAGAAGATGAGTTATCTCTAGGTTATGGCTTCCGCTGGCCGGTCCAGCTACATAAGAATGTTGGACTTTAATGGAGTCCAAAGAAACAAACAAGACCGATATACATGTATGCGAACAAATATATATTAATAACAAATAGATTAAAACACGAGTTACAATACATTGAAGACATGAATAAAACGTTACAGTGTCTGTATGGAAAGTTGTGTGTGTATTGTTTCTAGTTGAATGTCCGTACGGTTGTGAATTTTGTTTTAGCGTTTTCCCAGAATATGGGAAACGCTGGTTGTGTATAAGAGTTCACATATTGGAAATTTTTAGAGAAAGTTTTTTGTACCTCGCCCCACGTGCGAGGTTTCGGCCGGCGGCCGAAATCGACATAGTTGCTCACACGTGCGCGTAAGCAGAGAAAAAGAGAGAGAAAGAGGCGAAAGGTCGGCCAGTATTTATACTCCCGGGAGAGAGAGACCCCTGGTGAAGGGTTAAGGAAATGAAGGGCAGCTAACTGCGACAGATCTGTCAATACAAACCTGTCATAACGACATCAGTTTCTGATTTTTAAATGGGATAAATTTTTAACATTTATATCTTTGGGAATCCTGTTGGAAAAAGTTTGGCAAATTTAGACCTTCTTCCCCACAAAAAAAATGTGTCTCAAAACAATGTTTTTTCTGTTGACACCACTATTATTTCACTCCTCGGCAATGTTTAATGTTTTAAAAAGCGATGTTGAAAATGTTATTAAAACTTGAACATGTGACGAAAGTGAAGTTATACATTTTTGTTCTTGTTAATTTAGAACAAAAATATTAAAGGCTGTTTTTTAGATTGTTTATTTACAAGAATAATTTTATATTTACCACTAATACAATTTGTACTAAAACTAATGCAATGCAATATTTATCATTTGTAAAGAAATAAATATGTGAACAATTTTTTATTCATAAATTTATAAACATTTAGTAAATTATTAAAATATGTGAACCAACTATAAGGAAATCCTTATTATTTAACATTTTCTAGAGTTTGAATCAAATAGGCAATTAGCTGATTGTGGTGATAAAGAAGGAACTCTCTAACCCTTTTCTCTACTTCTCGGGAACAAGTTGTTCCCCTTTGATTTTGTACCCGTTTGATCGTCCATTTTACCTAGACCACCTCTCTGTGAGGATCTAGTCGAATAAAGCTTCATTAAGCGAACCTGACTCTGAATTCCTCAATCACTTCTCTGACTCTGAATTCCTCAATCATTTCTCATTACACTGATGTTTTGCCAATCATTAAAATCAATTTAAATCATCAAATCTTTTGGTTAAACTGGAGCCCCACTTATAGAAAATCTATTCTGAATTGTAAAATAAAAATGCAATAAAACTAAGACATTATTTAATTAGAAAAGCTTTTAATAAGCAATTATGAAAAGAAATTACAGATACTATTGTAGCATGAAAAAAAAAATTATCTATATAAAAATCCACTTGAAACTGTCAGTTATATTATTAATTTCAACAAAATTCCAATGACTTTCTTAGCAAACAGAGGCAGAAAAAGTAATGATACACTGTCTTTCCTTGGGTCATAAATGTTGTGTTTTTTGTTGTATATGATTATAAAACATTGATTTTTCATCCCAGAAATCATTTGCTGTCTCTATCAGAAAAAAAGTGGTGATGTGTGTCATGATACAATAGACCTCCGGATGACTTGAATTGATAACAGAAATATATATGTGAATAAATATACATTTATTTATATTTGGCAGCCACTGCAATAATAGGGACAGGAAGTGTGTCTTCTAAGGGAAGTTAATACCTGGAAACACTAAAGAGCTAAGGGGGGACATTTTGTTGGAACTTGTCTTGGTTGCATGTGTGTACTTGGCAGTGTGTACTTGGCAGTGTATACTTGGTAGTGTGTAGAGTGGAATGAACAAGCTAAAGGCTTGAAATAATTGTTTAACAGCTTTTATTTGTGATTGAAAGAGAGTGCAAAATAATATTTTGCATGAAAAATAGTTGGATTTCACAGTTAACAAAATTTTTGAGTATATGTTTCATTGATAGAGATTTCTCTGCTTGTTCCCATCAGGAATGAGAAATCTGAATGTCATACTTCTAGGACTGGTATGAAACTTCTGCAGCAAGGGTTGTGTGTAGTGTTTCCTTTGGGTAGGTGTATTGAAAGGAAATTTCTCTACTTGTTCCAAAGAGGAAAGAGAAATCTGAGTCAAGCTGTCTGTAAGGGTTGTGAGTAGTCCTTTATGCTGGATCTTGAAGGTAGCGGCCGCTGAAAAGGAAGAGTGGAAAATAAGAGGGCCCAGTAGGGCTTGGTCAGTGTTTTTAGGAGTTCTGGGTTTTTTCGGTTGTTCCCTGCTGATTACTTCCATTGCTGTTACTGCTGAATCGAACAAAGTAAGGAAGCCCCCACATGTCACAATAGCCAACAAGCAAGATGGTTTCTATAATTTAGCTTGGCATCTCAGAGTCTCTGCCTGCTAATACAACAATGAGTGTAATGGATACTTAAATAGGATACAGAAACAGCATAGAAGAAACTTCTTACTTGATTTTTTGGGAGCTCATTCAAGATCATAGCAGAGTCATATGCTAATGTTCAATCCCAACAAAGGCACATGGTCCAAAGAAGGAGAGTTACGTTTTTTGAAATCTGTAATTAATGAAGACATTTTCAGTTTCAGTATTCACATTAGTCGGACTATTGTCCTCATCTTTGTCGCCATATTTGTCACAACGTTTCGACCGTTGTACGCTTCGGCCTTCTTCAGGTGGTTGGAATTTCGAACCGAACCCTTTATTTCGATCACTGGGGTAGACTGTTCTAGTTCCACGAGCCATATTTGATGGATGTCAGTTATCAGTTATCTCCTGGTAATTTTTCCCTCTAAAAGTTCTCCACTGCCTGAACCGGGTATTGAACTCACACTCTTTGGCTCTGTCACTGGATCTAACCAACGCCTTTATCCACTGTGCCATGTGTCCTTGAGGATAACTGATAACTGACATCCATTAAACATGGCTCGTGGAACTAGAACAGTCTACCCCAGTGATCGAAATAAAGGGTTCGGTTCGAAATTCCAACCACCTGAAGAAGGCCGGAGCGTACAACGGCCGAAACGTTGTGACAAATATGGCGACAAAGATGAGGACAATAGTCCGACTAATGTAAATACTGTACATAATACCTCATCTCAGAAATATAGACAGACTCTGATTTTCAGTTTCACTTTCTTTTTTCTTTTTTTTTTTTTGGTAACTACCTCAATATATCTTTTCCTAAAATTTCTATGTGAAATAATAGAACAAACCTCAGTACGAATGCTTTCTTTCATAACGAAGTACACCAGTTCAGACCTTTACAGTTAGGACCTTGCTGTGATACATCCATGGAGTTGAATTGTTCACATTTCTTGTGTATACCATTTGTAAGGAGGAATTTCCATGCAGACAGCTTTTTCTCCAAGAACTGCTACTGTATGGAACAAGATGCTTCCTTGTTACAATATTAGCCTATTCAAGTCAAGGGTCAATTGTCCTCTGATTGAGAGATTAGAGGTTTTGATTTGATTTGATTTGATTTGTTTTGCTTTACGGCATATCAACACCTCAATGGGTCATTTAATGCCGACAACTTTTTTTTTCCGATAATATTTTTGTTTTGTTAGAAACCCATTTCTGTCAATATTTCTTTCCTCAAAAATATATAGCTGGTAATAGTATTTTTCCAAGAACTGGTAATAGTATTTTTCCAAGAGCTGGTAATAGTATTTTCAAAAACGGATTGCTGGTAATATTTTTTCCTTTCAAATATGTATCAATGGTAATATTTTTCCTTTTTTTCAAAAAATGTATAGCTGGTAATATATATTTTTCTTTTTCCAAAAATATATTGTTGGTAATATTTATTTTTCAAAAATGCATTGCTGGCAACATTTAGTTTTCAAAAATGTATTGATGGTAATAGTTTTTTTTTTACAAAGAATTTCTGGTATTAAAACCTATTTTTACACTCTCATAGTGTTTTGACCCCAGTTACAATTCCATTGAATTAAGGTTTTGTTAAAAAACGTATAGCTGGTAATATTTCTCTTTTTTTAAACGTATAGCTAGCAATATTATTTTTCCAAAATGTACAGCTGGTAATATTATTTTTCCAAAAACGTATAGCTGGCAACATTATTTCTTTGAAAAGGTATAGATGGTAATACTATTTTTCCAAAAACGTATAGCCGACAACCTTATTTTTTCAAAAACAGCCTTTCTGTTGGACGTAGTTTATTGCCGTACCCAGGACGCGTATGCAGTTTACCGCCATACCCATGGATGCGGATACAGTTTATAGTCATACCCATGGACTCAAATGTAGTTTATCGTCATACCCAGGACATGGGCGAAACTGGGAGTTCACTGTTTGCCCATAGCTGGGACCCTAACAGGTGCTACCACCCTGGGAACACCAGCAATTAAGAGGCCTTGCTGTTGGATGCAGTTTATCGTCATACCCAGGATGTAGAGGTTTTGAGGAGAGTGGAACCACCTCTTAATTGCTGTTGCTCCAAGGTCCACCCTGACTGGGGTGGTAGCATCTGGAGGTTTCAGCTATGAGCAAACAGTGAACCCCCAAATTGGGGTAAAAAACTGAAAATATAGATTTAAAAATAAAAAATAAATTACTAGCCATAGCATTAAATGACCCATTGTGATGTTGATATGCCATTAGACAAATGAACAAACAATCAATTGCTATCTATCCTACTCGTCCTTATATACTTCACTTCCTTCTAACTCCTCTTCTACCACTCCGTCCCTTCAGCCCCTCAACCTCCGGCGTCTTCCTCTTTGGGTTGAGGCGCTGGCCGCACGCTCCCTGAGTACCCGTAGATTGTTTGACCGGTCACTGGCCAAGTTCCGCCTGCTGCCACGTTGTGTTAAATTTTAGATCCAGTAGGCGGCGGGTATTGTTCATACGCTCACAGTCGATTGGGGATGTAGGCATGGCTGTGAGGGTGGGCTGCAGGAAAATTAGAATGTGGCGAAAAAAGGAAATAATATCTGCAGAAGCCGAACAACAATGGGTAAAATATTGATGTCTTTTATATAAGGAAACAACAACAGTAGAAAAGATTACAGAAAGGATAGAAAAGCAATTAACATAAGAAAAGAGGACTACTCCTCTACCAATTTTCCAACAGAGAGAGGTGTGTGTGTGATTAACTCGTTCCAGTCGACTTGGGAGGATGTGTGGCTCGTAATTCCAGCCCTACGTGGAAGTGTAGCTTTTCAGTTTGTTGTCGTAAATGACAAACGTTAGGTTTCAGCGTCTTTTCAATGTGACTGCCACAACGACGATGATATTTCTTGAAGTCCTTATCTCTGACTCGTCACTGGACCGACTCACTGCGACGACAGTCTCTCTACCCCGACTCTGCTTCACCGACGTAACTCCCAACGTAACTCGCGTTTATATAGCAACCGAAGGTTATAAGCCAGGTTGTTCACACGCTTAACACGAATTTTGCCATAATCATGTGTATTTGCAAAGATTCTGTTGCTTACTCAGATCTATTTCAAATCTCTTAGTGGATAAAATTAATTCGTTCATTCCAATTGTCTTTTCGATGACCAAATTCAGCGGATACAACTTATGTTTAGATTAGATTTCGCTAGCGGTAAACATACACTGATCTTACCTCCCCGGTCCAATTTACTTCAATAAGTTTTTATCACAAATATTATTTTCGTCTATTTTTTTTAATGACCCAAATTAAACATTGCCTCCTGCCCTTTGCATTTGTTTATAAACAATCTTCGCCAACCCAATTTGAAATTCAGTCTTTATCCATCAGCCGTCTTAGGGTTCACATATCATTGTTCTAGATTCTTTCCTATTAATAGCGCTGACAGTTTGTAAATTCACGGAAGATCGTGTTTTCCATTTTCATTCAATAAACGTTATATTTGCGTGTGTGCATTCATGTGGGTGTGTGCGTCAACCTC
>OZ038509.1:38625161-38692661 GCA_964036315.1 Acanthosepion esculentum | reverse complement strand
GTGAAACAACTTATTTAGAAGGTGACCTGGCAATGGATTCAATATAGTCTTTCCAGTTCATGTCAGTCAAGAACATTAGCCAATTTGAGACTTTATCGAACTGATCAGACTTACTATTGAGACAGAAGTAAATGGTTGTGCCATCATTGTAGATACGAAGTTGAGAGCTGATGCCATCAGGAAGGTCGTTAATGAAAATTAAAAACAAAGTAAGACCAAGAATAGAGCCATCGGGGGAGACCTACATTAATGCAAAAAAATATAGAAGAGTAGCCATTCATGGGTAACTTTCATTTCACGATTTGATAGGAAAGAAAGGATCAGTTCAAAAATTTGTCCGGAGACACCCTAACTTTATCAGCAGAAGATGTTAACACCTGGAATTGATTGAAGAGATGAGGAATGGAAAACTTGCTCTTATTTAACACTTTCACTGCTACTCATTTGCCCAGTGCTGCCCCTATCCGGCCAGCCATTTTTAAAGAAATTTCAACCTACATATTTTATTACACAGAAAACTGGCACCAGTGTGTTTTACAGCATTCCATTTTCATGGATATACCTGGGAATGACTTACCAGAGCAGTAATGGGTATACACATGATATCTTTTGAAGCATTGTCCTTTGTGGAGTGGGACTTCACACTTTTTGCAGAAGTACCTTGTTTCTGAGTGTTTTCCAGCTTTTTTTTTTTCTTATTGGTTGGTGGAATTTCTACCAAGTCATTCCACCAACCAGACAATTGGCAGGATCAATTTTAGGTCCCCTTGGACATACCACAGCTTGAGGAGCTTCCCCTTCATTTTCAGAGTCAGAGGTATGATTGTCGGGGGCGGCAGCCTCGGCCTGACCAAATTCTGCAAGAATGTCATCAATCAGTTCCATCCTGAAATCCAGCAATGCAAGTTTTTTCTGTGGATTTGCCTTGTTGTACAGAATGTGGGAGTTCACAATGCACAATGCAAACAAATAGAGCACAAATTCCTCGCTCCACTTGATGGTTTTGCGCGTACAGGGATAATATTTTGCCATCTGGTCCAGCTTGTGGAGAAGACATGTATGCCAAACCTTGTCCAAAGCTAGAGCCTGAGCTTCACCATTCTTATCTAGTGCTTAGTAGACTCTTTCCACAATTATTGTCAGTACATCAGCAGTTGACATGGAGAAACGAAAGCCATACTGCTTGTCTGTAAAAAGCTCCTGCAATGTGAGATGCTTAACCAATTCAGCATTGATTAGGGCCTCTAGAAATTACTCAAAAAGAGGTAGATGGCTAATAGGCCAATAGTGGGAGGGGCCGGAGTGTTCACCGGAGTTCGTAAAGAGTGGAACAACAGAGGAGGATTTCGAGCAGGCAAAAAAGCAGGTGGTAGTGAGGCATTTATTATACAGTTTATAGAGAACACGAGCCAGTTCAGGAGCACACTTCTTAATCACTATTACAGGGATACCATCGAGTTCACATGCTTTGTGGGGATCTAGGTTAGAGATGATAGCAGAGACCATGTAAGGGGTTATATGCATATCACTGAAAAGAGGCTCAGTTCTAAGTGGGATGTTAGACAAGGATGCTCCAGATTTGTCAAGAGTAGAGTTTAAGGAGAATTTACAGGAAATGCATTCAGCTTTATCAGCAGAGGATGATAACACCTGGAATTGGTTGAAGAGATGAGGAATGGAAAACTTGCTCTTATTTAACACACTATTACACAGCCGCAAGTAATCATGAGAGCCAAAGTTTTTAGATACAGTACAAAACCATATTCTTTCAACAAACAGAGACTTAGCTCTTTTGAGAACAGATGCACATTTATTATGTGCAGCGTCTGATGCGACAGGAGATGTCACGCTGGTATAGCCGGAAATAGCGATCCCTGCATACTATAGTAGCCAAGCATGCTGGTGTGGACCATGGTGAAGATTGAGGTTTCACCTGCAATTTCTGAAAAGGAATGAAAGTATCTATGCCGGCTTTGATCCAACAGGAAAACCTCAGTGGTGCAATTTTCAATGTGAAGGTTAAAAATGTCAGCCTTGTGGTGGGGAGGGCATCTCAAAGAAAGTAACAGATTTAGTCCCAATTCACATGATGGTAGGAGAAAGAGGTCTTATAAATAGGAGGCTCGTGTTTAAAAGATGAATGGAACGAAATAACAATAGATACTACAGATCCAAGTTTCCAAGAGGGCAGTGTTGTGAGGCTCGGCAAGAGCGAGGAGAGGAGGTAAGAAATGAATCAAGTAGAGAAGAGTATATTGCTTGGATTTGCTAGGGAAACAAGTAGAGAAATCTATGATGTGAGTAAGGGACTGAGCAATGGAAAAATTAGAATGTTTAAGCCATGTGTTGTAGTGTGCATTAAAATCACTGAAGACAAAGATGTTTGCAGATGAATGGGGAGAGAGTCCCATTTCTATACTGTCAGAAATTATGTCTAATATACTGCAGTCCTGAGAAGAGGGGGAATGATAAAGGAAAAATAGATAGCTAAAAGAGTGTAATAATGGAAGTTAAAAGCACATGAATATGTCTGGACACTTGAGTGACAATTTTCCTTTGCCATTGGAAAATTATCCCGGATGTAAACACCAAAACTGGAATCTTTTTGGCAGAGGTGAAGATAGCCTGGAACACAGAATTTATTGGTAGCAATGGGAGAATTTAAGTTGGTTTCACAAAGTACAAAGATATTCAGTGACCATTCCAAGAGAAAAGATTCTATACTGCTGAAGTTGGAGCAGATACCACGAACTCTGGAGAAAGAAAGGTTGAGTGGGGGTAGGTAGTTTTTTGTTTACTGGTTTTCTCATATATTTTTTTTCATTGTATTTGTTATAAGACTTGTATTGAGGAAAAAAGAGAAAAGGAAAAGGTCACCATAATTATCACCTGTCGTTAATGGCAATACAAAGTGTGGCTGAAACCAGAGCATAACGTGCCCTCAGGTTTGCCCACCGGAAATACACGCAAGGACTCCTACCCGTAAGCGACATGGCAGTACAAATACCACAATATTATGCGACTGTTGATCAGAGCAGACTCTCGAAGTACTACCAAAGAGTTCAAGCTAATTACTGCCAGCTGGAAGCCACAGCTAGCAAACTGCCAAACTGGTACACTCATAATAAAAAGTCGCAGCTACTGATTAATTCAATCACCAAAAGGTTAAGACAAATCATTATGGCCTTGGAAGAAGAAAGAACCCGTAATCCATATCTTGAACAAGGAACACGGGATGATTCTTTACTCCTGCTCAAGAGACATGAAAGGCGTGCAGACTGGACGATAGGTGAGGATAATTTTGCAGCACAGAAAGCTGAGTGATTTTATCAAGACACCAATTCTAGGAAGATTGCTGAATAAGGCTGTAGACCTCAACCAGGAGATTACTGGATAATTAATATCATTCTAGGTATTCAAGAGTAGGGATCGAAGTAGGAATGGTGTTTCATATGACCATGACCACTATTACTGTGATTACAGGTGGATTCAAGTAGTTTGAGAATGCAGAAGACATTTTAGATGAAATGTACTAATTGGTTTAGAAGCAAGTTGGGTACTGTTAAAAGACATTCTTATATAGAACCTGTGCCCATATTTATCTGTATATGTGATCATGTTTGCTGATCTTGTGTTAATAAAAACATATATTGAGGGTACTGCAACATTTTTCTTCCCATCACCAGTGTACATTAAATAGTTCTTCCAAAATAAAAGACACTTAGACTAACCTTGGCAGAGGCTACCATCTGACGAGCAACTTTTTTGGACAGGTGATCAATACTTCGTACCAAGGCACCAATATCAGCACTTGCTATTGATGCTAATGTCTTATAGCCTGCATTGAACAGCTGACTGGCTCGAGCCTTGAAATATACAAAAAGGAATGAATAAAATGAATCAATTTGTAATATATGGCGAAAATTAAAACCTTTATATTTCAATTATATATAAAATAATTATAAATAAAAAACAAATCCAAAAAGATAAATGTATATTACTTTATTTATATTCAAGCTACTGTCCTCATCTTTGTTCTTGTTATCACAACGTTTCGGCAATTGTGCCCTCTGGCCTTCCTCAGGTGTATACAGATCTGGGTAACTTCAGGGAATACTGAACTAAACTGGTTATTTAATCTAAGTGGGTAGACTGTTCTCATACCACTGCTCATGACTAGGGATATTGTTTAGTTCTTATTTTTATTGCAACTGAGTAGTGAGTTTGATTCCATCTGGGGGCTCCACACTTTCGGCCTTGTATCACATCTTAGAAAATAAAAGCGTACTTCAATGTGGTGTAATGGTTAGCAAGCTGGTCTTACTAGATAAAAATTATGACTGAATAGTGAGTTCAAACCTCACCGGGTGCACCCATATTTTGGGGTTGTTCCAAATCTAAGCTACACTTAGAAATAAAAAGGCACCTTGATGAGGTGTAATGGTTAACAAACTTGTCTCACTAGAACAATTAGAAAATCATCATACAGACCTACATAAATAGCAGTCTTTTTTTGTTGAGGCAGAACTAGAATTAATCTTGCCAAGAGCAAGGTGCTTGACATAGGATTTGTTGTAACGATTTGAAGCAAGGATTTACAAGACCAGTTGCTCTTCCTGATGTCCAACTCAGACACTCATAGTAGTTCAAGTACACCAAGTGTTTTTATCAAGATACTATCTTTAGGAAGGTTGCCATTCAAAGTTTAAGATCTCATCCAAGCCTTATATATATATATATATATATATATATATATATATGGTCTCAGATGAGATTGAAAGTACTTGGGAAAATAAAAATTATTTGAAACAAAATTTTGGTATTTTTCTACAGCTACAAAGAAATTGGTTTGTGAACTCAAAATAATTAAAACCAAAATAAACAAACATAGTATGTCTAAATTATTTAACCAATCCTATTTATACACGCACACACATATTTGTTTGTTTGTTTAATGTTTAACGACCTATCAATCTTTATGAGATCATTTAAGGTCAAACAATTGTTTTTTTTGCGAAAAGTTGAATCGCTTTCAAAAAAATTTTTTTTTTTGTGTTGTCTTGCTTTTTTAAAAATATCCATTGCTTTCAGAGTTGCGTTGTTTTTGAAACTTTTCACCTGGTAAGTGTCAGAGGTCCCTTTTTTATCATCAAATATTTAATTGGGATTATATTTTTTTGTATAGTTTAACTTTTTTAAGAAAGGTTAAGATTGTATTGGGGTTTGTTTTTTCAAAAAGTTCTTTCAAGTTGTCAACACTGTAAAGAGATTGCCGAATATGTGTTAAGTCACTGCAATCAAGTAGGAAGACACACACACACATATATATATATATATATATATATATGTGTGTGTGTGTGTGTGTGTGTGTGTGTGTGTGTCTGCATGTTGGCCATTCCCCTCTAATTTTCATCCTGTAGGGTGGGGGTGACATGCCACCCTCCTCACCAGTAGTGCTAGTGTGGGAGCTGGTTTAGATGCTAACCACCTGGCAGGTTGTACTGGGTTACTTGTTACCAGTAGCAAGTCTAAGCCGAAGCTGATCTGAGAGTTCAGATTCCAGTCAAGTTTGTTACATTCATGAGTAAATACTCTTGAGAAAGTTATGAATAAATCTCTTTGTGTGTCTCTATAGGTTAGATATCATGGCAAACTAGGCTCTTTAGCCTTGGTTGTTTACCACAGTAGGAGAAGGACAACTCAGTATTCAAAACTTGAGGATGATCATTTGGTGACCCTCTGCACCAGTTCTCTGTATTTGGTTCTTCCCAAAAAAATGTGGTTGGTTCTGCACAAACCTTTGCCATTATAATCAAAGTATATGCGTGGATAATCAGGCTGTTTGGAAAAGAATTGTATACATTTCTGGGGTTGGGGAGGTAAATAAATGCAAAGATAAATGTTTATTCTCAAGAGCACAACTTACTTTCTTCACACCAGGAATTTCTAGCAAGGGAACAAGGTCAGCAACAACATTATATGACAACTGTTGAATAAATGGCGTAAACAGAGATTGGAACATCCATAATTCTTCTAGTTCCTGAAAATAAAGAATACCAATTATGAATAGGATGAAAATGTCAGCATATAGATCTGGGATTCCCAACATTTTTAGTGTCATCGCCCACTTTCACATGGAAAGATTTTCCACTGCCCACCTGTATAGTAAATGTTCAAAAGCATACCAAAATTGTTTGGTAAAAGTTTGTTACTGGTTCATAAACTGACTTTATGATGTAGTAAAAATTACCAAAGGGAGATAACAAATAATACTGACTTATGCAGATGTTGTTGTTACTATTACTATTATCATACGAGGGTCATTCAATGAATAAGGTGAATTTTTCGGTATAAGCACTTCTAATACAGATAGAAGCTTACTCTTTTTTATTTTTTTTGTTTTACTTCTTTTTCACATGGTTTTAATTGCTTTTGCAGATTAAAAAAAAAATTTAGAGAGTTTTGGCGTTTAACAAAGCTGGCCAACCAAGAAGCATGCTCCAGGATTGAACAGCGGTCAGTTATCAAGTTTTTGGTTGCTGAAGGGTGCAAACAAGTTGAAATTCATAGGAGAATGTCAACTGTGTATGGTGCCACATGTTTCAGCGAAAAAATGTCTACAAGTGGGCTAAATTGTTTAAAGAAGGACGGAGCAGTGTTGAGGATGAAGACAGGCCTGGGAGGCCTACAGAAGTGAGGTCTCCTGAGGTGATCGAATCAGTCAATGACCTCATTCAGTCTGACAGAAGTGTGACAGTGGATGACATTGCAAGGACTTTGAAAGACATAAAGAACAAATGCAGGGGTCATCAGTCAGAAGGAGTCATCTTGCATCATGACAACGTAAGGCCTCACACAGCAGCCCAAACGGTGCAGAACATCAACGAGCTGGGCTGGGAACTGCTCCCTCATCCCCCTTACAGCCCAGACCTTTCCCATTCAGACTTTCACCTGTTTGGTCCCTTGAAAGCGTTCACGAGAGGCACGAATTTTGAAAGTGACGATGAATCAAAAGTGTTGTGAGCGATTGGCTGAGACATCAGTCCAAAGATTTTTACGCTGAGGGAATACGGAAGCTTGTGCACAGATGGGAAAAGTGTGTGACAGTGCTGGGAGACTACATTGAAAAATTTTAAAAAAAGTAAGCTTCTATCTGTATTAGAAGTCCTTATACTGAAAAATTCACCTTATTTATTGAATGACCCTCGTATTAAAAAAAAAACAAATGAAAGGAAACTTGATCATTGAAAACTACATATATAATTTACTTTTATGGTCAAGATTAATGTTATTGTTAGGGTTAGTATTGCACAGTGGGCTTAAATGGGGGTCAAGCGGACATATGACAATAACATACGGTAAGCACCTGCTTCAGGTGCTTAAGTACATTTTAGACAAATTCTAGGGTGTGGTATGCAAAAAAATTGATTTTCAAGAACTGATATATGATTTTTTATGAGTTTTTGGCTCAAAAATCCAAGTTGGGGCCAAAAGATAGAAGGGTAGAAATTTTGCGGAAATCTGACATTTACGAACGAACTTCAAACAGGCATATCTTGAGAAACATTTGGAGTTAGAAGACAAATTAGACCATTTTTTTGACACTACAGACAATGAGCGTTTCAAATATTCAAGTTTAAAAATGAACAATAAATCATATACAGCTACAACTTATCACAAAGATTACTGAAAAAAAGTTAATCACTTATACCAAGAGCATGGTGCAGTTTTATGGTGTTCTGATGCCAGATTTGGATTCAGCACCCCAAAAAACATGGGAAAAGTGGGCTGGATCATGAAATTTGAGTGAGAATTACATAAATTATCCGGATTTGGGATTCAAAGGGAATTGAAGGTTGTCCCAAATGACGGGAAATTTAGGCTAGCCCAAATTTTTTCAATATAAAAGAATTAAAATGGTTCCCCAGAGTGAATTTTTTCACCCAAATGGATTATGATAGCCCTACATGTCTAGATTTTTATATGTGAAGCATGAAAAATTTCATCTTGGGGCTTTTCTGCAATTTTTCATCACAATTTATCAGCGGGGGCCAATTTTGGGGCTTTTTTATGGAAAAAATGCCCATTTTTACAGTAAATTTTGTGGAAAACTCATCAAAATATGTCAAAAACCTGTCCATATACCCAATTTTTTATATTGAATCAAATTTTGGGCATTTGGCCTTATCTTAGGGGCTTATGGGACCTATGTAGAAAAAAAACTTGTTTCCAGGATGTATCGAAAACTTGAAATTCACAAGCTTCAAATGGGCATATCTTGAGAAATAATTGGAGTTAGAAGACAAATAAGACCATTTTTTGATACTACAGAAACTGAACTTTTCATTAGTGTTATAAACAATACAAAAATAAAACTGATTTTTTCCGAAAAAACATTAGTGTTATAAACAATACAAAAATAAAACTGATTTTTTCCGAAAAAACATTAGTGTTATAAACAATACAAAAATAAAACTGATTTTATTTAAAAAGAAAAAAATCAGTTCAAAAAATATTTATTTTATACTTAAATAATTAAATATATATATATATATATATATATCAATAACTAAATATATATATCAAGGTGATTCTTAATTGTGGAGTGAGTAGTCATTGTCAAATGCAAAATAAGTAACAGAACTGTCAAACAAACAGAAGTGACAAAGTTTGCAATAAGCAAGAAAAAGAAAAGAACAGGGTAAAAAAATAATATAAAGCAAGCAAACAATATATGCAAGACAAATTAACAGTAGGGAGGTATGGTGGAGTAATGGATAGCGGCTCGAATTGAGTAATTGGAGAGCCGAGTTCGAATTCCAGTCAGATCCATTACATTCACTTACAAGCTAATAACCTTGGGAAAGATATGAATCCTCTTTTCCTCCTCTCAGCTATGGGTAAATAGCAGGACAGACCAGGCTCTATAGCCTTGGATGGCAATTGGTCTACCACAGAAAGAAATGGCAACCTACTGTGAGAAAAAATTTGCCTTGTCAGTCATGTATCGAAAGATACATGATGGCCTAAGCGTGTATCACGCATGACACATAACTGACAAATAAACAGTAATAAGGCAAAGCAACAGTAATACAGCAAAAATTTCACAAATTTAGAATTGGGGTTGACCCACAAAAACAAGATCAGAAAAGCAAATCTAGCAGTCTGATTTCAAGAGCAGACAGACCAGGAGTGAGTCATATGAAACCGAGAATCAGACTGTTTTATTGGCTGGGAAGAAATCCCTTCTGCCTATAAATGTGGGAAAGGTAAGTATTTTGCAGACATTCCCCGCCAAACTGGAATCAACATTAATAACTACAATAAAATGGATGCGTGGAAAATTCATAGATCAAAAGAATTTATGAAGAGCTATGATTGCCTGCATCCTAAACGGGTACAGCATCAAAGAAAAGAAATCCTAATTTTAGAAAGTGCAAAATAGGCTAAAGGTTAAGTCCATAGAAAATGGAATTAAGAAGGCAGAGTTCAAATTCTAGACAAGACAGTTTGTGTTCATTTTACACTAATGCCACTGAAAAAAAAAAATGAAAAAAAATTGTCTCCCCTTCTTTCAGGTCTGGATGAAATAACAGAGCAGTCTGGAATTTTTAGGTTTGGTTAGCAACTGGACTAGGTGAAGGACTGGAGAAGGCACTGAGGAAAATACAATCTTTACCAATAAAAAATTATGATAATGAACAAGTATTAAAATAAAAGGATACTGGGGAGAGCCATGGTTTCCTACAGGATGAAGGGAAATTTTTGTTTAAAACTTACCTGGCAAAAATGTAAAACACAAGTGGCAAAAGAGCAACTGCTTGTAACAAGATTTTGGATGAAACCTCTCGGCTGATTGAACATCGAAGCAACTTCCCATATGGTTTTCCGCTTCCATACTTCATGTAACATCAGTGTCAGGTAAAATCTATCAATGGCTGATTGATCCACACTCTGCTGTTGAAAAAACAAAAAAAACTTGCACGTCAAAAAGTGGCATATGTAATTCACTCCAGGAATTGAATTTAATGTCCCTTAGAAAACTTTGTCGCAGTTAGCTCCCCTTCATTTCCTTAACCCTTCACCAGGGGTCTCTCTCTCTCCCGGGAGTATAAATACTGGCTGACCTTTCGCCTCTTTCTCTCTTTTTCTCTGCTTACGCGCACGTGTGAGCAACCATGTCGATTTTGGCCGCGGACCGAAACCTCGCACGTGGGGCGAGGTACAAAAAACCTTCTCTAAAAATTTCCAATATGTGAACTCTTATACACAACCAGCGTTTCCCATATTCTGGGAACACGCTAAAACAAAATTTACCCCATACGGACATTCAACTATACTCAACACACACAACTTTCCATACAGACACTGTAACATTTTATTCATGTCTTCAATGTATTGTAACTCGTGTTTTAATCTATTTGTAATTCACGTATTAATATATATTTGTTTCGTACATATATATCGGTCTTGTTTGTTTCTTTGGACTCCATTAAAGTCCAACATTCTTATGTAGCTGGACCGGCCAGCGGAAGCCTTAACCTAGAGATAACTCATCTTCTCTTCTTCCATTCACACACCGTATGGTCCACTACACCTTGATCTAAGAAGAGTGGTGACCCCAATGTGTACTGGGTTCACCATAAGAGATACCAAAGTAAGTAATACCAGAGGTTTGAATTGAATTTAATATCCATCAGGAACTTTGATCTAAGAAGAGTTGATCTGTGGTGACCCCAATATGTAGTGGGTTCACCATGAGAGATATCAAAGTTTAGTTTTTTGGTGTCACCTCAAAAAGCAAAAAAAACCCTGGAGTGGAGCTAGAAGGTGACTGCAAAGCCATCATGTACAGAATTAGGTCTCAAATGATGTTAGTGGGAGCACCAGCAGAAACAAGAATGTGAACGCAACTAAAGTTAAGGTATACACATACAAACAGGACAACCAGATAACAGGAAGTTATATAAATGCCCAGCCTGGAAGGGGAGAGAGAATCCCTCATACACATTAGGAAGTTAATTCAAATGAAATTAATTAAAGATATCATATCTTTAGCTTCTAACTATCTAACATCTAATGTCCAGATTCTATCTGTGAAACTTGAAACTGGGAAGATAAGTTTTTTAACAAGTTATTTTAATTGTTTTTTATATATATATATATGTAAGCAAATGTGTGGATGTAGATCCGACGGTATGATGAAAATGTCGAAAAGACAAAGCAAAATCCGAATATGTGAGTTTACTGTTTTTATTTTGTTTTTGTTATTCTGTCGACGTCAGACGTTTCGGTCAAATAGACCTTCTTCAGGACATGGTTAATGGAGACATATTTATATTAGATTTAAGTTAAATGAAGAGACGATATATACAGGACTGGTCAGAAACAGAAAAACTGAAATTCTAAAGTCAGAGTATTCTTTCTTGGAGTCGGATACGCTGGCGTCGCTACGAAAACCTGCTCACAGGGAAAAGATTGTATCCTAAGTGGAAGGTGGGGGGGACTTATTTAAAACTATAGCTTATCGGTACATCTGTCAAGCATTAAGTCCCCCCACCTTCCACTTAGGATACAATCTTTTCCCTGTGAGCAGGTTTTCGTAGCGACGCCAGCGTATCCGACTCCAAGAAAGAATACTCTGACTTTAGAATTTCAGTTTTTCTGTTTCTGACCAGTCCTGTATATATCGTCTCTTCATCTAACTTAAATCTAATATAAATGTGTCTCCATTAACCATGTCCTGAAGAAGGTCTATTTGACCGAAACGTCTGACGTTGACAGAATAATAAAAACAAAAACAAAATAAAAACAGTAAATTCACATATTCGGATTTTGCTTTGTCTTTTCCACATTTTCATCATATATATATATATGTGTGTGTGTGTGTGTCTATATATATATATATATATATATAGTGTGTGATGGATGACCTCCAGATGACTTCAGAATCTCCTGCAACTCTTCTGGATGGTCTTCCTTGTTTAAGTTGGTGAATGCTGCCATAATCCTTGCCTTCACTTCATCTTTGGTGTTACAAGTCATTTTGTTGATCTCTTGTTCAACTGTGCCCCACACATAATAATCAAGAGGGCTGCAGTCTGGGTAGTTAGGTGGCCAGATGTAAGGGGTGATTTGATCACAGAAATTGTCTGACAGCTCTGACTAGGTTCTCCTGCTTGTGTCATGGTGCAGAATCCTGTTGCCAGGCATAGAGTCTTCCGGCAGTGACCCTCTTGCCCCAAGGCAGCACTATCTACTCAAGGCACTTGATGTAGACCTCCATGTTGAGTCTGAGGACTTGTGGGAAGATGAATGGAGGCATAATATCACCATCACTAATGATCACTCCAAACACCTTCGTAATCACCATTAGACTCATCCAACTCTTTCGGAATCCTCTGCATTGTCCTCAGATTGACACCTAAGCATTCTGAAATGTTCGTATTGGAGTTCCGGCATGAATGCCAAGTAGTACAGCATACCGTTTCAAAATTTCTGGTGGAGGGAATTGCATCATGGGGCTCTTTTTCTAACGGATGGTACCCAACTGATCCTACAATACAGTGCAGTTGACAAAATCTAAAACAATCAATGCGCATGCATGGAATTAATAATATAAAATGGTGACAATTTACTCATCGCAACTTGTATATATAATATATAAAATATATTTAGCCAATATGATTTCATTTAAAAATAATTTGTTAAATTCATCTGACAAAAGGTCTGTTTCATTTTTTATTGTATTTTACCAATTTTCAAGTAGCTTGTTGTACATTGGAACCAAAATTGCAGATAATCATTGAAGTTCTGTTTTTGCTTGGCTACTTTTTGACTGTCTCAGTCATTATCAAGAACTAGATGTTGTTTCATTCTGGCATTTTCAGCCATACAGAAAATATTAAATTCTTGTTAATGACTGAGATGGTCAAGTGAACGAGAACACAAGCAAGAATTTTGTACAGTTTATTGGAACCAAAATTGCAGATAATCATTGAAGTTCTGTTTTTGCTTGGCTACTTTTTGACTGTCTCAGTCATTATCAAGAACTAGATGTTGTTTCATTCTGGCATTTTCAGCCATACAGAAAATATTAAATTCTTGTTAATGACTGAGATGGTCAAGTGAACGAGAACACAAGCAAGAATTTTGTACAGTTTATTGGAACCAAAATTGCAGATAATCATTGAAGTTCTGTTTTTGCTTGGCTACTTTTTGACTGTCTCAGTCATTATCAAGAACTAGATGTTGTTTCATTCTGGCATTTTCAGCCATACAGAAAATATTAAATTCTTGTTAATGACTGAGATGGTCAAGTGAACGAGAACACAAGCAAGAATTTTGTACAGTTTATTGGAACCAAAATTGCAGATAATCATTGAAGTTCTGTTTTTGCTTGGCTACTTTTTGACTGTCTCAGTCATTATCAAGAACTAGATGTTGTTTCATTCTGGCATTTTCAGCCATACAGAAAATATTAAATTCTTGTTAATGACTGAGATGGTCAAGTGAACGAGAACACAAGCAAGAATTTTGTACAGTTTATTGGAACCAAAATTGCAGATAATCATTGAAGTTCTGTTTTTGCTTGGCTACTTTTTGACTGTCTCAGTCATTATCAAGAACTAGATGTTGTTTCATTCTGGCATTTTCAGCCATACAGAAAATATTAAATTCTTGTTAATGACTGAGATGGTCAAGTGAACGAGAACACAAGCAAGAATTTTGTACAGTTTATTGGAACCAAAATTGCAGATAATCATTGAAGTTCTGTTTTTGCTTGGCTACTTTTTGACTGTCTCAGTCATTATCAAGAACTAGATGTTGTTTCATTCTGGCATTTTCAGCCATACAGAAAATATTAAATTCTTGTTAATGACTGAGATGGTCAAGTGAACGAGAACACAAGCAAGAATTTTGTACAGTTTATTGGAACTAAAATTGCAGATAATCATTGAAGTTCTGTTTTTGCTTGGCTACTTTTTGACTGTCTCAGTCATTATCAAGAACTAGATGTTGTTTCATTCTGGCATTCTCAGCCATACAGAAAATATTAAATTGTTGTTAATGACTGAGATGGTCAAGTGAACGAGAACACAAGCAAGAATTTTGTACAGTTTATTGGAACCAAAATTGCAGATAATCATTGAAGTTCTGTTTTTGCTTGGCTACTTTTTGACTGTCTCAGTCATTATCAAGAACTAGATGTTGTTTCATTCTGGCATTTTCAGCCATACAGAAAATATTAAATTCTTGTTAATGACTGAGATGGTCAAGTGAACGAGAACACAAGCAAGAATTTTGTACAGTTTATTGGAACCAAAATTGCAGATAATCATTGAAGTTCTGTTTTTGCTTGGATACTTTTTGACTGTCTCAGTCATTATCAAGAACTAGATGTTGTTTCATTCTGGCATTTTCAGCCATACAGAAAATATTAAATTCTTGTTAATGACTGAGATGGTCAAGTGAACGAGAACACAAGCAAGAATTTTGTACAGTTTATTGGAACCAAAATTGCAGATAATCATTGAAGTTCTGTTTTTGCTTGGCTACTTTTTGACTGTCTCAGTCATTATCAAGAACTAGATGTTGTTTCATTCTGGCATTTTCAGCCATACAGAAAATATTAAATTCTTGTTAATGACTGAGATGGTCAAGTGAACGAGAACACAAGCAAGAATTTTGTACAGTTTATTGGAACCAAAATTGCAGATAATCATTGAAGTTCTGTTTTTGCTTGGCTACTTTTTGACTGTCTCAGTCATTATCAAGAACTAGATGTTGTTTCATTCTGGCATTCTCAGCCATACAGAAAATATTAAATTCTTGTTAATGACTGAGATGGTCAAGTGAACGAGAACACAAGCAAGAATTTTGTACAGTTTATTGGAACCAAAATTGCAGATAATCATTGAAGTTCTGTTTTTGCTTGGCTACTTTTTGACTGTCTCAGTCATTATCAAGAACTAGATGTTGTTTCATTCTGGCATTTTCAGCCATACAGAAAATATTAAATTCTTGTTAATGACTGAGATGGTCAAGTGAACGAGAACACAAGCAAGAATTTTGTACAGTTTATTGGAACCAAAATTGCAGATAATCATTGAAGTTCTGTTTTTGCTTGGCTACTTTTTGACTGTCTCAGTCATTATCAAGAACTAGATGTTGTTTCATTCTGGCATTTTCAGCCATACAGAAAATATTAAATTCTTGTTAATGACTGAGATGGTCAAGTGAACGAGAACACAAGCAAGAATTTTGTACAGTTTATTGGAACCAAAATTGCAGATAATCATTGAAGTTCTGTTTTTGCTTGGCTACTTTTTGACTGTCTCAGTCATTATCAAGAACTAGATGTTGTTTCATTCTGGCATTCTCAGCCATACAGAAAATATTAAATTCTTGTTAATGACTGAGATGGTCAAGTGAACGAGAACACAAGCAAGAATTTTGTACAGTTTATTGGAACCAAAATTGCAGATAATCATTGAAGTTCTGTTTTTGCTTGGCTACTTTTTGACTGTCTCAGTCATTATCAAGAACTAGATGTTGTTTCATTCTGGCATTTTCAGCCATACAGAAAATATTAAATTCTTGTTAATGACTGAGATGGTCAAGTGAACGAGAACACAAGCAAGAATTTTGTACAGTTTATTGGAACCAAAATTGCAGATAATCATTGAAGTTCTGTTTTTGCTTGGCTACTTTTTGACTGTCTCAGTCATTATCAAGAACTAGATGTTGTTTCATTCTGGCATTTTCAGCCATACAGAAAATATTAAATTCTTGTTAATGACTGAGATGGTCAAGTGAACGAGAACACAAGCAAGAATTTTGTACAGTTTATTGGAACCAAAATTGCAGATAATCATTGAAGTTCTGTTTTTGCTTGGCTACTTTTTGACTGTCTCAGTCATTATCAAGAACTAGATGTTGTTTCATTCTGGCATTTTCAGCCATACAGAAAATATTAAATTCTTGTTAATGACTGAGATGGTCAAGTGAACGAGAACACAAGCAAGAATTTTGTACAGTTTATTGGAACCAAAATTGCAGATAATCATTGAAGTTCTGTTTTTGCTTGGCTACTTTTTGACTGTCTCAGTCATTATCAAGAACTAGATGTTGTTTCATTCTGGCATTCTCAGCCATACAGAAAATATTAAATTCTTGTTAATGACTGAGATGGTCAAGTGAACGAGAACACAAGCAAGAATTTTGTACAGTTTATTGGAACCAAAATTGCAGATAATCATTGAAGTTCTGTTTTTGCTTGGCTACTTTTTGACTGTCTCAGTCATTATCAAGAACTAGATGTTGTTTCATTCTGGCATTTTCAGCCATACAGAAAATATTAAATTCTTGTTAATGACTGAGATGGTCAAGTGAACGAGAACACAAGCAAGAATTTTGTACAGTTTATTGGAACCAAAATTGCAGATAATCATTGAAGTTCTGTTTTTGCTTGGCTACTTTTTGACTGTCTCAGTCATTATCAAGAACTAGATGTTGTTTCATTCTGGCATTTTCAGCCATACAGAAAATATTAAATTCTTGTTAATGACTGAGATGGTCAAGTGAACGAGAACACAAGCAAGAATTTTGTACAGTTTATTGGAACCAAAATTGCAGATAATCATTGAAGTTCTGTTTTTGCTTGGCTACTTTTTGACTGTCTCAGTCATTATCAAGAACTAGATGTTGTTTCATTCTGGCATTTTCAGCCATACAGAAAATATTAAATTCTTGTTAATGACTGAGATGGTCAAGTGAACGAGAACACAAGCAAGAATTTTGTACAGTTTATTGGAACCAAAATTGCAGATAATCATTGAAGTTCTGTTTTTGCTTGGCTACTTTTTGACTGTCTCAGTCATTATCAAGAACTAGATGTTGTTTCATTCTGGCATTTTCAGCCATACAGAAAATATTAAATTCTTGTTAATGACTGAGATGGTCAAGTGAACGAGAACACAAGCAAGAATTTTGTACAGTTTATTGGAACTAAAATTGCAGATAATCATTGAAGTTCTGTTTTTGCTTGGCTACTTTTTGACTGTCTCAGTCATTATCAAGAACTAGATGTTGTTTCATTCTGGCATTCTCAGCCATACAGAAAATATTAAATTGTTGTTAATGACTGAGATGGTCAAGTGAACGAGAACACAAGCAAGAATTTTGTACAGTTTATTGGAACCAAAATTGCAGATAATCATTGAAGTTCTGTTTTTGCTTGGCTACTTTTTGACTGTCTCAGTCATTATCAAGAACTAGATGTTGTTTCATTCTGGCATTTTCAGCCATACAGAAAATATTAAATTCTTGTTAATGACTGAGATGGTCAAGTGAACGAGAACACAAGCAAGAATTTTGTACAGTTTATTGGAACCAAAATTGCAGATAATCATTGAAGTTCTGTTTTTGCTTGGATACTTTTTGACTGTCTCAGTCATTATCAAGAACTAGATGTTGTTTCATTCTGGCATTTTCAGCCATACAGAAAATATTAAATTCTTGTTAATGACTGAGATGGTCAAGTGAACGAGAACACAAGCAAGAATTTTGTACAGTTTATTGGAACCAAAATTGCAGATAATCATTGAAGTTCTGTTTTTGCTTGGCTACTTTTTGACTGTCTCAGTCATTATCAAGAACTAGATGTTGTTTCATTCTGGCATTTTCAGCCATACAGAAAATATTAAATTCTTGTTAATGACTGAGATGGTCAAGTGAACGAGAACACAAGCAAGAATTTTGTACAGTTTATTGGAACCAAAATTGCAGATAATCATTGAAGTTCTGTTTTTGCTTGGCTACTTTTTGACTGTCTCAGTCATTATCAAGAACTAGATGTTGTTTCATTCTGGCATTCTCAGCCATACAGAAAATATTAAATTCTTGTTAATGACTGAGATGGTCAAGTGAACGAGAACACAAGCAAGAATTTTGTACAGTTTATTGGAACCAAAATTGCAGATAATCATTGAAGTTCTGTTTTTGCTTGGCTACTTTTTGACTGTCTCAGTCATTATCAAGAACTAGATGTTGTTTCATTCTGGCATTTTCAGCCATACAGAAAATATTAAATTCTTGTTAATGACTGAGATGGTCAAGTGAACGAGAACACAAGCAAGAATTTTGTACAGTTTATTGGAACCAAAATTGCAGATAATCATTGAAGTTCTGTTTTTGCTTGGCTACTTTTTGACTGTCTCAGTCATTATCAAGAACTAGATGTTGTTTCATTCTGGCATTTTCAGCCATACAGAAAATATTAAATTCTTGTTAATGACTGAGATGGTCAAGTGAACGAGAACACAAGCAAGAATTTTGTACAGTTTATTGGAACCAAAATTGCAGATAATCATTGAAGTTCTGTTTTTGCTTGGCTACTTTTTGACTGTCTCAGTCATTATCAAGAACTAGATGTTGTTTCATTCTGGCATTCTCAGCCATACAGAAAATATTAAATTCTTGTTAATGACTGAGATGGTCAAGTGAACGAGAACACAAGCAAGAATTTTGTACAGTTTATTGGAACCAAAATTGCAGATAATCATTGAAGTTCTGTTTTTGCTTGGCTACTTTTTGACTGTCTCAGTCATTATCAAGAACTAGATGTTGTTTCATTCTGGCATTTTCAGCCATACAGAAAATATTAAATTCTTGTTAATGACTGAGATGGTCAAGTGAACGAGAACACAAGCAAGAATTTTGTACAGTTTATTGGAACCAAAATTGCAGATAATCATTGAAGTTCTGTTTTTGCTTGGCTACTTTTTGACTGTCTCAGTCATTATCAAGAACTAGATGTTGTTTCATTCTGGCATTTTCAGCCATACAGAAAATATTAAATTCTTGTTAATGACTGAGATGGTCAAGTGAACGAGAACACAAGCAAGAATTTTGTACAGTTTATTGGAACCAAAATTGCAGATAATCATTGAAGTTCTGTTTTTGCTTGGCTACTTTTTGACTGTCTCAGTCATTATCAAGAACTAGATGTTGTTTCATTCTGGCATTTTCAGCCATACAGAAAATATTAAATTCTTGTTAATGACTGAGATGGTCAAGTGAACGAGAACACAAGCAAGAATTTTGTACAGTTTATTGGAACCAAAATTGCAGATAATCATTGAAGTTCTGTTTTTGCTTGGCTACTTTTTGACTGTCTCAGTCATTATCAAGAACTAGATGTTGTTTCATTCTGGCATTTTCAGCCATACAGAAAATATTAAATTCTTGTTAATGACTGAGATGGTCAAGTGAACGAGAACACAAGCAAGAATTTTGTACAGTTTATTGGAACCAAAATTGCAGATAATCATTGAAGTTCTGTTTTTGCTTGGCTACTTTTTGACTGTCTCAGTCATTATCAAGAACTAGATGTTGTTTCATTCTGGCATTTTCAGCCATACAGAAAATATTAAATTCTTGTTAATGACTGAGATGGTCAAGTGAACGAGAACACAAGCAAGAATTTTGTACAGTTTATTGGAACTAAAATTGCAGATAATCATTGAAGTTCTGTTTTTGCTTGGCTACTTTTTGACTGTCTCAGTCATTATCAAGAACTAGATGTTGTTTCATTCTGGCATTCTCAGCCATACAGAAAATATTAAATTGTTGTTAATGACTGAGATGGTCAAGTGAACGAGAACACAAGCAAGAATTTTGTACAGTTTATTGGAACCAAAATTGCAGATAATCATTGAAGTTCTGTTTTTGCTTGGCTACTTTTTGACTGTCTCAGTCATTATCAAGAACTAGATGTTGTTTCATTCTGGCATTTTCAGCCATACAGAAAATATTAAATTCTTGTTAATGACTGAGATGGTCAAGTGAACGAGAACACAAGCAAGAATTTTGTACAGTTTATTGGAACCAAAATTGCAGATAATCATTGAAGTTCTGTTTTTGCTTGGCTACTTTTTGACTGTCTCAGTCATTATCAAGAACTAGATGTTGTTTCATTCTGGCATTTTCAGCCATACAGAAAATATTAAATTCTTGTTAATGACTGAGATGGTCAAGTGAACGAGAACACAAGCAAGAATTTTGTACAGTTTATTGGAACCAAAATTGCAGATAATCATTGAAGTTCTGTTTTTGCTTGGCTACTTTTTGACTGTCTCAGTCATTATCAAGAACTAGATGTTGTTTCATTCTGGCATTTTCAGCCATACAGAAAATATTAAATTCTTGTTAATGACTGAGATGGTCAAGTGAACGAGAACACAAGCAAGAATTTTGTACAGTTTATTGGAACCAAAATTGCAGATAATCATTGAAGTTCTGTTTTTGCTTGGCTACTTTTTGACTGTCTCAGTCATTATCAAGAACTAGATGTTGTTTCATTCTGGCATTCTCAGCCATACAGAAAATATTAAATTCTTGTTAATGACTGAGATGGTCAAGTGAACGAGAACACAAGCAAGAATTTTGTACAGTTTATTGGAACCAAAATTGCAGATAATCATTGAAGTTCTGTTTTTGCTTGGCTACTTTTTGACTGTCTCAGTCATTATCAAGAACTAGATGTTGTTTCATTCTGGCATTTTCAGCCATACAGAAAATATTAAATTCTTGTTAATGACTGAGATGGTCAAGTGAACGAGAACACAAGCAAGAATTTTGTACAGTTTATTGGAACCAAAATTGCAGATAATCATTGAAGTTCTGTTTTTGCTTGGCTACTTTTTGACTGTCTCAGTCATTATCAAGAACTAGATGTTGTTTCATTCTGGCATTTTCAGCCATACAGAAAATATTAAATTCTTGTTAATGACTGAGATGGTCAAGTGAACGAGAACACAAGCAAGAATTTTGTACAGTTTATTGGAACCAAAATTGCAGATAATCATTGAAGTTCTGTTTTTGCTTGGCTACTTTTTGACTGTCTCAGTCATTATCAAGAACTAGATGTTGTTTCATTCTGGCATTCTCAGCCATACAGAAAATATTAAATTCTTGTTAATGACTGAGATGGTCAAGTGAACGAGAACACAAGCAAGAATTTTGTACAGTTTATTGGAACCAAAATTGCAGATAATCATTGAAGTTCTGTTTTTGCTTGGCTACTTTTTGACTGTCTCAGTCATTATCAAGAACTAGATGTTGTTTCATTCTGGCATTTTCAGCCATACAGAAAATATTAAATTCTTGTTAATGACTGAGAAGGTCAAGTGAACGAGAACACAAGCAAGAATTTTGTACAGTTTATTGGAACCAAAATTGCAGATAATCATTGAAGTTCTGTTTTTGCTTGGCTACTTTTTGACTGTCTCAGTCATTATCAAGAACTAGATGTTGTTTCATTCTGGCATTTTCAGCCATACAGAAAATATTAAATTCTTGTTAATGACTGAGATGGTCAAGTGAACGAGAACACAAGCAAGAATTTTGTACAGTTTATTGGAACCAAAATTGCAGATAATCATTGAAGTTCTGTTTTTGCTTGGCTACTTTTTGACTGTCTCAGTCATTATCAAGAACTAGATGTTGTTTCATTCTGGCATTTTCAGCCATACAGAAAATATTAAATTCTTGTTAATGACTGAGATGGTCAAGTGAACGAGAACACAAGCAAGAATTTTGTACAGTTTATTGGAACCAAAATTGCAGATAATCATTGAAGTTCTGTTTTTGCTTGGCTACTTTTTGACTGTCTCAGTCATTATCAAGAACTAGATGTTGTTTCATTCTGGCATTCTCAGCCATACAGAAAATATTAAATTCTTGTTAATGACTGAGATGGTCAAGTGAACGAGAACACAAGCAAGAATTTTGTACAGTTTATTGGAACCAAAATTGCAGATAATCATTGAAGTTCTGTTTTTGCTTGGCTACTTTTTGACTGTCTCAGTCATTATCAAGAACTAGATGTTGTTTCATTCTGGCATTTTCAGCCATACAGAAAATATTAAATTCTTGTTAATGACTGAGATGGTCAAGTGAACGAGAACACAAGCAAGAATTTTGTACAGTTTATTGGAACCAAAATTGCAGATAATCATTGAAGTTCTGTTTTTGCTTGGCTACTTTTTGACTGTCTCAGTCATTATCAAGAACTAGATGTTGTTTCATTCTGGCATTTTCAGCCATACAGAAAATATTAAATTCTTGTTAATGACTGAGATGGTCAAGTGAACGAGAACACAAGCAAGAATTTTGTACAGTTTATTGGAACCAAAATTGCAGATAATCATTGAAGTTCTGTTTTTGCTTGGCTACTTTTTGACTGTCTCAGTCATTATCAAGAACTAGATGTTGTTTCATTCTGGCATTCTCAGCCATACAGAAAATATTAAATTCTTGTTAATGACTGAGATGGTCAAGTGAACGAGAACACAAGCAAGAATTTTGTACAGTTTATTGGAACCAAAATTGCAGATAATCATTGAAGTTCTGTTTTTGCTTGGCTACTTTTTGACTGTCTCAGTCATTATCAAGAACTAGATGTTGTTTCATTCTGGCATTTTCAGCCATACAGAAAATATTAAATTCTTGTTAATGACTGAGATGGTCAAGTGAACGAGAACACAAGCAAGAATTTTGTACAGTTTATTGGAACCAAAATTGCAGATAATCATTGAAGTTCTGTTTTTGCTTGGCTACTTTTTGACTGTCTCAGTCATTATCAAGAACTAGATGTTGTTTCATTCTGGCATTTTCAGCCATACAGAAAATATTAAATTCTTGTTAATGACTGAGATGGTCAAGTGAACGAGAACACAAGCAAGAATTTTGTACAGTTTATTGGAACCAAAATTGCAGATAATCATTGAAGTTCTGTTTTTGCTTGGCTACTTTTTGACTGTCTCAGTCATTATCAAGAACTAGATGTTGTTTCATTCTGGCATTTTCAGCCATACAGAAAATATTAAATTCTTGTTAATGACTGAGATGGTCAAGTGAACGAGAACACAAGCAAGAATTTTGTACAGTTTATTGGAACCAAAATTGCAGATAATCATTGAAGTTCTGTTTTTGCTTGGCTACTTTTTGACTGTCTCAGTCATTATCAAGAACTAGATGTTGTTTCATTCTGGCATTCTCAGCCATACAGAAAATATTAAATTCTTGTTAATGACTGAGATGGTCAAGTGAACGAGAACACAAGCAAGAATTTTGTACAGTTTATTGGAACCAAAATTGCAGATAATCATTGAAGTTCTGTTTTTGCTTGGCTACTTTTTGACTGTCTCAGTCATTATCAAGAACTAGATGTTGTTTCATTCTGGCATTTTCAGCCATACAGAAAATATTAAATTCTTGTTAATGACTGAGATGGTCAAGTGAACGAGAACACAAGCAAGAATTTTGTACAGTTTATTGGAACCAAAATTGCAGATAATCATTGAAGTTCTGTTTTTGCTTGGCTACTTTTTGACTGTCTCAGTCATTATCAAGAACTAGATGTTGTTTCATTCTGGCATTTTCAGCCATACAGAAAATATTAAATTCTTGTTAATGACTGAGATGGTCAAGTGAACGAGAACACAAGCAAGAATTTTGTACAGTTTATTGGAACCAAAATTGCAGATAATCATTGAAGTTCTGTTTTTGCTTGGCTACTTTTTGACTGTCTCAGTCATTATCAAGAACTAGATGTTGTTTCATTCTGGCATTTTCAGCCATACAGAAAATATTAAATTCTTGTTAATGACTGAGATGGTCAAGTGAACGAGAACACAAGCAAGAATTTTGTACAGTTTATTGGAACCAAAATTGCAGATAATCATTGAAGTTCTGTTTTTGCTTGGCTACTTTTTGACTGTCTCAGTCATTATCAAGAACTAGATGTTGTTTCATTCTGGCATTTTCAGCCATACAGAAAATATTAAATTCTTGTTAATGACTGAGATGGTCAAGTGAACGAGAACACAAGCAAGAATTTTGTACAGTTTATTGGAACCAAAATTGCAGATAATCATTGAAGTTCTGTTTTTGCTTGGCTACTTTTTGACTGTCTCAGTCATTATCAAGAACTAGATGTTGTTTCATTCTGGCATTTTCAGCCATACAGAAAATATTAAATTCTTGTTAATGACTGAGATGGTCAAGTGAACGAGAACACAAGCAAGAATTTTGTACAGTTTATCCACAATTTTGTTTTGGATATACACCTTATTTTAAAATTGAAAAACTACAATTAAATGTTGGGGAATGACAAAGAGGGATGGTAAAAACTAAAAAAAATTACTTAGAGAAAAAAGAGAGAAAGTTGTGGAGAGATGTGATCATCCACATCTTCAAAGGAGACGTAGCTTTCGGTAGAGGCTTGTATTTATTTCAGAATATACTTACTTGCTTCACTCGTTGACCTCCAGCTTTTCTTGCAATGTAACCCTCAGGCACACCAAGGAGATCAGCAACTGACAATTCTTCTGGAGACATCTTGCACATCTTTTAAATAAACAAGAAGATATACATATTAAAAATCATCTTTATTTGTATTTTTATGAATGTGTAGAGCCAAAAAGTTTGCTTGGGTTTTTGCTTAAAATCAAGACTAAGTAATATTTTACTTCTGATCAGTAGTTCCCAACCTTTTTTGGCCATGACCCACCTAAGCATCTCTAAAATCCTGATGCTACCCATCCTTGACATACAATTCTTATTATTCAAAAAGTGAACTTCTATTCATGTGGAGGAAGTCTAAAAGGCCATTAACATGGGTTAAACAAACTTCCAAAGAACATGGCATTCGGAAAAGAGAAAAATAAAAGAATAAAAGAACAGTTGAAGTAGTGAGGAAGAAATTACTAAGAAATGGTTTGGTTTGGTTTGTTTTACAGCATACCAACCTCAATGAGTCATTTAATGCTGACAAAAATTTTATTGCTGTAATATTTTTATTCCACAAAAATGAATTGCCGTAATATTTTTATTCCACAAAAATGAATTGCCGTAATATTTTTATTCCACAAAAATGAATTGCTGTAATATTTTTATTCCACAAAAATGAATTGCCGTAATATTTTTATTCCACAAAAATTTTATTGCCGTAATATTTTTATTCCACAAAAATGAATTGCCGTAATATTTTTATTCCACAAAAATGAATTGCCGTAATATTTTTATTCCACAAAAATGTATTGCCGTAATATTTTTATTCCACAAAAATGTATTGCTGTAATATTTTTCCTTCAAAAATCTATTGCTGGTAGTAATTTTTCTTTTAAAAAATTTATTGCTGGTATTAAAACCTATTTTTACACTTTCTAGTTTTTTAACCCCAGTTTGGGGGCTAACTATTTGCCCATAGCTGGGACCCTAACAGGTGCTATCATCCTGGGTCAGGGTGGACCTGGAAACACCAGCAATTAAGAGGTGGTTCCACGCTCCTCAAAACCTCCTGATCAGAGGCCTTGCTATCAGATGTAGTTTATTGTCTTACCTAGGACACAGATGTAGTTTATCGTCATAACCAAGACAGCTAAGAAATTGTTTTATATATATATATATATATATATATATATATATATATGCACAATACATACATACATACATACATACACACAAATATTTTTTATGCATGCATACTGCATTTGCACTCTATGTATTAATTCGCAAGGCATCAAACTCGCACTTGAACTTATGTGGTACACATACATACGATCCATTACCATGGATGCAGGTAAAATGTTTGGTTCCCTGTACCACTCCAGTAAGTACCTGACACCTCATGCTATCCCCTACCTTTACAAGAGCCAGATCAGGTCAAAAATGAAGTACTTTTGCCATATTAAGGCTGCAGCTGCCCAAAACTCACTCTCCAAGTCCTTGTGGGTGACAAATTATTGTTCCCCTTCTCTCTGACAGGCAGGATGTGTCAAGCCACTCGCTGCTCTATAGCTACTTTTACGGAAAGTGCTCAGATGAACTACATTCCCTGGTAACCGCCAATTCAAACCATCATGGTATGGACATGCCATGCCACTTACATAATAGCAAACCACACACATTCCCTCCGTATTCCATTGATTAGAAGTAAGTTCTACTTGAACAGCTTCTTCCATCGCTCTGTGGAACTGACTCCCAAGAGGATGTTTTCCCGATCACTACAATCTTAACATGTTCAAGGCTAAGGTTAACCATTATCTCCCACATCTATCTGCACAAATTGCCTCCTAATGTAATCCTTTGAAAGATTGAAAGTACTTGGGAAAATAAAAGGAATGAAAAAAAACCATGGCACCTTTCTTAATGAATTTAATAACAACATTAAGAAGTCAATCAGAGAATTCAAGAGGATTAAAATAAATAGACATAATATGTCCAGATTATTCAACCAAACATTCTTGAACGAAGAAAGCCACTGCACACACACACACACACACACACAATCACCAAAGTTAGGCAATATCAAGCCTGGTTATTACCTAGATGGGTGACTGTTTGGGAATACCAGGTGCTGCAAGCTTGGATGTGTGGGTTGTGCAATGAATAATGACTTGGAATTGGAAAATGAACAGCTGAGTTTGAATTCAAGTCAAGTTCATTATATTCACTTATGTGCAACTACCCTTGGGAAAGTTATGAATTCGCATCTTCTCCTCACAGCTATAGGTTAAATAGTAGGACATGTGTCAGTAAATCATTATTATCACAAAAACTTTCTTACAATCTAAAAATATTTTCTGGTTTTGAATAACCTGTAAAAGGTTGATAAACCATAAAAAACAAATCAATCATGCCTTTTTTAAGGGGATTAGTGTGAAGTAACTGAAATGGACACAATCAGAATTTGAAATTAGTGTATATATATATATATATATATATATATATATATATATATATATATATAAATTAAAGGAAGATGACAAAACAAATGAAGTGCAATAAATTCAGGTCTGTACCTGGTTGAAGTAAGTCATCCAGCATGGGGTAATAGGCAGGTTGTATGGAGTCACAAGGGCGAGCAAGTGGAGATAATTGGACAAGACCAGTTTGTCACAAGCAGCTTTAAGGTCCTTATAAAGACGTGGACCTATATCAATATCAATGGAACCTGAAAAAAAAAAACAAGGATAAATTCATATGGCAATGGTAATATTAACCAAGGAAACATTTGGCATTCATTGACCGAGCAGCTTGTATTACTATCAGCCGAAATTCATCAAATTTTACTCTCAAAAACAATTTTTCAGGAAAATAGTCCAGTAACATTCATCACTCTTTCTAGTAATGATTGAGGTTTCTTTCTTAACCTTTTGTTTGAAGTTGTGTGGAATGTCAACATCGTCATTATGTCATTATTTTCTCTTTGAGTTACATGTGATATCCTTTTGAACAGTTGCTGCTACTGAAAGTCCTCAAGTAATGTGGTTTGGTGCTGCTCTTTGTGATTCAATGATGCCAGTCCACAAGGGTTTTAGAAGCTTGATCTTCACCAAGTCCAATAAGCATCACTCACTCAAAGCCACTTTTAACCATTGATCTGGGAAAGCGGTTTTATACAGCTAACAGTTTAGATATTTCTAAAAAGGGTTTGGTGCCATGTATGGCATTCATGTGAAAGTCTTGATCTAATGACGCTATTTAATAACATTACTTAAGTTTTCAGGTTGATGTTTTGTTTTTGTAGCAAGTTATGATGTTGCACAAAACTACCTCTAGCGCACCCTATTCTATGTTCAATTTCCTTATCTTCTATACTAAATTTGTTATAATTGATTCATATGCCGAGGTATCTGAAATGCTTGGTACTTACTAAGTTCACAGTCTGAATTTTTATAATGGATTCAGGATCAGTGTCATTACTGCTTTCATTCCAATCCCAGATTAAAGTTTCTGTTTTGGAAAGGTTAACTGTATCTAATATAGTGATGCCAAGGACAAAAACTATGTATAGTATAAAACAGTGTATTTTTTGTCAGCATCACAACCATGATCTATTAATAGTGATATTAGTAATCTATTAACATTTAGTTTTATGCATATACTGTAAAAATATTCTAACCGACTAAGTAGTGACCTTGTCCATGTATCGGGTCATCCCATAAGTTCTGTCCGAATTTTGAATAAAGAAAACAAGTGACCGAATGTTACATTTAATTACAGATTCAATCAACAATGTATTTTCCCTGATTATCTATGACTTCCTTCCATCTATTAACAAGCTTACTAATTCCATTACTGTAAAATTCTTTTGGCTTTGATTCGAAGAACTCACAAATGTCAGTTTTAACCTCTTCCTGTTTTACAAAAGCTGTTTCTTCTAAATGATTCTGTAAGCTACAAAACAAATGGTAGTCTGAAGGAACAAGGTCAGGAGAATAAGGTGGATGAGGAATTTTCTCCCAACCAAGTTCTTCGATCTGTTATGACGTGATTCTTGCTGTGTGTGGTCACACATTGTCCTGATGAAACATCACCCATTTTCGATTCACTAGAGCAGGTCTTTTTTTCCTCAAAGCTTGGTTCAAACGCTCTAATTGCAGACAGTATATTTGAGCATTAATTGTTGCATTAGGTGGTAAGAATTCAAAGTGGATTATTCCTTGGCAATCCCACCAGATTGAAAGAAGAACCTTTTGCCCATGAAGTTCCCTTCTCGGCTGTGGCTGGGGTCCTTCCATTTTACCAAGCCACTGTCTATGATGCTTAACATTTCGATAAAAGATCCATTTTTCGTCGCCAGTCACAAGTCTATCCAAAAAAGGTGAAACAAGTTGGCAAGAATGGAGAGAAGAGCAGATGTCAACTCAGGATTTGAGGTTGTTTTCAGACAATTCATGAGGCACCCATTTTCCAAGTTTAGGAACTTTTCCAAGTTGTTGAAGATGACGATGAACAGTTGTATGGTTTGAACTGAGAACCACTGCCAATTCCTCAACTGATAAAGCAGGATTTTCTTCAAGGGCTGCTTCAAGAAGCTTTTCATCAAATTCAACTGGACGTCCGGTTTGATCTTCATCTTCAAGGGTGAAATCTCCACCTCTGAATTTTGCAAACCATCTTCTGCAAGTTCTTTCATTCACACATTCCTCTCCATAAACTGAGTGAATGCTTCTAGCTGCTGAGTTTCCTTTCTTGAACTCATAAAGCATTATGTGCCTCAAATGATTCTTGGGTACTTCTATGTTAGCAGGGTTTTAATCAAACAAAATTTAATTTTATTGTTCTCTGAAATAGAATTTGATCAGTTTAAATGCATCTAAACATAAAAATAATGTTCAGCTCTATTAGACATTATAAAATACTCTTTAAATTTCGTTCATTTTAACAAAAAGTTAAAATTCGGACAGAACTTATGGGATGACCTAATATGTTGAGTTTAGATATATTCTTTTCAATTGTAGATGTGGTAGAGGTAGTATAATATATTTGTTGATTCATTGGGTTTTTTTTCGGGAGGAGCTGTTTTTTTTTGTTTTGGAATATTTTATAGGCTTTTTGTTTCTCATTAAATATAAAATAATTAGGGTACTGGAAAAGTTTGAAAGCGTTTTCAATGTATTTCTCTTTGTTCAAATAATCCAAGCTGTATATTCTTAGTGCCCTTAAGTAGAATCCGATGACTCTACCAGAATTTAAATGCATCTAAACATAAAAATAATGTTCAGCTCCATTAGACATTATAAAATACTCTTTAAATTTTGTTCATTTTAACAAAAAGTTAAAATTCGGACAGAACTTACGGGATGACCTAATACATAAATAGATTTCATACTAATGCAGGGGTACAGAATCAGAATAGGACACGCCTACATCACTCATTGATATCTCTGAAAAACTGAGCATCCTCCTGAATGCATAGTCAGTCAGGGGGCATATACCATAAAACATTCTAATCGATTGTAGTGATCTTCGTGAGAAGGTGTTTTAACAGAGGATGGAAAAAGCAACATCGAGATCCAAACATGCATTTCACTAGTGAAAGAAGCATTCCAAAATTTAAGCAAGGTGCTGAGAAACTAATGCAGTGGTCACAAGTCAGAATAGGGCATACCTATATCACTCGCACATTTCTTCTAAAAAATGAACATCATGCCAGGAAGGATATAGTGTAAAACATATTCTAGCCAATTGTAGTTGTCAATTTCCTCTAGCAGAGATTCCGCTATCCAGGTTGTCAGCTCTGACGTCTTCTAAGCACTGAGCCTACAGAGCCAGCTCCTGTCCCCAGCTCACCTCAAGGTGGATCCAGATTGGCTAATACTGCTGCTATGTAGATTATCCACTAGCGTCACCATTCTCAATCTCAACTTTATTTCTGTAATTATTTATTTTTATGAGCTATTTGAACACATCTTTATTTATTTCGTCATCAAAGCGTTCAGATCAGTTTATTTCAAAAATTTAAAAAAATAGGATTAAATGCGATAATTTTCATTAATATGACAACTAAAATTACGCACATTTATTTTATAATCTCAATAAATTAATAAATTTTTACATTTAAAAAAAAAAAAATCCGTCTCTTCTCCAACCATGAAATTGGTCAAGGGGAGATAACTACCTCAACAGTAGTTAAAATTGGCAAGAGTTATGGAACTATCACCAAAACAACAAGCTTTACAAAAAAGGAAGTCGTCGTCCTATCAAGAATCAAAATAGGACATGTATGTATAAGAATAGGGTTGGTTATAATAATAATAATGAACAAAATGATTGTTGACACAACTCTTCCAATATTTTTAGCACAATTTAAGAAAAAAAGACAGTATTTGACAAAGTTCAACAATATTTTAACAGTATGTCTGTCTGCTTCAAGTTGTTTAAAAATTGCATACAAGTATAAAAATATAAAAAATCTACAAAATAATTACAAGTCTTTATACAAATGTTGCATGTCTTGAGAAAAACGGTTGCACTGGTAATTCTTGTAAATGAAAATGAAAAGCACTCTGTGGGAATGGCAATGCAACTGAAACATGCATATGATGATGATGATGACTGAGCTCACCTTGAAATTTTTTGTTTGTTGATTACTGTATATTTCCATGTATAATGCAACCTTTAGATAAGGCAAGGTAAAAAAATATAGCAATTTTCATGAATTTATCCTATACCTGTACTATAAGACAACTGTTTATTGATTATATAAAGATGATGTTATTGGAAATGTTGTTACTTATTGTATCCTTAGAAATTCAAAATTAACAAAATAACAAAACCGATTCTATGTAATGTTTTTCCTAGAAATGTCCCCGAAAAGGGAAACCATTTTTTTGTTTACGTTTCATCATGTGATCTCTTGCGATTACTGATTCTTCTTCCTCTTCTTTTCCTATATCTAAACAGTTACAAACAGCCTGGTGTACTAATGGCCATACTTCATCGACAATTGCAAAATACTGCTGTAATTAACACTACCATGATGATTATTTAAAGTTTAACGAAAGATAAAGGTTTCTGTGAACACAATCATATCACGATGTTTACATTTTCTCAGGTGAGCTTGCATGGATACAAATTGATTTCATTGATATGGAATTATTCTTTAAATAGGCAATTAATTATGAAGTTATGCCAGTAAAGTATAAATGGTTTTATTACTTTTATTATCAGTTTATTTGTGTTGTAGCATACCTACGAACGATAATAGGTATGTCCCCATTCACATGAATACAGTAGTAAATACTGTATCTTGGTCTGCAGTCGGAGATTCATTGTGGAATTCACTTGACTCACTTCTAGCAGTTGATTACTTCTTCTACGCGCCGCTGGCGAATCTTATGTGTGTTGTTCTTGTCATAAGTATTATCGTTCAGTACCAACCTTCATTTGATTATTCTATTCAGTAACCTTCCCTAGGTTAAAACGATTTGATAATGTGAATTTTTTCATGTACGTTATTGGTTACTGCACCGTGGCTGAGGTTAGGCTACAGACAAACATCACCCAGAATTTAAGGTTTCTTTTTCAGAATTGTAGTATAAGACGATCCCAACTATTAAGGGTGACTTTTGGGATTATATGTGGAAATATATGGTAGTTACTAAGAGGAATTATCGGAACAGTTTAGTATAAATCTTATGGAACTCTTTTGCCATTCTGTTCATTCCCCCAGGGCTGGGAACATAGATGTTTGCATACATAACTATCCTCATGTGTTTTAAGGGTTGAAAGGATGGTGGATTCTAGATATTTTTTCTGAATGTGCACCTTAAGATATCCAGAATCCTTCAACCTTTCAACCCTTAAAATGCACGAGGATAGTTACATATGAAAAGTACAAACATCCGGGGAAATGTATAAGAATGATGAGAGAGTTCAATAGGATTTATACTAAAATTTTTAATTACTCTTAGTAACTAATCAATTAACTATAAAAATAATATAACAAAAAAATACATGTGGTTGAAATAAAAACAAACTTGGTGGATTATTCTCCCAAAAACAATAATCTTCCCCTTGAACCGTTTATTTGAAGCTCTGAAGTATATATCTTACCTTTGTATGTTGCTTTCCCAAGCTTAGTTATTTCCAGTGTCAAATCTGAATTGTCTTTTTCTTTTGCAGGTGATGAGACATCACAGAGATCAGTCTTCCGTTTTTGAACAACCAGGCCAAGGTCTACAAGAGCCTGAAGCTCTTCGTGTACCACTTCCTTAACATCATAGAGGAGAACATCGCTTTGTATATAAAGGAGACTGCTGTGGAGAAATGAGAACAAGTTGGAGTGGCTAGCTGCGATCTGAAATGAAAATCAGAAGATAATCTTTAGCACATATTCAAAGACTAAAGTTAATTCCAAAACCAGAAGTCTTGCAAAAAATTGAGAGAGAGAGAAAAAAAAAAGACAATTACGATCCTTTGATAAAAAAATATGCAGTATTTTTATGGTATATTTTCCGTCCATTTCCCTACATATAATTTCATGAATAAGAAACATTATTTTAGTATGATGAAGTCCTTCTGAAGGTTGAAATGTGTTACAGAAAGTTTCTTGTCATTATTTTGTCATTCAACTACCCACTATTTGTTTGAGATAATGTGTAATATTTATTTGTTTAAATGTTATTTTTAATGTTTACTCATATTTGAGTAGATGCTTAGTTTTCTTTATTAAACAATATATTTATTTAATTACATCTACTGGCCTGAATATTCAAAAAATCTTGTTATATATGCACCCTATAGACTAGAATGCTCAAAAATTAAAAATGTCAGCCTCTATAGAAAAGATTGGAAACCAAATGGCAACAAATGGGGGGAAAAAAAAAGAGAGAGAGAGAGGAAAGGTTAAGGAGTGAATGTAAAGTGGAGAAAAAAAAGAACGAAAAGGAAAAAATAATCATGACATGCTACATGCACACACATCTGAGATGATGGCTGCATGGACACACAGACTATTAAAAACAAACAAACAAAAGAAACCAATGGAACTCTGGAGTTGTGATGCTGAAGGTAACATCAATCAGCTAAGTGACAACCTTTTACTTGTATTACTTATATATATATATATATATATATATATATATATATATATATATATATATCTGATGAATTGGATTGTGATTACAATTCCAATGTAATAAATTATGACCATGGAATATTAGTGTTTCAGCCTTTTATATTATATTCTTACTCTGTCCGGAACATTGAGTTCTACCTAGATTCTATCCTCTTGGGAATTTATATATATATATATATATATATATTGACCACTAATATTATCTATCTATATATATATACACTGATGAGCTGTGAAACAGCGAAACAGTCTGTCTGTGGATGACAAAAATATTGGCTCCTGAAAAATTAATTTCGGTTGAGCTATTTGGTTTGAGGTGTGAGTTTGTAAACAGTGACTATTTAAGCTAATATAGCACGACTCTTCGGCAGAATTGAGTCACTGTCAGTCACTGTGTGTTTATCCAAATCTAAAAATAAACACGCTAAAATTCACCTTCATCCCTGCCGTGAGCCGACGGCTTAGTGGTAGAAGTTCCGACTGACGCCAATTCAGTCGGGTTTCGATCCTAGCTAGAGGCAACTGGATGTCTAGCCACACGGATGAGCTGTGAAACAGCGAAACAGTCTGTCTGTGGATGACAAAAATATATATATATATATATATATATATATTTAGTTTACGAAAAACTAGGTAATCCATATGGGTAGACCCAAGGAGGATATATATATATATATATATATATATATATATATATATGTATATATGTATATATATGCATACATACACACACACACACACTACTAGGGTACTTTGCCAATCCTTGTTGTAGACCTTTGCTCTTTATTACAATTTTCATTAAAAACAACTGACAAGGTACTGTTTTTATTTAATTTTTCTTGTGTTCTTATAATTTTCTTCTTTTTTAGACAGAAATTACGTAGAAATTGTCTGAATGCTCTGCATGTCCAAGGATGATTTTATTTTTAATTCTAACTGAATGTATGGATTGTTTTATGTATGCATCTAGAGTTATAGGAATGTTTTATTTTCCAAACATGGTCAGTACATTGTGGCCATGTTCATAGTTGATATTACTGAGTATTGGCTTTTTCTTGTTTAGTGATTCCATTATTTTTAACCATTTTTTACATGTGGATGAGACTATTTGTATTATCAATGAGTATGTTGCAGACAGAGTTTGCTAGGTCTCCATGATACTTAATTGACCTATTTTTAGCATTTCACCCCAAGCAAGGTGGGAGTGTCACTAGCATGCAAGGGGTTACAGAGAGTGAAAGTAAGAGTAAAGAGGCGTGAAAGAGGAAAGGATATAAAGAAGGACGGGGATCAGGATCATCAGAAGATGTTGATTGACATTACATTTAAATATTTGAAGATTATAGCTATCAGGGAAGCAAGTAAGAGGAAGGGAGTTCCACTGTTGGGAAGTGCGAGAGAAGAAGCTGTTGGAGTAGAAAAGGTGGTTACATTTAACTGTTTTAACAGTGAAAGGGTTGGACCGAGATGCTGACCTGGTAGTATGCTTAAATTCATGCAGTTGGGGTAACAGTGAAAGTAGCTTTTCAGAGCAGTTGCCATGAAAATATTTGTAGAAAATACCGATGGAAGCCATGGTCAGAGAGATGTAATATGAGTCTTCTTGTTAAGCGTGTTGTAATATAGCCAATATAATTATTTATTAATTTGGATTGATCAGGAACATAGTTTCTTAAAGGACATGTGAAGTCATAAATAATATTGGTTCTCTGTAATTTGAATCTTGCAGGTGAGTTATTATTGTTGACAATGAGGTTAGCAGTTTTAAATTTTTTATAGTAGATAATTTCATTTTCTTGTTTTTGCTGACAAAATATACAACTCCAGTTGATAAAAACATGAAAATTAAATTAATTAAAAGACATTTCTTGTATTTCTACTGTCACCTTTCCCTTTTACTTTTATATATGGGTCATGCATTTCAATTTTCAAATTGTTATACTGACACTCGAATAGCAGAAATGAATATGGTTACTACATAGAAATAATTCATTAAGTCATAATTGACAGGAAAACTAATTTGGATGCTGCATCTGACATACTTTGTAAATAAAACACCTTTTGCATTTTGGGCATTTTCAGGTCCTTATAAAAAGAAATGTACAGAAGACACACCTCAACTATTATATTTTTGTAATCTACAGTAAACATTAACTATTGTCACCAGGTTTCAAAACTTTACATGCAATATCTTTGGAGCTATAAAAGTTAAAAATTTGTTGGAAGTTTTATTTAGTAAAATGTAAAAAAAATGCAGTGAAATTTCAAAATACTGAGATTTTAAAACTATTAAAGATACAGATCTAATATTTGGTATTTATCAATAAACTAGCTTAAAGGTCTGCGCAGAGTACAGCTTTTAAGTTCAAAACTAAAGGGACCTCTTGTTCAGCTTAGAAAATAGCAATGATAATTTTGAAGAAATTACTTTGAATTCCTCAATTCACTGCATGGAACTTCAAAACCTCACTTTCACACTGATTTGAGCTACAAATCCAATTTAGGCTAAAAAAAATGAATCGAGCTGAAACTCCAAATCAGGCTGAAAATTGAGTTCTTCAAATTGCAAACTCTGTGGATTTTCAAAACCTCGCGTCACAAAAAATCTCACTTTAACTGATTCCTTGACACTTTGAAGAAATAAAACTGATTCCCTCAATTCACAAAGTTTTGGAAATATTATAAACTGAATTTAAAACAAAAACTTTTAAAATCACTAATTTTTTTTCATTTACTTTAAAATTTGAATTTTTAACTGTTCCCTCTTCATCTGGACACAAATCCCAATGCTGGACATTTAAGCATCAGATTTTCAATCCTGGGATCACCCTGACTCCAAAATGGTATAATGGCTATGTGTGAGAATACCCACCTCTGCAACTCGTTGCACAAAGATATAGACCCCACGTCGTAGAATTTCTGTGCGGCGGATCGAGCGAGAGGTAGGCTCACAGGCAAAAGAAAAACACAACTACAAATTTGGGTAGGACGAAAAGAGGAGGGAAGGTGTGTGACCTTTTTGTGGATGATAACTCTGGGCTGATTCTCGGCTGGTGGAAAAAAATATATATCTTAACTAACAATGTCCGGTTGCTAATGGGTCGCTCTTCGATGTTACGTGCTCCGGCCTAAATCAACCTTCCTCGAACCTAAACTAAGTCTAACTCACTCGTGGCCCAAAGCGCTCCCGTATATATGCAGAATCCTCTTTCAGCATTTCCGGACAAAGGACACCCACAAATAAACCCATAACTTTTTCATGACCATTTCTCTCTTTGAAGAAAGTGGACATAAAAATATTTCTTAGCCTAGCTGACTCCGATTCAGGGACATTAAATTCAGACCCTTTTAAGTTTTGACCAGAGCCGGTCTTTTTCACTATCTTCGTATTTTGACAAGTACTTAACACTTATCTACCCTTTTCGCCATATGTCCAAAACATGTTTTTATCTAGATTCCTAATCTAATCATTTGGTCTTGAAGTTTGATACCCAGGTCAAATCTAACTAATCTTCTCGCACATATGTGTGCGCGCGCACGCACACACAGATGTGGGGGTGTATATATACACACACACAGATGTGCGGGCGCACACACACACACACACACGCGTGCGCATATATCCAACTCATAGTGTCACATATGTAGAGCAAGTGTGACCCAAGTTAGAGGGTTCTTGGACAGGCAGAATTTGCTGTTTATTTATTTAGATAGATTTGATCAAGAATCACCTGTGAATTCTGAGATGGAGTGACCCATATAGATTTTTGATTGCTTCAAGCAGATCCTTCTCATAATGTAACATGTCACTACATTTTTCCATAAACTTACCCACTACATGATTGCATTAGATGAATGAGTTTACCCATGCTGTTAAAAATGATCACATTAATTTTTTTTCCAATTATTTTTTTAATCATTTCACCTGAAGCACAACAACAACAACAAATTCACCAGAAAAGCAAATCCCACTTCATTGTTTATTTTATGGTTCTGTTTAGTCAAAAGACCAACTAATATAAAACATTATTAGTCTTATTAGCAATATTCTTATCATTTTGTTGTCTTTTTATTCCTTGAATTTCATTAACAGGCCTATTAAATTTACATATTATAAGAGGCTTTCTATATCAAAATCAACCAACACTCAACAAAATTTATTACGAATATAGCATCAACATATTAAAGTGCATATTAACAGTTAATGCCATTTTACATTTCTACCAAATTCTTGTCAGCTCCCTTTTAGTGAAACACTTGTTTTGCGAAAGATTCCACAACTGCAACGGATAAATTTAAAATTCTAAATTAACTATAACAGAGCATGTTTAAACATGTTTTTAAAAATCACCATCCGAATGGAATGCAGATTTTATCACAGTTACAATAAGTTTGTCTTTGTAATTTACTCCTGAAGATGATATTAGAAAAGGTTGAAAGTACTTTGATTAATAAAAACTATGGTGCTTTCCTTGATGAATTTCATCTTAACGTCAAGGAACAGTATAAAAATAAGTAGACACAATATGTCTATATTATTCAGTAAAACACATTTGAATGAAGATATGCTGCCTAAATATACATATTACAAGAAGCATACATGGACTATCTTTCCTTATTAGATATATAGTGAAAAATTGTTACAATAGCCTTGAGTAGCAGTCTAATTTTTCAGTAGGCTAAGCTAGAAATGAAAATCACATGAGCATTTAATTAAGAAAACAACATAAAACCTTAGACTAAAACTCAACCACTTATGCTTCTATTATGTGTCAAATGACAGGAAAGGGACTGAAGTGGAGATGCCAAGTCAGGACCAATAACATTGCAGATTCTTCTTTGGATTTTATCAAGAATCTCTAAATATATAACAGGAGCACTAGACCAGATGTGGCAGCAATATTCTAAATATGGACAAATGGTAGACTTATAAATATGTAATATAGATTCTTCTTTGGATTTTATCAAGAATCTCTAAATATATAGCAGAAGCACCAGACCAGATGTGGCAGCAATATTCAAAGCAAGGATGAATGGCAGACTTATAAATATGTAAGATAGATTCTTCTTTGGATTTTATCAAGAATCTCTAAATATATAGCAGAAGCACCAGACCAGATGTGGCAGCAATATTCAAAGCAAGGATGAATGGTAGACTTATAAATATGTAAGATAGATTCTTCTTTGGATTTTATCAACAATCTTTAAATATATAGCAGGATGACCAAACCAGACTTGGCAGCAATATTCAAAGCAAAAACGAGTGGTAGACTTATAAATGTGCAAGACTGTGGCTTTGAGCCTCTTCTTTATCTTTGAGGAGATTGTCTGCCATACAGGAGGACAGATATCACATAACTGTTCGGTACTCTTTTCTTTGTACTAATTTTCTAATGAAACCTTTCTTTGTACTAATTTTCTAACAAAACTTTCCTTCCCTTGTAATACTCTGCTTAGCTATTGGAATATGTCTTTGGCCATCCGAATATGTCTTTGGATCTCAGTGTTGCACTTTTCATCCTCTGATATTTAAATTTCTGTACCTGCTTGATTTTAGTGTCCCTGACCTGTAAATTGCCTTTAGGGCTCATCTTTTTGCTGATGACGATGCATTCTGTCTTCTTGTAGTTTTTGCTTAGTCCCTTTTTCTTGCTCTCCTTCACTACTTTCTGGAGGAGATTTTGTAGTTCTCTTCCTGTGTCTGCTATCATCACTGCGTCATCTGCATATCTTATATTGTTAAGATTGTGGCTGCCAATAATAAATCCTGGTAGGATTTCCAGTTCTCTCAGATTTGCCTTGCTGTATAGGTTGAATAAGTCTGGTGAGAAGACACATCCTTGTCTTACACCCCTTTCTATTTTTGAATTTTTTTTTTTTAATCATATCACCCCAAGCAAGGCCAGAGGCCACTATCACGCAAGGGGTTAAAGAAGGGTTGGAGGAAGAGCAGATAGGAGTGGCAAGGGAGGGGATATGGAGAAAGAGAAAGACAGTGGGTCGATCAAGGCAAGGGGGCCACAAAAGATCCGGAGCGAGAGCAGATAGGAATGAAAAATGAAAGGATGTGGAGAAGGGAAGTGGATAGATCAAGGCAACTGGAGATGTCGATTGATGCTACACTTAAACCGTTGGAGATTGTATTTGTCAGGGAAACAGTAATAGGGAAGGGAGTTCCATAGGCGAGATGTGCGAGACATGAAGCTATTGGAGTAGAAGAGACATCTACATCTAACAGTTTCCATGGTGTAGGGGTGAGAGCGGGATGCCAGGTTGGTGGGGCGTTTAAATTCACGAGGCCTGGGGACAAGTGAACGCAACTCCTCAGAGCAATTAGCGTGGAAGTACTTGTAAAAAAGGCAGAGCGAGGCAACATCGTGTCTGTGAGAGAGCGACTGCAGACGAGATGACAGATCAGGGCCAATTACATTGCATATCCGTCTCTGGATCTTATCAAGAACCCCGAGGCAAACAGCAGGGGCCCCAGACCATATATGGCAGCAATACTCCATGCAAGGGCGAATGGTCGATTTATAGACTTGAAGGATCGATTCTGGGGAGAAAAATTTCCTGGCTCGGCCCAGAGAACCAACTTTTTTTGCGGTGGCTGATGCAACTGACTCGATGTATTTGTTCCATCTCAGATCAGCAGACAGCGTGAGACCGAGCAGCTGCAGGGAGGAGCTCTCGAGAAGCTGGTCATCAGACATTCTAATGGGATGCAGGGATGGATCCTTGTATCTCCTTAAATCATTTTTTATTCTTATCCAGGCGATTTGCTGCCAGTAGAGATTTTTGATTATTCTAATGTTTTTTCCTGAAAATATATTTCCTATTTCTTCTTGATTAGTTGTCATAATATATGACTTGTTGTCATAATATATGACTTGTTGGCATAATATATGACTTGTTGTCATAATATATGACTTGTTGGCATAATATATGACTTGTTTGTTCCGTCAGTGTTTGACATCTCCAGTTGCCTTGATCTATCCACTTCCCTTCTCCACATCCTTTCACTCCTATCTGCTCTCGCTCCAAATCTTCTGTAACCCCCTTGCCTTGATCGATCCACTTTCTTTCTCCACATCCTCTCCTTTACCACTCCTATCTGCTCTTCCTCCAAACCTTCTGTAACCCCTTGCGTGCCAGTGGCTTCCAGCCTTGCTTGGGGTGATAAGCTTAAAAAAAAAAAAAAAAATTTCTCTTTATTTAATTCTATTCGATCTCCTTCTTTTAGAGTTGGTAAATTTCTGGCACTATGGAATCTATTAAAATTCTTTTCCATTGTGCTTTTTGTCAGTTTGTCTCTTGATTCCTGTGAAATCAGGCCATTTTGGTAGTAACTTTTTTGGATGTAAAGGTAATGTGGTTCTTATTTTCCTTCCCATAATTCAGTGGGACTGACACCTGTGGCTTGAATTGGCATACTTCGGTATGCCATTAATGCTTGAAATGTGTCTGCTTGTTCCAAAATTCTCTTAGCTATTTTAACAGCGCTTTCAATTCTCCATTTGCTTGAGGATAATGTGAACTTGATGTTATGTGTTTAAATCCATAACTGTTTGCAAAATCTTTGAAAGTGTAACTTGAGAATTGTTTCCCATTATCACTGATAAGTTCACTAGGAATTCCCCAATGCCAGGGCTGGAGTGTCTTACCGTCAACCGGGGGAGGGCCCCTGTGTTTTTTGGGCCCCATTGTGGCCTCTGCTATTTTTTTTTCATTTAATTATTTTTAAACTGATGTTACATTGTCAGTTATCAACTAATAATATACATCATGTGTCTGCATGACCGGTGTGGTGCATATGATGCAGGAACCCCCAATGAGGTTGGAGCCCCAAATGGACTAGTTTCAGCAGCATTTTTTTGCTTTTTGTACTTTTTATATTATATTGTCAATCATCAACTATAATAATCAACAGGGCTGGTGCTTACTACCCGAAAACTCTCAACCATGTTGAGGCCCCATACCTACTTGGGGGGACGGGGGGGGGGCAGAAGTGCTAATTTCAACAGAAATTATTTTTTTAAATTGTAATTTTCTTTCTGAACGGTTCTTTTAAATCAATTAAGAGAGTAATATATCTCGGTAAAATCATTTTTTATTCTGAGTTCATCCAGTGAGGAGGCTCTTTGATTATTTTCTTTTTTACTGATAGTAATACTAACCAAAAGTCTATAGCTACTAACTGAAATAAAAATTCTAGTCCCCATCCTTTTTTAAATTTCTAGAAACAAAGAAAAGGATCACTTAAAAAATAAAAATGTTTAAAGATTTCAACACATGAAAAATTTTCCTGAAAACTGAAATACTGTTTTTAAAACAAATTTTTAAGACAATCCTGTTTGTGTTGTGTTGGAATCTGTAAAACCATTTTTTTTCAGCAGGGATGTGTTGGCGGTTAATCTTTATGGAAATATAAAAAATTTTGACTTAAATATTATTTTGAGTAAAATTTAGTCATGAAAATATTGGTGGTTACTACAAAAAGGATAACATTTTCTCAGATTTAAAAAAAAAATAAAAAAACCCTATTCATTATAAAAGTAAATAATTAATGAATATGTACTGAAATTTTCATTTAAATTGGATAATTCCCTGATTTTTGGTAATTTAAAGAAAACACTGCCCTTCTCCATCAATTATCCTTAAAGGGTTTGTGGCTCCCAGGTTGGGAAAGTTAGAAATCGACATGTAGTAGAGGGGGCTGTATCAAAGTTTTGGGTGGGAGTTGGGGAGAAGACACTAGCGCCAGCACTACCCAATGTGAGAAAAAAGTTTTCAACTTCCCAATAATGCATTCAGTTATCATTGGATTTAGCTTCGTTATTTCTATATATCTTGAGAGATAATCTATTGTGGCAATATATTGGCGTCCTTGGCAAGTGAAAATGAATGTTATATACCAATTTTTTGCCATTGACTCTGAGGAAGTGGTCTTACTTTTCCATTTATGGGTACTATAGGGGCTCACACCAATCAGTTGGTTCTGTAACCATTTCAATAATTCCCTCCTTTTCCAGTCTATTCAATTCTGCCTTCACCTTTGCTTAAATAGGGAATGGAAATCTCCTAGCTGTTGTTACACAGTAGGGTGAAGCGTTTTTTTTTTCAGAACTATTGTCACTCGGTCTCCATTCATACACCCCCACCCACCGGCATTAAATGACGTTCTCTGTTCTATTTTGTCGAAACGTGTCACTAAATTCATTTTTTTTCCCCCCAGGCAATAAGTTCTCTCCTTTTACACATTCAGTAACTCTTTATATCTCCAAATATTTGTCTCTATGTTCTTCTGCAGCAGTATTAAATATTCCAATGCATTGGACTATTCCTCCAAGAATTGTGAAGATGTCATTTACTGGTTTTAGTATCGGTTTTTCTCGCAGAGTTTTGTAAGGTTCAGTTGAGATAATGTTTATATCGGCGCCTGTATCGATTTTAAATTTCACTGCTGTTTTACAAACTTTTATATCACGGGTCATTAAAATTTGTTTCTGTCATCTCTCCAAGGAAATTTTTTTTTTCTTCATTAACTGTCTGTATCGTATTCGTTTTAGTTCTGCAGGCTACAGTGAAATGATTCATTTTCCTGCATTTCTTGCAAGGTTTCCCTTTTGCTGGGGAGTTTTTAAAACCATGTTTTTTATTACATCTATGGCAATTTTTGTTGTTGTTTCTACATGTTCTTTTTAATTTTGTATCTCATAGGTTCTTCTGGGTTTTTAGTTAGTCTACATTTTTCTCATGGTTTTCTTCCATTTGGGATTTTATTTGCCCACTGTTCCTGGCAATCTCTATAGCTTTTTTGGGTTTTAAATGAAGAATTAATTGTAGTCTTTCGCATAGGTCTTTATTCTGTAGTCCTATCACAAGACTGATTTGGTCCTTTTTCTTTGGAAACTCACATGCTTCTGTTAATTCATGCAATGCATGAATAAAGGTTTCCACTGGTAATTGAACTCAAAGATAAAATTATGTCCTTTCATGAATTATATTTTTTTTAGGCATGAACTTGTCATAGAATTTTTCCAAAACTGAGTTGTACACATTTGTGTCTTCTCATCATGAGAAAGAAAATGTCGACTTTGCTTCCCATGAAATGTACTGACTTGAGTTTTGTTATCTTCTTCCCAGAGTTTCGATGCTTCTCGAAAGTGTTGAAATCTTTGTGACCATTTCTGCCAATTTCCCGGATTTGTAAAATCAAACAGCTCTGATGTAGTTTATTTGAAATTTTTTTTTTTTTAATGAAATATTTTTTTTTTTTTCGAATTGGGTCCTGTTCTAGAAAATAATTTGGTAAAAATGCAGATTAGGACCCAGAAACCAATTTAAAAAAAGAAGCATCATTTCTTGTGTGAAAAAGCCTGAATATTCCAAAAATAGCATTAAAAATTTGCAGAAACCTACCATTAGGAGATATCGAAAATCTTAGTTGGGGATTCTTATTTGTGTCTCAGTTACAGCCCGGCCAACATTTGGTCTTTCTTCTTAATAATAACATAAACATTTTGACTTTAAAAACTTTATTTTTATTAAGTCTGAGGCCTTATTATGATTATTACAAAAATAGCAATAAAAATTGTGTAAAGTCCACCTTTTAGGAGGGTATTGACAATCTTATTTGGATCCTGAGTACAGCTTGGCTACCACAGTCAGGAATCTTTGAAAGCGTGTGGATATTTTTTTTTATTTATCCAGTAAATGGGTAAACTTTTGCGCAGTAATCTAGTCCTGTAAAGGCAGCAGTGCTCTACCTAGGACACAAGTAAGATTGCGGTAGATTTCTGCAAAATTTTAATGCTATTTTTGGAATAATAATCATGCTTTTTTTTTATCTACCTCCATTTTTACACTGAAAAAAGACCCAAAATTTAATAAAAATATGATATTAAAGTCTGCAATTTTACCAATAATTTTCTTCGTTTAGAAAGAATCCCTCTCTGACACCATATTTCACTGGGCTTAGGCTGGAAAGATAAGTTATATGAGACTGGCTGTTGAAAAGTCAAATAACACAAAGATCGATCCTCCAAATCTATAAGTCGACCATTCACCCTTGCATGGAGTATTGCTGCCATATATGGTCTGGAGCCCCTGCTGTTTGCCTCAGGGTTCTTGATAAGATCCAGAGACAGATATGCAATGTAATTTGTCATCTCGTCTGCAGTCGCTCTCTCACAGACGCGATGTTGCCTCGCTCTGTCTTTTTTACAAATACTTTCATGGTAATTGCTCTGAGGAGCTGCTTTCGCTGGTTCCTAGGCCTCATGAATTTAAACGTCCTACGAGGCTGGCATCCTGTTCCCACCCCTTCACCGTTGAAACTGTTAGATGTAGACGTCTCTTCTACTCCAATAGCTTCATATCTCACACATCTCGCCTGTGGAACTCCCTTCCTTATTCCTGTTTCCCCGACAAATACAATCTCCAACTATTTAAGTGTAACGTCAATCGACATCTCCAGTTGCCTTGATCTATCCACTTCCCTTCTCCACATCCTTTCACCTTCTCTAGACATGTTATCGTTTTTAATTTTTGAGTATTCTATTTTTTTTTTCTTGTGCTAAGAAAGTCGAATTTTGTTTTTTACTTAAAAAATTAAAATTAATGTTTAAATGATAAATATTTTTATATGATTTTAATTGGCTAGTATTTTGTTTTCTTATTTGGTTTGGTGGTATATGTATGGATATTGCTGTAGCATACTCATATAACACTAATTTTAGGCAAAAATGCTGTATAGTGACACATTAATCTCCAGTAGAATGCACCTTTACTAGACTTATACTTGGTGTGTGGGTAGCATAGAGGTTATCAATGCAGAAAGTGGAATCAAAGTGCCATTTTGAAATTCTGATCAAGTTCATTACATCCACTTTTGCACAAGAAAACTATGAATCCATCTCTTCACCCTCTAACCATGGATTAAATAGTAGGGCAGATTAAGATCTCTAGCCTTGGTTGGCAACCAGTCTAAGAGAAGGACATCTCTGAATTCAAAATCTCCACCATGTAAAAATCTACTAATCCACATCAGTAACACATAGTGGTGATGCTGTGGTCCTATTTTCCACGGGAGAAGTTGTCATTGAGCAGAGGAGTGGGTTGAGTAGTAACACTTTGGTCTAAGGAGATGAGATGATCTGTATATAAATAATATAATTTTCCTATCTGCTCTCGCTCCAAATCTTCTGTAACCCCCTTGCCTTGATCGATCCACTATCTTTCTCCACATCCTCTCCTTTACCACTCCTATCTGCTCTTCCTCCAAACCTTCTGTAACCCCTTGCGTGCTAGTGGCTTCCAGCCTTGCTTGGGGTGATAAGCTTAAAAAAAAAAAATATGGTAAGCTTAACAACTCATTAAAACTGTTTGCTTGATACAGCTTGATCTCAGCATTTCCTAGTCGGACTGGAAGTCCTTAAAATTATCATCCTTGATGTTGTTATAACAGATTATTATCTAATGGTAGGCTTTAACCTGAAAAAAATAATTGAGGAATATACTGTTTGCACCTTTTATGTACTTGATAATCTTAAAAATTTACGAAAATATTCTCTGTAATCATAAAATAATGTTTTATTGAATTTTAGAGAATTTTGGCTCTAAATTTACTATAGTTGTCACTCTTATTTACTGATAGTGTCATGTAGGCAACCATATTTATAAAATTCTGCACGTTTTTAACACATAAAAAAAAAAAATGATTCAAAATTCTTTTTAAAATATTCAAGGGTGTCAGATTGTAATAAGCTTCATGATCAGTATATATAGTTTTACTTAATAACAATATTTCCCAAGAGTTACACTATTGAAACTGAATTTTAAAAGATTTAAAAATATTATAAATTATTCTAATTAAAATCTAAAAAAAATGAAACCAAATCTTGTAAAAATTCATTTTTCATCAGAAAATTTTTTTTTCTTAAATAAACTTTATTTACATTTTTTTCTTCTGTAGTTTATAAATATTTTCAGAAGGTTATGATTAAAAAATTGTTTAATAGCTATTTCTTTATAAAATGTTAAATAATAAATATTGCATTGTAGTTAGTTCACATATTTTTATAATCTTGTAAATATAAAATTAATGTTGCAAAGAAATAACAACTGAATAGCATGTAACATTTTTGTTTGTTATTAAAATTTCAAAAATAACTTTGTAAAACAATAAACATTGCTGAGGAAGCATACAGTAATAGTGATGTCTTGAGAAAAAATGTACATTTGACACACAATCTTTTTGCAGGTACAAAGTTTAAACTTTACCATATGGGCAAACTTTGACCTTCATTACTGAAAATAAATAAATAAATAAATGGAGTATTAAAAGGACAGTTTTCTCTATGACATCATTATTATTTTAACTACCTCCACTCCTTGGCAATGTTTATTGGTTTAAAAATTGATTAGAATTGTAATAAAACCTAAATATATGATGAAAATTAATTTATACATTATTTTGGTTCTTGAGAATTTACAACAGAAATATTAAACACTATTAGATTGTTTATTTACAAGAATAATTTTATATTTACATTACTAAAGCAATGCAATATTTATCATTTACCAATTTCTAAAAAATATTTTTATTTATAAACTTATAAACATTTACTAAATTATTAAAATATATGAACCAGCTATAAGGAAATAATTATTGTTTACCAGTTTTCAAATCAATTGGCAATTAGCAGATGTTTTACCAACGATTCCAATAAATAAATAGTGTAAATAAGCAATCTAATATACAGTGTTTATTATTTTTGTTGTCAGTTCACAAGAACAAAGAAAATGTAAGAATTTGTTTTCATATGTTTCAGTTTTATTACAATTCTAATAATTGCTTTTTAAAACAATAAATATTGCCGAGAAGTGAAGGTAGTTAAAATAATAGCAGTGTCAAGGGGGGAAAAAATGTCCTTTTGACATTCTGTTTTTTTTCTGCCACAAATGTCTAAGTTTGCATATATATGTGCATGTGTGTGCGTATGTCAAAATTCAGACAGAAATAAAATATATCTCTAAAAAGACAATATGAATAAAGACTAACAAAAAACTTTTCTTTACCAACACATTTCAGCTCAAATATAAGGATTTTATTTTGCAACATATATTTATAAACAGAAATAAAAATATAGTTACATTTTTTTAAATTTAAGAATATTCAGACATCTTCATAAGGCTATTTGTGAAAGTAAAGCTAAACTATGGAGAATGCTAAGTGATATAATCTAATGCCTAATAAACAAAAGTGAGTAGATGTTATTGCTTTTTTATTTTCTTATTTGTTTATACATATATATTTATTTTTTATAATAAGGTAATTATCATTTATTATTTAGTTTTAATTTGATAAATTATTTATGTGTTTATTTGTTTTAAATATATAGGTTTTGATTTAACTGTTTTCTTTTAATTTAAAAAAAATGATGGTCATGTATGCGGGCATAGGAAAGAGGTATTTCTATTAGGAATAGAGTTATTTGCAAAAAAATTCTGGTGTGTATGTTAACATTTTGGCAAGACTCGTTAGTAGCACTCTCAAGAATTTCTGTCTAAGTTATATTCTCTTTTAATAAATGTGGCATTCTTTAGATCAAAGTTGTGGTTGAACTTATTTCTTTGTATGATTAATGCATTTGATAAATTGTTATGTATAAGACACTTTTAGTGTTCATAAATAGTTTTTTTTTTTTTTAATTTTTTCTGCAAGTTTCCCCATTATATTGTAATGAACAGTTGTGACAGTTTATTTTATATATCCTTGCTTCAGAATTATTATTATGATTGTCATTTTTGGTTCTGATCATATCCATAATAATTTTGGCTGTGATCATAATTATTTTGATATTGTTAAGACTGGATGAAATGTTTTGTATCGTAGATTGTAAGGAGTAAGTAGGTAATTTTATATGTCTGTTTTTATCTCATTTATTGCGCCATTGTTGTTATGTCATTATTTTTTTGTAGTTGGCTGTTGATTTTGAATACTAAGAGAAAGACAAACAAAATATACAGATGCAAAACAGATAGCAACATTAACAACAACAATGACAATGAATTAGATAAAAACAGACCTACTTTGTAAATAAATGTTGCAAAATAATATCCTTACATTTTAAGTTTTATAAAGCCCATCAAAACATGTAGGTAAAAAAAGGTTTTCCTTTCTTCTTTTGCTTTCAATTGTAGAGATTTGAATCTATTTATTTCCGGTATTTCTCTAGACATGTTATCGTTTTTAATTTTTGAGTATTCTATTTTTTTTTTCTTGTGCTAAGAAAGTCGAATTTTGTTTTTTACTTAAAAAATTAAAATTAATGTTTAAATGATAAATATTTTTATATGATTTTAATTGGCTAGTATTTTGTTTTCTTATTTGGTTTGGTGGTATATGTATGAATATTGCTGTAGCATACTCATATAACACTAATTTTAGGCAAAAATGCTGTATAGTGACACATTAATCTCCAGTAGAATGCACCTTTACTAGACTTATACTTGGTGTGTGGGTAGCATAGAGGTTATCAATGCAGAAAGTGGAATCAAAGTGCCATTTTGAAATTCTGATCAAGTTCATTACATCCACTTTTGCACAAGAAAACTATGAATCCATCTCTTCACCCTCTAACCATGGATTAAATAGTAGGGCAGATTAAGATCTCTAGCCTTGGTTGGCAACCAGTCTAAGAGAAGGACATCTCTGAATTCAAAATCTCCACCATGTAAAAATCTACTAATCCACATCAGTAACACATAGTGGTGATACTGTGGTCCTATTTTCCACGGGAGAAGTTGTCATTGAGCAGAGGAGTGGGTTGAGTAGTAACACTTTGGTCTAAGGAGATGAGATGATCTGTATATAAATAATATAATTTTTATAAACTCAAGGCTAGTTATGATTACAAATGATTAAATTTCTATCTTTGTATTTTTTCCTCTAATGTAATGTTTGTATATCAGAAGCAGAAAATAAAGAAAAAAGTGGCGAATTTACCTGCAGACCAATAATTGAAAGAATAAGGAAACGGATTCCTTTGCCATTGTCATACATCAAACTACTGTGACAATTTTCAATTGGACTGGAAATTAAGTTGCAAACCTGGAAAAACAAAATAGATTAAAAATAAAGTTACCTCCCGTTGAAAGAATGTTATCTCCCTTGAAACTATATGCACCCGTTCCATTTAGCTCACTGCTAGTACTGCAGGGCATGTAACATTAAACCCGGTCAGTTACGTACTACCCACGAAACACTGACCTTGTCAAGCTTGACTGGAGGGGCTCTTTGTGATCACTGATATCTTATCAACGTTTACTATTTTCTACCTACATTTAAATACGTTACAAATTAAACTAAGACCAACTGACTATTAAAGAATGAAAAATTTTCATGGATTTTTACGTCATTCTGGGTTCTTTTTTTCCCTCCAAATCCGTGAATTTGTTTTTCTCATGATAAGACTAAAAAAAACTCAATAAAATTCATTATAATACTGTAAGAGCTGAAAAAATTGCCTAGCCAATGGTAGTAACTTGTAAACATGCTCTATCCAGCAATGTTATTGGGCTCCCTGTATCAGTTGATGAGTTAGAAGCCATTGTCAAAGTGCAAGATAAATAAAATAATCAGAATTAATAAAGTTTGCAATGAAAAGAAAAAATGGTCAAAAAGATGAAACAGCAACAGCCATGCAAGCAAACAATACAGTTAAAGCAAATAAAAACTGATAAGAAGGCAAAAGAATTCACAAATGAGGAGTTGGTGTTTATACACAAAAGCAAGGTTGGCCAAGCAAACACAATCTAAGTAGTTAAAGCAGATCTGTACTGAGGTTATTTTCCCTAGCCTCCCCACAAGGCAGGATGTGGCACAAGGCCAGTTTTTTTTTTACAGTGTGGCAAATCCGAGCCCATAGGCTTGGGCAAAAATACCCCGTAGACCCCGTATATATAGGGTTGTGCTTGTCTACCTCCCCAGATGAGACACTACCCTTCCATGACTTCATGAAGTTGTATAATGTCATTCAGACTGCAATGTCCAAAAATTTAATGCTATTGTTTTAGGCTGTGCGTAGCAATTTTGGAGGTTACTAGAAGTGTTTAAATAGTATAACCATCCATTTCTTTTTATGTCAAATTTAACACCAGTAGTGTAGATAAGTTGAAAGTAATTACAAACAAATTTCACAGCTCTTTTTTCAGTAGCAGCCTGCTGTACCAAGAATATATTTTGTTTGAATGTATAGAGCATTTGTTAAAAATGCAGCCACACATATTTCTGTCTGTATTGGTTATAGTGACTTGAGCATTACTTCTTTTTAAAGCAACCATGTGCCAGCTCGATATGATGATTGTCTGGATTAAAATCATTATTGAAAGTTAGAAATTTAGATTTGTCAGTAATCACATATGTGGTAGCAGTACAATCGACAAGGCATTTTTGTTGGAAAGTATGACTAGTCCAACTGAAAACATAAATGAATGCTCATTATCTGAAACATGTTCCACATTTTTTACTTAGCTTGCTTTTTGTTTCTGCATTCGGTACTCTCGTGTCCCAACATGCGATAAGCATGACATAATATTGTAAAGGAAAAAGGTTGATAATTTAGAAGCCATTGTCAAAGTGCAATAAAACAATCAGAATTAATAAAGTTTGCAATGAAAAGAAAAAATGGTCAAAAAGATGAAACAGCAATAATCATGTAAGCAAACAATACAGTTAAAGCAAATAAAATAAGGTGCCCAATTTTTTAACTCGAATAATATAACGCATAATAGTTTCAGTGCTGGCTTTGCGTAGGGATGTTAATTCCGTATACAGGGAAATTGGTTTTCCTTTCGATAAATAGTGCTCTCTCAAAATATGCAGTGCTTTTCTCCCATTATCAGGGAATTCCCTCATAATAAGAGATAAACTTCGTTCATTGAGAAATTGAATTAATATTGCAAACACGTTTGCATTCTTTTCATGGTAGTCTTTGTCATTGGGACGATCAAAAGGAGCCCAAATTATTTTGTGTAATTTTTCGATCTGCACGCAACCCAAAAACTTTACTTCCCATAGCTCATATTTTGATTCATTTAGTTAGAAGCCATTGTCAAAGTGCAAGATAAATAAAACAATCAGAATTAATAAAGTTTGCAAGGAAAAGAAAAAAAGATAAAAAAAGATGAAACAGCAACAATCATGCAAGCAAACAATACAGTTAAAGCAAATCAAAATTGATAAGAAGGCAAAAGAATTCACAAACGATGAGTTGGTGTTTGTACACAAAAGAAAGGTCAACCAAGCGGACACAGTAGGTCTGTCTAGTAGTTGAGGAAGATCTGGACTGAGTCATGCAAGCTGTCCCATTTTATTGGCTAAGAAAAATATCCCAGCATGCATTCTGTGTCCCTCTGACTATAAGAGTGGGAGGAGCAAAACTTTTGTAATCATTCGCACTCCCACTGGAAAACCGACATGAAATAGATAGAAAGCTATAATCTAAAAACTGAAAAAACAGCCTTGCCAATGGTAGTAACTTGTAAACATGCTCTAGCCAGCAATGTTATTGGGCTCCCTGTATCAGTTGCAGTTATGCATGTTAAGAATGCTACTGTTCTTGAGCAAATTGTATTTAATAAATGTTTATGCTGACCAAATAGTGGATATGAGCACAGTTAGGTTATAGATATTGCATTTCAGCAGTAGAAGCAGCAATGTTTGTAATAAGTTCTAGGTGGCCTTGCACCCCTAGAAACTCATATTAAATGTAGCGTGTTTTGAAAGTGTATACTCCATGGTGGTGAGTATATGGAAAAATAATATTTTGTAGCTGAAAACTCACTCAATCCTACATTGTGCACCCTGTATCTGATATTTTTTCCCTGGAAATAAATAAGAGGCATTACTTTCGGAGCATCTGTTTTAATTGACACATAGTTACTACAACAAGCAAGATGAGGATATCGGTTTGAATAAATTAGTTAATAATTATAATTCCTCTTTTGAGAGAATCAAATAGTAGTGGAGCTGAAAGACAAAAAATGTCTGAAGCCAGTTGAATGTAGCTAAGAAAATGGTGATGATGCAGACATTTAATTCTTCATTTTCTTACCTTTGGTAGTTCCTGTGGCTGAGAAATCATGATGCTTTCGCCAGATGAATCGATTCCAGCTCTTCCTGCTCTCCCAACCATTTGTTTGTACTGGCATTTGCTAATGAAAGAATTTCCAACACGAGGAGCTCTCAAAATCACCCTAAGGTAAACGAGAAAAAGATGAACTTATTTTGAGACTTGAATTTCAATCATTGTTAAGCCATGTTAGATTTCTCATCCACCTGACATATTGTTATTTTAATTTATACTAGAATGTTTTGCAAAACACTGATGTGTATTGAAATTCTCACAGAATTTCGTATTGTTGAAATTATTACTAACATTTTTTGTCGATTTTATAATGTGCATTTGATTGTGAAAGGAAAGGAATAACAAGGATTAAATTTTCAAACAGTGTGTATCCGTTTAATATACATGATATATTTACAGTTGTTAGAAAATCAACAAAAATTGTTAGTTCATCGTTTTTGGTTGCTGTTTGCTAGGAAAGGGATTAAGTGTAATGGTATTGTTGGTATTGCTGGGAGTTTACTGGTTTCTTAGGTCACAGGATAGGTCTGCATTGGTTGGGTTTGATGCACATGTTGATCAATCATCTGTGATGGAGTTTATGGGCTGGTGGTTGTGTGATGCAGAGATGAAGCCGAACTACCAGGTAAGGTGGATTGGCGTGTGGATCAATTAAGATCATAGTGGTGGGTTGATCTGTGGTAGGGTGTATTGGTTGCAGAGATGGAGATGGGGAGGCTAGTGGGCCAAGATGAATGTTTCAGTTGGATCTGGGTTGAATGCCATATCAAAGAAACGGAGTGACAGTGGTGACGGTGAGGGTGGTGGGTTGAGCGGAATGTTTCACTTGAGTCTAGGTTAAATGTTGTATCAATGAAATGGGGTGACGGTGAGGGTAGGCCTGTAGTGGATGGTTAAAGCTGATTGTCGGAAAGTCTCTGTTTGGCCTGGAGTTGTGTAGCAACAACATCAAGGTGTTATAAATCATGTTGGTTGGCTTCAATGGCCTGGCAGTGTTGAAGCTGAAGATTCTGTGTCAGAAGAGTTGGGTGAGATTAGTGAAGCATGGGTGTGGTAACAGTTGTGTTGAGAAAAGCAGTCATGGTGGTGACAGCACGACAGTGTGTCAGCAGGTGACCTTTCAGCCCACAACTGTGATAGTTGTCATGAGAGGCCTGCTTTTAAGCAAATCTAGCAGTCCCCAGAGTAATCTCTCTTTCTGGCAGGAATATTTGCAATTGGCCACTGTATCAATTTCATTGCGGGGACTTACTTTGGGGAATGGATGTTATGATCAGAGCCTATGTGCAGAAAATGATTTTTTTTAATTGTGTTCTGCCTCCTTGGCATTCACATCTGGCCAACATGCAGAGTGAATCAAAAAGAGATCTAATTGTAGTGGAGATTTACAAACTCTATGTTTTGCTCAATTTCACAAACCAATTGATGAAATTTGAATAAACTGATTTGTTTGGAAAAATACTTTAATAAAAACTCTAATTTGCAGTTTAATAATTTCTTTAATTTAATTTTATAGGACTTCATGGTAAACAATATTTTTTAAGAAAATTTCTTTTTCCCTTTTTCCTTTTTAAAAAGTGAAGAATAAATTAGAGAATTAGAATTTCTTACTCTTGAGCATGCAACGTACAATTGGCCATGGGTAAATATTTCTTTCCAACTTTTTGAAGCATTTGGCCTTATGATTTGTTTATAGTGCTCACAAATGCAGGGTGAACAGCAAACAGGAATTTTGGATATAAAAATAAGAAAAAGATATGCAAAAAACAATACTGTTTTTTTACTAAATAAGTATTTGTTATTTTTTTTTAAAAAATAGGAGTATTTTGCATTTTAAATAAAACTTTTAATTTTTCACAAAAAAATGAATGAAAATTTATTGTACTAAGTTACGTACACTAGTAAAACCAACCATACTTAGTACCCACTTACCTGTTTGCACTTCTCTCCAGAATTTGGTTTTGATCAATGCTTGACAGATAGAGAGACGGATGGACTAACTGAAGTTACAGAATTTTATATATATATATATATATATATATATATATGTATATGTATGTATGTATGTATATATATATAGAGAGATAGATAGATAGATAGATAGATAGATAGATAGTAGGAATAATTTTTTATTATTAGATTAAGAGAAGATATATATATATATATATATATATATATATATATATATATGAAGAAATATAGTCTTAAAGTGTGCTATATTTATGTGATAAAGTGCTCAATATCAGGGATAGAGTGTGTGTAAATATAAAAGTGAACATAGAAGTCAACACTTAGAGGCGACAGTCTGTTTCATGCTAGTGTAATCGTGAGTTGCCTGACGATTGCACTAGCATGAAACAGACTGTCGCCTCTAAGTGTTGACTTCTATGTTCACTTTTATATATATATATATATATATATATATATATATATATATATATATATATATATATATATATATATATATAGATAGATAGATAGTAGGAATAATTTTTTTTAATTTCTAGTATGAAACAGTTGCTATGGTCTAAATGGTAGAGCAGCTGTTATGTTCAGACAGGCTTACTGAGTGGAAAAAAGAATGTGAGTTTGGTCTTGACCATGTGCATGATGATGCAAGAAGTGGACAATTGAAAACACCGAGAACACCTGTAAACGTGGATAGAGTGCAAATCTTGATGTATTCAAATTGAACATTAAGTGTGCAACTGATAAAAAAACTGTATATGAATAGAGGGATTGATTGATTTGTTTTTCATGGCCTATCAATCTTTTTGCAGGTTATTTAAAAACAGAAAATATTTTTAGATTGTATTAATTTTTGAAGATAATAATAATTTACTGATACAAGTCCTGCTAATTAACTAATAGCTGGGGGAAGGAGAGGTGGCTTTATACCTTTTTCAAGGATATTCCCACATAAATAAATATAACAAACCCAACTGGAATTGAAACTCAGCTCTCTCTGACCTCCAATTCTAACGCAAGTCCCATTACATCACCTGCACACCCAAACTCATGGCACCTGGTATTCCCAAGCAGTCACTCATCTAAGTGCTGACCAGGATCGATGTTGCTTAATTTCAGTGATCTTATGAGAACTAGTATTTCAACATGATATGACTGTTATCTGAATATAAATAAGGAGAGTAAACAGATGATCACTCATTTAGGTACTGACCAGGATCAATGTTGCTTAACTTTAGTGATCTTATGAGAACTGGTGTTTCACTGATATAGCTTAGACGATATGGGAATGTTAAAAATGATGTATTAGGAGTTTGCAAGTTCTTGGATTGGTCATTGACCTTATTCTCTAGATTTGGCCCCTGGAATTTTTGGCTATTTCCCAAATTAAAAAATGTCCTAACATCCTGCAAATGAGTGGCATTCCAGAAAACAAATTCCAAGAATGTTTCCAGCAGTGGCACTATCATCTCACAAAGTGCATAGATTCACAGGGGGAGTCCTTTGAGGGTGACAGCTGCCAAGAGTGACCAGTTAAGTAAACTTTGATTTCACAGGGCCATTCTAGGAATTAAATTCTAACACCACATACTGTACCTTTTGGCAGGAAGGTTAACTCCAGCAGCTAGGGTAGATGTGCAGGTAAGCAAGCAGAGAGTTCCTGAGGAGTATGCATCCTCTATTAATTTCCGTTCATCAACCATGAGTCCACTGTGGTGGTAGGCCACGCCAAAAGGAATTGTAGTTTGAAGAATTGGACACAAATGTCCATTGTTGTCAGACTTTAACTCTTGAAGAAGTATTTTCTTTTCAGATTTATGGCGCTCCAGCAATTCTCTTCAAATTGAAAAACAAGAAAATATTTTCACAAAAGGAAAATTTTTAATTGACAAAAATAAAAAAAACACTTGTAAAATATTGTATTGTATTAAAAATATACTTTATTTTGAATTTATTATTTTCATCTTAATTATCATAGATTTTATTATTGACATGTTTCAGCCAAGTACCTCTGGTCATCATCAGGTATCCATTGTTGGGCTGATACAGGATATTTGTTGGTTATTGCATTATTTTTTCCATGTGATGTTAGTTATTGTTCTTTTCTGCTGAACCAGTATTTGTCTTAAAAATATTTGTATTTTTAAATCTGATATTTTTAAGCTTCTACATATGGCATCTGTCGATGAGTCTAGGTCTTCTGAAATAATGTGAGTGCTGATAATCGATAACTGATAATTCCCAAATTCTGAGATTTATTCCAAGGGACAAGTCACCATCCTTAAAATGTTTGAAACTATTTTGGCAAGTGAGCGGATATTCTTTCATTTCTTACCGCTTCCTGAATTCTGCAAGTGCCTATGATACATAATTTAAAATAATTTCAAAAATTTCCTAAATTTCGGTATTGTATCCACGAGAAAAGATACAGTTGACTGATTTTAATGGCTTATCAACCCTTTGCAGGTTATTTAAAACCAGAAAATATTCTTAGATTGTAAGAAATTTTCAGAGATAATTATTTACTGATACAAGTTCTACTAATTAATCCATAGCTGGGGGGAGAAGAAAGATACAGTTGATCTGTATCTGCCCACACCAGATGCTATGTAAGCTGCAAAGAAGATAGACACGTGATCTTAGATGACTAACAAATCCAGCATGAGATAGAACAAATGTTACATCCACGCACAGACTGAATATCTTCTGGGATCAAGTCTACATCACCTTTCCTCAGAGCTCTTTTCAACTTCAAATGCTAAAACCTTTTAATCTCGAAACAATTGCAACCATTAAAAACTAGCTTTCTCCAACCAGACTTATTCTCTGCCACTTTTTCCCCAGTCTTTGAAACTAATTTCAAGAGTTTTCAGCTTGTCTTTAACAACAGCCTTGAAATCTTTCTTGAATCTGTATCTGAGGTGCTTACCAAGAGAAAGCTCTCTGTAAAACAGATGCTTCGGCAATTTCTCATCTCCCACCATCCCGAGATGCCCTGGTCAGCACAGTTGAGTGCAAATGAGCAGTTTCTCTATGCTGGATGATTTGGTCCATTGCTGAACAACAGTGACCATAACCCAACTGAAAACCTCTGGGCTATAATGGACAAATGTGCCCGTAATAGGAAAGTTAAGGCAGAAGATGAGTTTTTTTTGCAAATTAAAGGAATGCTGGAAAAATCTGGTGAAGGATGTTGACTTACTAAAGAATTTAGTCTACCGCATGCCACAAAGAATTAGGGCCATTATTAAAGCAAAAGGTTACCCAACAAAATACTAAATCATTTTTTGACTTGTATAATTTTTATAACCTAAGGAAGGTTACTGAATAGAATAATCATACGAAGGTTGGTAATGAATGATAATACTTAGGACACGAACAACACATAAGATTTACCAGCAGCACATAGAAATAGTACTAATCATCTGCTAGATGTGAGTCAAGTGAATTCCACAATGAATCTCCAATTGCAGACCAACATACAGTATTTACTACTGTATTTATGTGAATAGCGACATACCCCTTATCATCCATAGGTAGGCTACAACAATAATGTACATATGTATACCTGTATTAATAAACAAATTCTATTACTCACATATCTTGGTAAAAATACAAAAATCGACTTTCTATGGGTTTCATTCTTTCATTTTTTTGCCTCAGACTATATATATATATATATATATATATATATATATATACACACACACACATACACACACAGAGGGTGTGTCAAAATTACTTTTACAAACTGTGGGGGTGAGTTTGTCATACCAAAACAAGGACAAAAGTCCATATAAACAGATCTCCACAAATCCTTTGTTTTTGAGTTATTAAGTTTAAAGAAAGTTGACAGTAGATAGCATATGTAAAAATTATATCTGCCTGCTCATGATAAGAATATCTCGCTATTGTTAAACAGAACACTTCTAAGTTAGCTCACTACTACACATGTTAAATGTTGAAGACAGACTAACCACAAATATACATGAATGACAAATGTAACCTAGTCTACATGGCGACACAGTGCCATTTAACGTAAATTTTCATTTTTTAATAACTCAAAAGCAAAGGATTTGCGGACATATGTTTATATGGACTTTTGTCCTAGTTTCAGTGTGAGGAAATTACCCACAAAGTTTGTAAATGTATTTTTGATACCCCCTGTATGTAAACTACTAATAATATACTAGTATCGTAGTCTTTAAATGTGTAGGTGAAATAAGCTTTGGAATAAAGGTTTGTGAAAAAAATAAATGAAAATACTTTTGATACATCCTAATAACTTACCTTCTGTATTTTGACATCAGTTTGCATAGCATACTTGAAACATTTTCACAGTTCTTCTTCGTTGGGCAAAACAAAAGGCAAGAATTGGTAGGTATCACCTCCAGGACCAATCCAAAGAGATGGTCAGGATCAGTCTTATTCATTTCAGGCTTGTACTTGCAAGAAAAAGAAGAAAAAAAGAAAAGAAAATTGAATGTTACCATTTCAGATCAGAATTAAATAAAGTGCTCAGTTCTAAATTCACTGAAAGTTACCCAGATCAACAAACAGCTGAAGAAGGCCAGAGGACACAAAGTCTGAAACGTTGCAATAATAAAAAGATCAGGTCAATAGTACAAATGTAAATAATAACTCCTGATCCAAGACATTCAGACAGGAATTAAAGAATTTGATCAATGAATAGGCATCTAACCAAATACACTTTTAGCCAGGGTGGCATTAAGTTTTGAATTCAGAGTTTTCCTTCCCCTAAACCAGTTGCCATTCAAGGCTATAGAACCCAGTCTTTCCTACTATTTACCCACAGCTGGGAAGAGAAGAGTTGGATTCATACCTTTCCCAAGGGTATTAGTATGTAAATGAATGTAATGGATTCAGAAGGAATTCAAACCCAGCTCTCCAATTCCAACCATTCTAACCATTACTCTACCTTACTTACTTATGTATTTGATATTAGGTTTATATATAAAAATACATACACATTTCACAACGATAAAGCGATTATTGTTATAGTTATTATTATTGACGGCTTCAATCGTCATGGAGGGGGGCAGAAGAAACAGATTTTGATTCTTCTTCCTCCTCCCTATCCTTTCAGTGCGATTTCAGATAGCTCTTGAGTCGTAGCTGAAAACAATGGAATATGGTGTGGGTCACCCTCGGTCTGTACACTCGACCTTCAAGTTTTTCTTCTCCTAGACTGGTTGCTACCTAAGGCAATAGAACCCGGTCTGCCCTACTATTTACCCACAGCTGGGATGAGAAGAGTTGGATTCATACCTTTCCCAGGGGTATTAGTATGTAAGTGAATGTAACAAAATTGACTGGAATTTGAATTCGGCTCTGTGATTCCTCAATCCGATCCGCAAACCATTACTCTACCATGACTCATTATTGATGATACTCTGTTATCTGATGATAAAGAGACTTAATGAGGATTCTTTTAACAAAGAAAAACATTATACAACCCTTTCAATGACAACATATGATGCCTAACTGCATAACATAATAAATCTCAATATGATACTGTTATTGCTAGTTGCAAATCAAAAGTAACCAGTGGTTGAGTTGGTACATCATTTCAATGGGTACTCGTTTGTAACAGTTAAGGTGGATAGTCATGTCAGTGGCAATTTTTCAAAATCTTATAGAATTCTTTTTCTTTATTAATTTTTTATGAGTTCTGTCATTTTTATTTCTTTTCTATTCCGCAGTAATAGTAAGTCTTAAATGATCTGTATTCTTATATAAAATATTTTACTTATTACACGTCATTGTCGACTCATCTATCTCAGTCTGTTTATATATATATATATATATATATATACAGTGTAACCCGGATATAAGAGAGTTGTCGAGACCGGAGAAGAAGTCTCTTATATCCGTGTTTCTCTTATATCCGTGTTTCTCTTATATCCGGGTTTGGTCTATTATATATACATTAACACAGGCTCTAATTTGGGACCAGATAAAATCTCTCTTATATCCGGGTTTCTCTTATATCGGGGTTACACTATATATATATATATATATATATATATATATATATATATAGTCATCCACAGACAGACTGTTTCGCTGTATCACAGCTCATCAGTGTGGCTATATATCCAATTGTTTCAAGCCGGATTGAAATACGACCAATTATATATATGAAAGATGTCAGTGGCAAGAAGAGCTCAATTCTAGTTGAAGAGCATTGCATTAGCAGCAGCAGCTACTGTTTATAAAATCACCCCTTCCTCTCTGAGAACACAATCGAATTAAGTCTGTTCACACACACACATATATATATATATATATATATATATATATATATATATATATATATCAATCTGGTCATATCTATCTAGCTAGCTATCTATCACAGTCTGTCCATATCTACCTATCACAGTCTGTTCATATCATATTTATTTTTATTATCAAAGATCATTGTCGACGTATGAGTGTTTGATTTTATGACCATGACTTAGTATGTCTGGCCATGACTGCTCCGTGTCTGGCTGGGTGAGTGTTACCCAGCTTGGTGCATGACAATTTCTGCCCAGGCTCTCAGCGCTGCAAGCATTCCTTCAACTTCCATGTTCCTCAAGCTCAGTGTGTTCTACTGAGGCAGTTTGTGTCTTTGAAAATTTTCTAAAAAAACAAAACAAAAAAAACACCAAGATGTCTACCAAAAGGAAAATGTGTTTGTCTACTCCTCAACCTGCCAAGAAGGAAAGAAAGGTTCTTAATATCGATACAAAAATAATGTGTCAATATTTCTGAGATGAGGTATTATGTACGTTATTTACATTGTTCGGATTATTGTCCTCATCTTTGTCGCCATGTTTATCACAACGTTTTGGCCGTTGTACGTTCCGGCCTTCTTCAGGTGGTTGGAATGTTGAACTGAACCCTTTATTTCGCTCACTGGGGTAGACTGTTCTAGTTCCACGTGCCATGTTTAATGGATATCAGTTAACAGTTATCTCCTGTTAATTTTCCCTCTGAAAGTTCTCCACTGCCTTAACTGGGTATTGAACTCACACTCTTTGGGTCCTGTAAATAGTTACAATACTGCATCTCAGAAATATAGACAGATCTTAAAATATCTTCCTTATTCATTTCTGACGAGTTTTTTCCATCTTTATTGCTGTTTTTAGCACATTATTCATGATTGATACATTTTTGACTGTTCCAGCAAGCATCATGAATAGACAATAAACAGCTATCAACTATGATATATATATTACTTAACGACAATAAGTAAATCAAAAGATTTGCAGTGACATAGACATAAATTAATAAGACTGATGAAAACCTGTTGCTGATGATAATTTGCAATTAAAAATAAAAAAAAAAAACATTTTGAGAAAAAATAATAATGGAAGAAAATTACCTGGAAATTGGTGATTCTGTCATGTTGCAATGGATTTTCAGGTGAGTTTTGATCTATATGATAGATATTCTCACTTATTTTGACATATTCTGTCAAAGTAACCTAAAAAAAAAAAAATGAAAACATTTTATCAAGCCATATATACACCTTATCCAGAAATTATAATACTGCAAATATGACTAAGTTCTTACATAATTAGAGGTTTCCTGCTTGGAACTTTATAGCATACATGTAAGTGAACGGGAGACATACTTTTAAAGTATCTTATTGTCTGATAAATAGTCAACTTTTTCCTTTTTTTCCATTTTTTTTTTTAATCATTTCACCCAAAGCAAGGGAACGGTGCCATAGGAACACACAGGGGGGTTTACAGGGAGTGAAAGAGAATGAGAAAACTGAAAACGGGGAGGACTGAGGAAAGGACGAAGAAGGATCAGGGTTCAAGAAGACAGATGACGATTGACACCGAATTTAAATTTTTAAAGATTGTAGTTATCAGGGAAATAAGAAATCAGAAGGGAGCTCCATGAGTGGGAGGTGCAAGAAAAGAAACTGTTAGCGTAGAAATGATCGCTGCATCGAGCTAGTTCAACATAAAGCAGTGAAGCTAAGTTGCTAATCTATCAGCACACTTAAATTCATGCAGTCGGGACAACAGGTAAAAAGCTCATTCGAGCAGTTGCCATGAAAGTGTTTGTAGAACAGGCAGAGGGGAGCTATGTCACGCCGGTGAGAAAGTGACTGGAGATGAGATGCCTGGTCAGGATCGATTGCATTGCAGATATTTCTCTGGATTTTGTCAAGAATCTTGAGATGCACAGTAGGAGCACCAAACCAGATATGGCATTAGTATTTGTTGTGTCGGAAACCTACCACCCCTCTTGAAGATGAACTTGTCTGCGTCTGTGAACAAAGACTTTAAATAGTGGCATGTCAGTTGACATGGCGGAGACAGGAAGACAGAGAAGTTCTTGGCTGAGCTAGTTATTGACTACTCAGGCGATTTCTGTACCTTTTTACCAACCTACTAAAACCCTTTTTATTGTTACGTGTTATTTGGCGTTTGTCTCTACTAACCCCAAATCAACATCATAACAGTATTCAATACATGGACAAATGGTAGATTTATAAATGTGTAAGATGGATTCTTATAAGAAAAAATCCTTTGGCATAACATAGAGAACCAGCCTTCTTCGTAGCAGACATAGCAACTGCTTTGGTATAGTCATTCCACTTCATGTCAGTGGAAAATGTGAAACCAAGAAGGCATAGAATGTTGCTCAGCTGGAGTTCAGCATCAGCCATGCTGATGGTAGGCAGAAAAGGTTCTCTGTGTTGATTAAATGAAAACATTTTAGTTATGGAGGCATTGAAATTTACAAGCAATTTCTTGCCCCAGTTAACCACTGATTAGAGGTCCTTTTCAAGAGTAGTTGCCACGTTTACTCTCTCAGATCTATTGGATTGGCTACTATCACAGGAGTAAAAGGTAGTGTTATTTGTGTAAATACCTAGTTGGGAATTGATGACATGAAGGAGATCATTGAGGAAGATCAGAAACAGTATAGATCCAACGATAGAGCCCTGGGGGACTCTGTGTTAGTATGAAATGATCTTACCGCATGTCCGCTCAATATGACCGTTATTACTCAATTAGTTAGGAATGATTGCATTAAACCAAATATATGATACTGTAGCCCTCGCATGCTAAAATCCTGTCAAACAACTTCAAGATATCCAGATTCACAACCTCAGCTTCACCATTCATATCTAAAGCTTGATAGGTAACTTCCGAGATGGCCATTAACATGTCGGTGGGTGACCTGGTAAAACGAAAGCCATATTGTTTGTCCAAAAGGAAGTTGTGCTAAGTAAGATGCTTAACCAGTTCGGTATTGATTAAGGCCTCGAATACTTCATCAAAAAGAGGTGAGAGGCTAGTAGGGTAATAATTTGAGTAGATCAGAGGGTTCCCCAGAGTTATTAAAAACAGGAATTATGGAGGACAACTTCCAACAAGCTGGAAAGCAGGAAGCAGCCAGGTATTTGTTGTAAAGTCTGGAGAGAACAGGAGCCAGATCAGGATGATTTATAATATCTTTCCAGGGCATCAAGGAAGTCATGAAGTGAGTCCCAATCAGTGCATTGATAACACAAAGAAATTCTGTTAATTCATAACTAGAGGGAGAGCAGAAAGAGATATCAATAGATACCACCACATGATTGGAGTTGCCAAGAGGACAGAGATGCAGCACGTAACAGGAGTCTGATTTTACAGTCATTTCACCCAAAACAAGGCAATAAAGCCACTAAGATGCAAGGGGTTATTAACTGTGGGAAAATATGAGAAAAAGAACAATATTATGAAGGAAAGAGAACAATAAAAGAAGTTATGGTCAGATCTATTACGCTGAGCAACTAATACATTGAGTCTATTATTTTGTAAAAGATCTCATTTATGTTCATATAATCTTTTATTTAAATTCCTTGATGTCTCACCTATATATTTACTTGGGGCTAGAAAAGGTGTTATTCTCCAGCATGCACACGCTGCAAAAAAAAATAAAATCATTAGGATGGGGAGGTTATTCTATATTCTAGCACCTATGGAATTTTAAATTTTGTGTGTTTTTTTTTTAGGTGTGTGTGTGTGTGTGTATGTTTATATATGATAAACAAAGAAGATAGAAGAATACAAAAACTTTGGTTTCTACTATGGACTGTTTGTCTTCTATTTTTTATGGCAACTGGAGTGAAACAAAGTTCTAAATGTCCATTTTCTTTTTTGCTTCAGAATTAAGTTATGGTAAGCAAGGATAATAATAGTTAAAATGGCTGAGCTCCAATCAGCTTTGTGCTGAGTTGGAACAACCAAATTACTTAGTTCACGAGTGGGACTGCAAGGCACATCTGAACACTATGGTTGGAAATGGGAAAAGAGAAAGATTTGGTACTTTCCAGAATTGGAGTCATAAAATTACATAGATGAGCAAAAACCATTTCCGGTTCTTTATTATCTGCATCATGGGAAAATTAATTTCTTTTTTCTTTATTATTATTATTTTATTTATTGGTTTTATTTCATTTCTTCACACACCTTGTTTCCTGTTTAGGATTAGGTTTCCATTTCCTTCTAAAGTCTGCTTCAGCTCTATACTCCTAGCATATGTTCTTTCCTATGCTAATATAAGTCCACACAGTAACCATCTACCTTGAGTGGCTCTTTGGCCTTGTATTGGGTGAATATTAATAATAAAAGAAACAAAAAAAAAACTTTTTTTTATTTGTTTTGATCCTGAGGTCATTTCACTGGCAAGCAAAACATTCAGAAACAAAGAACTATCGGGGAGGGAAAACCCAAATTTTGTTAAACGTGATATTGAAAATCCCCTTCTCCCTGGGCTGCAGTCATTGAAATTGTGAAGATAATTAAATTCTTGATAAATAATCTAGGCCATCACAATAAACATCTATGCTAAAAAAAAGAAAAAAGAAGATAAATGAAACTGAAAAAGACAATGTAACTGTAACTGAAAAAATTACTTACTGGTCTGAAATTGTTGGTGTAGAGGTCTGCTTTTAGAAAGGATTTCAGGTCATCCATGTTGTTTAGCGTTGCACTCATTCCAATAATCTGGCAAGGGACTGAAAGGAAACAAACCTGTAAGGATTTTTTTTTTTTTTTTTTTTTAATCATATCACCCCAAGCAAGGCCAGAGGCCACTATCACGCAAGAGGTTAAAGAGGTGGTTGGAGGAAGAGCAGATAGGAGTGGCAAGGGAGGGGATGTGGAGAAAGAGAAAGACAGTGGGTCGATCAAAGCGAAGGGGGCCCACAAAAGATCCAGAGCAAGAGCAGATAGGAATGAGAGATGAAAGGATGTGGAGAAGAGAAGTGTATAGATCAAGGCAACTGGAGATGTCAATTGACGCTACACTTAAACCGTTGGAGATTGTATTTATCAGGGAAACAGTAATAGGGAAGGGAGTTCCATAGGCGAGATGTGCGAGACATGAAGCTATTGGAGTAGAAGAGACGTCTACATCTAACAGTTTCCACGGTGTAGGGGTGGGAGCGGGATGCCAGCCTGGTAGGGCATTTAAATTCACGAGGCCTGGGGACAAGCGAACGCAGCTCCTCAGAGCAATTACCGTGGAAGTACTTGTAAAAAAGGCAGAGCGAGGCAACATCGCGTCTGTGAGAGAGCGACTGCAGACGAGATGACAGATCAGGGCCAATCACGTTGCCTATCCGTCTCTGGATCTTATCAAGAACCCCGAGGCAAACAGCAGGGGCCCCAGACCATACATGGCAGCAATACTCCATGCAAGGGCGAATGGTCAATTTATTAACTTGAAGGATTGATTCCAGGGAGAAAAATTTCCTGGCTCGGCACAGAGAACCAACTTTCAGATCTCAATTTTCTTTTATTTTGACAGTTCTTATCAGCCCAATCTTGGTCATAAAAATATAAATTATAGCTCTTAAAAGTGAGACAAGAAATAAACAGTCAATAGTTACAATTTATATGAGGTTGGATCAATAAGTCTCTCCCACACTCTACTCTGCCATCCATTCACTCAAGCTCACTAGGTAGGTTATGCATTGTTTTCCCCTGTCCTGTGAGTATCAAATTTAACAAGCCCTCTTTCCTCAGTATGTGTCCTAGGAATTTCAACTATCTCCTTCTGATGTTAAGTATAAGTGTCCTTTTTGTTTCCATTATCTCTAGAACTTTGTCACTGCTCACATGTTCGGTTCATAGTATTCTCACCATCCTTCTGTAGAACCACATTTCTGTTGCATCGTTTTTTCTTTATCTGCGAGGAGATTGTTCACTGCCACATAGTAGGACTGATATTATGTAACAGTTCAGTACTCTTTTCTTTGTTTCTAACGATATTTTTCTGTTCCTTGATACTTTGCTTAGGTTTTGGAAGGCATCTTTCGTTAACCTAATACACCTTTTGAATTTGAGTGGGGCACATTCTAGTCCTCTATTATAATGCTTCCCAGCTATTTAAATCATTGTATGATTTCTCATTATTTGGCTGAAGGTTTATTAATGTAATTGTGTGTGTGTATATATATATATATATATATATATATATATATATATATATATATATATAGGGTGACCTAAAAAAACGGGAATTTTTGAAGTGCGTATTGCCAGACATGAGCAAGTGGCAACACTGCGAGACAGTGACCTTGAGCAAGTAAACATTTCGCCATTTTAGTAACGAGAATGAAATTCACAATATCCCAGCTGAGATGTTGCATCAGTAAATAGGGGTCTCAACAGCAGATTTCAAGAATGCATTCATACAGGAGGACGCCATCTACAGGACATAATTTATAAAAAATGAAAATTCCATCATTGTTTCTTAAATGGCATGTTTTAAGGTTTCAATTACTATGAATTAAATATTTTTCTTCCATAACTCTTAGTTTTATTGGATTGTTAAAAAGTTCCCGTTTTTTGGGGTTACCCTATATATATATATATATATATATATATATATATATATATATATATATATATATATATAGAC
>OZ038509.1:38545161-38620161 GCA_964036315.1 Acanthosepion esculentum | reverse complement strand
ATGGGGTCTCAATTCATACCCAGTAAATAATTCATACCCAGTAAATAATTCATACCCAGTAAATAATTCATACCCAGTAAATAATTCATACCCAGTAAATAATTATAAAGCTTGAAATTTTTCTTATTTACCTTTTATATTAACTGTAATGAAAAAACATATTTCCATGAGCTGCATATTAAAGATCAAAGCACATAGCCCACAATCCATGGTCTGGCCACCCCTGATTATATATATATATATATATATATATATATATATATATATACACACACACACACACACACACACACATAGGCATATTCTTGAAAACTACTTACATTCAGAATTTAAGATTTTTATCAGTGTGGCTTCCAGTATGGCTCCACGACTGCCTCCTTCTCCTAACATATGCAACTTAGAAAAAACAAAAGGAAAGAAAATACAATTATTTGAAAGAAAGCAAAGCATGAATGATACAAAGTTAAAAACTATATCTAAATACTACCAAAATCCTCCACTGCAGCAGGTTTGCAGGGGGGGGGGGGGTGGCACACAGTTGTTTCTCACTGACTTTTTATCTAAGTTGATGCTTCTCAAACTGGAGTTGATATACTACTTTCATGTCTATTTATGTTTCTGAGATGACCCAGTTGGTTGAAGTAATCCAGTGACTTGACCCAAAGTGTTGTGAGTTCAATACCTGGCTACAGCAGAGGTGAACAAATAATTGGAGAGTTAAGTTACTAAAGGGAAATAACTGAAACTGAGATATCCAGAACTAGAACAATCTAGTGGACGAAATAATGAGTTCAGTTCAAAATTCTAATGTATATCACCTGAAGAAGGCCAGAGCATACAATCGCCAAAATGTCATGAATATAACAATAAAGATGAGGAAAACAGTTCAAATAATGTAAGGAAGACACTTTATATAAGAATTTAGATTATAATGGAGAAGCTATGAAAGGGTTTTTGCCCATTTACATATCCCCAATTATGGGCATTATTATATCTTATATAATATTATTATTATTAATCTTATATAATTATATATTATTAGTTGGAAGGGTTTGGCTAAGCTTTTTGAATAACAATGAAGTAATCAATTAAAAAGCAAGAATATTATACACATTAATGAAATATAGCCACAATAAATTAAATCAAGTTTATAAGGGAGACCACGGGAATATGGTAAACAATTATAAGCAAGCTCGTAAAGTTAGGATTTATCTAAAAATAGACTACCAAAAAACGTTCTAGTGATAAAATAAAAATAAACGTGAAGCTAGAAACCTGCTCACTATGAACGTTAAAACGTAAAGTTTAGCATGATTATAAATGAATCGAAAGAGGGTCTTTACATTATTATAAGTGCATTTTTCAGAATAAAACTGTCAAAATTTTTACCTCAAGTTTCCAAATATACGAGTTAGTAAGCATTATTTAAACGCTGATTAGAAGATGATAAATACATAATTAAAAATTGGCATTTACACTTAAACTTCTTTAATAATATGATTTTCACAAATTTAAATTAAAGTATAAAAAATTCAAAATATACATGCATGAAGGCAGCCCACTTTTTTACTGGATGACAACTTTGATGCGAATGAGATTTTTTGCATTTATTTCATCACATAGCACTAATGAACACTACACGTGAAGCAAAATCGATAGTACGCACTACATAACTCGATTGATCATTGCACGTGGAGCAAAATCAATTGTACACACTACATATCTCGATCGATCTCGCACACGCGTCTTATACCTACGTGCACTTCTCTCATCGGTGCACACTTTCGTTTGAACTTATTCTTTTTTTCTGAAGGAAGGCTATAATTTTTGCCGTCAAGTTAATGCAAACTAAACTATTTCAGTACCAAAACGGGAAATCCATGGGAAAAACTGATATTTTTCATAATGTATTTATGACACATGGGGTGTCAGTTTTGATTTTAAGTTGATTGATCTAAACACAAATTATGTGCAAATTATCATCGGAATGCTGCTAACCACTACAATTGAAAGGCTAATGGGGCAGCAAGGTGTTCATTGGTCATCTTGGGGGCCCCTTATGTAGTTTTCAAAATCTGATAATCGTTTTTGATTCATTTTAAGATTGTAACATACATGTAAAATTCCGTAAAAATCAAAGCAATTTGAAAATTTGGGGGTCCCTTTGGTTCACCCTAGGGGTCCCAAATTTCAAGCCAAAAGACAGGTTTAAGACTAATAGTAATTGAAATAATAAAGTACATCTTTTTAAAGTTTTCTATTTAATTGAATTTATGGCCAAGGCTGTAGACTTAATTGAAAATTTCGAGATTCTCTGCTGGTCCCCTAATTCGTGGGGGTCCCAGTGTTGATTTTCAGTGAATTCCAAGTGACAACTTCAGTTACTCGATATAATCTCAATATGTGTGAAATTTTCGTTGAAATTGGGGAATACTGCTACAAAATACACTTGAAAAGCAATTGAGGCATCAAGGGGTTTATAGGGTCATCCTGGGGGCCCCCTCATGCATTTTAAAAAATCTGACAACCAATTCCTATCTCATTGTAAGAGCGTAACAAACATGCAAAATTTCATCAAAATCGAAGCAATTTGAATTTTTGGGGGTCCCTTTGGGGCACCCTGGGGGTCCCAGTGTCGAGAGAAACAAAAATCAATATAGCGTATGATAAGCGGGACAATAAGTTGCATACACTTATCAAGTTTCATTAAAATCGGCCTTAGGGTTTAGGCTTCAAGTCTGAAAGTTTAAAAACAACTAAACTAATGGAAATTCCCATTTAAACATTGTATTTATCGATTATTGATTTTTGAAAAATGACCAATTTTTTTGCCCAGACACACCCAGTATTGAGTACAGTCTATGTTCCAAATTTGGTGGAAATATGCCTTATGGTTCTCAAGTAGTTCGCGAACACACACATACACACACTTAGTCAGTTTTATATATATATAGATAGATAGATAATAACACTGTATTTCATGGATGGAATGGAATAGCTGAAAGGAAGACGAATGACAAACATGCTTTGTTCACTTAGAGATATCTATAAGAGGCATGGCACATGGATATAGAACAATCTACCTAGGTGGACAAAATAAAGGGTTTGGTTCAAAATTCTAATGTATATCACCTAAAGAAGGCCAGAGTGTACAACGACCGAAACACTGTGAATATGACAATAAAGATGAGGACAACAGTCTGAACAATGTAAATAGTGTAAATACTTTCATGTCTACCAAAAAAGTTGCAATATATTAAAGTTTCTGGGGGTGCTATGTATTTTGCTTTCCCAGTTGGTTCTTAAATTCAGTACTTGCTGTTTGTACATTATCACACTAATTAATATGAGGAGAAAAAAAGTTTTTTTTTTCATTGATCTTCATTATGGACAGAAGTATGGTTGATAGCACACCATGTAACATTGTGCACATGAAGAAGAGGAGAATTAAGTTAATGTTAAGAATTAAGGAAACAAAAAAAAGAATCCTCCTATCTAATAAATGGTCACACAGATTGTTGGAAATATATTTATGAAACATGATATACAAGGTAACCAAAACAGTTCTGTCCGTTTTTTGATTAGTCACTGAATGAAGTTGAAATATATACGAAATGCATGTAGCAATTGTTTTCAAATTCGGACAGCCAGAAGTAGGAACATCAGACGTTATAAAAAACATGCGCACTGTGCCCGGCCATCAGTTATAAGCCGGACAGCTGTGAGAAGGATGGAAGTGTCTAGAGGTCTCGTTCGGGGCTATTTGCTTTACGACTTCAAAGTGGGCTTATCAGCAGCTGCATCAAGTCGCTGCATATGTCAAGCGTTTGGGGATAGTGCTGTGGATGAACGTACTGCAAGGCGTTAGTTTCGAAAATTCAAGTCAGGAGATTTGTCTCTCCATGATGAGCCTCGTGATGGACGACCACAGGTCTTGAATGAAAGAGTCCTGAAGGCGCCATTGAAGAGGACAGTAGTCTAACGTGTGGTGAACTTGCAAGACAGTTCAACATTTCCGATGAAACAGTTAGACTTCACCTGCACCGCCAAGGTAAGATGTACAAACTGAGCAAGTGGGTTCCGCAAACGCTGTTGGAGGCCCACAAGAGACAACGAGTGGCAGCCTGCGTATCGCTGCTTTCTCGCCACTGTACCGCATCCTTATTCAATCGAGTGCTTACCAGTGATGAAAAGTGGGTTCTGTACGAAACTCCCAAGTGTTCCAGACATTGGTTGTCTCCTCAGGATGCTGTCCCTCACATCGCAAGACTGCCTATGCACCCACACAAGATTATGCTTTGTGTCTGGTGGACAGGTCGTCAAGTGGTTCATTATGAACTGCTACCAACGGTCAAAACGGTCACTGGAGACCTATACTCGCAGCAATTGAAACGTGTGCAACAGGCATTGCGCCAGAAGGAGCCAGCACTGGTGAATCGCAAAAGTGTGCTTTTCCTCCATGACAACGCCAGGCTGCATGTCGCGCGAGTGGTCAGGGATACCATACAGCAACTTGGGTGGGAGACTTTGTGCCATCCACCTTATTCACCTGACCTTGCGCCATCCGATTACCACCTCTTCCACTGCCTGGATAATCATCTTCGTGGGAAATCCTTCACCAATGAAGCAGACTTGCGTAAAGCCCTCACAGACTTCTTTGCGTCAAAATCCCCCGAGTTCTACCGCAAGGGCATTGAACAGCTGGAGACACGTTGGCAGAAGGTGAAGGATGCTGATGGCGATTACTTCGAAGACTAGATGTAAGTTACACATACTGTGAAGCGTTTTCTTTTTTTCCTTTAAAAACGGACAGAACTTTTTTGGTTACCTTGTATTTGATAGGATCTATTGACAGCTACAAGTCTAGCATCAGCCAAGCCATTGCAAAAAGAGGAAGGGTGGGGCAGGTTTGAGTGCCCTTTCATTTGCCCATGAATTAATGAATCAGCAGTTAGCAGGGAATGAGGATTATTCAACTGAAAAAACGAGTCCCTCACTAAATTTTTCAGAAAAAAAACTTTTGCTCCTTATTGAAAACTGCTAGACAGTTACAGGCAAAAGGATTAGAAGTCTTTTTCACTCACTTCCTCTCTCTGTCTATCTCTATCCTTCACTGACAAATAATCAGTAACATTTCCTTATGAAGGGCAATAAAGGCAGTCAATACAGACCATTGTGCTCTTTAATACTATGAGGAAAAAAACCTTTCCCCTGGTGAAAACACAGCTAATTTGATTTCCAGTAAGAAATAGAGACAATCCAAATTTGGTATACTGGTCTCAAGAATGCTATGATGCAACCGACTTGGTCCACTATAAAACAACAATAGTGGTTGCCAAACCACTTTTCAAGCCACATGCTTAACCACATAGGATTTTTTGACAATGTCATAACTAGATCCTAAATATAAAAGTATGTGTAACAAACAAGTTTCTCACTCATGAAGACATTAAAAGGATTTACTGAGAGAAAAGAAGAGAGAACATCAATTTTTTTCAAATGAATATTTTTAATAGCACAAGCAAAAAAACACAAAACTTACTTAGGTGTGAAATTTGCAGAGAAACAAACATTTATTACAATAAAAAAAATAGTACACATTACAATATAGGCTCTGCACAAACTTTCCCTTGTTATTATCAAGGCAAGGTTAACAGTTCTTTCATATACAAATCAGTTTTCTATTAGAAATCTACAGTTCATGTAAGGCAAATGCTTTCCTTAACAATAGAATTTTAACAACTTTCTTTTACAGCAGTTCATATAAATCAATTTCTTAACAACAAAAAAATTTACTTAAGAAAGTTCATGATTCAAAATCTCACTAATTGAAAGTTGAAATTTGAAGGGCGATTAGAATGGTTGATCTACTTTGGTGAAACTGTTTTCTGGCTTCTTTTGATGAATGTTCAGAATTTTGGAATAGGTTTCCTCAAATTTGAGATAAACTTTCACAAGTCTATCAAAGTAATTCATATAATAATTTAGAAGATTTTTTCTTCTATCTTATTCATGAGAAACAGTAGTATTCTTTTATCATCTCATGTGGTCTATTTCTTTTCTCAAAAGAATCAGACTTCAAACACAGAGATGTTTAAATTTTTCTGCCTGATGACAACCTTTCATCTGAGTGACGTAATCCATTCTCAGCAGAAGCCTTTCACTCGAGTGTGATCAACTTCTTTTCTGCTTTGCAGTTAAAATTCTCCTTATGAAGAAAACATGTGGATCAAAATAGACATGTCATCCAAATTCCTTAGGGGACTATACTATCAAGAGTCACCATCCAATCAGACTATGCCTGTTTTCAATTAAAATTTAGCTGGTTTTTGAAAACTTCAAAGCCAAGCTGATTGTGTAAAACTGTTGCCATTGACAGTTTAAATTGCCTAGTTTTATTTTGGAAGGTTTTTATGACATCAATTTGGAGCCAATTATTTTCTTCAAATCTTTACACATCAATTTTCAAATTTTTTTAATATGATCAGTTTGGCTTCATTTTGGTGGTTTCTTTTTCAAAGAAACGAAGTTAGTAACAATCTAATTTTCAATATTAACTTTTTTATTAAAATAGTTTCTATATTAATTTTTACACTATTCCAATATTTTTCTGTTACAATTTTAATATTATCGTTTTTTTATTAAAATAATTTTTATATAATTGCAGTGTTACAAGACTGGCCTGCCCTGCCTAAGGACCTGACCTTAACATAATTGAGCCTATGAGTAGAGAGTTGAAATTGTATTCTTCCATCCCACATTGAGTTGTAGTTTGTGGCAATGAGAGCCATACTAAATACTGGTTACGACTTTTAATGTCTGTAAAAATATTTATTTTGTGCAATTTTTTGGCTCAATAGCACATTTCTTCTGCTTGCTACTGGATATATCATTATATACCATTAATAATAGAATATGCACAAATTATTCATATAAATAAATATATACACAAAGAAAAGAAGTTCAAATCTTACCTCATCAACAACAACCAGGCCCAATGTGTTCATTCGATCAAGCTCAATGAATTGATTAACTAGACTGTGTGCTTTCTCAATGGTTGCAACATACAGGGAACTTTTTTCTCGACGTTTTGTGGGAGGATAACGACCTTTGCTGCCCGCATATTCCTCAACAAGAAAATCTAACTCAACTGCCATTTCTGACAGAGATTTCACCTACATTATTAGAAGAAAAAATATTAAAAAAACATTTTTAAACGACACTATTAAAAGAAAAAATGTGTCAATATCCATATGTACTGCCAATATTCTCCTGAAAAAGTAGATGCTATAGAATTTTTTCAATACTGGAATTCGTCCAGTAAGGCTCAAGAACCATTCAAGGTAGAAGGTTAGTGCTAAAATGGTTATAATGAGTAAGGAATGTGATATGAATGAAAGAGGCAGTTGTAAGAAGGGAAAATAAGGAGAATAGATAATGATTCATTCCTTGACATGGAGAAAACAAAATTGTTGTGTTCTGGGAAGCACCCACGTGGGAATCAGTTTCATGGAAAGCTGAGTGGAGCTTTCTTCTTACATTTGGAATATGGAAGAAATGAGGGTGATGAGATAAAAAGAATAACAAAAAATGTGATATGAATGAAAGAGGAAGTGGTAAGAAGGGAAAATAAGGAGAATAAATTCTGTAATACACTTGGTATTACAACCTTTTGACCATACATTACTATACTGTCATATTTAGAATATGCATTAAGTCTGGGTTTCATTTTTTGTTACTTTCTTTCAATTGCTATTTTCATATTTGCAATAAAGCCGTCACATTCTGTTTTCCCTTTTATTTCATCCAGGGTCATTGGTAATTCTCGTACTACATTGCACAAAATGTTTTTTGTTTTTCCATTTCGCTTTTTAACACCGCAACGGCCATGTCCTCCAATGGTTCCACATTTTAGATATTGATCTAGATAATCCATCCGCATGTCCTAATTTTTTTAGATGGTTAGTACTCCAATGTAAAATCATAGTTTAATAGGATGGTACCTTAGCATTGTCGTCTATTAGATGTATGAGCAGGTATACTTTTCTTGAACCATATCTATTTAATAAACATGGGCACCTCGAGGCGGTGTAATGGTTAGCAATCTTGTCTCGCTAGAACAATTACGAGTAAGTTCGATCCTCACTGGGTACCCCATACTTTCGGCCTTGTGCCACATCTAAGCTATGCTTGGAAAATCGCTATATTTAATAAACATCTGTAGTCTGTTTGCAACGTGAAATTTCTTCCATGAATAAATTTATGAAATTTCATCACAGCAAATATAATTGCTAGAACTTCTTTTTCTATCTGGCTGTAATTTTTCTCTGCTGTTAGAAGTGAGCATGAAACATGAATTCATTTTACTGCGATCATATTTGTCTAAAATCAATTCCCCAATAATGTACTCCCGAGTATCCAATGCTACTACAATGTCTGTTTTTGGGTCATAGTGTGCTATTAATAAATCTGACTGAAGTCTATTTTTTCTTTTGTCAACTGACTTTTGACATTTATCATTCCAATTCTACTTTATTCCTTTTTTAAGAAGATTGTTCAATAAAGCCCTTAATTTATGCATATTAAGTACATAAATTTGATAGTAATTAGTCTGTCCTAAAAAAACAAAGATTGCAATGTAGTCACATTTGCAGGTGGAAGCATATTTTAATTGCATTTGCCCTCGACAGATCTATAATTTGAACAAGATATTTAATTTTCAGGAAAAACAATTCAGATTTTTCTTCATTAAGCTTGAAGCCATATTCTCTTAGTTTTTCCAAAATTGTTTTCACATGACCAACATGTTCTTTTGATAAACTTTTAGTCAAAATATCATCCAGATTTGCCACTGTGAAATTGCAAACTGCAAGCATGGTATCCATGGCTTGTTCAGTAAAAGTTGGTGCCACCTTTATCTCAAAAGGAACTCGGTTAATCTTGTATAATTCTCTGTGCATATTTATGGTTGTTAATTCAGAGCATTTATTTTCAATTTGAATTTGTAAATATGCTTCAGAGAGATCCAGCTTTGAAAATATTCTTCCATTGTTTAACTTTGAAAAAATTTTTCTCTTGACTTGTTAATGGGTAGTTAGATTTCTAAACAACTGTTTAATCCCATTGAGAAATCCACACAAACACAAGTTTTGTTATTTCTTTTCTTTACATACACTTATTTTATTTCTACTACATCAATCAATTTGAGTCAGTTCAGCTCTGTTAACTTGTTCTATACTGGTGTTGAAAATCGGCCTTGAATTTTGAATACTGGCCCAGTTCATTTGCCAGAACATCTGTAAAACATTTTTTTAATTCTCCTTTAAGATTTTCACTCTGACTTTTTAAATTGGTTGTTTGTCCTCTTACATTTTTACAACAAATGTTTATTGGCAAATCCCAAAATTCAAATAGTTCCATCCAGTCAGTACCAAATAAATTTGTAGCATTTCTTAGTACACAAGCTTTAGTTTTTACATGTTTATTATAAAAATGACATTGCAAGTCATTTAGTCATTTCTAAAAAAAAAAAAAAAACAATTTCTCACCATAAACTGAAATTGCAACTTTGGAAGTCCTTTTTAATAAAGGCTTCCCAATTTCCTTTCATGTGGTTTCAATGATTATTGAAAAATATCACTACCAGTGTCCAGTAGCATTTTCAAACCCACATTATTTATTTTCACATTTACAAATTTCCTTTTGTTTTCTGTGACCATTTTTCCATCACAATGCTGTGTACTAATTTCTTCCAGTGACAATTTTTTCTTGATTTGGTTTTGCAGTGTGACTTTATATGTCCTATATTACCACACTTGTAACCTGCTTTTTAAATTGACAGTCTTTTACATGATGTAATTTACCACATCTGAAACAAGGATTTATTCTCCTTTTTGTACATCTGTCCTTTGCTTGTACCAATGCACATTTATTTACTGAATTTCTTCAGCATCATGTTTCAGATTAAGCATGTCTGACAATTGTCTGCTATTTCTTACAGTGTAATATTACAGTTTTGTTCAATTTTTGTTAAAGTTTTTGCTCATATCTTAGCATCATTTTCTAGCTGTAAAACCTTGCATGAAAATTAATCCTTTGAACATATCAGGAGCCATTTCCATTATTCTAAACTTTTCACATTCTTTGTTGATGATTCCAACATATTTGACAAAATCTTCATCCTCTTTTTTGGTTAAATTCATGTGCCTCCACCAAGCATTGAACAGAGAGCTCTTGGCATTAAAGATTTTCATCAGAACATATATTGTGTCTTCAAACCCAATTTCACTTCATTTTCTTGGTAATATATAGTTGCAGTATTTTTCATACTCTATCAGAGCTATTTTCCTTAACAACAATCTCATTTGTGCCTCACCTTCACAGCTGCTGTGTTCCTGACTAAATATTTGTTCATATCTACAAAAATACACAGAAAAAGTCAGTCCCTTATCCGGATTGTATACAAATTCTGATATGGCGTTTTGGACAGTGTCTAGCTTAAGAGACATTGAAGAAATTTTTGTTTTCTTCAGAATTATATCCAACAACACTTGTTGCTGCTTTTGTATTTCTAGCAACTGTTGATTATGTTGTTGAATTTCAACTATGGAAGTGAAAATTTTGTAACTCCAGTTACAACCCGTATGAGTTTCCAAAATCCTCGTTACAATGGTTATATGTTGTAAAAGTTCCGAATCCTCAACACAATGGTTATAAATCATCTCAATTTCGAATCCCTTGTCACCATATAATGTCACTATTATATGGCTATTGTTATAACACATTTTTGCTTTATATAACATACTTTGTATAAGGATTCTCTATATGTAATGCTTCAGCTACTAGCTGTGATGCCTATATAGTTAGTCTGAAGATTGACTCCAAATGGCTCTTAGTTTTACCTCTGACCTGGAGCTCTTATAGTTATGGACTAGTTCATATAGTTAACGGGAGTGTACTATTTACTCCACAATACTTTCACAAAACTGATTTTTTTGTATTTAGAATAAGCATTTCTACTTATTCAATAGAATAACACAATAAACCAGAAATAAAGAAATTTGCTATCCATAATGCCCCAATGACTAGTATATATAAATAGCTGAGCTACTATCCAACTCACATGGCCTGAAGATTGCATTCAAGCATGAAACAGACTGTCACCATTTGGTATTGAACCCTCTGTCTATACTGTTTATATTTATATATCTCAGGACAGATGAGATATACAAGCTAAAATTCTCATGTTATGTAAACATGAGAAGAATAGGGAAGTAGAAAAAAACACTCATAACAACAATTATTCTTGATACTGTTATTGTGAATTGATTTTGTGAGAAGTATGAGAGAAGAAACTTTTTTTTTTAATCATTTCACCCAAGAAAGACATTAAAAGCCACTAAGATACAAGGGGTTATTGAGTGTGAAACTATATGAAAAAAGAAAAATGCTATTAAAGAGAGAGAAAAATTTGTCTAATATGTAAAGAGTTCTGAGAAGGGGAGAGATAAAGGAAAAAGAGATAGCTAACAGAGTGCAATAAAGAAAGTCAAAGGCACATGAAAGACTCATCTGAGAACTAAAGAAATGATTCCTTAACCATTGGAAAAATTTTCCAGATGTAAACACATGCATGTGTATCCTAGAATCTTTTTGGTAAAGAAGAAGATAGCGCTTAGAACAGAGAATTCATTGGTAGCTATAGAAGAGTTTAGTAAATAAATAGTAGTAAGTCTGTTACCTTTTCTTGAACTATGGAGATGTAAGGAAGAATCAGCATAGCACTTTTTTTCTTACAGAGCAGTTCCCTTAGAATGAGGATTTCAGCAACAAGGGTTTTGCCACCACTTGTAGGAAGGGAATAGATCAGATTGCTCCCAGATACCAATGCTGGTAGAGAAAGGCATTCTTCTTGCCAGTCTGTTGAATGAAAAGAATACAAAATTAAGGTAAAAAAATGAAGTAAAGCATTTGCTGAAATGATGAAAATCCTGTACTACAAAACTTTATCCTATATTTAAAACTGGGATGGCCAACCCATGGTGTACAACATGATTAGATGTGATGCATTACATCTCAGTGATTTTTGTTAATCACTATACAGTATCCACTAATAAGTTTCTTTGTTTTTTTTAATCATTTAACCCAAAGTAAGGCAATAAAGCCACTCAGACAGAAAGAGTTACTGGGTGTGAGAGAATATAAGAAAAGAACAAAAAAAGAAACTTTATTAACCCTTTCACATTCAACATGCTCAAACCCACCTTGTAAATACTGGCTCTCAAAGTCTTCCTGCATTATTTGTGATGATGATGTTTTATATAACAGCAGGTTGAACATTGAGAGCCGATATTAATGGGAATGGGGTTGGGGTGGATTTGAATGCAAAAGTGTTAAGGAGAGAGAACAATAAAAGAACAGGAATTAAGAAGACAGAAGATAACAATTGACATTGCATTTAAATTTCTGAAAATCAAAGTTGACTGGGAAGCAAAAAGCCAGAAGAGAGTTCTACAAGAGAGTAGTGCAATAGAAGAAACTGTTAGCATAGAACTTAGTTACATCTAGCCATTTCAACTGTAAGATGATGAGACCTAGCTGCCAATCTAGTACTGTGTTTAAATTCATAAAGTCTAGGTACCAAAGAGAAAAGTTCATCAGAACAATTAACATGAAAATATTAACAGAAAAGCTACATTATGGCAGTGGAAAAGTGACTGAAGCCGATATGCCAGGTCAGGACCAATAATATTGTAGATTGTTTGGATTTTATCAAGAATCTCTAAATATATAGCAGACAGCACAAGACCAGATGTGGCAGCAATATTCAAAGCAAGGATGAATGCTAGACTTATAAATATGTAAGATAGATTCTTCTTTGGATTTTATCAAGAATCTCTAAATATATAGCAGAAGCACCAGACCAGATGTGGCAGCAATATTCAAAGCAAGGATGAATGCTAGACTTATAAATATGTAAGATAGATTCTTCTTTGGATTTTATCAAGAGTCTCTAAATATATAGCAGAAGCACCAGACCAGATGTGGCAGCAATATTCAAAGCAAGGATGAATGCTAGACTTATAAATATGTAAGATAGATTCTTCTTTGGATTTTATCAAGAATCTCTAAATATATAGCAGAAGCACCAGACCAGATGTGGCAGCAATATTCAAAGCAAGGATGAATGCTAGACTTATAAATATGTAAGATAGATTCTTCTTTGGATTTTATCAAGAATCTCTAAATATATAGCAGAAGCACCAGACCAGATGTGGCAGCAATATTCAAAGCAAGGATGAATGCTAGACTTATAAATATGTAAGATAGATTCTTCTTTGGATTTTATCAAGAGTCTTTAAATATATAGCAGAAGCACCAGACCAGATGTGGCAGCAATATTCAAAGCAAGGATGAATGGTAGATTTATAAATATGTAAGATAGATTCTGTCAAGAAAAATTGTCTATCAGGACACCATGAACCAACTTCCTTAGCATCAGATCTAGCAATTGATTCAATATAATCTTTCCACTTCATATCAGTAGAAAACATTAGCCTGAGAAGGGTCAATGAGTCACTCTCCTGGAGGTTAGCATCAGCCATGCTGATGAAAGGTAAAAAGTGTTCTCTCAGATGATTAAAAGAGAGCAGTTTATGTTTTGGAGGCGTTAAAATTAAGAAGCCATTCCTTGCCCCAGTTAACAACAGATAACTTCTAAATAAACTTTCAGTTCTTTCCTAATTTCATCTTTCTTTGCTTTTGAAAAATCTAGATTTGTTGACATGTATAGCTCTTCTGTTTGCATCTGTCTATATTTCTGAGTGAGGTATTATGTACACTATTTACATTATTCGGACTATTGTCCTCATCTTTCTTGCCATATTTATTACAATGTTTCGGCCGTTGTATGCTCTGGCTTTCTTCAGGTGGTTGGGATGTCGGACTGAACCCTTTATTTCGCTCGCTGGGGTAGACTGTTCTAGTTCCATGTGCCATGTCTAATAGATGTCAGTTATCTCATGTTAATTCCCCTCTGAAAGTTCTCCACTTAACCAGGTATTGAACTCACACTCTTTGGGTCCTGGCACTGGATTTAACTAACACCTTTATCCACTGTGCCATGTGTCCTTGAGAATATCTGTGTATGAATTTCTGGGTATTATAAACCTAATGTCTTCAGCAAACATTTTTTTACCTGTGCTCATATTGCAATTTTTGCTGTTATCATTTTATGTTATTTACCAGAGCTCATATTGCAATATTTGTTGTTATTATCACTTTTCTCTGGCACTCCTTATTACTGGTTCCCATATTGTATTCATTTCTATGCTTGGTCAGCTCAGGAGATTTTTGTTTTTATTTGTTCGATCTTCAGATTCTTTATTAGGCATAACTTACGATTCCAAAACTCTTAATAGTCAACTCTTGTGCATATGAATATAAGTGCCTTAATATCTTTAGTACCACAACCATATTATCCTTTCCTATGATCCAACCTGGACCTTTCCATTTAATATCTCTTTCATCTTGTTTAAAGCCTTCTTGCTTTGGTATTATTTGTTTTCTATTTGAATTCTTTCAAATTTTATACATGCTTCACACATTTAGTCTGTCACTTCTTTTACAAATAATTCATGGCAAATAACACATTTCTTGTAAATATCTTTTACAAGATCTTCAGTTTCCCGATCAACATTATCTGCTGTTATTAATATGTTTAACAATTTCTCGTGCGAGCCATGACCAAATTGTTTATGTAACTGTACAAAAGTGTTTCTAAGTAGTCATTTTTTATTATTGCGCTGCTGCCATTGATCAGTGAAAATTCAAGTAGAAATTAATTACAGTTCACAGGAGTTAAAGAGTCATAGACTCTCCAGACATCAGAAGTTAAAGTGGCAAAGGTTCCCCAGTTAAAGTGAGAAAGAGAAATTTTAACCAGCTCATATTTGGTTCATTGGGCAAATGCAAGTTGAAAGGAACGGAGAAAAGACTGGTGCTGCCTGAAGTTTGGGGAGGAGAAATAATTGAATTAGCACAGTATTTACATTAGTCGGACTATTGTCCTCATCTTTGTCGCCATTTTTGTCACAACGTTTCGGCCGTTGTACACTCCGGCCTTCTTCAGGTGGTTGGAATTTCGAACAGAACCCTTTATTTCGATCACTGGGGTAGACTGTTCTAGTTCCACGAGCCATGTTTGATATCAGTTATCTCCTGCTAATTTTCCCTCTGAAAGTTCTCCACTGCCTGAACCGGGTATTGAACTCACACTCTTTGGGTCTGTTACTGGATCTAACCAACGCTGTTATCCACTGTGCCATGTGTCCTTGAGGACATCTGGGTATGAATTTCTGAGTATTATAAACCTAATTTTTCAGCAACCATTTTTTACCAGTACTCATATTGCAATTTTGCTGTTATCATTGCATGTTTTTACCAGATCTCATATTGCAACTACTGTACATAATACCTCATCTCAGAAATATAGACAGACATTGAATTAGCAGTTTACAAAAGTTTACAAAAGATATTTGATATGTTGGCAATATTTTCTATTTGGGAATCAGAATAATTAAACATCTTTTGTCTCAAAGACAAGAAATTCACTGAAATTGATTTAAAAATAATTAATAAAGGGAATACACAAAATTTGTCATATTTTTATTAAAAGTTTTTTCCACCTAAAAATGGGGTGATAATTCCCATGTTGTGAGCTTGTAGTTTAATATTCCTCTGGTAATTTCCTTCTGCATCCACTCAAGACCATAACACTTTAAGAATTGCTGGAATGTGACAAATTAGAGATTTTAAAATACCTTGGGCATCATAAAAGTTAACTTAAAATTCTTTGATTTCACCAATGCCCTGACTTTAAAACCAGAATTATAATGTTGAGAATTGCCAGTCACCATTTGATTATCTTAACCCTAAACACTCTTTAGGCAACTTCAGTAACCAAGGAAAGCATTGCAGTTGACTCCAGTTGCCAAATAAGAGTATATTTAAATTTCCCAATTGTGTTGTCACTTACTGCTATTGCAACAGCAAAAAAACAGCCCTGACTTAAATCGGAATCAAGGCTACTGCAGTTAGCATTTGAGGAGGTATCATATATGGTGGAAGGATAAGGAATAATGTAGAATGCTAAAGGTTAAAGATTGTCACATATTCGTTTGAGGTGGGGGTGTAAAAATAAAGATTCTTACCATAGAGTTTTTTAATACCACGTTGACTCTCAAAGAGATGCTTTACTTTGGAAGGTAGGCCGTAGAATGGGCCAAGTTCAAAATTAGTATGACCTGCTTCTTTCTCTTTCTGGAATGTCTCTATGCATTCTTTTGCAAGAGCCAGTTTTTCTTGTTGCAGGTTAGAGACCAATGATATAGGGCTCTTCTCTTTGGCATTCTGGAACAGACGCTGACGAATACGGTTTTTAAGAAGTGATGATGAAGAAGCAGTTGTTTCTGTCGTTAAGGCTGTAGTTTGTTTTTCCATATTGGATTTGATGTCCCCTGACAAATCTTTCTGAATCAGTGAAAAAAAAAAAGAAAAGAAAAAGGGTTATATAGGAATAAAGTGTCGCTGCCGAAACTTGAGTTTGAACATAGATCACCAGTGAGCAAACACAGGCGATCCCATTACTGAATTAAGTAAACAATGTGACCATAGAGGAAACACATAAGTAGGAAGTAGTGTGATGTCTAAACGATCTCCATTTCTATTCTATCCTCTATTACTATACGGATCACTATTTCTACTCTATCCTCTATTACTATACGGATCACTATTTCTATTCTATCCTCTATTACTATAAGGATCACCATTTCTATTCTATCCTCTATTACTATACGGATCACTATTTCTACTCTATCCTCTATTACTATACGGATCACTATTTCTATTCTATCCTCTATTACTATAAGGATCACCATTTCTATTCTATCCTCTATTACATTACGGATCACCCTTTCTATTCTATCCTCTATTACTATACGGATCACTATTTCTACTCTATCCTCTATTACTATACGGATCACCATTTCTATTCTATCCTCTATTACTATACGGATCACTCTTTCTACTCTATCCTCTATTACTATACGGATCACTATTTCTATTCTATCCTCTATTACTATACGGATCACTCTTTCTATTCTATCCTCTATTACTATACGGATCACTCTTTCTATTCTATCCTCTATTACTATACGGATCACCATTTCGATTCTATCCTCTATTACTATACGGATCACCATTTCTATTCTATCCTCTATTACTATACGGATCACCATTTCTATTCTATCCTCTATTACTATACGGATCACCATTTCTATTCTATCCTCTATTACTATGCGGATCACCATTTCTATTCTATCCTCTATTACTATACGGATCACCCTTTCTATTCTATCCTCTATTACTATACGGATCACTGTTTCTATTCTATCCTCTATTACTATACTGATCACCATTTCTATCTATCCTCTATTACTATACGGATCACCATTTCTATTCTATCCTCTATTACTATACGGATCACTCTTTCTATCCTCTATTACTATACGGATCACTCTTTCTATTCTATCCTCTATTACTATACGGATCACCCTTTCTATTCTATCCTCTATTACTATACGAATCACCATTTCTATTCTATCCTCTATTACTATACGGATCACTGTTTCTATTCTATCCTCTATTACTATACTGATCACCATTTCTATTCTATCCTCTATTACTATACGGATCACCATTTCTATTCTATCCTCTATTACTATATGGATCACTCTTTCTATCCTCTATTACTATACGGATCACTCTTTCTATTCTATCCTCTATTACTATACGGACCCCTATTCTATACTCTATTCACTATACTATTTCTCTATTCAGACCACTATATGGTGGTTACTATTTGAGTGAGTATTAAAGAGCAAGTACTATTAGTGCGAGTGTTATTCAAAGTCATCTGACACCAGCATTGTTCAACAGCATACTATAGTTGTATCTGCAATTACAAAGTCTCTACTACAACAAGCATTACAAAAGTGACAATGAGTATTTGTTGACATCACAAAAGTGGCAACAAGTGTTTGTTGACATCACAAAAAGAAGAAATCTATGTTTGTGAGTTTTAAAAGTAAAATAAATTTGTTCATTGAATATGTTGACTCTGTGTTTCATGGAAACACATCCACTCTTCAGGACATCTGATAGTGAAGTTCAATAAATATTTCTTCAAACGTTATTGTAGTAGATGCTTCATATTTGAAATAAATGCTCCATTTCTATTTATTAAACAGTATTTATTACGTCTATCAGCCAGCACATTCTAAAAATCTTAATAAAGAAAATGTATTTCTTCAGCAGGAATCAAACATGTGTCCCCTTTTGAGGGAGAAACCACTATTTGATCCAGTAAGCATCAGAGCTTGGTGATGAAGAATGTCACAGCAAGCAAGATTATATTTTCCTTTTTTAAGGAAAGTGTATCCTCTTTACTCAATTTATTTTTCCCCAAAACACCCATATCTACTCACTTTCACATGCAAAACGTAAACAAACCAATCTCAAATGAATTAATAGATTTATTGTTTTATCCAAAATTTTTATTACTTCAACCATTATTATAATGGATACATTCAAGAAATCTTAGTAAAGAAAATGAATTCCCCAGCAAGGAATGAATCTGCCTTCCCCTTTTGTGGGGAAGCCAGTGTGCTTTACCATTTGGCCACGAAGAATGTCATAGCAAGCAAGGTTCTATTTTCCCTTTTTCAGGAAAGCACGTCGTCTTCAATCAGATTATTATCTCAAAAGCTTCATATCTGCTCAGTTTCATATCCGAAATGTAAACAAAGTAATTTTGAAAGAATTAATGGATTTATTTTTAGTTTAACATTTTTATTACTTCAAACGTTATTATAGTAGAGACTTTGTATTTGAAATAGACGCCCCATTATTATTTATTAAAAGGAGAATGCAAATTTGATCCTTGCCAGTGGGGTGGGAACGAGACACCTATTTCTCAAATGCAAAGGCTGATAAGATGTAATATGTTTAATAAATAAAAATGGGACTTCTTTTTCCAATACAAATACTAGATTAACATTTAAAATAATAAAAATGTCAGATTAAAAATAAATACATTAATTCTTTACATATTGTGTGTGTGCGTGTGTGTGTGTGTGTGTGTGTGTGTGTGAATATAAAAGTGAACATTGAAGTGAACACTTAGAGGTGACAGACTGTTTCATGCTAAATGCAAATGTCAGGCCATGAAACAGTCTGTCACCTCTAAGTGTTCACTTCAATTTTCACTTTTATATTTACAGACGCTTTATCTCTGATATGGAGCACTTTATCCCATCAATATAGCATATGTTAAAACTATATATATATATGTATGTATTTCTAATTAATTTGTCTAAACATTATTTTTTAATGGATACTCATATTTCAGTAGATGTTCTGTTTTTATTTATTCATTAAAAAGTAGGTTTATTTATTTACATCTACTGGCCTGAATATTTGAGAAATCTTGTTAGAAGAAAAATATTCAGTTAAAAAACTTTATAAATGTTCTCTAAGAGAAAAGCAGATATGATGTCAAATAAATTTATAAAAAGTAGCACCTTGTTTCTGAGGATGACCAGAGAATGGCAGCAAACACTAAAATTGATAATAAAGAAAATATTGACAATTTCTGAAAATCTTTTGAACCAACCATTCTTTCCCTTGTACAAAAACAAGAGATAGTGAATCAAAAATTAATAAAGTACTCCATGTCCATCATATTTAGTAATACTTTCATATGCACACGCACACATATATGGGTCGTGCAATGAATAGCAATTTGGAAAGAGCAAGTGGAGATCCTAATTTGAATTCCTATCAAATTCATTACATTCATCCTCGGGAAAAGTATGGATCCATTTTTTAACCACCTCTCCAGCTATAGGTTAAATAGTGGAACACACAGGGCTCTTTAGCCTTGGTTGGAAACCTGTTTAGGAGAAAGACAACTCTGTATTCAAAACCTGAGGAGGATACTTTGTGGCATATTATATATATATATATATATATATATATATATATATATATATATACACACCAATTCTCTGTATTCATTTCTTACAAAAAGTGTGGTTGCTTCTGCACAAGCCTTCACCACTATAATAAACTTATATGTGTGAATTGTCTGGCTGTTTGGTTCAAAGAACTTAGCTGCAGGACCCTCAGATAGTTAATTACATATATATTTTAGGAAAATCTATGACAAAGTGGTTTGAAATTTCAGCATCCAGTCTCCTTCATGCACATATGTAATCCCGTCACATAAAAAAATTTACAATTTGTCATAGATTTTACTAAAATTGTTATGATATATAAAATTTATTTATCATTTTCCTATATATATATATATATATATATATATATGAAGAAATATAGTCTTAAAGTGTGCTATATTTATGAGATAAAGTGCTCAATATCAGAGATAGAGCGTGTGTAAATATAAAAGTGAACATAGAAGTCAACACTTAGAGGCGACAGTCTGTTTCATGCTAGTGCAATTGTCAGGCAATATATATATAATTATTTATTTAAATATTATAACAAAAATATGTTATTAAAATCACTACAAAAAATAGCCATTTTGTTTCAACACCTCCGGTGTCTTATAAAGTGATGATGTTGAATGTAGAATAAAATAATTACAACTTGGTATATATATATATATATATATATATATATATAAATACCAAGTTGTAATTAGTAGAGATTATTCCAAAGAGGATTTTTAGTCTATATGAGAGTTCAATGTATGATACAGACCAAATTATATACACACACATACACACACTGATGTATAAATGTATATATATACTTACCAATAATTATGTTTATAGTTTCCAAGCCTTGAACGAGGACAGTTTGCAATTTTTATTATTAGTGTTTATTTTTCTTGTATAATAAAGTGTTTCCATGACCCAGCACCCCTTAAGCTTCATGGCTGACAAAATAAAAATGAATACTGATAGCTTATATGATTGGGGACTGAGATCTCTCAAACTGAAACCCTCACTACTCACTAAACTCTCTCGGTAGGTTTTGCAACTTTCAGCTGAGAAGCACCTCCACATAATGAGGTCTTTTGTTAGTATAAGCAGCGAGATTGTATCATCACTGACTTGCCAGGCCTGTCATGTAGCTTACAACAGCTGGTATTTCCCAGTAGTCACCGATCTGAGTACCGACCAGGCTCAACATTGTTTAACTTTGGTGATTAGACAAGAACCGGTGCTGAAACTGACATTTCCAGACAAACCAGGACATCCACTGAGTTTACACACAGAGTTTATCTGCGTATTAGATATACTGTATAGACATGTGTATAAGTCACCCCTTTGCAGCGTTGGTTTCAATTAAGAGGGAACAACTACAAAAACATCCCCTACCCAATTTATAGACAAAATGTACAGATGCATGCTGGGATTTCTTCCCAGCCAATGAGATAGGCCACTTCTGAGTCTCCTCAGATTACTTCTGTTCTTTCTGATCTTGAAGCCAGAACACCGTGATTGCTTGTCTGCATCCCCTTTTTGTCTTAACACCATTCTTAGTGAACTTTTTGCCTCATTACTGTTGCTTTGCCTTGCATATATTATTTGCTTACCTAATATTATTTTAGCCCTGTTCTTCTCTTGTTAAACATTGTCAATTCTGTTTGTTGGCCATTTCTACCAATTACGTTTAACCATAGCCAATTACTCTACATACAGTGTAATCCCTGTATTTCCTCATCTTCACATATACTTGTGTATAAGCCAACCTCCTGTATAGTGTGATCCCAGAATTTTTTTGTATGAATAGAAAAAAAATTTACCTGCGTATAGTGCAACCAGTCACCAAAAATGCTAAATTTTTAACCTCTTCAAAAAAAATTACCTGTGTATAGTGCAACCCTCCTATTTTTTGCATAAGAACTGATCATTAAAAACATGCACTCTACTCAAATATATAGAGTAATTATTTTAAGCTGGGTAATGCAATGTAGCCTTCCTGTAAGATGATTTACTTTTAAGCCAAATAAATCCATACCTCTTCATTCTTGGTTTTTAATGTTTTATCAGTTTCTGCTACATCTTCATTTGCATTTTTTTCCATTGTGGTGGTCTTGAGCTCAGCTTCAAAATTTCTTTTCTTCCAAGACAAACTTCTATGGTGAATATTTGGAGTGGAAGTATTTTCACCCATTGGTGAAAAAGCAGATGTGAAAATGTCACAGTCCGAAAAATATTCAGCTGACGGAGTATCCAAATTCTCACGAGTCTCTTGTTGCTCATCTGGTTCGACAAATAAAACAGGTGTTTTATTGTGGAGCCTGTTTACTGGAACTTGCAAAGCGTTTGTCTGTAAATTCGACTTGCAAGCAGAAGAGAACAAAGACATGTTGGCTTTACATGATGATTCCTGACTGAATGTCTTTGTAGAAGATTCTGATGGATATGTGTTGTGGTTGGTTGAAAAGTTTTTAATTTCAGATGTACAAGATGGATTGAGTTTCTGGTTGCACTTTTCTGATGACAAAATGAGATGAAGAGAATTCTCTGTAGGCTTTTGTGATCTGTCCTCTTGCGTATTTTTATCCTTGCCTTGTTCTTCCAGGGGAGAGCGTGCTGATTGGTCAACAATTTTGTGTTTGTCGATCTCATGTCCAGATGTCATACATGGCATATCCAAACTAGCCAAAATGGTGTCACTAGTTTCAAGAACATCCAAATTGCCAGAAGAAAGACCTGGAGGTTTCTGCGTGGATAAAGAAAAAAAAAATATATATATATATATATATAAAATACAACTATTATTGAACTATATTTTTTGACTTTACAAATTTTTTTTTTCTTTTAACGATGAGAAAAGATAGCAAGACAGAGGCCCAGTGATTCTCAATCAGAGATGGGTCATGCTAAAAGACAGAAAAGAAGAAAACCCCAAACAGAGAGTTACTTGATGTCTTTATGGAAGGGGATTTCCCTTCCAAACAATAATATCTCTCCCCTACTTCTTCCTCACCACATTTCACTTACACCAGTGGTTCTCAACCGAGGTTCATGTAATATTACTGGGGGTCCACACAAAAATAATATCAAATTGGGGGTCCATGGTAATATTTTAGTGATTCATAGAGCAATTTCACTTTTGAACGGTTGTTACAACTGAGAATTAGAATTTCTACAGTAACCTACACCATATTAAAATACTAAAAACAGAAAAACAACTCTAAAACTAGCAGAAAACAAGATCAATCGATGTAAGTTTGCATCCCTTTTACTCTGCCAGGTGTTTTGATTGTAAAAGCTGGATAAAAACTGAAAGGATATATAAAGGAAGGATTCTATATATATATAAAGGAAAACTGAGAAGGATATATGGAGGAAAAATAATATAAAGATTATGATTTAATATATAAATTAATTTAATATATTAATAATAAAATTAATTTAATATATACATTAAATGATAAATCCATGTTAATATTTAAGTGGTCCATAAAGCAATTTCACTTTGAAACAGTTGTTACAACTGGGAATTGGAATTTCTACAGTAATCTATGTCATATTAAAATACTAAAAATAGAAAAAAACACTTTAAAACTAGCAGAAAACGAAATCAAGCGATATAAGTTAGCATCCCTTTTACTCCACTGGAATGTTTTGATTGTAAAAGCTGGATAAAAACTGGGAAGAATATATAAAGGAAAGATTCATATATATATATATATATATAGTAGGGTAATGAAGGATTTGGTAATCCGTGTGGATAATTCCAAAGAGGATGTAATCCAGAGAGCTCAATGTAACACCAGAGCAAATATTAAATAAATAATTAAGAAAGAGACAACCTTAAGGTTCCATGACTATAATTTATTTCCCCAGAAAATATATTTTCCTGGTTCCTGGTTACAAACTAGAGATGTGACCTGATGAACCAGGAAAAATATAATTTCTGGGGAAATAAATTATAGTCATGGAACCTTAAGGTTGTCCTTTTCTTAATTATTTAATGTGTGTGCATATATATATATATATATATATATATATATATATATATATATATATATATAAATAAGAAAGTGAACATAGAAGTCAACACTTAGAGGCAACAGTCTGTTTCATGCTAGATGCAAACGTCAGGCCTTACGATTGCATCTAGCATTAAACAGACTGTTGCCTCTAAGTACTGATTTCTATGTTCACTTTTATATTTACACACACTCTATCTCTGATATTGAGCACTTTATCCCATAAATATAGCACATTTTAAGACTATATTTCTTCATATATATATATATATATATATATATATATAGGAAAACTGAGAAGAATACATGAAGGAAAAATTATGTAAAGATTATGATTTATTATACAAATTAATTTAATATGTTAATGAAATTAATTTAATATATACAGTATATAAGGATTATAAATAAAAGAAGGATGAACAGTATTAACCTCTTTAACAGCAGGGACAATTTCTGGCAAAACCATCCACTCTGATGGCCTATATATGTATTAGTGTACATAAATGTTCCAGAGAATTTATTTGTAAAACACAAGCTTATTTTCATATAAAGCATACATTTACTATTTCTCTTATACAATTCTTAAACTTATCTATCAGTAAAAAATAAAATAAGCTTTTTTTATTTTATTGAATGGTTATGGGGGTCCACCAAAAAAAAAAAAAAAAAGATTAAAAGTGGTCCATGGGTAAAAAAAAATTGAGAACCACAGACTTACACCACCATCAACTCTCCACGATACAGGGACAATAAATTTCTATATTTTTTTTGTTTAGTATTGTGTTTATCTTTTTTTTGTGTTAGATTTACTGATTTTTCATTGTTTTCATGTATGAACATGCGCACAAAATACTGTCGTAAAAGTTTAAATAAGCAATCATCTGTGATCCAAGCCCAGATTTATCTATTTTATAATTGATATGGGGAAAATAGTTTCAGTTTATGAACATTTAAGGTCATGAATGGCCTTCAAGAAGGAATTAAATTGTGAACAGAGTTTCTACTGTATATGGTTCTAAATTTTAATATTTGAAATAATATTTATTAGATTTAGGTGATGCCAACTTTTGATTTCTTGGCCAGTAGATATTAATTTCACAGTTTAACCTTTACCAAGCTAATTTCTTTCTAGAGTTGTCTCCCTTGCCACTGCATTTTTTTGAGGATGCAAAAACATGAACACCTACTGTTTTAAAATTGTTATAACTTTCTTTGTATTGTGCGTATAGATTTCCACTTTTGTACACTAATAAAAGAATGAATGAGTAATATTTTGATGTAATGCATTATGTTTTGCATGCATGTTTTGACGTTGAAAAAAAAAAAAAAATTGAAACACGAAATAAAAAACAAATACATTAAAAAATACATAAATAATTTAACTTTTATTACTCCTTGTGGAGTTCTTGGGTGCAATAAGAAGCAAAATCGCTAAGAAGGATTTCATTTCGTCAAAAAAGTGACGTGTTTCCTCATGTTTAGAATTCAAAATGGCGTTAGAAGTTTAGCCTTGTTCCAAAGCAGTAGTAGACAATTTCCAGCTTAAAATACCGGAAATAACAGTTGACAAGTGTTTCTTTATAGCAACTGTCTCAAGGCGACAAAATGCGCCTAGAGTAGCAAAGGGAGATAATTCTACGGTGACTATTGTCGCCTGCAGTGTGGTAAAGGTTTTAAAAAAAACCAAAAAACTGGTATATCTATTGTCTTAATAAAGTTCTGATGAAGAGAAAATTACGAAACTCAGAGTCGACATTGAACTTTAATCTGAGTCAATAATTATTGCTCTTGTCAAATATCAGGCATTTTATAGGCAGGAATTCTGTTCACCTTGATATACATTAAATTATATAATTTTATGTAATATTAATAGTGAGCATTATTATTTTGTTATATATATATCTTAAAAAGTGATGGATTTTTATTTTTATTAATCCAACAAACATTATTTTTCGCGGATTCTCATATTTTGAGTAGACGCTTAGCATATTTATTTTCGTCAACTGGGCTGAGTATTTGAGAAGTAATTAAGGAAAAATATGCATTCTCCAGCAGGATTTGAACCTGCATCCCTCTTGGCAGGGGAAACCACTGTTAGACCTCAGTGCTTCAAAGATCAAGCAAAGTTGAATAGTGCCTTATAAATGAGTGGATCAGTCTATTTAACTTGTGTCCTTTTTGGTCCTATTTTTTATGAGTGGACCAGTTTATTTAAGTAGAGTCCTTTTCACTCCTAATTTTACAAGTAGACAGATCAATAGATATGCAAACAGTTATGAATAAAATGAATTAGATATGAAGAGAATGAGGTAAATATGAACAGACTGAGGTAGACAGATATGAATAGACTGGAGTAGATAGATATGAACAGACTGAGACGGATAGAGATTATTATTACATTATTTGAATTGCCATATTCACAATTTTTCAGCCTTCTTCACCTGGGTAGATTATAGTTCCACATGAAATGCCTCTTCCAGATGTCTCAGCTATTTCTCTTTAACTCAAGTCTTTAAGTTTTGGTATTGAACTCACAACTCTTTGGGTCTAGTCACTGGATCTACCCAACGCCTTTATCCACTGGGCCATGTGTCCTTGAGGATATCTTTGTATGAATTTCTGGGACTTATAAACCTAATGTCTCAGCAACCATTTTTACCAGTGCTCATATTATTATTTTGCTGTTATTATTATTATTACATTTTTTTACTAGAGCTTATATTGCAATTTTTTGTTGTTATTTATTGCTTTTCTCTAGCATTCCTTATTATTGGGTTTGGTTCAAAATTCCGATCACCTGAAAAAGGCTGGAGCGTACAACAGCCAAAATGTTGTGAATATGGCAATGAAGAGGAGGATAACAATCCAAATAATGTAAGTAACCATAATACCTCATTTCAGAGATATAGATAGAGACAGATATGAACAGACTGAGGTAGATATGAAGATCTTGTTGTTTCAAATATGAGCTGAGTGAAAATTTCTGAAAACATGTACTTGTATCTAATATGATTCCCCCTTTTTTTGCCTTTAAGTTTCATTCAAAATTTGCAGGAAGGAGGGCTTATTTGATGCCCATACTTTATCAATCACAATGCAATATAGATTTTTAGCATTTGCAATGAGATATAATTACTTCCAATTATCTGTAGTTAATGAGTTAAGAAGAAAAATATAGTTCTGGTTTACATCCACAAATATTTTTTCAATTTTAAAGAACTAGCAAAAATCTTACCACAGAGCTGTTCTTAAGATCTTCAAATTCCTTCCATTTTTGTTCACCAAAGGAATTTGCAAACCATGACTGGCAGAATACTGCAGACACTTTGGTTGGTGTTACCTGTTTGGAAGAAGAGCAGTATGTCCTGGGGGGACTTTCTGGCAGGGAGGAAACCAACCGTGGTCGGCTGTTGGAAGAGCCATTGATTTCGTAGTCTGAAGATGAACGTTTTCTTACTCGGGTTTTTCGATTAGGACCAGGATCAATTTCATCTGTGCTCATAGCACCCAGATTTGAAACTGAAAAGAATAAAAAAAAAAACAACAAATATTATTCTTACTGACCACAATATACAATAGTGGACCAGTAAGTCTACAACCAGACATGTAGTTATTAAGTGATATTTTTATTTGAAATTTTCACTTTATAATGTTCGATTTATCACTTGAGGACATTCAATAGCCGCAACAAATAAAATGAATAGCAGATGTAACTTGAAGAGAAAATGAAAAATTATAGAAATGCTGATGTTCCACATGACTTCAAACAAAAGTTAAGAATAATAATTATCAATACAGGAAAGTAGTGTTGGACGAAAAGTTCATCGGCCGACTATGAAGGAGTGATGCTAGAGCTGTGAAACCTTGCATGCATTAATTTCAACTCTTCTTATTAATAGCTGCATAGTTTCTTTCCAGGTACGAGGGTTGGCTGAAAAGTTCATAGGCTGACTCTGAAGGAATGATGCTAGAGCTGTGAAATCTTGCATGTATTAATTTCAACTCTTCTTATTAATAGCTGCATAGTTTCTTTCCAGGTACGAGGGTTGGCTGAAAAGTTCATAGGCTGACTAAAAAGAAGTGTTGCTAGAGCTGTGAAATTTTGCTTGCATTAATTACAACTATTCTTATTAATAGCTACATTGTTTTTTTTCTAGGTATGGTGGTGGATGGGCTGAAAAGTTTATAGGCTGACTATGAAGGAATGATGCTAGAGCTGTGAAATCTTGTGTGCATTAATTTCAACTTTTCTTATTAATAACTGCATTGTTTCTTTCCAGTTGAGTGGACATGTGACTGTTGATTTTGATTTGTTTTCTATAGCTTATCAACCCTTTGCAGGTTATTTAAAGCCATAAAATATTTTAAAGTGTAAGAATTTGGTGGGGGATAATAATAATTTAGTGATACATGTCTTACTAATTAACCCATAGATGAGGTAATAAAAGGTGGATTCATCCCAACGGCAATTGTGTGTAAATGAATAATAATATAATAACAAACCCAACAGGAACTGGAACTGGGCTCTCTGATTAACAATTCCAAGCCATTATCCATCACACCATCCACACATCCGAACTTACAATGACAGTGCCTGGTATTTCCCACTAGTCACCCATCTCAGTACTGACCAGAGTCAATGTTGCTTAACTCACTGTTCAAAGAAAACTGTTCACTCTGGTGGTAAAAAAAAAGATATCAACAACAGATATGTCACAATCACTGCCATACTGGTTCTCAGCCAAGTGTTTTTTAATGTTGGGGAACTGATGATAGTCAACTCAGGAGAATAGGGAGAGTGATCATCCAGTTCAAAGCCACAGTCACACATATCAGCCATTGAAATCAAGAACTTGTGTGCTTGAGTATTGTTATGATGAAACAAGACATCTTTCATCTGTTTACCTAGACATCTGGTTTTGATAGACTTTCATAACTTCCTCAGCAAATTGGCATAATACTCTCCATTGATGGTGTGAACCCATTTGAAAATAGTCAATAAACACAATACCTTTTGTATCCTAAAAAATTGAGACCACCACCCTTCCTACAGATGAAACAACCTTGGCCATCTTTGGTTTCTACTGCATGAATTGCTCTTTTCTTATCAGAGTGAGTTTTCCGAGCTGCCATGCCTTCATAATCACCATTAGACTCATCCTACTCTTTCCAAACCCTCTGCACTGTCCTCAGATTGATACCCGAACACTCTGAAAGGTTTGTATTGGAATATGCGGTGCAAATGACAAACAGCACAGGATGTATTTCCAAATTTCTGGCAGAGTTAATTGCATCATGGTGCTCTTTTTCTCACAGTCTGTGCCCAACTGACCCTACTATACAGTTAACAAAATCAAAAACAAACAACACACGTGCACAAAATTAAAAATATAAAATGGCGACAATTTACCCATCGCACACTGTAGTATTGTTAACCATTACCCTATGCTAAGGAGCCTGATAGAGGGAAGCACAAACTCACTACTCAGTAGTAATGGTCAATCAGACTAGCCTCATTAACCATTACTCCATATTTTTTGCAATTATTAAAATTACCAAAATTAATGGTACCACTTCTCTATGATTATTTTATTAATATCTTTACAGTTGTGTTCACGCTGTACAAGGCCCAAGGGCCACTCAAGGTAAGGGGTACATCTCATGCAGATATGTGCAAAAGATAACAATTAACCCTTGACTTGATAAGGTCATGTTGTAGTGATCAAGGAACCAGTCTCTTGGTTAGGACTGGTAGAACTAAGAAATATAGTTTATCAGAACACTCATCATGGAAATAGCAAAAGAGCAGTGAGAGGCTTGTGACCTTCTCATCTGTGAGAAAAGGAGGTTCTTGTTCACTATGTCTGCCACAAACACTCTTCCTAACTTGTACTGGACCCTGTTTCTAGTGACTATTAAAGCTAATATAGCATGATTCTTCGGCAGAATTGAGTCACTGTCAGTCACTGTGTGTTTATCTAAAATCTAAAAATAAACACGCTAAAATTCACCTTCATCCCTGCCGTGTGGCGACGGCTTAGTGGTAGAAGTTCCGACTGACGCCAATTCAGTCGTGTTTCGATCCTAGCTAGAGGCAACCGGACGTCTAGCCACACTGATGAGCTGTGAAACAGCGAAACAGTCTGTCTGTGGATGACAAAAATATTGGCTCCTGAAAAATTAATTTCGGTTGAGCTCTGTGGGTGTGAGGGGTGCATTTGTAAACAGTGACTATTAAAGCTAATATAGCACGACTCTTCGGCAGAATTGAGTCACTGTCAGTCACTGTGTGTTTATCTAAAATCTAAAAATAAACATGCTAAAATTCACCTTCATCCCTGCCGTGGTAGAAGTTCCGACTGACGCCAATTCAGTCGGGTTTCGATCCTAGCTAGAGGCAACCGGACGTCTAGCCACACTGATGAGCTGTGAAACAGCGAAACAGTCTGTCTGTGGATGACACAAATATATATATATATATATATATTTTTACAATATTAAAAAAAAAAGCCTGAATACATATCTACTAGTATTAGTAATAATTCCACTCCATTAACACTGGCATGATCCATGTGTACTGTCTCAAAGTTGGTACTCTTTAGGCCATGTATATATTTTTGTCTGTTTGAATTTTCTTTCTTGCACAGTTTATACCTTTTTATGTATTCTATTACATTTGTAGAATAGCCTGGCCACCATGCTTCTAGCCTTAATTTTCTTTGTGTAGATGTTATTTTGAAATGAACATTGTCATGTATGTTTTTTATAATTTTGACCCTTTGTGTTGCTGGCGGAACCACTATGTCTCTATTACAAATTACACCCTTTTCTACAGTTAAATTGTGTTTAATACCTTTCTGCCCATGAGCAATTATTCCACTTATTTTTTTTTTTTATCCTGAACAATATACTGTTTGATTTGGGATCTTGCTTCATATGAGTCTGCATATATTTTGTGGTTTACGTCACAAATGCGCAGATCCCCATCCTTCTTTCATAAATTACTAATGGGGAGGCCCATTTACTCCCTTCTGGTGGAACTTGCTTAAGTAGATCTTGTTCCAGTAATTTTCTTAGTTTTTCCACAACTATTGGTAGTAAATAGACTGACACTTTTCGTGTCTGAAAATATGAGGGAAGTGCAAGACATTTTCCTTTAGTCTTAACTACACTTCATAGTTATTTAATATTCCAGTTTTTTCTACCTTCACTTTGTTTACTAATTTGGTTGAATTTAATGTTCAATATGTCATTTCCTATTAGAACATGATTCTTTTCACAGTTTGCCACGATAATTGGTAATACGTCAAACTTGTTTTTTAGTTCCATGTTGGCTTCAAAATAGCCTAACATTTTTATCATGGATCTGTTGAACTGATTCAATTATACAAGGCTTTTGTTTAATTTTGGTTTTCCTAATTTCTTCCAGAAATTTCTGAGTATCAATATCACGTCACTTCCCATATCTAGTTGCATGTCCAATAAAATATTACTGATTCAAATTTTTAAAACCCTTTTTAATTTTTTCAATGAAAAGACATCCATACTTATTTCCTCTTCATTTTGTTGGACCGTCTCTACATTTTACTTTTTGGATTTACACACACATTTTGAAACACTTTTCACATTTTTTTTCAATCTGCCGGACATTTTTGTTTTTCTCTTTCATGTTGATATCCACAAAAAGTACACATTATTATTCTGTCTTTTCTTTTTATCGCTTATGTGTCCATTTCCTCTACTGGATCTATAACCTTTGTTCTATTAAATTTGCAAATTAATTCTTGTTGGACAAATTCAACACACTGTTCCAGTGACAAGTTTGCAAGTTGTAAATGCATTAGAGTCATTTGATGATACTACTCATTTTGAAGGCCGTTTACCAATTTCATTTGGATCAAATCCTCTTTGATTGACTGGTTTTTCATTCCCAGTTTCTAAAATTCATAATAGTGGCCTGTTTTACATGAAGAACATATTCTGTAACTGGCTTATTCTTTTGAGAAATATTGTCGGGATTATCTCACCGACGAGTTAGGGAGGGGGGGAAAAGAAAGACGATTTCAAGGCTTGCAACGAAAAGTCTGACGTTGCTTACAAGCGAAGTCTTCCTTGTAACGGTAACAAAAGTCAAATGACTAGTAACACTCGGTACTCTCCTCAACAAGCGAGCTCTACAAAGGATCTGTAGAGGAAAACAAAACTAAATTTGCGACTGAAAGTAGCACCTTTTAAACTCTCAACGTCTCGTTCAACGTGATTCTAGGTCTCGTTCAACGTCATACAACGAAGCCAAAGCATCTATAAAAATCGTAAATCCTTTGGCCCTGGTCTGCCCGGGAGAAATTACTACTGCCGCCAGAGCACATACTTCCCCCTCCCGACCTACCCTCGGTGAGTACAATACCTTGTTCTTCTTTTAGTCACCACAATATTCATAAACTTAGTTCTCTGTGATGAAATAAAAAGAAAAATGGCCACCAGCGAGTAAATTCGAGCTCTCCCAAATGGTAATCCAACCTCTAGTCGTTCCGTCTCAAAATCGCACAAACAGACTTTTCCAGCCGCCAACCGGGAACGTCCCTCCAAGCTTCTGCCGAACTGTGAAAAACTACCCATAATCCCTTGCGTCTTCGTGCGATCCCATAATTCATTGCGTCCCTGTCCCATAATGCATTGCATATTCATTGCACAAAAAGGCGATGCAAGTCTCCCCTTATTCTTTTACGTTATCTGGCCGAGGATGGATTACGGCAGAGCGGTAAGTGCTTTCTTTTTCTTCTTCATTTCAACTGCAGTAGCCCTACATGCTAAGCAAATACGGGCTCTTTTTTGGCGGGGAAAAGGCAAGTCGGAACCAGTTGTGCTCGTCCCAGGTTCTGCCTCATCATGTCTGCCACATTCTCTCTGTTAGTTTTTTCTTGGGTGCTATGTTTTTCACTATTAGTTGACTTATATTGCCAAATGTCATTTCTGCCAACTGTCTTGCTTGAGTGTGCAATTACTGATAATTTAATAATGGCCTCACAACCAGCAGAGATCAGTTATTTGTTTTTTTTCTTCCTCCAACTGATTTCAAATCCTTCAGCTTTTTTGTTCTAACTTTAGCTGCTAGCATCTTAAGCCACGCTTGTATGTATTCATAATTATTTAGTGATAATTGTTCGTTTAGTTCTTTAGATATTGTCGAAAAAAAATATAACCTTCGTCGCAGAAAAAAAATGGGGGGAAACCCAGAAGAGAGCAGAAACAGCCTGATAAGGGTTACAAAAGGAGTCCTCCTATTGCGACCCGCTCTAACTAGGTCTAGTAACAGTGTAAAGAAAAAAAGTAATATTTTTTTAGCACGACAATTAACCAGTCACGTGTCGGCGGGAAGAAACCGTAAGAAGAGTACGGAGGACGATTTTTATAAGGAAGCTGACGATTCCTACAATCCTCCTTACCAAGACCATAAATATCAATAGGTCACTTGCTTCCTGTTTAGCCGGTGCAATTCCCCCGAGACTGAGGCAACCCATCCGTAAGTATCCCCCTCTCTCTTCCTCTTTTCTTAACAATATCAGCTACACCAGTGTAGTGTAGTGTTACTGACTCACTGAAAGTAGTATGCACTTAGTTGCCTCATGGGTAATAGTTATACCTATTTAGAGTCTTTGTGACTTCATATGTAACTGTTTTTTGTGTCCGTTTGCTTGACGCAAATTATGATTGTGAAAGAAATGTAAAAAAATTCAATTACAGTGTAACCCGTATATAAGAGAAACCCGGATATAAGAGAGATTTTATCTGGTCCCAAATTAGAGCCTGTGTTAATGGATATAAGAGAAACCCGGATATAAGAGACTTATTCTCCAGTCCCGACAACTCTCTTATATCCGGGTTACACTGTACAATGAAAACAAAAACAATAGCATATTAAACAATAAAAAAATGGAAACCATACAGCTGGAATAAAAATAAAATAGGTATCCATTTCGAATTTGAGACAGTTAAAAAAAAATGAAAATGGGACAGGATTTAGAATACACTTTCAAAGGCTATATATTTTTTTTTTTTGTCTCTTTGTGAAGGACACCAAAAAAATCAAGGTGGAGTTTTTTACATTCCATTCACACTTTGATTAAAAAAACTGAACATTCAAAGAGTCAAATTATTTTTCTCAAAAAAGTTTCTGAAAAGAAAAGGATGTTATATCTGAATTAAAAGCGAAACAAGCTACACTAGGAAAATGAATTTCACACAAAAAAATTCTGTTCTGCTAATGAATCGAGTCTTCTTACTTAAACCAAAGACAAATAAATGAGTTGAACAAAATACAGAGCGCATATGATCGAAAAATGCATTTAATTTTAAATTATTGATAATCACTAATAATTTAAAAAACATCAAACTCGTCTGATCTTGTTTGCAGCATCATAAGCATAAAAATAAAATAAAAACCTGTGACTCTCAACAATACATTCTCTTACTATTTTGATTTTTGATAAAACAAGAGACAGAGATAATTTGAAATTCCCACTTACACGCCTCAGAATGTAAGACAATAAATCGTAGTAGTGATCAACAGAAAAGGCACTCTTGCCTAGACAGCACAAAAGTATAAACAAATAATTAAAACCACTGTAAAAATTGAACATTCGATATTCGGGACCACGCTCCTCAGCGTGTTACTTTTGACAAAAACAAAAACAAACGGTGACGACTGAAGGGAAGTAATTTAGTTTGCTAACTTACAGGCGGTGTTTGCTAATTTTTAAACCCTTGTTTATTTTATTCTACTTTATTTCTATTGGAATAATAAAAAATAAAAAAAGAACAAAACAAAATAAGAAAAGAGAATTCAAATAATGCAAAAGTAAATATTGATAAAATAAAAAAATATTAAATTAACTGAAACGAATAAATCAGTTCTTAAAATATTTTAATAAAATACAATGTAATTCTTTGATTATTCATTTTATTTGAACTGTCACTGTGGAAAAATGAAATAAAATCAGTCAATAAAATAATAATAATAATAATAATGAATAATAAAAAAAAAGAAAAAGAACTACATTTTTCTTGATTCTAGCAGTAAAAGGAACCGGAAATATGATTGTCCCATTGGCTTCGTCAAACGCCACAAAAAGGCGCTGGTTTATAAAATCTATAAAAAGGCAAACATTTCCTTCCTCTCTTTCTTTTACCCCTTGCTCCAAGATGTAGTACTACGTGGCAATTTGCAGTTTCCCCGATCTGCTGACGACTGAACTCTCTTTTCACTTTCTAACGCATACATTCGCACTCGTCTTCCAAAACATCTACTTATGAAAGAAATCAACCTTTTCTTATGTCGTTCCAAACTCAGCGCAAGGCTGACTTAAATTCGGCCATTATAACCATGCCGACACTCCACCGATGAAGTAAAACAAATTATTCTTTGTTCGTTCCAACTCTACGCAAGGCTGACTTGAGCGCAACTGTGGGATTCACGCTACCCCCACCTTCATTTTGACGCACGCGCGACATTTTCACCCCTTCCTCTCACTTTCGGGCGGTTATAGTAGTAAACCGTTGTCTTAGCCGAAGATGAGGAAGAATTTATTTTTCGCGCGCTTTTGCGCTGACGTCACGGCAAATTTGGCTTTTCAAAATCAGTCGCCCCCGTGGTCGTCTGACCATCGGCACGGGCTGGCTCACCTTATCCTCTCGCCGGTGAACCCATATATACTGGCAGAGAATTTTATTCGGCAAAACCTTGCCCTGATCTCATGGCTCGTCGCGGTATCTTACACTGTCGTCACCTTAGGACAGAATTTTCATTCCAACGCGAACATCTTTTAGCGAGCCGCTCAACTCCCAGGAACTTTCAAAAACTTCCAACCTGATGAACGACCTTTTTTCACATTCTTCGAACTCATACTCTCAGAACCTGTTACTTTAAAAAGAATTACATACACTCACAATTCTAAACTCTCGCAGTGAGTATTTTTTCCTTGCCGTATGTTCACTATGCATTACAACTGACTTTCTGAACCTTTCTTCTCGAAGAACTCGTTCCCGCTAATAGCCAACTTGGATTTGAATTTTGGCGCGGATCTATTCTTGTCAACTAATATATTTCCAGCATCTTACTGAAGGCTTAACTCAAGACAATTAAATTTCATTATTACTACATTTCCAGTAATCTCACTGAAGACAATTTACAATCTACTTGGCCTCTTTTTCAACTACATTTTCCAGTACATTTACTGAAGGTCTTCATTGAAGACAAACTACTTGTTAAACTCTAATAAAATTTATGTTTGTTCTTAACCTTTTGTTGTTTTGCCTGTCTACTTCTTTTCACTCTGTACGTTTGTACGGTGGAAAGAGCACGTCTTTATATTTTTCTTTTTTTACTTTGTTTGTGGATTCGGTAGTAGTGTGTAGCGTCTGGCACAAGGCCTTATTTTCGTAAGCCAGATCTGCACCGCTATCGGGTCCGCAACACAACTATTATAACGACGCTTATCCTTACTTATCCTTACTTCATGATGAAGAAAATGAAAACGGATATACAAAAACAATGTTTAAATCTTCCAACGATAAAGTAAGTATAAACTTTTCTTTGGTTGTTCCAACTCTGTGCAAGGCTGACTTCAGTGCGACCGTTAATATGATGTTTATATTTACTTATACTAACTTCTGAACCAAAAGAAAACACTGAGAACTTTGTTTCACTAAAACCTGTTATATCTCTTACACTCTTCTATATAAACTGGATATTGACTGCTTGATGACCCAAAGCGGAATGCGAAAACACGTCTCTGCGCATCATGACTGGACGGATGTTTTCGGTATTAAACGATATAAAATGAACTATATATATTGGCCAATAAAAATGACTCCCGCTAAAAGACCCAAACTGTGATTTGGAGCCGACACGACTGATATAAATTCCCCGATTCGACACTGCAAAGGGCAGAGACCCGGCTGAGATATCGACACGCAGAGGCTGGCCGAGAACGCAGCAGGCACACTGAATGTGATGCTATTGTGGGGCGCTAATGGTGTTGGTAAGAAATTATCAGAAGGTTTTTGTCGAAGGTTGCGTTTTGTAATTAACGCTCCACATTCAATTCGCAAAGAAAACACAGAAAAGAACAAGAGATGATTGAATGATCAACAAGTAAAATGTATATTGAAACAAGTATATAAACAATGACAATAAAGATTAAGTCGTAAAAAGTGATTTCCCTTGTACCGTGTGGGAAATACAAGTGTATGTTGTATAGATTTTCTTTGTTGATATTTGTTTAGTGTTTAAGAATGTTTGATGTTTGAATTTGAAAGTTAGATGTTTGTGCAGAAGAATGTTAAAGTTCTGAATAGTTCACTTGGCTTTGATAACAGACAGTTCACTGTGTGTGTGAATGTAGTTAATGTCTGTGTGTGTGTTTGAGTAGAAGATGGAGAATACACGTACGTGATTATGGTTGTGAAATTTTATAATCTACTAAAGTTTCTTCCTTAAATTTCTGCTTTATATATAGTAAAGTAGGCTCCAAGAACGAGCGCGGGGAGAATATTGAAGAAAGTTTAGCATTCCGCTACTACTTTTTCGTCAATGTCGATTTTCGTCACAACTTCATACATTTTTTTCTGAAAACCTTAGCTTCTCACAATAAACATTAAAATTATCTCGCTTATCTTCACGTACATTTGTTCTCAATGAGCGAAACAAAACATATCAGGCTCCAGACTGAGTTTTGTAAAGCGCTCCCTGAGTGGTTAACAAATATTAAAAAAACAATTTACCTGCTCACCACTACGTCCGAATAGCATCAACCTAGTTTTTGACCTGGCGAAAAAATAATATTTTCAGGATCATGTCACGTGATAAAAAAACATATAAATTGAATGTACGAGCGAACCCAGTGAGTGAGAATTTACGACGACGAGCATTTGCTAAACGAGTTCACGACGCTTGTACCTTTACTGCAGCGAAGTACAAAGTTAGAATCTCAAATTCTTTAACATGAAATAACTTCACTGTAATTCAAGCTAAATTTTCAACTCACTCACCAACTTCTTCTGCAACTTACTAAAAACTATCCAATCACGCTATTGAATCTTCTTACGAAACTAAATTACAAACATTACGAACAATACATTCCACTACGAGCAACGAAAACAAATTAGACGTTTACGGAACATTCACTTCTCGAACTTCTTTAAAGCTAAAAGTTTATCAACATATTTTCAGCTTTACAGGACTTTCTAAACTCTCTTTCAGTGAACATTTTGAGCGACAAGTTAATTCAATTTTTTGTGAGCTCAGGTAAAAGAATATTCAGTAGTAAAATCTTTAACCAGTCAAAGAGAAGTAACTCATATTAATAATTCATGTAAAAAAATCTGTTGTCGATTATATAAATGTTGTACCTATTATGAAAGGTTATTTTCTTGTGTTTTTTCTCTTGTTTGCTTTTTGTTTGCTTAAACATTCGTAAAGTAAAAAATGTGCGGGTTGATTTACGCTGTCAATACCGCTACAAAAGTGTCAATTAATGTGATTGGCCAAAAATCGACCAATTGTTGATTTTTTTACTATAGTAAGTTTGGTGAAACAAAACACGATAAATTTTTATGCGGCTCGTGCGATGCGTAAATTGTCTTTACGAAAAGTACTGTTTATTTATTGTCCAATTACTGTTGAGTAATTTGTGGGCGTGGTGTGCGTAGGAGTCCACTACACTATCAATTTCAATTTTCAACTTTCAACGGCGACGCCGCCGTCTTCACAGAACGTCAGCCGATAGCCACCAACGTTCTTTCTCCTTCTCTTTTTTCTTTCTTTCTTCCTCTCCCACTCTGTTGCCTTTACAACAGCAACCGCTAGGAGTTTGATGGCTTTATATATATGTAAATAAATTATACATTTATTTGCCCAAAATCCGATTTATTACTTTTCCTTGAATTCACATTTGCTGAAGCGAAAAAGAAATTAACCTCTACAGCAGTAACAACAACAGCGGCATGTTCTGTCTTCTGGGTTACCCATTCTTTGCTTTCGCAACAAGTGGTAACACCGATGTTTCGAGCGATGCGTGGAAACTGTAGCAACATAATGAGTTCACACCAAGATATTTTGGAATCGCCTTCGGAGATTAATTTTTCAGTCCTCCAACTACCTCCATACAATGCCACCAACACAAAAATTGGTTCCTCCAACTCCAGGCCATTTTCGCTGCCAGATGATCACAGAAAATAAAATTTGCCAGTGTTGTCCAAGTCTTGTCACCTGACATTGTCGACGAAGTTGCTGACACCGACCGTTACAACGTCCTTAAAGTAGCCATCATTAAAAGGACAGGTCGCTCAGACGAACAAATGTTGAGGTAACTATTTAACAATATAAGTATCTGTGACAGAACACCGTCGCAACTCCTCAGGCACATGACACGTCACCTCAGAGGGAATGATATGTCGGAGTCCATCCTGCGTCGTCTATGGTTGGACAAATTGCCAACCACTGTGGTACAAATTGCCAACGCCCATGATATACGATACAGCATTGGAAAAATTGGCAGATATCGCCGACAAAATGCTTGTGTCGTTCTATCAAAGACTTAACGCACTGACTTGCAAACAAGAAAACGATTGCAGTGCTAAACACACGCATATCGACAAGGCACTCGCAGATTTGCAAATCCAACAAATGCAACTGCTTCTAAACCAATAACAACGGAAGTACAGAAGTACCTCACGTAGACGCGATCCTACTCCATGCCAATGAAGTCTTAGTCGCGGACGAACGAACACTCACCCCAGTGGAATTTGCTGGTATCACCACACGTTTGGTAACGATGCAAGGAAATGCACCCAACCTTGCCGTCATAATACCTCTTTGAAATATTCTTCTAAAACTACAGTTTATTCAGTATTTCTCAGCTTTATCATTAATTCAACTTTTGTGAGTTCAGATAAAAATATTCCCAGTCTAAGAGACATAACTGCAACAGATCTTTAACTTCTACGCATGTACATCAATGTACACAAATAAATACAAATGTTATGTTTTTAAAACCATTTTTGTTCCTTTCTTGTATTTCATGTTATGTGGTATTTTATGTTTAATATAAATTGTGTGGTCATGTTATTCACGCAGCCTTAAACAAAGATCTACAATTGTCCCTTCTTATTACCAGACCACTACAACTTTATTGTGACACTACATTAACCAACCCTAGACCGTGCATCACACTCACACTGAGGAAACAAATATTCCAATACCTTCACAATCTTTTACACCCAAAGCAAGCGATCCACTGTAAAAATTATAATCGAACTTTTGGGGAGGGGGGGGCAAACATGGCATCAGACATTAGAAATCACCATGCCTAAAATGCAAGAACAACAAAATACAGCGTTATCCCAAAACACCAATATGTACTTTCAGCAACCGAGATGCAAGATTTAAACACGTCCACTTAGACATCGTGGGTTCCCTATCGAGGTGTCAATGTTATTCCTATATCCTAACTGTTGTTGGCGGCTTTTCACGTTGGCATACTGCGATTACACTGAAAGACACAACAACTTCAGTCACAAACGCTGTTTTAAAAGACTGGATTTCTATTTTCGGAGTACCCAGTGTTATCACCACTGAACGTAGCACACAATTCCGATCATCACTTTTTCAGGAATTCAGCAACTTGCTAGGAGCAAAGCACATTAAGACCACAGCATACCAACCATGTACTAATGGATTTGTGGAAAGATTCTACAAGCAACTGAAGACATCGTTAGCCATGAAGGAAAACTCGATCAATTGGATTGATAATTTACCCCTTATACTTCTCTCTACCTTGGCTGCACACCAGCTGAAATAGACTTCGGTACACCCCTATCATTACCAGGATCATTTTTTTGAAAATGACATAAACTCTGATCCGACATCGTATTTCATACAAGAATTAAAAAATAAGATGTCGCAATTAGAATTCACATCTGCTCGAAATTCAAACAAACACATATACACCCCAACAAATCTGTAAACCTGTGAATACATTTTCGTACGAGAAGACGCATTAAAAAAATGGAACTATCAGCAAATTATCAGGGTCCATACAGTCTTATACAAAGCGGAAAAATACTTCACAATACAAAAAGGTAATCAGTCAGACACAGTCGCTATTGGGAGATTGAATCCAGCTGTCTTAGAAAATGAAAATCAACCACACACACATTCTCCTTATGTACATGAAGAACCCAAATCTAAAAATACATCACAACCCAACAATGCCCCAACAGTTCTAACCAGATCAGGCAGAAAGTCACATTTCCTAAAAACTTCAAGACATACTAACTTATTACTAATTAATTGATATGGCTTTTACCCGATCAATTTTCTAGAAGGGGGCCTTGTCGTGTCTCTAACTATATAAAACGGATGTTGACTGCTTGACGACCCAAAGCAGAATGCGAAAACGCGTCTCTGTGCATCATGACTCGACGCATGTTTTCAGTATTAAACGAAATAAAATGAGACCCGGCTGAGATATCGACACGCAGAGGCTGACCGAGAACGCAGCCGGCACACTGAATGCGATGCTATCTTCAAGTTTTAAATTTCAACGCCGCCGTCTTCACTGAACATCAACCGATAGCCACTAACATTCATTCTCCTTCTAGTTCTCTTTCTTTCTTCATCCCCCACTCTATTGCCTTTTCAACAGCGACGGGTAGTAGTTTAATGGGTTTCTTTATATATGTAAATAAATTATACATTTATTTACTTAAAATCCGATGTATTCCTTTTCCTTGCTTTCACGTTTGCTGAGGCGAAGAAGAAATTAACCTCTACAGCAGTAACAACAGCGACAAGTTCTGTCTTCCAGCTTACCCATTCTTCCCTACCGCAACAAACTTTATATATATATATATATATATATATATATATATATATATATATATATATATATATATGTGTGTGTGTGTGTGTGTGTGTGTGTGTGTGTGTGTGTGTGTTGTAGAGTTACTTTCCACAGTGGAAACTGTATTTAGACTAAATTCGGTCCTAAATAGGTTCAACGTACAAAAACGTTAGGAACTTGTTACAATAAGTATTACGCAGAGTAATCTAGTTGTGGTAGCTGACTACATTCGTATTCGACTCCCCGTTGACCCTCACTGACTCCTACTTATATTAGGTGGGAGAGTCTATTATCTATAGACTAGGTGTGTTTCACCATAACACCCCACTCCTAAAACTTTACTCCGTAGGAGTAAAACAATTTTCTTAAATTTTAATTTTTTTTACAGAAAAGGAAAAAACAAACAAAAAAAACTTAATTTTTTTAGCAACATCGTAGCGTATCTCCTACGTTTTGGATCCATTTTCAAATGATCAGTTGCCTTTCTTTTTCTCTTGGATCGGCATACCTCAGGTAACATCGTTGCTGGCGTTGGTAGATCAAATGTATCAAAAATCACCTCCAAGGTGTTTCTTCCGCGGGACCGCTGTCAACCACGTCTGAAGAGCGTCGTCTGATCTGGTTAATGTGCCGTCTGCACGTGAATTTTTCACCTTTCACGAAGTACATCATGTTGCCAATCCGCTTTTCTATTTTTCCAATCTCCCAGAATGATTTATTCTGTTTATATACCTTAAAGTATACTTTTTCACCAGGATTGTATTTCTTTACTTGAATAAATTTTTCTCTACCTGGCTTTGTCTTTTTTTGTAATAATTTGTCGAAGACAGATCTTACCCGACGTGCAAACATCACCTCGGCTGGCGATTCTGAGGCTGGTGTTGCGTTATTTGGGGTAAGTCTGTATACCTGTAGAAACTTCTGTAGGGCTTCATCTGCAGGTATTTCCCTAGCTTTCTTTAAAGCTCTTTTAAGGGTGTCCACAAATTTTTCAGCTAACCCGTTTGATCTTGGGTGATATGGAGCTGTGGTAACATGTTCGATATTGTATTCCTTGCAGAAATCTTTGAATTGTTTCGACGTAAATTGACTTCCGTTGTCCGTCACAATTGTGTCTACTACACCAAAGCTTGCGAACAATTCCAGCAGGAAGTTTTTCGTACTTTGCGTCGTCGGTTTTCTTATCCTTTGTATCTCAGGCCATTTTGAGAAACTATCCACTACTATGATGTAATGGTATCCATTCAGTGGACCTGCTAAATCCACATGCAACCTAGACCATGGCAGGTCTGTTTTTGGCCAGATATTAAATTTTACTGGGGGGTGCCTTTGCAACTAAAGCACAGCCTTTACATTTTGCCACTGCGTTCTCAATGTCCCTGTCCATATTCGGCCAATAAACAAAACTTCGCATTAGGCTCTTCATCCTAGTGCTGCCTGGGGCAAAGTTTCGTCCGGGGAGGTTGACAGTCCCTAGAACCCGTGTATACGGGTTCTAATGGGCATATTTTTGGCCGAGCCTACGGGCTCGGGGAACCCACACTAAACCGGGCTTGTGCCACATTCGACACATGTGGGAGTGTTGATAAATATTGAGACGGCTAGGGAGCCAGGAGCCTTCCTACATCGCGACTGTGACGCGCCCAGTCAGGTCGACCGAGCCCAGCAACCGGCGGGACCCAGCAGCAGTTGTTCAAACGGCCCTTTTCAGGGCTAACTTCCGAAAGTCATTCTAACACGATACTCGCTTCACTCTCTGCTACTGCTTGCCCCCAGCAACCTTCAGCACCTTCCAGCAACATCCAGCTCACTCCTGCAGCCTTCAGCGACCCACAGCTCACTCCTGCAGCCTTCAGCGACCCACGGCTCACTCCTGCAGCTTTCAGTGACCCACGGCTCACTCCTGCAGCTTTCAGCGACCCACAGCTCACTCCTGCAGCTTCCAGCTAATTCCCGCACTTCAACAACCACACATCGTCGACACCGACCGGAGCAACCACACTCATCAACAACCATCAACCGTCGACCTGACTGGAGCATCCACACATCAACCCTCAACCGGAACGTCAGCACCTCAACGTCCAACTCAACATCGCAACGCCAGCCGTCTACTGCTATTGACGCCCAGCTACCGACTCCAGCGTCCGTCGATATCCGGATCCCGATACACGACTTTCCTTCGTCTCACCATCCACCGCACGCTAAACAAATAAATAAAGACACGATACCCCCATCGTCTTCAACTGACCATCCGTGTTCTGTCATCCTTCTTTGCTATTGCCGCTACCTATCCTCGCCTTTGTGCCCACTTTCTTAGTTGTACGGTCGATTGGCACTCACACCTTTCGGCCCACTGCAACAATATAATAATCTGAGAAGCACTGTCCGAGAGGGTTTCCCATACTTACTCCATCAGTTTGTGTGTACATAGTACCATTCTGGCTATAAAAAGGAAATCTAGTGGTGCAAGCAAGCAGTAGTTTTCTTAAAATATTGGGTTGGATTGATGGAGGTGGAATTAAATTATTTTTATTCACCGAATTAATGATAATATCAATAGTTTTGTAGACGGGAACATTAGTAAATAAATTCTCTACGTCAAGTGACGCAAGAATGCCGTGGTTTGTTTTTAATTTTGTGCTTTTAAGTATTTGGAGGAATTCATGGGTAGATTAAATGTTATAGTTAGTAGGAAGATATGGGGTAATAATATCATTGAGAAATTTTGATAGTTGGTATATGCATGTTGGAATCTGAGAAATAATAGGTCGTAATGGGTATCCCAGTTTGTAATATGTAACATTACCGTATAAGTAGCCAAGTTGGTAATCTCCAATAATTTTGTTTATTTTACGGATCCTGCAACAGCATTTTTGGGTGTTATAAGTTTATTAACATATTTCTTTAGAGATTCAGTAGTGTTCTTATTCAATTTAGTAAATTTAGAACGATCATCAATGAGATGCTGAAGTTTTTTTTGTGATAATCCGATTTATCCAAAATTACGTAAATATTGGATTTATCAGCTTTTCTGATGACTATATTAGAGTTGTTTTTTTAATTCTGTAGCAGCAATTTCGAGTTTTGTTTGAATGTTCTTGTTTCTATTACGTGGAATATAATCTTTTAGACCTTCTACCTTGAGAAGATCTTTGAGGTTTGGATGGAGTATTATTAATTTGTCCTTTTCCAGTTGGCATAATGATTGATGTAAGATTTCAATTTCAGTCTTCTTTGTGAGAAGGTCGAATTTAGGTTGGAGATGGCAATTTGATCCTAGATTTAAAAATTCCTTTTGATCATCCGTTAATATGTGCGTTGATAGGTTATGTATTTATCATAGTTGTTGGGAAGTAGAATATTTCCTTGGTATAATTTGCACAGCTTTTTTGTAATTATTTGTCGATGGTCAGGTTCATCATTATTATTACTTACGTTGATGCTTGTGCTTCATTATATTCAGTTTCGGTTAAAGTGTTTTTTAGTACTGAAATATTTTTATGGATTTCATTATTTATATATTGGGTTTCGTTCTTAGCTTTCGTTATTTGTCGTAAAACAAGATTTTTTTCTGAAAGTTATAGTGTCGTTTTCCTTGTTGGCTGCCATGTCATGCAATTTAAAATTTGTGTATTTAGGCAGCAATCCTTCTCTCATGCACATTTCATTGAAAACGACAGACAAGGTGCTTTTATTTATTTTTTTTATACAATATCTCATGAGATCGAATAATTTTTTTCTTTTCAGATGATAAATTACATAAAAACTGTCTGAATGTTCTTTTTATCCGAGCGCTTTATATATATATATATATATATATATATATATATATATATATATATATATATATATATATATACAAACAAACGAGACTATATTATTAAGAAGAAATTTAAGGTTACATTGTTGCGAGCGACGAAGACAATGATATTGTATATATGTGACAAAACAATGTACATGCATGAAAATATTTAAAGGCTAGTGAATTGTTTGTGTGTATGCAGTTTGGTGTAAGAGAAAGTAATAGAGAAAATAAAGTGAAAGATGCGTACGCGCATGCGTGCATTGTGTGTATTTCCCATTAGGAAATTCATCTCCACTATAGACCTACATCTTACTGTGTAAGAAGAAAATAGGAAAAACGAGAATGACAGAAATTGTTACTGCCTATTTATTGGCTTAGACAGCGTCCCTTAGCGGCGTTTTTTTAGGAAAGTAAGTGGGGTTAACTCCACAATACTACCACTAGGTTTCAAGAACATTCAAAGTTGTTTTTAGTGTGGAAAAAACCAAGATGGTCGATAAAGAACGACACAGACCACCTAACAATCAGTAAAAGATTAAGGAATTCGGTCATAAATTCTAAAGTATAATCAAGCATCAACTGTGGGAGTGATCAGTCCCCAAACATATGCAAAATACAGATGCAAAAATACAATAAAAACATGGAATTTAAAGAAATCAAAATGCCTAAACTCAAAATGAGTAGATAGATTCCTTTATCGTCCGTTTTACACCCCCCCGGTCTTTTGAACAGCTGTAAAAGACTATCCCTTTTTCCCTGTTTAGTATTGGGTTTCCGGTTCCTTCTAAAGTCTTCTCATCCTCTTTTACACCCAGTATCCCCAAGCGTCTTAGTGACATTATTGCCTTGTGTCTTAGTGGCTTTATCACCTTGCTTGCGGTGAATTGATTTAAACAAAATAATACAACAGACTCCAGAACGACTCACTTTGTAGACAAGCATATGCTGATGTAGTTATGGTAATGTGAAGTAAATTCACATTCAAATAGAATAAACAATTATTTTAGAGACAATAAACAAGCTACTTTCAAACTAAAAGTTTCTAAAATTTTAAAAATCGGTTCACCCCATGCATGTAAGCAAAGTCTCTAAAACAGAATGGGTTACAAGGTGTGAAAGAATTAGGAAACATTAATAATGAGTGGAAAGAGAAAAGAGTAACCAGGAGGACAGTAGATAGCGATTGACGTTGCATTTGCATTTTTGAAGATTAAAGTTGAATGGAAAGTATGGAGCCGGAAGGGAGTCAAACAAGCAAAAAGTGCACGAAAAGAAACTGTTATCAGATAAATTACGGTTGCATCTAGCCAGATTAACTGTAAATTGATGAGACCTCGTCACCAGTCTAGTATTGCGCTTATATTCATAAAGTCTCGGTACCATAGAGAAGAGTTTATCAAAAAGTCTAGGTACCATAGAGAAGAGTTTATCCAAACAATTACCGTTAAAATATTTATAGAAAAGGCACAGGGAGACCACGTTACAGCGGTGGGAAAGTGACAGAAGCCGAGACGCCAGATCAGGACCAATAATATTGCTGATTCTTCTTTGGATTTTATCAAGGAGCTCAAGGTAAATAGCAGGGGTACTGGACCATATATGGCAGATATAGTCTAACCATGGACTTATCAGCATGGTTGATGCTCAACTTCACGCGGACATCTCACTGCGACTTCTTGGTCCGACGTTTTCTATTGACCTGAGTTGGAACAACTACATTGAATCAATAGCTGCATCTACTGCAAGGAAAATTGATTCTCTGTGTCGCGCTAGAATATTTTTGTCGTTCGAGTTTATCCTTCACATCTACAAATCTACCATTTCTCCATGTATTGAATACTGTTGCCATATATGGTATGGTGCTCCCACTGTTTATCTCGAGGTTCTCAACAAAATCCAAAGACAGATATACAATGTGACCGATCCTGACTTGGCATCTCGACTCCAGTCACTTTCTCACAGAAGTGATGCGTCTTCCCTCTGTCTTTTCTACAAATATTTTCATGACAACTGCCCTGACGAGCTATTTTCACTGGCGCTCCGATTGCATGAATGTAAGTGTGCTACTAGATTGGTATCTCTGTCCCACCATTTTACCGTTGAAACAGTTAAGTGTAACCGCGTTTTCTACTTTAACAGCTTCTTCTCTCGCACTTCCCGACAGTGGAACTCTCTTCCTCTTACTTGCCTCCCTGATAACTATAATCTTCAAAAATTTAAATGTAATGTCAATCGACGTCTTCCGATGACCTGATCCCCGTTCTTCTTTTTATCCTTTCCTCAATCCCTCCCTATACCCAGTCTTTTCATTAACTTTCACTCTCTGTAACAGATTTGAAACCAGGGGTGAACGTTGGCAAAGATCAGAAAAGAGGCGAGAACGTGAACTTGTAAAATATTATAGTAGTGGTTCTCAAATTAGATTCTAAGCAATAAGCAATGACATTCTCAGTCGTTCTCTTTTCTATTTTTCTCTTAGACAATAACATGTAGTTTACACGTCGTAAAAAAAAGGAACCGCCACCGAGGTAAGCACGTTCACTTCACTTTCAATTCGTCTTCTCTCGGACTTCTACACAAACTTCATGTGCATAAAATCATTCTAGTTTAAATGTTTTCTTCGTTCATATTCAGTGTTTTCTTAATACATAGATTGTCGTTTGTTTGTATATAGTTTTGTTGTTACTTTATTCATTTATTACTCGGACTTACATTCGAGTCCACAATAACTGTTGTGAAGAAAATATACAGGAGACAAGTGTTTTCTATCTAAACACAACTAGAATTCCCGCAACAGATATTAGACCCCGAAATACCATGTGAGCGGCCACCAAATCTAGGCAAGATACAAAAAATAAAAACAGATATCTGGACATGTAGTACTAATCCATTGTAGCGTAGGCGGAAGTGGACAAAATCAAATCAAAGCAGCAAATGAAAAAATTAAACTTACCACGCAAGTGCTCCGCGCAGCCTTCCGGATTTCAAACATAATTCAAATTTTCAATTTAGTTAAAATAAAAAGCCAAAATCAGATCCCATTAGTAAATAAACACAGGATTCTGGAGCCTACATAAGACCATAAAATCAAACATTCATTCAACTCCACAGGATTGACAGCAGTAAAGAGACACGAGTCAACCTCGGTGTCTTGTCTTTCTCATCAAAGTAACAGCGAACTCCCTTTTGACCATGTCACAACTCTGTAGTGAATTTCACCACATTGATTTTGCTTGTAGGGGAACGGGCTTTGTGTATGATGGCGTGTGTAATGGTTTAGCCATGTTTGTTGCGTGTTGAAGGGCTGTTCCCCACAATTATTTATTTTTGTTTAGGAAAGGTGTGGAAATCATTAGCAATGGTGAAATACAAAAAGGAACATAGAGTTAAGAACATAACAATTGAATTTATTAAGTATTGATATACATGCATGTGAAATTAAAAGTGAGATTGAGTTGCGTCCCTTTGATTAGGTAATATTTGTACCTAGACTGATAACGAAAGTTGATTATTAAAATGCAGTTTAGAAGATTGAGTGAATTGTGTATTATGCAAGTTCTTTAAGAGTTGGCAGCGGTGTTGAGTGACGAAGAGAAGTTAGGTTCGAAAGTCCGCGTCGAAACAGAGAGAGCAAGAATCTTCTTCTTCTGGAGAGAATCACACGTGTTGGGTTTTTATACCATGTTCTATCACGTAACAGGCTCCGAATTGAGTTGGCGCCTAAATTGATCTTGCGCGTGGGAGCGATCTGATTGGTCGATACTGACCAATCAGCAAGCTAGATTGACGGTGATTAACCAATGAATGCCTGTTGATTATTTGTAAGTATGATGTTGATAAAAATCGTAAGAGGAAGAGTGCATTACCTAGCAAAGGGTAAACTGGTTGACGTGGAAGATTCCACAAGCTTTAGATTAGGAAACAGGGGTGACGCAGAAAAGGATAAGCAAAAGACATGGTTATATATAAATTATGTATTTAACAAGATGTACAATATCAAACAATGATGTGAAAGAAAGCATGCATTTAAGTAAGTAAAGGTTGAAATAAACAAGAGTTGTCTCTCTTTAACTGTTATTTTAGTATTTCAAAGTTCACTGGAATAATATTCATGAGAGTTTCTTATAATGACTGTTCTTATAATATTTGCCGTGTTAGAAAAGATTATGTGAGTGTATACAAGGTATGTTCAGCATGTGAGTGGTGTGTGTGAGTGAGAAGGTTGGCGCATGGTTTCAACTGTCGTGGATTCGTTTGGTAGCTGAATTCTCACTAATTAGCTAAGAAAAATTCTTGCTTAAATAAGTAACTATAGGCTCCAGATCGCTGCGCGGGAAGAATTATTCTTCACGTGCAGACAATCTGATTGGTTGGCATAGACCAATCAGCGAGCGAGTTTTGGGGAGACTTAAGAAAGCTTCTGTGATCCGTTTCTCCCAAAAGTGCACAAAACTGACTACATGAAAAGAGAGCAGTTACAAAATTGTCGCATTGCTTCGATTTGTAAATTGTCTATAATAACGTAGTGGTGATTAATTAACAAATGAATGCTTGGCGTCGTATGTGATTTGTATTTGTATGTATGTATGTTTGTAGTGATTACTACTATGTTTGCTACGCCTACATTTTTCTCAACTGTGATTGGTCAAATAATAAATACTAACTATTACAGGACAATTTACTGATCGCATTCACCACACTTCCTATTGTTAATTCACAAACATGCTTTTGTTATAAAATCACCGATTGGGTAATTTTTCATCCAATCAGATATTTTTTATGTTCTTTCGAAATTTCTCCCGCCGTTGTCCTGGGAGCCTACCGATAGTAATATAAACCAGGATTCGTTCCAAAAATAGACAGTAGAAGCAGAACTTAGTAGAACTCAGCAACTCGCACGCGTCTACACAGACTATTCATTCTACTCACTGCGCACACACGCACACAGAACTTAAATATCATTCACCATCAGTTCTATGTAACAAGCCAAGTTGCAACAGCTCTGTTAGTTATATATAATCCACAACTGAATTACTACATGTTCTTCTGAAAACATAATCCTATCTAATACAGAACTTTGAACATTCTTATTCAGAAAACTTGTTTTATTACATTTAATCTTTCAGCTAACAGATAAAGGGAAACTACTTCTTTCTTATTGTTTCACACATTACAAAAAATGTTTTGTATTTGTTGATTTTAATATATATTTTATCGTTGAAACAAAAGTCGGTTTTCCATTTTTTCCTTAATTCAAAAATGTATAATTGTTAAATGCTATTCAACACGCAGCCACATGAACCTTTTCAACATAACCAGCATTTACATGTTGGTGCGTGATAGACTCGCACAACTTCACTTTCTCTCTGACTATCTGAAAGATTCATGTTCATGTCCTTACAGTCAAAGAGAAGAACTTTTTAAATTTCATTTCATGATAAGTAATTACAATTAAAATTTATATATCCTACGTTTATCATTTTATTTGAACATGCAGCATTCTTTTCTCTCTTTATTTTTTTTATTCAAACGGTGACCCAAGGAATCTTTCCCCAACACCACCAAGTTTCCTCGATGTTATTGTTGTTACAAAACAATTAATTCGGCAATTATAATTCTTCAAGGCTATAGCAATTCTTACAAGTTTACCACAAATGACAGTCACTCGGCGGCTCATTTAACAACAGACGTACTCTTTAACTACGTTGACCTATCAACTGCTAATGAGTAGTGTAGTAAATAAATGTTTAATCGTCTTGTTTCTTTTTCTTTTTCTGTTAACGAGTTAACCACAAACATTTTTTCCAACCAGAAACCCATCCCCATTGTCTAGGTGAATGTACTATACTGCCTGGTGTATTGCACGAATCCCGTGATATTGAAACACTCCCAAGTCCCGAATTCAACATATTTTAAAATTAAACACATGCAAAGCAATGTCCTATGATTCTGATAGAAAAAAAAATGAATAATTTAAATTTTGTCAGTCCGGGTAACTATCATTTTCAAAACGAATACATTTTTTTATGAAATGAAAGCAAAAAACAAAAAAGAAAAAGAAAAAAAAGAAGGTTAATTTGCAGTATTAGCAGCAAACTAAAGCCCACAGTAATGAAAATGTTCCATTATAGTACGAAATTGCCTGATTATTTTGAAAATGACAATAAAAAATTCGCGTTGTCCAGCCACCATTACTGGCGTTGTTTACATATGTTTGCCTTAAGTAGTAATTCTCGGAAGTTTACTTAGTTAACGGCCTTTTTATTGCTTTTCGTGTCTTCTTACAGTGTTACACGTCTTGATTACTGCGCAATTTTCGCGAAAGTTATTTTAAAATGCGCTTTCTTCTTATTTTTTTTTTTAAAATAAAGCTTTTAAATGATTTTTTAAAAATTGGTCTAAATTCCTTTTTTCCAATTAAAAGTTTTTTTCTTTGTAAAAGTAAAGCTTTATGAAATAATGATTTTTTTATTAAATTGGTTTAAATTTGTTAGAAAAAAAAATTTTGGAAATTCTTACAAAAATCAAATAATTGTCGTATTTTTAAAAAAAACATCGTTGAAAAAAAAGGAAAACATTTTTTTTACCTTTCAGACACGTAATTTTTATTTTAATTGTCGGATTTTAAAGGAAACTTTCACGGCACAATTTTTAAAAAAATCGTTGAAAAAAAGGAGAACTTCATTTTTTTTTTATCCTTTTCAAGCAAGTAATTTTGATTTTCTTTTCGTTCTTTTCATTTTTCTGTTGAGTTACTTTAAAAATTTCGCGCATTCATTTTAAAATTCGAGCATTGCGCAGTAATCAAGACAAGTGAATCTTTCGTGCATGATTGCTCGAGGCAAACGAATGTAAACAAAGCCAGTATAAATGGAGACCGTTCTGTCGACGTGATACGAAAAAAGTCGAACTTACATTTTCTATAACTCCTAAACAGCAATAGAGCGCAAACTTTTAATGTCATTTTCGAAATAATCAGGCAATTTCACACCATAATCGAACATTTTTATTACCGTGGACTTTTGCTGCTTATCGTGCAAATACTGCAAATTAACCCACCGTTTTACTTTTAAAATATTAGCCAAAAATCAGGGATTTATCCGATTCAAACGGAATTTTCAGTATTTATTCATTAATGAAAGAATTGTAGGTTATTTTATTTGAAAATATTTTGTGAGGTTTGTTTCGTCCTGCTTTTTCGATATGCCGTGTGTACTTTTTTTTTTACATTCCAGCTGTTTGTCAACTTTTTAGTTATAAAGAGAAATCTAGCATTTAAACGATGTGATGAACGTGTTTTTGGTGAATTTTCAGTTAACACAAATAATAAAATGTTACGTACAAGCATTTCTGTCCGAAATTAATCGATATATTCCAGAGAATGAATGAACGAACTAACGAAGGATTTAAAAAAAAAAAAAAAAAAAAAAGTCAAGGGCAGATAACTCTAATTTACATTCCCTGACGGCACCGGGTCAGGTCGTGTTGCTTGTGGCGTGTGTTTGTTTGGTGTGCGGGGGAAAAAAGTTACGCTACGACAATTTGGGACGCATTTTGACCAATATTTTTTTTTATCCTAGATTTTTTTTGTTTATGGAACAAAACTCTACGACAAGAAGAAGAAGAACATGGCAAAGGAGTACCCTCCGTTCCATTTAAATGGACCACGTTTTGATCAGGTAATTATATTTTTTAATTAGTGTAATTAATTAATTTTTTGTCTTTTAGTGAAATTGAAATAGGATGAAAACAGGATTTCTAGTTTTGTATGCTCCATGATTTCGATTTAGCAAAAGTTTTCAACAAAATATCAATTTTTCTGTTGCTTTTATTTTTATTTTCATTGATTACAAGAAATATTAAATCAAAAATTGTATATGTAATTTTGTTTGGAGGAACTTTAAAATCGCTTTTGTTGGAAAAAAAGTTACTTCAACTCAGGACTGAAAGAAGAGAGCTTAAAATTAAAATAAACCTCTGATATGGTTCCATAGCGATGAAAAAGAATATATTTTTTTTATGAAGTAGGTCACGCCTGAATGGTTACAGTTTGAATTTACTTTTACTTTCTGTCTCTTTTTTTTCTTTTTCGTGATTCCTATTTTCTATTCATGAGCTCCATCCTGGTTGGGTCGTCGTTTTCAATAATATGGCATCACTCTCTAGCAACTTCTTCCACATACCACTGCTTTTGGAACTGACTCCCAAGAAGATGCTTCCCCGATCACTACAAGATTAACCATTTTACGTCTAAGTGTCAACTGTTATCTTCTCCACATATCCCCATATGAACTGTGCATCTCTAACCTTCTACCTCGAGTGACTCTTGGGCCTTGTACAGGATGAACATCATCATTGTGTTTTTTTTACTGTATTCTTTTTCATCGTTAACCAGGGGGTGTTTTAAACCCTTTTTCTTTCTGCCAACTTTTATTGAAAGTAATTATCTGCTTTTTCGATAACTCTCTTCGTTCGGAATTTGATGCCAAAACGCATATGAATGCAAGTGAATTTATTGCAAGTAACAACCGCATCTTCACACTAAACAACTTATTCTTTCCATCCTTTTTTGAAAAATTCCCATGTTAACAATAGCATTTGATTTGCTGTATAGTGTATTAATTAACATTAAATGACTTATTGCAACACACTTCACATTGCATTTATCAGCAACGATTATTTCTTGAAGTAAAAAAAAAGAAAAATGAACTTGTGGGGAAAATGAAATATGATTAATCAATATAGAAAGAATAATGAATAATAAAAGAAAAATACAATTTTCCCTTGAAAGGAACTGGAAATTTTAATACCCTACTACTTGGCTTCGTCAAACGTTATTAGGTCGCGCTGTTTTTGCATGGCCGACGTTAGGGTATCTCCCCCCCCCCCCGCGAAACTTTGATACACTCCCGGACTCCCCCCTCACTACTACATGTCGATTTCAAAGTTTCCCAACTTGGGTTCTGCAAACACACGAAGGAAAATTGTAGACGGGGTCAGCGCTTTTTTTTTAAATTACCAAAAATTAGGGAATTATCCAGTTTCTGTTTAAATGAAAATTTCAGTCCATATTCCTTATTTACTTTTATAATGAATAGTTCTTTTTATTTTTTAAAAAAATCTAAGAAAATGTTATTCTTTTTGTAATAAACACCAATATTTTCACAACTAAATTTTACTTAAAAAATGTTTAAGTCGCAGATTTTTACATTTCCATAAAGATTAATCGCCAATGCATCTCTGCTGAAAAAAAAAAAAATTACAAAGATTCCGACACAATACAAATCAGATTGTCTTAAAAATTTGTTTTAAAAACCATATTTCAGTTTTCAGCAAAACATTTCATTTGTTGAAATCTTTAAAGATTTTTATTTTTTAAGCGCATTTTGTCGGCTTTACCTTTCGAAAAGTGTAAAAAAAATAGGGACTAGAAATTTTATTTTAATTACTAGCCGTGGACTTCTGCTTATGACTATTAGTAAAAAAAAAAAAAAATCCTTAGTGGTTGGTCTCTGAATTAAAAATTATTTTATTGAGATAACCCTCTTAAAAATGATATAAAAAGAACTTTTCGGAAAGAAAATTACAATTTAAAAAAATAAGCGCTACAGAAATTAGCACTTCTGTACCTCCTACCCAGTAGGCATGCCCCCATACAGTTGAGAATATGTTCGGGCTAGTAAGCATTGGCCCTGTTGATTATTATAGTTGATCACTGACAATATAACTTAGCAAGAAAAAAGTACAAAAAGCCAAAAACGCTGCTGAAACGCCCATTTAAGCTCCACGTTCACTGAGCGTGCCTATGTAAGCAGGAAGCACGTCACTGGCCATGCAGATCTGAGATACACAATATATTATTCTTTGATGAGTGACAATGTAACAGCGTTTTTTTTTTTTTTGCTTTTTGTACTTTTTACTTTATTTTTTCTTACCTAAGTTAAATTGTTAGTCATTAAGTATAATTATTGACAGGGCTGGTGCTTACTATTATGAACCTTTCAACCGGTGGGGGTAGGGAGTAGAAGTGCTAATTTCAGTAGTGCTTACTTTTTAAAATGTAAATGTCAGTTTAAAAATAATTGAAAAATTGGCAGATGACCATAAAACAGTGCTGAAAAAAAAAAAATGCAGAGGTCACAACGGGGCCCTCAAAAATGTGTCCCAAGTTGGGAGTAAGACGTGCAGATCCTGATTTTTAGGTAAATATTTAGTCACCATCAGCGCTTTGGATAGTAAATTTTTACAGGCTCCTAGAAAATTTATCTCACAAACAATATTGGTAGCGTAGACATAATGTGAGTCCAACTGATAAATGAGTAATGCAAAACAAAACAAATTTACACAAGTGACGAAAGGAAAAAACATGAAACTAGAATCTAGATATAATGAGAATATGCTTTTTTGTGTGAGTGTATGTAACAAGTGTGTGAGAGAAAGTATAAAAGTCAGGAGAAAATCATGAACATGACCGTACCCCAGTGGGAGACACTCTCTACCCACATACAACTACAGTGTAACCCGGATATAAGAGAGTTGTCGGGACTGGAGAATAAGTCTCTTATATTCGAGTTTCTCTTATATCCGGGTTTGGTCTATTATATATACATTAACACAGGCTCTAATTTGGGACCAGAGAAAATCTATCTTATATCCGGGTTTCTTTTATATCCGGGTCTCTTATATCTGGATTACACTGTATATCTTAAAACGAGAGTTGAAAAGCTGTAAAAGGGTCTAGGGAGAGAAATGCACACCTTTTTATACATTTAAGGAGCACCCTCTAGCAAGCTCTTTTTTAACAAAGGATAACCCACACTGTTGAAGTCTATAAGATGACAAACATTTTCCTTCCACTCTCTTTTTCTCCTTCTTGCTCCAAGATATAGCACAACATGGCAATTGTGTTCCAGTTGGAGCATCTTCATTTATCTGGTCCCCTGAAGATTGTACTCTATTTCTACTTTCCAACACATCGCGTTTACATGTGTCTTCCAGAACTTCCACCTAAGAAATAAATCAACCTTTTCTTTGGTCATTCCAACTCTGTGCAAGGTTGACTTGAGCACAACAGTTATAATGATGCTCATACTTAGCTAAATATTCTTCTCTTGCTGATAGATTTTTTTTACTCCTGTGGCAGTGGAGACTTCAGGGGTTATTGGCCCTCATTCGATGGTGTTCCTTCGGAGGATTGGCGCGATTGCGTCTCGATTAAGGAACAAGCCTCGCGAAACGGAGTGGCTCTTGCAGCGTGTCTCACTGGCGATGGTTCGAGGTAATGCTTTCTCCATCATAGCGGCTGGCAGAGGATAGAAAAAATTGTTTATAGTTACGTTGTTCTGGAATTGTCATCATTGGTCGACTGAACTTGCTTTGTTTCAATGACTTTTGTTTTGTTATTATTAATTACTTTATACCCATTATTATTAAAAAAAAAAATCGGTTTCAAAAAAAAAAAAAAAATTTTTAAAATATCGGGTACTGAATTTTTGCTTTCATATCAGAAAAAACATAGTGGTATTATGATAGGTTAGACAATGATATTTCTTTAATAATTAACAGTTTTTTAATATATTTCTGGGCTTGTTATCCATTGCCCTTCAAGCAAACCAACAGCACCTGATATTCCCAAGTGATTACCTATATAGGTACTGATGAGGCTCAATGTTTCTTAACTTGTGATATTGCAAAAAATATAAAAATAAGTTATTCACGTACATAGCTATGTTTTTTTTTTTATTAAGCAGGACCAGGATTAATCTTCCACAAAGAAAGGTGAGTCCCGTCTGACAGAGGATTGTCATATTTATTTCAAGCATCTTCAAGGCAAGATGGTCTTCATGACAACCAACACACTCACAGTAGTGCAAGTAGATCAAGTGTTTTTATCAAGATATTTCTAGGAAGGTTGCAGTTTAAGGCATGAAACTCCAATCCTAGCCTTAACTCAATATAAAAGTAACTAGAAATAAGAAAATACAGTCAATTGCTGATATCTCCTGACGAGTGGACGGAGTGATTTTCTGGAGAGTCAGTCTATGAAACTCTAGAGTTGAGATGCTGAAAAATACATTAATAAGATAAGTAACAAATTTTATATTTGTATTAATCCTATATATATATATATATATATATATATATATATATATATATATATATATATATATAAAAGTGGACATGGAAGTCAGCACTTTGAGGCGACAGTCTGTTTCATGCTAGTGCAATCGTCAGGCAACTAGTGCTGTTATTTTTCTTGGCTATTTATATATAAGGGTCAGTGGTGCATTATGGGTAGTCTATTTTGGCGGTTACTTTTACCGGAAGTCGCTTATTTGTTTATTTATTTATGTCATATTATTTTGCTTGTTTTTTTTGTTTGTTTTTTTTTAATTTTATTTTTATTTTTTATCTTATATATTTATTTATTTATTTTGATCGGTGTTTTTTTTTTATTTTATTATAAATAAATAAATATATAAGATAAAAAATAAAAATAAAATTAAAAAAAAACAAGCAAAATAATTTGACATAAATAAATAAACAAATAAGCGACTTCCGGTAAAAAATAACCGCCAAAATAGACTACCCATAATGCACCACTGATCCTTATATATAAATAGCCGAGAAAAATAACAGCACTAGTTGCCTGACGATTGCACTAGCATGAAACAGACTATCGACTCTAAGTGCTGACTTCCATGTCCACTTTTATATTTACACATGCTCTATCTCTGATATTGAGCACTTTATCGCATAAATATAGCACACTTTAAGACTATATTTCTTCATATATATATCTATATATATATATATTCCATACACCACAGATTACATTTTCTTTTGTAAATATTCCTTGCTAAATTATAAGTGCTTGTCATACGTTAGTATAGTGAGTACTTTGTATTTGAAATAGACACTCCCATTTTTATTTCTTAAACAGTGTGTATTATAGCTCATGGGAGACTGCATATTTGAGAAATCCTAGTAAAGAAAATGTGTTCTCAGTAATGGACTAACAAATCTATAGGCTTGTGTATTCGAGAAATCCTAGTAAAGAAAATGTATTCCTCTTTTCTTTAATGGAATTTCTGGAATGTGAATATTCAGGCCAATAGCCATTATACATACTGTTTAATAAAGAAAAATAGGGCATCTATTTCAGATACAAATCATCCACTATAATGACAGTTGAAGTAATAAAAATGTCCTATCATAGGTATGATGATAAACTACATCCAGCAGCAAGGCCCCTGATCATGAGGTTTTGAAGAGTGTGGAACCACCTCTTAATTGCTCTTGTTCCCAGATCCATCCAGATCCCTGCCCTGTCGGCTGGATCTTCAGAATATGCCAAGTACACCTCTGCATATGAGTCATCGTTCCCCTAAATAAGGTGTCATTGCTATAATAACCTACATCTGGCAGCAAGGCTTCTGATTGGGAGGTTTTGAGAAGCTTGGGACCACCTCTTAATTGCTGTTGTTCCCAGTTCTACTCTGACCTGAGGTGGTAGCATTTAGGGTCCCAGCTATGGGCAAATAGCTAACCACAAAACTGGGGTCAAAACACTATGAAAGTATGAAAATAGATTTTTATAGTAAAAATACCAGCAATACATTTTTGGAAAAAAAATATTACCAGTAATACATTTAAAAAAAAAAAAAAAAAATTACCTTGAAATGCATTTAAAAAAGAAAAATATTAACAGTAATATATTTTTGAAAAAAACAAATATTACCAGTAATACATTTTTGTAAAAAAAAAAAAAAAAAAAAATATATATATATATATATATATATATATATATATATATTACCAGCAATACATTTGACTCTTTACAAAAACGTCAATGAAACCTGATCTACAAACTGATTTCTTACAAAGAATGCATATTCTATTCATATGAACCTATCCTAAAAATCTTGTTGGCATTTAATAATCCATTGAGGTTGATAGATTGCAAAACAAAATAAACCAAACCAAACCAAACCAAATAAAAATGTCAGATTAAAAATAAATCCATTGATTTTTTTTTTTTTTTTTTTTTTAGAAAGTGCTTGTCATGCCAAAAAAAAAGAAAAGAAATTATATATTATGTATTTGAATTTTACTCCAGTTATAGAGGTTTAATTTTTTCCTGTTAAAATCAGACACATAATCTGTATTAGAAAAGAAATGCTGATTTTCTGTCTGTCACGTTTTGTCTGCATGTGACTTTGCAAGCACATGCATATATCAGTCATGTGCATAAATGACTTTCATGTTCTTGTGTCATTTAATGTAGGCACACACATCCACGCACAATTTGACTGAGTTCGAAATAAGACATTATTTTAATAATACATTCTCTTACCACTCAGTCAGGGCAACCCCTATCCTAAGCTGTGCAATAAAATCCCAACATGAGAGACAAGAAAACAAGAAATTTTTTTATACCCTAGAATAATTAGAAAATTATAGAATTTTATTGAACTTTTTGCAAGTTATTTAGTAATAAATGGAATTAGTATCTGTCTATATTTCTGAAGTGTGTTATTATATACACTATTTACATTGCTCGGACTATCATCCTTATCTTTGTTGCCATATTTATCACAACATTTCAGCCTTCTTCAGTGTAAGGAACTAGTGCTTAACAAAGTGACTATACAGTGTAAGGAACTAATATTTAAACTTAGTAGTTTACTGTCACATATTTAATCTTCCCACACTGATATGTGCACACTTGACACTTTGCATATCACTAAGATCTCTTACCGATTAGATTAGTTTAATGTGGATGAAAACTACTTAATGTGAGTCCTACATTTCATAAACTTCGTATGTTCTCGGCCTTGTTATGGCACTGCATTTAGTTAAACTAAAAGAAGTAATAAACAAAATTTTGCGTATGTAGATGACGGATTGTCATTGGTATTCGAGGTGGATGGAAATGGAATAAATTTCGACAAGATATTTTTTGTTTTTATACAATTGAGTAACAATGGGAAGAAAAAGCACTGATATGCATCTAAAAAAAGAAGATATTAAAACAGATATTAAAGACTATTCTGTACCTCATAAATACTGCGCCTCAATGGGAAGCAGTAGTCAGTGTGAGTCAGTCAGAGACCGTCGCGTCAGACGATTACTGTAAGACATTGGAATAGTGACACTGGTCGAGACAACATAGTTCTCTCTAACCTAACCTGATTGTTATTACTAACACTTCTACTTCTTTGTACATATTCTGTTTGTAATATATCTGTGTTATTCCATACCTTTTTTTTTTTTTTTTTTTTTTAAGCATATCACCCCAAGCAAGGCTGGAGGCCACTATCACGCATGGGGTTACAGAAGGGATGGAGGAAGAGCAGATAGGAGTGGTAAAGGAGAGGATGTGGAGAAAGAGAAAGACGGAGGGTCGATCAAGGCAAGGGGGTCACAGAAGATTTGGAGCGAGAGCAGATAGGAATGAAAGATGAAAGGATGTGGAGAAGGGAAGTGGATAGATCAAGGTAACTGGAGATGACGATTGACGCTACACTTAAACCGTTGGAGATTGTATTTGTCAGGGAAACAGTAATAGGGAAGGAAGTTCCATAGGCGAGATGTGCGAGACATGAAGCTATTGGAGTAGAAGAGACGTCTACATCTAACAGTGAAGAGGTGGGAACGGGATGCCAGCCTCGTAGGACGTTTAAATTCATGAGGCCTAGGGACAAGCGAAAGCAACTCCTCGGAGCAATTACCGTGAAAGTACTTGTAGAAAAGGCAGAGCGATGCAACATCGCGTCTGTGAGAGAGCTACTGCAGACGAGATGACAGATCAGGGCCAATCACATTGCATATCCGTCTCTGGATCTTATCAAGAACCCTGAGGCAACCAGCAGGGGCCCCAGACCATATATGGCAGCAATACTCCATGCAAGGGCGAATGGTCGATTTATAGACTTGGAGGATACCTGTGATCAAGTTATTCTTCATTGGTTCTACCTTGGACCATCACTGCGGTACGAGGAACCTGGACCGTAACAAAAAGTCTGTTTGGATTCGAGATACAATCATAAATGTCCCATCTAATATTGGACTACAGTTATGTGAAGAAGAAAAAGAAGAATTGACCATCACTTCTAGTGACTGAACGCTCGAAATAAAATATTGATACATTTTGTATTTCAATTCAATAAGTTAGCTAAAAAGGCTTTATCCATTTTATTACAATTTTCTACTTATTTATGTGAATTAAGCTTCTCAACCATAAATAACACCAAAAATAAGAGCATCCTGAGCATGACGATAAACTACATCCGCGTCCAGGGTAAACTGCGTCCAACAGCAAGGCCTCTGATCAAGAGCCTTTGAGGAGCGTGGAACCGCCTCTTAATTGCTGGTGTTCCCAGGTTCACCCAGACCCGGGGTGGTAGCACCTGTTAGGGTCCCACCTATGGGCAAAATAGTTAACCCCGAAACTGAGGTAAAAAGCATTATAAAAGTGTAAAAATAGGTTTTAATACCAGAAATACTTTGTAAAAAATTATTACCAGTAATAAATTTTTGAAGAAAAAATATTACCAGCAATATGTTTTTGAAGAAAAAATATTACCAGCAATATGTTTTTGAAGAAAAAATATTACCATCTATATGTTTTTGAAAAAATAATATTACCAGCTATATGTTTTTGAAAAAATAATATTACCAGCTATATGTTTTTGAAAAAATAATATTACCAGCTATACGTTTTTGAAAAAATAATATTACCAGCTATACATTTTTGAGGAAAAAGGTATTAACAGAAATGTATTTTTGACATAGCAAATATATTACCAGAAAAAAAAAAGTTGTCGGCATTAAATGACCCATTGAGGTTGATATGCCGTAAAACAAAACAAACTAAACCAAAAATAAGAAGCAAGAAAGACTATGCTCAACTGAAGAAGAAATGAGGGTCTGCTTATTGTATATTTGATTAAACATTACAGAAATCATGAAAAACATCAGGCACACGTTTCACACCAAATAAGCTGCACAAATAGTTGAATAGAAACATTGAAATAAAATAAGTTCATATTTGTGTGTGTGATATTTTCATGGCAAACTCAGCAAAATTTGCTGAGTTTGCCATGATATTTTCATTTGCTCCTTGGGGTGCTGTTGTTTAAAATGGCTGAGAAATACTGCATTAAAAGTTATGAATTGTGTGGGTGATATGTGCGTGCATGTCTGTGTGTGAAAATTTGTTCACTAAGGGGAAAGATATCCCCATACCAGTGAGCAAGATCCTGATGATGTCACTTTTACCGCACGCGAGAAAGGAAAGAGATAAGAGGGTGAAGACAGGAAGTATTTTTATTGCTGCTTAACAGCGCCATCTAACAATGTCTTGTGAAACTAAGTGGAGGTAACTGAAAGATAAAAATACATTTATAACTCTTGTTGAATAGATTCTTGATTCCCTATTTATCATCAAGCTTCTTGCTTTTCTGTCAACTATGACATTCAAAACTTTTGTTTTTGATTCAGCGTTGTTCTTGATTGTCAATTAGGTCTCATCATTTTACTGTTGAAACAGCGAGATGCAATAATCTGTTCGAGTTCTCTGTTTTCTTCTCTTTCCCTATGATCAAAACGGAATAGTCCATTATTTATGAGGCATTGGCAGGGATGGTTGTGTGAATTAATGAAGAGAAGGACGAACACAATTATAATAGTTTTGTTTTTTAAATTTAACTTTTCTGTTAACTATAATGAGAAAAAAATCTCAGCCAGCACATTTTTCTGTGATCTGCACATGAAATATCAAAAGAGTGTGGCTGATAAACTATAGGGATGCAAAGTGCGATTATCTCACTTTGTGTATAAGGAATTTACAAAGTTCATGTAATGGCCGGTGAGTGACATCAGCTTATGTGGTGATGAACATCAGTTGCTATGTAGGCTGCTAGGATGATAGACATCATCACAAGCCTGCAGTGGTTAGATGAACAGAAACCATATGGTCCTACTAAGAATATAGAGGACACCACCAGCCTGGTCATTTTCTCTTTGGAAAATATTACAAGTAAGACCCTATTGCTTTTTCCTGTTCACACTGACTATTGTATTCATGTGTGTTATAGTTTCTCTGAGTAGGACCAAGAGTGACAGTATATATATATATATATATATATATATAGCATTAATACAAATATAAAATTTGTCCCTTAGCTGATTGATGTTTCATAGACGAACCTTTGTGTAATTGTTTGGTCTACTCATCAGGAGATATCAGCAAATGTCTGTTAATTTTCTCATTTTCCTTGTATTAAGTTAAAAAGATAATTTATGCATTTTTTTTTTTTATTGATGTTAGATTGATTTTTCTTCTTTGTATATCTGTGAACACGTGTAGGATATTGTACTTATTTGTTCTCTTCATAATTTACTTGTCACCTTATACTTCTTTGTTATTCCTTTTCTTTCTTTTCTTTATCTTCCAGCTCTGAGTATTGAAAGATAATGTAGTGAAGTTATTTCCAGGGTCAGAGATGACTTAAAATTAGATTAACACTCCAGAATATTCTGGGGTTTTCTAAAGTTTTTCAAAACATTGTTTTTTTTTATTTTTTTATTTAATTCTTGTTTAAATAATCATAATAATTTTTTTAATGAATGCTTAAATGGCAAAGGAATCATTATATATATATATATATATGTGTGTGTGTGTATTTAGACAGGATGTTTTCATTCAAGCAGGTTTGGTTAAATAATTTATATTTAAATTGATTTGTGGTCTTGAAAGGATTAAAACAAAAATAAACAGACATAGTATGTCTAAATTATTTAACCAAACCTGTTTAAATATATATATATATATATATATATATATATATATATATATATATATATATACACATGTCTATATTTCTGAGATGAGGTATTATGTACAGTATTTACATTAGTCGGACTATTGTCCTCATCTTTGTCGCCATATTTGTCACAACGTTTCGGCCGTTGTACGCTCCGGCCTTCTTCAGGTGGTTGGAATTTCGAACTGAACCCTTTATTTCGATCACTGGGGTAGACTGTTCTAGTTCCACGAGCCATGTTTGATGTATGTCAGTTATCAGTTATCTCCTGCTAATTTTCCCTCTGAAAGTTCTCCACTGCCTTAAAGAGTGTGAGTTCAATACCCGGTTAAAAAAATAAAATATAAAGATATTAGATAAATGAAAAAGGAAGAATTTCGCTACTGAAGCAATAGTAAAAAAAAAAAAAAAAAAAAAAATTAACGTTATGATTTGAAATGCTTTTTTCTGCAAATTTGAAAATGTCCTTGGCATGGATGTAAGAAGAGGAAATAAGTGCACATTAGCGGATATGTAGAATAGATAACAATTGAGCCTTGACTTGAAGAAGATAAGATTGTCCTAATTGGAGAAGCATCCTCTCAAGAGTCTGTTTCACAAAATAGTGGTTGTCCGGAAGAAGCTGTTTGAGTGGAATTTCCTTTTTGCTGATGGAATATGAAGAGAATGAGGATGATCCAATCCTGTGTAAATGGTATTGCAGAGTCTATCTGTGAATGTCTGAACTGGTGGAACTAAGGAACATTTTCCATAACAATAGAGTAGTGGTAGGCTTTTAACATTTTGTCTGTTGGGAAAGGGGCTGTAGGATTGAAAATAATTCATCATCCACAAGGCCATGTAAACTATTTTGAGGGCTGGATAGTTCCAGCTCAGATATGGCAACAATACTCCATTTTTGGTCCTGATTTGGCTCTTGTAAAGATAGAGCAGAGCCTGAGGAGTTTGTTTCATTTAAAAAAATGAATGTAAAAGCTACTTTGGTTTTGTTAATGAACTTTCTTCTATAGTATCTAGACTATATAAATTTAAGCTCAGTACTAGATTGGCGAGAGGCACGAGTAATGAATAGTAGCTCAGATTGAGGAATCAGAGAGCCAAGTTCAAATTCCAGTCGAATCCATTACGTTCACTTATGTGCTAATGCCCTTGGGAAAGGTATGAATCCTCTTCTTCTTCCCCTAGCTATGGGTAAGTAGCAGGACAACCCAGGTTCTATAGCCTTGGATGGCAACTGGTCTACCGCAGAAAGAAATGGCAACCTACTGCAGGAAAAAATAGTGCTCCATGCTCCATAACGGTCTACCTTGAGTGGCTCTCGAACCTTGTACATCATTGTAAAAAAAAAAAACTCAAAAAAATCTGTATGATTTTACTGAACAAAATCAGTTGATCATTTTTTTTCTGCTTAGCAAAACGGTTTTATGACATAAAATTTATATAAATTCCAAAATCAAAACAAAATCAATTGAAGATCATTTTTTTTTTTTTTTTTTTTTTTTTTTTTTTGCTTGAGCAAAAACTTTAATGGCATAAAATCTCTATAAATTCCAAATCCAAATCAAGAGCCTTTTCACTCGTGTTGGACGAACCCCAAACTTGTTGACTTCCACCACTTCTCATATCTGGCCATACTGGGCCATTTAAGGCCAAGGTATCTGTTCAGATCATTGTGCCACCTTGCCTTTGACTTGCCCTCTAGTTCTAGTGCAGGGTGAACCTCACTGTAAAAAAAATATAAAAAATATACCATCACTGTCTGCTCTTGAGAGTGTAATAAAATAGGAGGAAATACTTTCAGAGTGCCCTTTGTGCATAGTGAGTGACATGAGGTTTTTAATAATGTTTGCTCTGCTAAATTATTCAGTTGGATAATATAGCCAGCAATAAGTTATGACTATGTTAACCCACACTCTCCTGATGTCGGGTTAATATATATATATATATATATATATATATATATATATGTAAGCAAATGTGTGGATGTAGATCCGACGGTATGATGAAAATGTGGAAAAGACAAAGCAAAATCCGAATATGTGAGTTTACTGTTTTTTTTATTTTGTTTTTGTTTTTGTTATTCTGTCGACGTCAGACATTTCGGTCAAATAGACCTTCTTCAGGACATGGTTAATGGAGACATATTTATAATAGATTTAAGTTAGATTTATCGTCTCTTCATCTAACTTAAATCTATTATAAATATGTCTCCATTAACCATGTCCTGAAGAAGGTCTATTTGACCGAAACGTCTGACGTCGACAGAATAACAAAAACAAAATAAAAAAACAGTAAACTCACATATTCGGATTTTGCTTTGTCTTTTCCACATTTTCATCATATATATATATATATATATATATATATATATATATATATGTCCTGGTTTGAGCAGGATAGTTCCAGTTTTTGGATCTATGTTCTGATGATGTAAGATAATAGGATTCATTTTTTTTGTGTTGGGTCAAAAGTGTCTTATCAAGAAAACAAAACCCAAAAATGTGCTCTTAGACAGGGTTCATTCCTCTTTGTAGGAGAAACCAAAGTGGGGATATAGGTTCAAACCATAGATTTCTGCTGTCATTAGACTTAATACTCACTGTTTAAAATAAAATACAGAGCATCTATTTCAAACATCGGTATCCACTAAAAATATTTGGAGTAATAAAATTTACACACACACACACCAGCTTAAAAGCTACCCTATCAAGTGGCATTTAAGCTAGCTCCTGGAAAGGGCTCTTGATTGGACTTTTGGCTTGTTCAGGAGTTTGAAAGTCCCTAAGTCTTTGCATATTCTCTGCATTGGTAGCTCTCCTGGCTGCCGTTTGATATGGGTTTTCATTTGCATGGGACTTTCTTTTCCTCGCTGCAGCCTTAGATCTTTTGATTGCACTCTGGTCCTCTGTTGGCTGAGATTTCTTTTTGTGAGGCATACTGCTGCCATATGTGATAGGCAACAATAAACTGCAGAAGAGCTCAAAATTGATCGCTACATTTAATTATTACATTAATACTTAAGCTTACCTTCTAAAAGTTCAACGATAATTCTTCTAGTGTCATTTTAATTTAAAGACAATTTGATGTACGTAGGTCCTTACTTTCCATACAAACAATTACTTTCATTTCATGGGTGACTTTTGCTGGATTTTGCAATTAATTCTGACTATTCCCAAATTTATTTCCAAGTTATAAAAATGGTTTCAGTCATCATGCTCTATGGTCTGCATTAATCCAGGTAACCTACAGGGAATTCTGAACAGAACCGTTTATTTAATCTATGGGGGTAGTTCTTGTTTCACTGCCCATGTCTAGGGATATTTCATTGAGTTCTTATTTTTAGCACTGCTCAATTATTGCTTACCCAAGTATGAGGGATCTTCAAAACGTTCGTGGAAAAAGGATAATATGGAAAAAACAGTTTTAGTTATGATGTTTATATTCAATATATACTCCATTAAGGTAAATACACTTCTGCAAACGTTGATATCGGCCTTTTAGTCTGTCTGAGCCCCAAACTCTCCACCAGAATTGTGTGCAGAACCCACAGAGATGTTGAGTGTGTCTGCTACTGATTCGGTGGTTATTCGTCTATCCTTTTCAGTCATGTTGTAAACAGTATCAATGTTTTTGTCACAAACTGATGTTGATGGCCTGCCACTGCGGGGCTCATCTCCAATTTTGTTTCTTCTACTTCTGAACCAACTTATCCATTTGTAGGTTGTTGATATTTTTTTTGGAGTGGGTAAGGCGCACTGTCACCATAAACTTGTTCCAGAGTGTCAATGATTTGCCTATTCTCCCAACCAAGTTTCACCATGAATTTAATGTTTGTCTTGGCTTTGATTTTGGTGGATTCCATGTTGCTTGAATGGTGCCTGACTTCCAACTGGTGATGATACGTTATTACCTGCAATGAATGGCTCATGTTTGAATATGTTACAACAAGTTGACACAAGGATGTTCAGGTGCATTGAAATTAAAATCCTTCTTTTTCCACAAACTTTTTGAAGCACCCTCGTACACACTGCACGGCTCAGGGATTGAACACACAATTTCTATGTCAACAAATTCATCTTTCGCTATCCCAATGCACCTTTGGATTTCAGAATTGATTTTTATATTTTCGTTTTTCTCTCAGGCAGCTTGGGCCCAATTTATTTCTATTTGTTTTTTTGCTTTCTTGTTTTTGAGGTTCAGGAAATGTCATAGTTATAAAAGGAGGCACAGTGGAGTAATGGATAGCAGCTCAGATTGAGGAATCTGACAGCTGAGTCCAAATTCCAATCGAATCCCTTACGTTCACTTACGTGCTAATACCCTTGGGAAAGGTATGAATCCTCTTCTCCCTTCAGCTATGGGTAAATAGCAGGACAGACTGGGTTCTATAGCCTTGGATAGCAACTGGTCTACCGCAGAAAGAAATGGCAATCTACTGCAAGAAAAAAATCTTCCTTGTCAGTCATGTATCAAAAGATACATGATCACCTCAGTGTGTATCACGCATGGCACATAACTGACTGACCAAAGAGCATAAAACATTTTGTTTCTTGGTGGTGTGGTTACATAGGCAAAATCAACTTGCCCTATTTTGCATAGAGTCAAGCAATTACTAATAGTTATTTCATCCTGCTAATGGGGTCATCATCTGATGAATACTTTATTGAAGACAGCTTTTGTTTTTTTTTCAGTAGAATTTGCTTGAAATTAATGTACATTGTTATTTTAAATGTGTGCTGTGAATTGTCATGATCTCTCTCTCTATCTCCTCTCCTGTTCTCTTTATTGTTCTTCTGGATTGCCAGCCATCTTGCTCACCGTTTAAATTTTAGAAAAGGTTAAAAATGTCACGTTTTATCAGGGCTGATAAGTAGGTTATCTCAAATGTCTGGGTCAGAACTATGGCAGCCACAAAGCATTACTATCGCCCAGTGGTTAAAAGTGTTGATTGAGTGATCCAAAAAGTGACTTGACCCAAAGAGTTGTGAGTTCAATACCTGGCCACAGCAGAGGGAGTGAAAGCTCGGAGAGTTGAGTTATTAAAGGTAACTAAACTGAAAGCTGTGATATCCAAAAAAGGCATGGCATGGGTTTTGCAGTAAATCACTAAATCATCCATAACTTTTTTATTATCCTCTCAAATTACATCAAAATCTCAGACAATAACAATTAATCTCGTATTTATTGTCTGTGAAAATTATAGAATATAAAACAACTTTAATAAAAACTTATACCTACTTTTCTGACGAAAACAATGTTGTTCTGAACATTTTGGCCGCAACTGTGTGTGTGTGTGTGTGTGTATGTATATATATATATAATATATATATATATATATATATATATAATATATATATATATGAAAGTGGACATGGAAGTCAGCACTTAGAGGCGACAGTCTGTTTCATGCTAGTGCAATCGTCAGGCACTAGCATGAAACAGACTGTCGCCTCTAAGTGCTGACTTCCATGTCCACTTTTATATTTACACACGCTCTATCTCTGATATTGAGCACTTTATCCCATAAATATATCACACTTTAAGACTATATTTCTTTATATATATATATATATATATATATATATATATATATATATATATATATATAATGTCACTTAGTGTATTGGGCCAGCAGATCATTATTTAAACATATATTATTAAATATAAAAGACAATGAATGTCTATTATGTCTGATCATGAACCCTTCTAATGTTCGAAAGTTTGCTTTAATTTCTGGTGAAAATAAAGACAAAAATTGTCCAATATTTGGATATTATATTATTAAATTAGTCCTAAGCTTTTGGCTCACATGAGCCATTCTCAGATTCTTTACACAGACATGAAACAAAGATATCCACCGTCAATGATGATCTTTTGTTGTTATTTTGACATTGAAAATTGCTATGTGACGTTAACAGTTATGGTATAGCAAATTGTAAGTTCAAGATGCGGTTCTATGTTGTCATACCACATGTATTACAACAGAACCAATGTCTAGATGCAACATAATGTCTTTATTTTAGCCCAATGCACTAAATGATATATATATATATATATATATATATATATATATATATATATACAATAAAATAGGCAGCATATAATTTTATATTACAAAGAGTTAATCATACCTTGAATCAATTAGCAATATTAATGCAATTATTGGCGAAATCCCTTCGCTAGTAGACATAGTTATAAGCATTATACTACTAATAATCCACTGAATGATGAGATCCTTATGTATAAAATGGATATGGTGTATTTTTTTAATTCAGCTAGTACTTTCGAATGCATCAGCATTCATCATCGGGCTGTATTTTTTCTTTTAGAATCAAAACTGGAAGACGAAATAAATGTGTTTTTCCGACCGAATGATGTTTTTAAGAATGAGCTATTTATTAACGGCCATGTAGTGTTGGAGCGTGCAAATCACAATGTTAAAGTTCAAATATTACAAGTGAGAATTTTTATGGAATTTGGTAAATCCATTAATTTTTTTTTTTTTTTTATAAGTGTTTTTGGGTTAACATGACATGAACTAAGTAGATAGTTCAATTAACAGAGTGATATGTCTTCGTTGTTTTCTCTCTCTCTCTCTCTCTCTATATATATATATATATATATATATATATATATATATATATATATAATATCTCTCTCTCTCTCTCTATATATATATATATATATATATATATATATATGTATGCAGGTATGCAGTGAAATAGGAAAGAACACGTTAGTTAGATAATCCGGTGTTCCTTAATATTTAGCTTTATTTTCAAAAGGACAGTGCTCCATACAGAAGTAGAGCTTATATTATAATAATATTTTTAGTTTTTAAAAATATGATTCCTCCGCTACATAAGAGTTCTCATGTTTCAAAAGCGAGAGCCGAGACCCCTAACATAATTTTTTAAGTTATGAAGAGTTAAGGCGTCTGGACCCGCTTCCTTGTCAAGCGAGAATTTGGGAATAAGCTATCTTTTGGTTAGCTGGTGTTTTTAACTACGGTATCATTTGGAACATTTGTTGCTATGGAAACGGCTAGTTTCGGCCGTTGAAGTTTGGTGGTTTAAGGGGCTAAGAATTAAGAATTAATTTTTATCTACAGGCCAGTCCCTTTCTAAAGAAGCGTATCAAGTTACAATGTCCAGAGTGTTTTTGGCTTATGCTAGTCAGACGGCGTCTTTTTTATTTATGGGTTTGCCTTTAGTCGTTGAGTGACTAGAAGGTTATGTTTCATTATTATCTATTTGATCTGTTTGTTTATTTGTTTATTTACATGGCTTTTTTTATCAAAGGGTTTTTCTCAATAATTATTGGGCTGAGTTTTTTAAGGCTTTTGAATTATGGATTTAATTTGTTTAAATCTATTTATTAATTATTTAATGCGAAAATCATTTGATGACGACAGAACACCGTTAACTCATGTCTATGGTTTAGTAACTTTTCACTATTTAGACATCTAATTATGTGCAGTTTTTCGTGTAGGCACAGAGGGCATGGGTCATCCCAGGTTTTACATGTTCTAGTTCTATTTATTATTTTCCATTTTACTTTCGGTGTTTTGTTCGTTTCCTTTAAATGCCAGTAGTATTGAGATAGAGATGTCTGACTTCTATTTTGGATGTTGTTGAAGGAGCTTTTGTGTTGTCTCCATCTAATTTTTAAATTATTCTTAGTTGACCCTATGTATAATTTTTCAGTATTAGGATTCTCCGTAGATGAGATGGTACATTGGTATACCACGGATTTAGTAAGGCATCTGTTTTCTAACGGGCAGTCATTAGGGTTTCTACAATCACATGATTTTTCATTTTTTCTGTCTAGTTGCAGTTTAGGAGTTTTATTGGCACTGTTTTGGCATGGGTGTTTTCCTAAGATTTTACTATTATGCCTTTTTATTATTCTTTCTATGTTTTCAGTGCAGCTGTAACTTAACTTTAGGCTATTCTTATTAAAGATTTGGCTTAGTTTGCTATTTTTGGGGAAGTGTTTACCTATTAAAGCTAGGAACTTATGGCCAAGTTTAGTGCTGACCATTTGGTTGAACGGAGGTGTATACCATATGACATTTCTTTTCCTATTCTTCTTACTATTAGTGCTATTGTTTGTATAGCTTATTTCAGCGTTTCTGTATCCGCTATTTTTCAAGGCCGTGTTATAAAACTTACTATGAGCTTGGAATATTTCCTTATTTGCAGAGTTCATGCTTATTCTTTTCTCTACTGATGTGGGTATGTGCTTAATTATAGATGGGGGGTGGTTTGACTTAGGGTGTACATACAGGGGGTTGGTATTGGGTTTTCTGTAGGGTGTGTAATTTTTGTTTACTAAGTCTAGAGTTAAGTCGAGGAAGTTTACCCTTTTTAATTTGGTGTTTACTATAGTTTTTAGATCTATTTTTCCGAATTCACTATAAATTATCTTTCTAATCTTATCAGTTTTGAAATTTGTGGAGCTCCTCACTACCATGAGCCCGTCGTCTCGGTACAGCCCGATGTCTTCAATGTCTAATTCTCTGTGCGCTGTTAAGTTGTACAATATAAACAGGCCGACAAGGTCCGAAGATTCTGCAGAGTCCAGAGATCCCATGCTGATGTCAAAATTTTCAGCAGTGTTTTTAATCCACTGCTCCTCATTGTGGATGAGGACGGATTTCTTAGCACTGAGGATTATGTTCGTTTCTTCCTTGGTTAAATCTGAGTATACTGCAGCAAACTCCAGGGCAGTAGTGAAGAGGTCTTTCGATATAGACTGGTAGTAATCCACTATATCGAACTGAATCAGGGTGCAATCCGGTTTGTTGTCGATGTTTGTAAACCAGTTGATGACCTCTTTGGTGTTAATCCAGAGTTTTAATCCGAGTCGTTTTTTAATTTGGTTGGTGATCCTTTCTAGGATTTTTTTGCTGATCTTTCCTATGTCGGGTCTAGTTGGGTTAATCATTCTGGTAGTGGGGTTTTCCTCAAAATCATGTTTGTGGTCCTTAAGCGTTACGTAGCATTCTTTCTCTGCCAACTTACCAACTCTATCGCTTATTTTTAGTTTCTCAGTAATTATCTTACTTGTTCTATTGATACTGTCAACCATGTTGATATTGTTACATCTCCTTTCACAAAAAAACAAGAAACAACTTCCAGAAGCACCTAAACCAAATAGTCAAAAACATAAATAGCAGCGATAAAATACTAGTTAAGTCCGACAAAACAGGCAACTTCTACAAGATGACGGCTGACGACTACAACAAATTAATTAAAAATAATTTAACTAAAACTTATAAAAAAGCCCATAACAACAATATCAACATGGTTGACAGTATCAATAGAACAAGTAAGATAATTACTGAGAAACTAAAAATAAGCGATAGAGTTGGTAAGTTGGCAGAGAAAGAATGCTACGTAACGCTTAAGGACCACAAACATGATTTTGAGGAAAACCCCACTACCAGAATGATTAACCCAACTAGACCCGACATAGGAAAGATCAGCAAAAAAATCCTAGAAAGGATCACCAACCAAATTAAAAAACGACTCGGATTAAAACTCTGGATTAACACCAAAGAGGTCATCAACTGGTTTACAAACATCGACAACAAACCGGATTGCACCCTGATTCAGTTCGATATAGTGGATTACTACCAGTCTATATCGAAAGACCTCTTCACTACTGCCCTGGAGTTTGCTGCAGTATACTCAGATTTAACCAAGGAAGAAACGAACATAATCCTCAGTGCTAAGAAATCCGTCCTCATCCACAATGAGGAGCAGTGGATTAAAAACACTGCTGAAAATTTTGACATCAGCATGGGATCTCTGGACTCTGCAGAATCTTCGGACCTTGTCGGCCTGTTTATATTGTACAACTTAACAGCGCACAGAGAATTAGACATTGAAGACATCGGGCTGTACCGAGACGACGGGCTCATGGTAGTGAGGAGCTCCACAAATTTCAAAACTGATAAGATTAGAAAGATAATTTATAGTGAATTCGGAAAAATAGATCTAAAAACTATAGTAAACACCAAATTAAAAAGGGTAAACTTCCTCGACTTAACTCTAGACTTAGTAAACAAAAATTACACACCCTACAGAAAACCCAATACCAACCCCCTGTATGTACACCCTAAGTCAAACCACCCCCCATCTATAATTAAGCACATACCCACATCAGTAGAGAAAAGAATAAGCATGAACTCTGCAAATAAGGAAATATTCCAAGCTCATAGTAAGTTTTATAACACGGCCTTGAAAAATAGCGGATACAGAAACGCTGAAATAAGCTATACAAACAATAGCACTAATAGTAAGAAGAATAGGAAAAGAAATGTCATATGGTATACACCTCCGTTCAACCAAATGGTCAGCACTA
>OZ038509.1:38522661-38540161 GCA_964036315.1 Acanthosepion esculentum | reverse complement strand
AAGCCAATATATATATATTTTTTTCTTTTTCTGTCTTCTTTCTCTTTAAAAAAAAAAAAAGAGGAAGTATTCTGCTTTTGAAATTAATCATTCACTCACCAGTAATTTACCATTATCTGAGGAGACACATTTGTAGTGTTGAAACACAATTGCTATCGTGCAGAAACGTGATTTTGTTTTTTTAATTAATCTCTTTTTAGCTCTACTCTGTATTGAAACCTTGTTTAAATGAAATATTACAGACAGTGGCATTACACTCCATTTTTCTTACTCTTCGGTAAATCGAATCGAGTTCTCTCTGTCACTGTGTGTTTATCTAAAAAATAAATACGCTTAAATTCTCCTTCATCCCTGCCGTGCGTCAACGTCTTAGTGGTAGAATCCCCGACTGACACTAATTCAGTTGGGTTTCGATCCTAGCTAGAGGCAAACGGACGTCTAGCCACACTGATGAGCTGTGATACAGCGAAACAGTCTGTGGATGACAATATATATATATATATATATATATATATATATATATATATATATATATATATATATTGGTGGTACCAGAAGAGCTAAAGCAAAAAAACGGATTATGTTTTAAACAAAATAAAAAATGCTGGGGTGACCATAAACAAGGAAAATTGTGTGCTGAATTGTGACACAATAGCATGTCTTGGATACCATATTTCCAAAGACGGAATTTCACTACACATAAAATTGATAAAGAGAATAACAGAGGTATCTGCATCTACAAATAAAAATGAATTGAGATCTTTTTTAGGGTTAGCCAATTTTCATAGCAGATATTTGCCAAAGTATAGTCAATTAATAGAACCCTTTGCAGTGTTACATAAAACGAATAGCGAATTTAAATTGGCTCAATGGCAGAATACAGCATTTGAAAATTTAAAGAAAGTACTTGTAAAAGGAACCATTGTAAAATTTTTTGACCCTAAAAAGAAAGTGACTTTAACTACATTTTTGTCTCAAGAATGTCATCCTATAATGTAGCTTTCTAGAAGTTTAACGTCAGCTGATGCTAACTATTCAAATATTGAAAAAGAACCATTAGCTATCAGATAGAGCTCACCAATTTTTATTAGGCGAGAAGTTTGTTTAAATCTGACCATAAACCTTTAGAGTTTATTTTTTTGGACTCCAAGAAGGAGTTACCTAAACTTACATGTAGAATTTTATTAAGTGGGAAGTCAAAGGTCATGAGTCCTATACTCATGACCTTTGACTTTGACATTCGATTATGTGAAAGAAAATATTCTTCCACATCTAGATGCTCTATCAAGATTAAAGTTCAACAATGAACGATTAGAAAGATCAGACAATTCAGAAGATAAAATATTGCACTGGATTGAAACAGATGTATTACCCTTAGTTTGTCTTGCATTTGAAACCTTACAGGATCTGGTATTAAGCAAGATTGCATGTAGAATAAAAAGAAACAGATGGAGTGATTGTTTTGGTGCAGAGAGGCCCTATAAAGAGATAAGACACAGGTTAACTATAGAGAAGTGTCTTATATGCACTGGAGATGTTTTAATACCACTAGAGAGATTAAGAAAAAATATAATAAAAAGTGTATTTTTATAATGTTCATTGTGGGATAATGGCAACACAGGGGATTAAAATTGGAAATGTGGTGACCTAGGTATTTGTGTGATGTAGAAAAATATATACTAAAATATGTACTAAAAATATGTACTAAAATAAAAAATCTTTCACCAAAGCAAAATACATTAATGGCCTAAAGAGCCATGGGTCCTTGTTCATATAAATTGTGCTCAATGTAAAGGAATAGGACTATTTTTAATTTTGTTTGACTTATTCAATGCATGGCCTGAAGTAGTTAGAGTTCAGCCTAGGAAGGCAGCCACAGTAAAGTAAATATTACGAGTAATATTTTCCAGAAATGGGGTGCCAAAAACGTTACTTTCTGATAATGCATCAGAATTTTGTGATGCAACTTTGTGTTTGTGGTTAAAACAAATTGGATGCCTCCCTTATAAAATACCACCATACCACCCGCAATCGAATGAAATTGCAGAAAGAATGGTGCATGTGGTGAAAATGGGGTTGAAGGCATTTTCCCCATCCAGAGACACCATAGATTCGTATCTACTGAGACTATTACTGAGTTATAGAACTATTCCACATGCTAATAGAATTGCAAAGTCTCTCTGCATTGATGGGAAGACAAATTAGATCACCTCTAGCAATGTCCTATTCAATAAATTAAAAAATGTGGCACAATAAAAGACAGAGAATCAAATCCTGACAAAACTAACATTATTACATGAAAGGGATATAATATGTCTATAGTTGCAACAACTGAACAGAATTTATTGGCTCATTCTGATCACATAAGACCTAGAAATGATGATGATGATGAGGAGGAGGAGGAAGATATGAGTGCTTACTATTCAGGAAGCAAACATAGTAGTAAAGAAAATATGGGGTTGGAAGATCAGAATGAAGATCTGGACCCCCAATAAAAAGAACCAGATACACAAGAAGAGAGGCACGGTGGAGTAAAGGATAGTGACTTGGATTGAGGAATCAGAGAGCTGAGTTTGAATTCTAGTCGAATCCATTGCATTCACTTATGTGCTAATACTCTTAGGAAAGGTATGAATCCTCTTCTCCCCCCAGCTATGGGTAAATAGTAGGACAGATCAGGTTCTGTAGCCTTGGATGGCAACTGGTCTACTGCAGAAAGAAATGGCAACCTACTACAGGAAAAAATCTGCCTCTTCAATCATGTATTGAAAGATACATGATCACCTAAGCATGTATCACGCATGGCACATCACTGACTGACTGAAAAGGCATAAAACATTTTGTTTCTGGGTGGTGTAGTTACATAGGCACAATCAACTTGCTCTATTTTGCATAGTCAAGCAACTACTACTAAGTCATCACTTGGTATGAAGAGAGAACATCTGTATCACAGGCCAGAAGACATCGCAACATGAGGTCAGAAAAGAAATGGTACTGACAAAAATTTATGTCAAATCCAAATTATAAGCTACAAGTTTTCCCTTTCAAAATTATTTCCCTTGAATCTAATGCACTTTTCCATGCTTTTCTGCTACACCTCCATGCACTCTTGGAAGGATTTTCCTGGAATTCTCTGTAATCGCAGCCCTTTTGATGGCTGGGTCCCTATGATGAATCCCCTTGATCTTGGAGAAAAGGAAAAAAATCACACTGAGCCAGGTCAGGTGAGTAGAGTGATTGCTCCAGCAGGGTAATGTTCATCAAGGGGACCCATTTTCCAGATGTGGGAGCCAAAAAGATGGCTTTGAGGGTATAGAGAATTTGGGCAGAATCCTTCCAGGAGTTGCATGTAGATGTGGCAGGGAAGGATGGGAGAGTGCATTAAACTCGAGGTGGGTGTAATTTTGAAGGGGAAAACTTGTAGTCTAGATTTGCCACAAATGTTTTTATGACTTCAGTCCAATTTCTTTTCTAACACACCTTGTTTATGTGTCTCTAAAGTTGCGGCCAAAGTGTTCAGAACGGCATTTTTTTTGTCAGAAAAGTAGGTATAATTTTTTATCAAAGTTGTTTTATATTCTATAATTTTCACAGACAATAAATATGATATTATTATTATATTTCTCAGATTACACCAAAATCTCAGACAATAACAAATAATATCATATTTGTCTGTGAAAATTATAGAATATAAAACAACTTTGATAAAAACTTATACCTACTTTTCTGATGAAAACAATGCCGTTCTGAACATTTTGGCCACAACTGTATGTGTGTGTGTGTGTGTGTGTGTGTGTGTGTGTGTGTGTGTGTGTGTGTGTGTGTGTGTGTGTGTGTGTATATATATATATATATATATATATATATATATGGTACTCTGTGTCACAGTGTTCTGGAAAGGTTTGAGGAATTTTACAAGCTTGAAGGAGGACATTTTGAGTGCTTACAAGATTAAATAGTGTTAAACAAATAAAATAATAAATAAATAAAGGAAAATGTAAAAAAAAAAAAGGTGGAAAGTATGTATCTGCTTTTGACCCACCCTATATATGTATATATATACATATATATATATATCCTCCTCAATGTTTCACTGGGAGTTTGTTCTTAACCGTTTCGTACTCTCTATTCCATGAGTGAATGAAAACTTATCAGTTGACTTTAAGAAAACTTGTTTGGATGAAGTCTTACTGCAAAACTTTTTTATACCAACATACCTTGACCTCTGATGGACTTTCTCAAGCCAAATGTAAGGATTTTATGTTACAAAATATATTTATATATATTTATAAGCAGAAGTCCTTCTGCTTCTTCTTCTTCTTCTTCTTTAGCTATCTGTTAAATATTAGATCTTGCATAAAGACATATTGTATTCTTAAAAAATTGTTGATGTAATATTCAAAGAATTATTCTTACAATCCAAAAATAAACTTTCACAATCCCCGACCATCCCACCAAATTTTCTTTAGAGCTTCTTTAACCAAAAAACCATCCAACTCATACTTATACTTATGTATTGACTTTAACCAAATCGGGGAAAACTTCCATGAAAAATGAATGAGGTTTACAGACAAACCAACCTGAATAACATCCTTAACTTTATAAAATTACACAAAGATGTCATCTCTCACAATCTGAAATATATATATATATATATCTATATATATATATATATATATATATATATATAAAATATATTTTTATATAAAAAAAATTACCAATATTACCTTTTTATAGTAAATTGCCAACAATACCTAATTATAGTATATAATTTAGTTGAAGTCATAAAATTGTTCAAAATATTTAGATTTCAGTATTAAATAACACATAGATGTTGATATGTTGCTAAACAAAATCAACCGACTGACCGACCAACCAATCAAAACCAAACTGTTCATTTTCTTATTCCTTACTTTTTTTTCTATTTTTTCATCTTTACTTTCTTTTTTACTAGACAAGATTTTCAAATCTTCATTTCTATTTTTAACCTCACTTGCAGGCAATCATCCATCCTGACACAGGGGAAAAAGTGTTCATGCCTTTTAGGATGTCTGGTAAGATCAATCATTCTTTATTCCTTTAACATCCACTTTTTGATTTTGTAAGTCTATTGCAAGACAGCAATCTTCAAATGTTACACAGGAAACTGTCATAGAGCTCAGATGGAAAATTCTGTATGTGACATATTGTTCGGAAATGTCACCATCAGAGTATGACTTGTTTCATGAGATGGAAAATTCTGCTTGTGACATATTGTTCGGAAATGTCACCATCAGAGTATGACTTGTTTCATGAGATGGAAAATTCTGCTTGTGACATATTGTTCGGAAATGTCACCATCAGAGTATGACTTGTTTCATGAGATGGAAAATTCTGCATGTGACATATTGTTCCTTATTTTTATATGTGGCTTTCTTTATCTATGGAACTAGTCTGATGAGACTTGATTTACAATTCACTTTAAGACAGTGAATATTTTTACCTTGATTTTATGTAATATGATTTGGTCTAACACATTGTTTGAGATTATGTCCGAGACTTCATTTAATCCAAGACCACCTGAAGGAGAATCTTTTTGGTTGGTTTTATACCTGAATTTCATTTACCATAGTAGAGTATGAGTCACCATGGTTTGTTTTATAAGTATAAGAGAAAAAGAAATTGAACATAGAATAGGTTGTACCAGGGGTAGTTTTGCCGACAAAACATCAACCTGAAAACTTGAGTCCTGTTCTTAAATCGTCTTGTCAAATCAAGACTTTCACATGGATGCCATGCAAAGCAATAAACTTGTTCAGAAATATCTAAACTGTCAGTTGTATACAATGGCTTCCTTAGATCAATGGTCAGAAAAGACTTTAGAGCAAGTAAGCTTGCTGTACATCCTGAAGGATGTACCGATCACAAGCTTGGTGGTGGTGCGACGAGGGGGGTGGTGCCGTACTTATGACATAGGTATTCATAGTTGGGATAAGAACGATCTTGAACAGAAAATCAACACGCTCTACCAAGCGTTCCAAGATTAATACTGAAGATAACTCTTCCCAAAACAGAAAATATGACTTGGAATGAAAACAGTGACATCACATAACCCTGAATCCATTATCAAAATTCAGGGCATAGAATTAATAAATACTAAACACTTAAAATATTTCAGCGTCTGAATCAGGTATGACAAACTTAATATAAGAGAAAATAAGATTGAACATAGAGAATAGGCTGTGCTAGTGATAGTTTTGCCTAACACGGCAAATTACTACAAAACCAAATCATTAACCTAAAAACTCTCGTCATGTTCTTAAATAGTCTTGTCAAATCAAGACTTTCATATGGATGTTATGCATGGTGCCAAAACCATTAAGAAATACCAAAACGGTAAACAATTTCTTTCTAAGACCAATGGTTAAAAATGGCTTTGATTTGTTTGTTTGTTTGTTTGGGGTTTTATGGCATATCAACCACTACGGGTTATTTAATGCCAGATCCAGTATTTACTAGATATATCAAAAACGTATAGCTGGCAACATCATCGTTTCAAAAACGCATAGCTGGCAACATCATCGTTTCAAAAACGCATAGCTGGCAACATCATTGTTTAAAAAAAAATGTATCCCTGGCAACATCATTGTTTCAAAAACGTATAGCTGGCAACTGTTTAAAAAAAAATGTATCCCTGGCAACATCATTGTTTCAAAAACATATAGCTGGAAACATCATTGTTTCCCATCACATTTTAGGGGTAAGGTGTTAGTATATTTAGTGTAGGGTTTGGGAGGGAAAGTTAATTGTAAGTTGTAGTTGTTTTGAGATGGGTTAGATGTGATGGGGCATGACATGACCAGCCGATTGATCGGATTGACGGCCTTTTGGTTGGACCTAGTTTATCGTCATACCCAGGACACGGATGTAGTTTATCGTCATACCCAGGACGTGGACACACCTTGGAATTTCACTATTTCCCCATAGCTGGGACCCTAACAGGTGCTACCACTCTGGGTCAGGGTGGACCTGGGAACATCAGCAATTAAGAGGTGGTTCCACGCTCCTCAAAACCTCCTGATCAGAGGCCTTGCTGTTGGATGTAGTTTATCATCTTACCCAGGACTCGGATGCAGTTTAACGTCATACCCAGGACGGGATGGCTTTGAATGAGTGAAGCCTGTGGGTCTTGATGAAGAGCATACTTCTTTGAAACTTGTGGATTTGTGCTACAGAATCACAAACCAAATAACAGAAACTACATCATGTGGATGGCACGTGTAACTTAAAGAGAAAATAATGACATAACAAACATAATGGAATAACCTGTCACCCCTATGAGTGACTACACTATAGGTATCCATAAAACTACAGGAGCCTAGCTGGGATCTATTGAGTACGACTCGGACTTACGCGAAAACTATCGACCTTCCAATAGCAGCTCTCACTACTAGATTGACTTGCAACGATCGTGCGTATAACTGTTACCTTATTTCTTATTCTACTGGTTGTTACAATAAACTTTTACTTATTTCATCCATCGTCTCTGTCAAGTATGTATTCCTATTAGCACGGGATATAACGTTGACATTCCACTCCACTTCAAATAGAAGGTTTGAAAGGAAACCCCCATCATTACTGGAAAGAGCGATAAAAACTACTAGACTTGAGAAATGTTTTCCTATAAAATTGTTTTAAGAGAAAGATTTTATAAATTTCAACTGAAAACAGTACCGACTGCTCGGTCAAGGAATGCCAAATGTTTCCTTCTCGCGGGAAACAACTAATATTACCATTACTATTATTTTGGGGTTCTCCGCTTAGGTGTGACGTTGTCTGTAATCTTTTGTTTGACATGATACTATTTGATTGATTCATTCATTTTCTACAGCTTTTCAACCCTTTGCAGGTTATTTAAAGCTAGAAAATATTTTTATTTACACTATTTACATTATTCGGACAGTTGTCCTCATTTTTGTTGTCATATTCATGTTTTGGTGCTTGTACACACTGGCCTTCTTCAGGTGATATACATTGAAATTTCAAACCAAGCCCTTTATTTCGTCCACTAGGGTAGGTTGTCCATGTGCCATGCCTTTTTCTAGATATCTCAGTTTCAGTTTCTGTCTATATTTCTGAGATGAGGTATTATGTACAGTATTTACATTAGTCGGACTATTGTCCTCATCTTTGTCGCCATAATTGTCACAACGTTTCGGCCGTTGTACGCTCTGGCCTTCTTCCAACCACCTGAAGAAGGCCGGAGCGTACAACGGCCGAAACGTTGTGACAAATATGGCGACAAAGATGAGGACAATAGTCCGACTAATGTAAATACTGTCAGTTTCAGTTATTTCCCTTTTTCAGTAACGAAAAGATGAGGACAGCGATGTAAACAGTTAGACCTCATCTCGAAAATATAGACAAACTATTTTTAGATTGTCAATTTTTTTTTTTTTTTTTTTTTTAGATAATGATGATTTAGTGATACAACTCTTACTAATTAACCCGCAGCTGAAGGGAAAAGAGGTGGCTTTAAGGGTATTTGTGCATAAGTGAATATATCGAGTTCAACTTGAATTGGAACTCTGCTCTCCAATTAACAAGCCTGATCATTATCCATCGCGCCACCCACACATCTAAGCTTACAGTACCTGGTAAAACAAAGTGGTCATCTAACCAGGTTCAGTATTTCTTAAATTTGGTGGTCATTCGGGACACTATTGACTCACCATTGTTCTTTCCTTTATTTTAGATTACAACTACCAGTGACCCGTATACATCAACTTTTTGGCTAGACACATAAATCAAGCCAGCATTGATTTCAGTGAAAAATAGTTTTTGTTGCTAATCATGGACATGGTATTGTATCATTGGCGTTGTAGTCTCAGACGACCATTAATTTTTCATTCTTTAGAGTCACTCTCATGGAACATCTCATTTTGCTTCTAAGTGAGAAGCAGACACTATCACAGATGTTGCATGTACAGGCCTCTCTCAATGGCATTGGTGAAGTGCTGTTTCCTGCCTACTTTTTGTTTTCTTGACCTCCCTGTGATGAGCCAATGTGATTCCATATGTTGAAAGCCGACTGTAGATTGATTGCTGTCACTGGAACCAGTGTTGAGCAGTGTTATCTTGGGTGATAGGGTTGATATTAGATGATATGAGGCTTTGTTTTATGAGTGTGCTTAAATCAAAGTTGTGGGCACCCAGGTTTTCTACTTCATTTTGAAATTTCTGCATGCAGAATATCCTCATCTTTATTGTCATATTCACAATGTTTCACCTGTTGTACACTCCGCCCTTCTTCAGGTGATATATGTTGAACTTTGAAACCCTTTATTTCGTTCACCAATAGATCGTTCTAGTTCCATATGACATGGCATTAGTGTATATCTACCCTGGTGGATAAAATAAGGGGTTCAGTTCGAAATTCCAGTGTATATCACCTGAAGAAGGCAGGAGCATACAATGGCCAAAACATTGTGAATATGACAATAACAATGAGGACAATAGTCTGAACAATGTAAATAGTGTAAATAGTTACATCATCTCAGAAATATAGACAGATTCAAAATGTCCTTTATTGATTTTATTTATTATTTATCTGAGACATCATGTAAAATACTTTGTTTAACAGGGAAAGTAATTGTGAACATCTTGTTAAAAATTATGGGCAAAAAACTCACAACACTTAGGGTTTTTGGAGTCTGTCTATATTTCTGAGATGAGGTATTATGTACAGTATTTACATTAGTCGGACTATTGTCCTCATCTTTGTCGCCATATTTGTCACAACGTTTCGGCCGTTGTACGTTCTGGCCTTCTTCAGGTGGTTGGAATTTTGAACCGAACCCTTTATTTCGATCACTGGGGTAGACTGTTCTAGTTCCACGTGCCATGTTTGATGGATGTCAGTTATCAGTTATTTCCTGGTAATTTTCCCTCTGAAAGTTCTCCACTGCCTGAACCGGGTATTGAACTCACACTTGAGGACACATGGTACAGTGGATAAAGGCCTTGGTTAGATCCAGTGACAGACCCAAAGAGTGTGAGTTCAATACCCGGTTCAGGCAGTGGAGAATTTTCAGAGGGAAAATTACCAGGAAATAACTGATAACTGACATCCATCAAACATGGCACGTGGAACTAGAACAGTCTACCCCAGTGATCGAAATAAAGGGTTCGGTTCGAAATTCCAACCACCTGAAGAAGGCCGGAGCGTACAACGGCCGAAATGTTGTGACAAATATGGCGACAAAGATGAGGACAATAGTCCGACTAATGTAAATACTGTACTTAGGGTTTTTGTTTGCTACTGCTTATTTTGTTTGGCTTTGCACTACCCAAAAAAGGAACTACTACCCTTTCATAAGGGTAATACACCAGAAGAAGGAGATAAAATCTACTTGCTGAAACATCAGAATAACTAAAAAAAAAATACATAAAAAAAAGTTCAGTTTTCCAGAAATCTCTTTAAATTACTTGATTCTTTGGATTTCAATGGATATTTTGTTACATCTGTACTTTTTAATTTATTATTTGAATTGAATATATATTATAATCTGTCCATAAAAATTTTACTGGGTTCATGTACCATATGTTTATTTGTGTATATTGTTGTGTAAAATGTACTTTTATTATTATCAGGAAGAAAATACCCCATTTTTATATGCTTATATTGGTTGTTATATTCAGGGCCGTGGTGGGGGGTGAAGTTGGAAGCAATTTAGCATCACTGACGTCAGAGTTGGTATAGTTTTACTGACTCCAACTCCAGTTGAATTTTACACTCTATGTAAAAAGTCTTACATTATAGAAATTTTAATTTTTATTGTTATTTCTTCTATTTTATATTGACTATTTCCTTTAAAGAAATTCATCACAACTTCTTTTTTTAAAGTCATTTTATTTTTTGTAGTTATTTTGTATTTGCAAAACTATATATGTAAAAGAATCTTACATTATAGAAATTTTTATTTTTGTTATGTCTTTTGTATCCTGTAAAAGATTATATCTTAACTTCTGTTATAGAGTAGTTTTATTTTTGTTCTGTACTTATTTCTTATTTGCATAGATACACACACACACACACACACACACACATACATACATATATATATATATATATATATATATATACAGGGTGCAGCTGGTATTTGAGGACAGATTTTATGGATAATTTATTTGCTAAACAAATGAATATAATTATATTTGATTACAAACAAGTGATTTAGCTATTATTTAATTTTATTCAATAAAACCACCACTAGCATCAACAACTGCCTCTACACAAGGTCGAAATTGGCTGCAAGCTCAGATTAATTTCTTATTTATTTCAGACATTACTCAAATTATCGCAGCTTTAAGAGAGTCTTTGGTGTTATGAGGCTGTTTATTAACCTCCTTATCAACAACGCTCCACACATAATAGTCTAGTGGATTGAGATCTGGAGAGTTAGGAGGCCAAATGTTGGGTGTGATGTGGTCGTACAAATGGTCAGCCATCCATTCTTGTGTTCGTAGAGCCATGTGGTATGGAGCCGAGTCTTGCTGGAATATGTAAGGCCTGCCGTTGCATATGTTGTCAATCCAGGGCTTGACAACTGTTTCTAGAACCTCAATATCAGCAGCAGCATTTACTCTAAGACCTTGTGGAAAAAAGTGTGGTGGCATAACATGTCCTTCATTGCTAACAACACCCAATACCATAACACTTGAAGGAAATTTTGTGCGCATCACTCTTGGCACCTCAGAAGGATCTGAACAAAGCCATCTGACATTTCTTCTGTTAAGATTTTGATCTTGATCAAAATTTTTCTCATCTGAGAAAAACCAAATCACACCAGCTTCTGAAGGATTTTTAAGTTTGTTTAAAAGCCTTTTGGATCTGTTTAAATGGTTTTCTTTTGTTTTTTCAGGCACAAATTGACCTCTTTTCATCATTTAGGACTTTTATCGAATGTCTTCATGAACACTCCTTCTGATTGTTTTTTCAAACACCTGCAGCTTTTTGGCAGTTGACCTCATTGATTGACCTCGGTTTTCATCAATTGTCTGCTTGACATCCTGAATAAATTCGAATGTTCTCACTTTATCAGAACGTGCAGAATGTCTTTTACGTTTTCATACAGACATTGGAGAACTGTCAGCGTCTTCTAACTCTTTTTGTATCTTGTGGACAAATGATCTTGCAACTGTGAGGAAACGTGCAATATCCAAATCGCTATGATCAGCCTTTAATGCCACAATCACAGCAGGCCTTTTCATTCCATCTGTAATTGTAGGGTTTGCCATTCCTGATTTCTGAAAAATAAAAGCATTAGAAGTTAGTGGGAAGAAGTATTAATCTTAAATCTGTATGTCCTCAAATACCATCTGCACCCTGTATATATATATATGTGTGTGTGTATGTATGTGTGTATATATATATATATATATATATATATATATATATATATATATATATACACAAACTCTTCATATTTCAGATACATAGATGACTCATTATTAATATTTCCCAAAAACATCAATTTAACGGATCTTCTCTCCAAACTTAACAACGTTGAACCTACAATAAACTTCACTTTCGAAACTGAAACCAACTACACTCTTCCGTTCCTGGCCGTTTTGTTACATAGAAATAATAAGGAACTTAATTTTGATGTTTGCAGAAAGGCCACAAACAAAAATGATATGATCAGTTTCTACTCAAACCACTCTTCAAAAATTAAATCTGGAATTATTATAGGTTTCTATCTAAGAGCATTAAGAATCTGTAGTCCCCAATATTTACTTAAAGAAGAAACATACATAGAAAATACATTCAAAAACCTACAATACCCATATCATTTCATCCATAATGCAAGAAGAAAGGCATACAAAATATAGAATCAAAACAAAACTAATAACATAATCCGCAATAGTAAATTACATGAAAACAGATACATAATACTACCGACCAACTCTGTCACGTCTACTATCCAGAATAACCTATCCCATCTAAATAATCTTAAAATAGTCACAAACACCTCGAAAACAATTATAGATATAATAATATCTTCAAACAACAATAGCAATAACATTTCTGAAGCAGGCATTATATAATAATAAATTGCCAAAACTGTTCCTCCCAATATATTGGAGAAACAAGGAGAAACATAAAAAAACGCATCTATGAATATAAAAGAGACCTTAGAATAAACAACTTAAATAATGCCTTAGTAATACATAGGAATAAATTCAACCATAATTTTGATTTTAAAAATTTTATACTTATAAAAAAAGAAAATAACTCACTCAGAAGGAAAATTCTAGAGAGTGCCGCCATAGAACAATACCCAAATAATTCCGGTCAGGTTCCTTACATTCACTTGTGTTCACATACTCTTTCGAAAGATATGATTCTATATCCTCCCACCAGCTATGAGTAAAATGGTAGATCTTGTGTAAAAAAAAAAAATCGTTGGATTGTGGAGTAATGGTTAGCGGCTCTGATTGAGGAATCTGAGAGCTGAATTCGCATTCCAGTTGAGTTCATTACATTGACTTATGTGTTAATACCCTTGGGAAAGGCATGAATTTATCTCTCCTCCCCAGATATGTGTAAAATAGCAGGACAGACTGGGTCCTATAGCCTGGGGTAGAAACCAGTCTAAGAGAAGAAAACTCTGAATTCAAACCACCTGCTGCCTTATATGTTTTTCTTCTTAAGGCAAAGGCTAGAAGATAACTTCAAAAATAAATCCATCTCTGAGAGGAAGAAAAAAGGACTGGCAAGTCATTGCACTACTCTGTCTTGAATGTCCCCTTCAACCACAATTGTGTGATGAAGGGGAGTGGTGACCACAGCGGTAGTGCACGATGTGCTAACTGGATAAAATGAATGAATGATTCTAAAAAAAATGTTAATGCAATATTCATTTGCCAAAAAAAAAAAATTCTTACAATCCAAAATATGTTTCAAGTTTAAGTAACCCATAAAAGGTTGATAAGCCATAAAAAACTAGCCAATCAATCTTCATGTATCTGTCTTTATACTCAGTAACTGTCTTGGAATTTTGAACCAAACCATTTATTTAATCCACTGTAGATTGTTTTTATTCCATTTTCCATGTTTAGGAGATATTTCATATCAGTTAATACTTAATTATTATTTTATCACTTCCCCATTTCTTCCATTGAGCCAGAGTATGTGACTTTTCTGTGCTGCCAGACTCAGGAATTGAACTTGCAACTGCCAATGTTTTAAACCACTGTGCTATGTATATAGTGAACAATACAATGGTGTAGTTTTGGAGTAATAAACCTCAGGTATTGAAATAAAATTGGCGAATATTAACTAATGTGAAATATCCCCTAAGTGTTGAATTTGGAATGAGAACAATCAATCTCATTGGATTGAATAAAAGGTTTTCTTCAAAATTAGGAGAAGGTTAATGAATAGTGATGACAGGCACCTGAAAAAGCCAGAATGTACAAGAGATGAAACATTGATATAAACAACCAAGATTTAGTATACTGGTCTGAAGAGCAAGTGAAAATTCCTTAGTAAACAAATTCCAATGTAACTTTTTAAATTTTTTTTTAAGCTTATCACCCCAAGCAAGGCTGGAAGCCACTAGCACGCAAGGGGTTACAGAAGGTTTGGAGGAAGAGCAGATAGGAGTGGTAAAGGAGAGGATGTGGAGAAAGACAGTGGATCGATCAAGGCAAGGGGGTTACAGAAGATTTGGTGCGAGAGCAGATAGGAATGAAAGGTGAAAGGATGTGGAGAAGGGAACTGGAGATGTCGATTGACGTTACACTTAAATAGTTGGAGATTGTATTTGTCAGGGTAACAGGAATAAGGAAGGGAGTTCCACAGGCGAGATGTGCGAGACATGAAGCTATTGGAGTAGAAGAGACATCTACATCTAACAGTTTCAACGGTGAAAGGGTGGGAACGGGATGCCAGCCTCGTAGGACGTTTAAATTCATGAGGCCTAGGAACCAGCGAAAGCAGCTCATTGGAGCAATTACCGTGAAAGTATTTGTAAAAAAAATACATAATTTAAATCAGAAAGTGTGATAATTTCATATGAATAAATATTAAATATCAAAAAGAAATATTAAGATATTAAAAACAATATTTGTAAAATTTCTTAAATGTCCAATACTTTTATTTTCTTTCCTGTTTTAGGTTTTGTTCCATTTGGGACACCTTTCGTGAGTATTTACTATTCTGTACAATTCTTCTTCATTTAATCTTTTTCAACTTCATATATACGCATGCACATGTACTATATATATATATATATATATATATATATATATATATATATATATATATATATAATCGTTAAATATGACGGACAAGGAAAATTTTAATTTTTTATACAGCCTTTTTCAGGTGATATACATTGAAATTTCAAACCAAGCCCTTTTTTTTTTGTCCACTGGGGTAGGTTGTTCTAGTTCCACAACCCATGCCTTTTTCTAGATATCTCAGTTTCAGTTATTTCCCTTTTTCAGTAATGCAAAGATGAGGACAACAGTCTGAACAATGTATACATGGTGTCCGTAAAGTTTGTGTGCACTTTAAAAAATTTATAACTTTAAAGTGCACATGAACTTTATGGACACCCTGTATAATGTAAATAGTTATACTCATCTTGGGACTACATACAAACTATTTTTAGATTGTCAATTTTTGTTTTTAGATAATGATTTAGTGATACAAGTCATACTAATTAATCCATAGCTGGAGGAAGAAGAGGTGGATATTTACCTTTCCCAAGGGTATTTGTGCATAAGTGAATATAACGAACCTAACGGGAATTAGAACTCGGCTCTCTAATTCACAATTCTGAGTCATTATCCAGTTATTATACCCACACATTAAAAGGAAAATTTTATTAATTTTTTATTTAGATTTTTCCATTTGGTTGGAATGAGGAAGTACAAAAATTATCCATATTGTCAATTTTCTTTTTTTTTTTTTTTTTTTTTTTGGGGTTTGTTTTTGGTGGTGTTAGTTTATTTTCATGTTTTTGACTGTGTGAGATGCGTTGTGAATTAAAGTATGAGCTTAATTCCAAGCGATCCGTGTTGGGCGTGGCTGGAATTCGAGTGAGCAACTTTCTATTTTTAAAAAAACTTTCAGCACACCACTTCCATTGTTAAACAAGGTGAGGTTGATGGTGGGGTAGAGCTGTTTGATGTACAGGACCTACTTTATAATGAGATGTTTCCGGAAATTTAATTTACAAAGGACTCTAGAGTTTTCGACCAGTATCTTTCTTAAGGGATCTTGCAGATTATCAGTTGGTAAATGTCTTTTTATGGCACTTTGCTTTGACAAGAGACTTGTGAATCTTCTATCCAAGAAGGTAGCCATCTGATATAATTGGTTTATGACAAGAAACACAGTCTTGTATTCGGCAGTGAAATTGATACATTATTTTGGTCATCAGCAGTTTAGATTTGATGAGGTTATTTTGATTATTAGCTACAAGGTTTGCAGTTTTTGATTTTCAGTAATATATTTTATAACCCATAAAAGGTTGATAAGCCATAAAAAAACTAGCCAATCAATCTTCATGTATCTGTCTTTATACTCTGTAACCGTCTTGGAATTTTGAACCAAACCATTCATTTAATCCTCTGTAGATTGTTTTCATTCCATTTTCCATGTTTAGGAGATATTTCATATCAGTTAATACTTAATTATTATTTTATCTCTTCTCCATTTCTTCCATTGAGTCAGAGTATGTGACTTTTCTGTATATACAAGTTTTACACGTTTTTCAGGAATTAGAGCGAAAATATTGTGCTTAATGATTTTTCGTATCGTGCATCTGGTTATCATAAAATATATTGATGCTTTGTTGTGTCGTATTTTTGTTACTGGTGTTGTGTATTTTTCTGAGTATAATTTCATTTGTTTATCGATGGTGTAGGTGTGAAAATTCTAGTTGACTAATGTTTGTTTTATGTGTTTTAGTTCACTCAGAAATATTCTTTAAGAAGAGGAATTTAGGTATGCTCTATTTAGGAAGTTTGTTATCACTTCACTTTATATCTTTCTGGGCATTGCCTATCATAGTTGAGAAGACCAGTGTTCGTGGTGGTGGTCGTGGCTTTGTTATATGGGCAGGTGGTAACTATGTTAGATTTTAATAAAAATTTTCCTTCTCCCACATATTTAACGATAGATGTTTAAAAGAAAGTTGCTGCCCAAATATACACTAATAAATATATATCGTTACCACCAAAGATTTGCTAAAAAAATTTAGCATACATGTTAAAAAAAATACCTCAAACTTGATAAAAACAAAGTTTTGTCATCAAAATCTTTGTTATTATTAAGAAGAAAGAACAAAGGAATTTTTGATTATTAAATTATATATTTTTTGAATCTTCAAAATTTTGCTTAAAAATTCTTTTCTTGTTTTCAAGTAACCATAAATTAGTATAGAAAATTTTAGTGTCATTTTGTGGTGGAAACTATAGTGATTTGGAAATTCTTGCAAGAATC
>OZ038509.1:38497661-38517661 GCA_964036315.1 Acanthosepion esculentum | reverse complement strand
ATTTACTCTTTAGTATTTCAAGATAAATTTGTGTAATTTTGGTAAATATATCTGTTAAAATGAGATGTCAGTGTTATTTTCATTTTCGTGTTATTTAGACGACAATTTATCCATCGCACTCTAATATTGCTGACAGGTAATTTTTTCACTGTAAGTATTTTTAGTCCTTGTGAACAAATTTATAATCTTTTTTTTCTGTTTTTGTTTACCATTTTACAGTATATTTTTGCTTTGTCTTCCTCCCCTTGTTTTAATATATTTGCAAGTATTATATATTAATATATACTTTTTTAATATATCTATTTTGAAAGTCCTAATTGGCATATGTTTAATTCCTGTGAAGAGATGATGAAAATATCTTGTCTCAATGCACTTTCCAAAATTTGACCAAATGAGAGAATTTTATTTGTTTAGAGCTTTTTGGTCAGTGCTTCCTTCTGTAAGCTTTGGGTAAATGAATATTTTCATTCCAATTCTTAGAATGAAATATTCTCTAGTTTCATTTCTTCATATCTTTTTGCAAAATCCTCAGTTTTTGAAAAGCAACAGAAAACTATTATTGGCTAAGTATTGTCAAGTATATTCCAATTTTGTGGCTAGTTTACATTCATGCCTTATATACAGGTTATCCCCCCACCGAAATTGACATTATTTTGTTGCCTAATAATTTTTTTTTGTTTTTTGTACTTAGCTTTCACCTTTACGTTTACAATGCTTTATGGAAAATATATTATAAAGAAATTAAAATAAAACTGTTAAGAGTGAGATTAAATTTCATAAGAAAGGTATCTAATTAATTTATAGGTACCTTATGAAATTTTATCAGAAGTGTACATAAAATACTATAATTTTATGTACATTTATTACATTTTACTGTGTTTGTATTTCCATTCATTTTATTATTAATTTTGATATTTTATTTATGGAAAAAATGTCATAACTGATATTAATATAAAAATAAGATCATATAAATTTCATAAGATGATACTGATACTTGTAGGTACACTTCTCAGTTGAAATTGAAAAATCAAATTAACTTCTCCACATGTGTTTCGCAACAGCAAAGGCCTTAACAGCGGAGAACAATGCTTAACTCAAATAACGCAACTTAATTGTATTCTGGTTGGTCTTCCGTACTTTATAATTACAGCCCGATTATAAACACAAAATTATATTTCTTAATTACTGCGGGTCTTCTGATTAGTCAAAACGATACAATTTACAACGCGCTAAAAAAAAAGATCTATCTCATAAGGACACTTACAAAAGTGGATGTGGCTTTTAACTAATTTTATAATATTTTAACAACTTAAATGTAAAAATCTATTATAACAAATAATTGTATTAAAAATTCATTTTTCATCGTAAAAATATTTTGCTTTCAGAAAATATTGTCCATATTCATAAAAAACAACTAAAAGCAAATAAAAGTATTTGAAATTAAGTAATATCTTTGTTTTATTGAGTTTTGTATGTTACAATTCAGGGCTGATTTTCGGGTGGGGGGTCCAATTAGAAACAAAAAAGACATGATTTGCATTCCACAAAGCCTTGTGCTTTTAACTATTATAATCACTAAAGTGGAGTCGAGTGAATTTCTAGAGTTTTCATAAAATTATTTTTATTTTTTATTTTTTTTAAGCGTATCACCCCAAGCAAGGCTGGAGGCCACTATCATGCAAGGCGTTATAGAAGGGTTGGAGGAAGAGCAGATAGGAGTGGTAAAGGAGAGGATGTGGAGAAAGAGAAAGACAGTGGGTCGATCAAGGCAAGGGGGTTACAGAAGATTTGGAGCGAGAGCAGATAGGAATGAAAGGTGAAAGGATGTGGAGAAGGGAAGTGGATAGATCAAGGCAACTGGAGATGTCGATTGACGCTACACTTAAACCGTTGGAGATTGTATTTGTCAGGGAAGCAGTAATAGGGAAGGGAGTTCCATAGGTGAGATGTGCGAGACATGAAGCTATTGGAGTAGAAGAGACGTCTACATCTAACAGTTTCAACAGTGTAGGGGTGGGAATGGGATGCCAGCCTCGTAGGGCGTTTAAATTCACGAGGCCTAGGGACAAGCGAAAGCAGTTCCTCGGAGCAATTACCGTGAGTTATGGGCAGAGGGGGGGGGGTAATTAATATAAAAAAAATATTTCTGCCATGACTTTAATAAAAAAAAACACAATAATTTCGATCATCTGTGAATAGTTTAATTTTGTTTTTGCCTTGAAAAAGTACACATTGGATGAAACACGTCTACTAATAATACAGTTTACCTATTGTCTTTTACCTTTATTCATATATATATATATATATATATATATGATAAAAGTATAGTCTTATGGTATATTTATTAGTTAAAGTGCACTGATGATTGCATTTAAGCATGAAATAGACTGTGGCTGCTGTGTGTTGACCTCAATGGCATTTATAACAAACAGTAAAATTAAATTTTCATCAAAATTTTAAAAACATATTTTAATAAATATTTAATCTGTGCTATTTATTTTTAATTCAAATTTTAAAACTTGCTAGCTATATATATAATATATATATATATATATATATATATATATATATATATATATATATATATATATATATATATATATTAGAGTCTGTCTATATTTCTGAGATGAGGTATTATGTACAGTATTTACATTAGTTGGACTATTGTCCTCATCTTTGTCGCCATATTTGTCACAACGTTTTGGCCGTTGTACGCTCCGGCCTTTTTCAGGTGTTTGGAATTTCGAACTGAACCCTTTATTTCGATCACTGGGGTAGACTGTTCTAGTTCCACGAGCCATGTTTGATGGATGTCAAGGACACATGGCACAGTGGATAAAGGCGTTGGTTAGATCCAGTGACAGACCCAAAGAGTGTGAGTTCAATACCCGGTTAAGGCAGTGGAGAACTTTCAGAGGGTAAATTAGCAGGAGATAACTGATAACTGACATCCATCAAACATGGGTCGTGGAACTAGAACAGTCTACCCCAGTGATCGAAATAAAGGGTTCGGTTCGAAATTCCAACCACCTGAAGAAGGCCAGAGTGTAATGTAAATACTATATATATATTAGGTTGGTGCAAAAATAATGTCGTTTTCTCACATGAAGTTGAACGTCAAAAAACGACATTATTTTTGCACCAACCTAATATATATATATATAGATAAGCAATTTTAAAATTTTCTTTTTATACAAACTTATCTGCTTTGTTAAAATTCAGTCATAATTTAGCAGAAATTATATCGGTGTGTTTGCATTTAGAGAAAACATGAAATTAATTTAATCATGACTTTTTTTTTATGAGTTATGTCAAAGGAAGTAATTTAAAGAAATATTAGTTAAGCACCATACATGATACAAGCTTGGACGATCATGTGTCTCCACAATTTCCTCACCTGAATAACTGTTGACTCTTTCAGTTAAGTACTATATGTCATACATGCTTGGATAATCATGACTCTTTCGATTCACGACTTACTAGGCAGAGGATTTTCCCACAGTAGGTTGTTATTTCTTTCTACAGTAGACTGGATGCTAACCAAGGCTATAGAAGCCATTCAATCTTGCTATTCAACTTTGAGGAAGAGATAGATTCTTACCAATCATAAATGGTATAAATTATACCATTTACAAATCATTAAATTATTTATACCATTTGTAAATGGTATAAATTATTCCAAAGGGTATTTTTATCTTAGTTATTCCAAAGAGTATTTGAGCATAAGTGAATGTAACAAACCTGACTGGAATTTGAACTCAGCTCTCTGATTTCTCTTTCCAAAACTTTATACATTCTTATTTCTTTCTATGTTCATGGGCGTCATTTGCCATTTAACATTACTGTAAATTAGTTGAGCAGAGCTGAAAATGTTATTGAATTATGAGTCAAAATAATCAGATTTTACTAAAATTGTATCAAGTGGTTTACAGCCATATCACATTGAAACTCTGGTCCTTGTATGATCACCGAAGTTAAGCAATGTTAAAACTGATCAATACCGAGATGGGTGACTACTTGATGGATTTTATAGATAAAGGCTCGGAATTGATAATTAGAGACACAAGTTTGAATTTCAGTCAAGTTTATTATAATCATTTATGTGCAAATTCCCTTGGGAAAGATATGAATCCACCTCTTCTCCTCCAGCTATGTGTTAATTAGTCAGATTTGCATCATTAAATTATTATTATTATCTCTCAAAAATATTCTTACAATCTAAAAATATTTTCTGGCTTTAAATAACCTGCAAAAGATTGATAAGTTGTAGAAAACAAACCAGTGTGTCAATGGAATACTGATTAATTATCCCGGCATGTCTTTTTAGATTTATTTACATTCTCTTTCTATACATTTAAATGTATAGAAACTACCGTGGACACAAAGTGACAGATCCGTTTATATATTGATTGTAATATAGGATTGATCCCCCACTTTATATCGTCATTATAATTTCTTGTTTGTTTATTAAATTTTTGACTAGATATGAATCCAACTCTTCTCCCCCAAGCTATGTGTTAATTAGTAAGCCTTGTATCCCTAAACAATTATTATCTTAAAAAAAAATAATGTTCTTACAATCTGAAAATATTTTCTGGCTTTAAATAACCTGCAAAAGGTTGATAAGCTGTAGAAAACAGATCAGTCCATAAAAAAAAATACTGATTAGCTACACAGGCACGTCTTTTAGATTTATTTACATTCTCTCAAAAATAAATGCATAGAAACTACTGTAGACACAAAGTGAACGGTCAGTTTATATATTGTTTGTAATATAGTATTGATCCCCCATTCTATATCAATACTATAACTTCTTGTTTGTTTATCAAATTCTGATTAGGTATGAATCTGCCTCTTCTCCCCTAGCTATGGGTTAATTATTAAGACAATTATGGTATTAATAAAAGATTAAGAACTTCTGTTACAACTTAATTTGCTCTGTCTGTAGGACAGGTATTTAACAAATATTTAATTACATATGCAGTTTAGTGTAATAAGCTGACTCTTGACTGTAATGTGGTTGGTGATATGGAGAGGTAATATTCCAAGTGTCATATATAATGTAGATATAATAATGATGAACAAATCTGTTAATGTCTGTTTTTTTTTCTTTTTTTTTTTTCAGGTCGTAGGAATGTTGCTTCCAAATCCTACAATTCCAAAGACAATCATTTGGCAATGGTTGAATCAAAGTCACAATGCCTGCGTCAATTATGCAAATAGAAATGCCTCGAAGGTGAGTCATGAAATTGTTGCGGGTATTTTCCTAACATATGGTGGTGCAAGTTGGGTTTAAGTAGGGGCAAGATCGAGGGGGAATATGGTGGTTGTCAGACCTGGGTAATGTTGTTCTTGACCAAAAACTGCTGTGCTGAATGGGCAGATGCAATGTCATGCTGGAGTTCTCATGGCCGCAAGTAATTCAGTCCGTTTCCAACAACCAGCATCCCACAAAGCCAGCAACTCGTCACTGTAGTACACCTTGTTTACTGGAGCTTGTTAATGATGAAAAACACCCGTGTAGTTGAAGAAAACTATCAACAGTTTCTTCACATTGCTTTGATTCATTTGTGCTTTTTTCAGTCTCAGAGAGAATGGTTTCTTCCACTGCAAAGTCTGTGTCTTGGTTTTGGGGTCATAGCCACAGACTCACGATTCGTCTCTTGTTACAACTGTTTTCAAAAAGTTTTCTGTGGTCTTGTGAGATGCAACATTAGACACACTTTCCTTCCATGTACTGCTATAAACAATGAAGATGAAGAAGAACATTATAGGAGTGTGCGTATGCATAACAGAGTTCAAGGTCAATCTGTACCAAGCAGCTTCACTTTGCATACTTTATCTTCATTACCATAATAATAATACTTTTTGATCAAACCGTATGTATAAATTTAATGATATAACCATTTCATCTGTGTCATTGACTATTAGGTTGTAGTTAGTTGGGAGATCATCTTCCTGCTCTAATAGAAGGCAGGAAGATGTCTTTCAGGTGATTAATGGAGAGAAGTTTCATTTCGGTGACATTAAAACAAACAAGTCAATTCTTGTCCCATTTGACAACACTGTAGGACATTTTTTTAGATCAACTGTCAATTTGACCTGATTGAACTGATCAAACTTATTATCGCCACAGAAGTAAATGGTTGCGTCATCGGCAGAGGTATCAAGTTGAGACCTGATGTCAACGGGAAGGTCAATGATGAAAATTAAGAAAAAGTAGGTCCAAAGGTAGATCCCTTTGGTGACACCTGCATTAGTACAAAAAAAAATCTAGAAGTTTGGATGCTGAGAAAAACTTTCATTTTGCGATTTGATAAGAAAGACTAAATCAGTTCAAAAATACATCTGGAAACACTATAAATTTGTGAAGACTGGTATATATTTGTTCCATTGTTTACATTCTTGGCTTTCCTTAAATTCGCTCCCCAGCCAACAATGACCTTCAAATGCCAAACAATCAACTTTTCAAAACAATAGTATTTATTTTAAATCGGCGAAGAATTTTTCTACTATTTTACATTCCAGTCTTTTCAGGGATTTATAACAATTCTTATTTGAGTTTCTGTTTATTAGAAAAGAAAAAAAATTCTCTTTTTTTCCTTCACTTCATATTTCAATTCCTGTTTTTAATCATAACGTTTTCAACCCTTCCAATGCTCCCATTCTATATGGGGTTTTCACATGAACCCTTTTAATCCCATTTCCATCCTATCAATGGCACAATAACGTCACATTCTTTTCAACTATTACCAGTGACCCTTTATAGTGTCACAATATTAATACAGGTTCAGAATCCTTTATCCAAAATTCTTGTGAAAGGAGTGCTTCAGATTTTTAGATTTTTTTTGATTTTGGAATACAGGCAAATTTAATTTGTATAGGGCATCTATAAAAGGGGGCAGCTTGGGAATGGAACTCAAGCATAAATATGATATCCTTTTATATTTCATAACACAGCTTATACATTTTTTTAATTTTTGAACTGATTTAGTCTTTCTTATCAAATTGCAAAATGAAAGTTTTTCTCAGCATCCAAACTTCTAGATTTTTTTTGTACTAATGCAGGTGTCACCAAAGGGATCTACCTTTGGACCTACTTTTTCTTAGTTTTCATCAATGACCTTCCCATTGACATCAGGTCTCAACTTGATGCCTCGGCCGATGACGCAACCATTTACTTCTGTGGCGATAGTAAGTTTGATCAGTTCAATCAGGTCAAATTGGCAGTTGATCTAAAAAATGTCCTACAGCCTGTTGTTAAATGGGGCAAGGAGTGGTTTGCTTGTTTTAACATCACTGAAATGAAACTTCTCTCCATTAATCACCTGATAGTAGTTTTATATAAAAAACATATACTCTGAAAGTAGTTTTACATGAGATTTAATAAATTTTGTGTACATACACATACAGGTAATGATGCTAGTTGTGTAATGCTCACCTGGATTTTTAAGTGGTGAAATTTGCAAAAATAATGTTTTGTACTTTCTACTTACAAAAATACATAAATGCAGGACTTTCTGATGTTTTAAATAATATCTTTACTGAGCATGAAACACTTGGTAAGTAATCCATGAATGAAAATGTTGCTGTGACAATCACTAACAAAAAACTGGTGTCAGCATAGGCTATGTAGCTGGGCTTTCTGAAATTTTCCATTTGTGGCAAGTCATGTCTGCACCTGAAAAACTTTCAGATTTTCGAGGTTTTTGGATAAAGGATACTCAATCTGTACTAATATTTTAATTTTAATGATTAGGATTATTTTAATATGAAATTTAATGCTGTTATTTTAACACATAATTTAATGGTATTACATTGGTACAAAATTTGTTGTGGTTATTTTAATATGAAATTGTTTTTAATGGAAAATTCAATATTGTTGTTTTTAATGGTAAATTTAATGATGTTTTTAATGAGACATTTAATACTGTTGTTTTTAATAGAAAATTTAATACTATTGTGTTTATAAAAATTTCAATACTAGAAATTTTATTTCAGTTTTAATTATATTAATATTTCTTAATTCTTTAATTTGCTGTTAATTTAGTTTATTCAGTATATTATTTAAATACTTTATTTCCATTTTTATGTTTAACTTTAATTTTAAAATAATGAAATTTGATAAATTTAATTTTGATATTTAATTTAAATTTAATATTACTCATATGAATCAATATATATATATATATATTTTTACAGCCAACACCTATTCATCGTTTTCTGATTGGATATTTTGGGGCTGTTTCCAGTGCTGTTTCTATTGCTGTAAGTTTTTTTGATTTTCAAAAACCTTTTGATTAAAATGTACCTTTTACAGCCCTTGATGAGCTGTTTTTATTTTTTTTTACTGATGGTTTGCATAATACAATGCCCAAGAGCCATTCAAGGTAGAGAGTTACTGAGTGAGATTCTAAGGAAGGTGGAAGTAAGAGAGTATTATAAGGACAAATAGGATAGATATTGGTTGAAATAAACAAGACTAGCTGTCAGGGAAACTTTCCCTTGGGTGTCTGTTCCACAAAGTAACAGTTCTGGGGAAGAAGCAGTCTGAGTGGAACTTGCTCCTCATCAAAGGAACACAAAAGGGATGGGGATGATTCAAACATGACATGGTGGGTCCTAATTCTGGACATCTGAGCTTTGAAGGTCGGAGGCGGTGGCATGAAAGAATGTAACTTGTTCAAACATCTGTCATAGTAATAGACATATAGTAATGAAAGGCTGGTGACATTTCATCTTTGCAATAAAGTTTCCAGGGATGAGGGTGGGAAATAATTCATCACCCACACAGCTGTGTAAGTGCTTTTGAATAGTAAAGTAGACTTGGCTTTCCTGTTTTGGTTGGCAATAAGTTTAGTAGAACCAAATTTAAATATGTAGATATATAATTAGACATCTGAAATTTCTGGGATACATAATGAGAAAAGAAGGGAAAGAGAACTAAAGACTCTTAGGACATATTGAAAGCAAGAGAAAAAGGGGAAAACAGTGAATAACCAACTTAAGAGTTTGAGTGAATGGATAGCAGAACAGGAACCAAGACGTATGGTAAAGAATCAAAAGTTGCTTAGAGCAACAAAAGACAGGAAGTAGTGGAGAGCCATGATTGACCAAGTCCTGAAAGAACATGGTACTTAGAAGAAAATACACTAGGGGACCATTCTCTTTTGAAAGGAACAATCATGGCAATGCACAGTTTGCAGGTATTAAAGAAAAAGGAAGCTGTGGAGAGCCATGATCCTCTGTATCCTGAATAAACACTGAATTTGAAGAGAGGAAATAGAAAGAGAGAGATAAGTCCTTTTTCACTCCAAGTGGTGTTTAGGAGCACATAAGTTTGCCTATCAGTTGGTTCACACACTTCTGTCTTTTGAACAGGAGTAGAGGTTTATCCCTTGTTTCCTATTTAGGATTGGGTTTTCGGTTCCTTCTAATGTCTGCTTCAGCTCTATACTCCTAATGTTTGTTCTTTTCTATGCTAATATAATTTCACACAGTAACCCTCTACCATGAGTGGCTCTTGGGCCTTGTATTGGGTGAACATTACTAAAAAGAAAAAAAAGGCTCACAGCTAGGGATTGCTAGTGTAGGTTTTTATGGGGTAGAGTTGCCAGCCCCACCCTCAACCCATTTTGATGAAAATCCTAAAATTCAGAGTTATCCTTCTTCCAGACTGGTTGCCAGCCAAGGCTCAATTCATTATCTCTAAAAAATTGTTTATGCAATATTCACTTGCAAAAAAAAAAAAAAAAAAAAGAATTATTCTTATAATCCAAAAAATGTGATTTGGCATTAAATAATCTATAGAGAGTTGATAAATTGTAAAAAACGGGTCGATCAATATTGCTGCTTTTGATACATATTACTTAGCATGACACAAGGCCAAATGAGGAGAAAATGTGATAGGAAGATTATGTGGTGCCAGTTTTCCTGGGGCCTGCTTTGAAAATTAGTATTTGAGGTCCTGATTTTTACTTCGGTGAGAATACCAACCCCTGATGCTGGTGGCATATATTTAATGATATTGTGCTAACAGTAATTGTCCTATGGTGTGCCAGTTTTTCTTGTTAAAATCCTCACAAACGTACAGAACTCAAATCATTATAGACTAAGTGAAAATGTGCAGAGAATTTGCAGCAATAGGGGTAAATAATATCATGTTACATCAAGTTGACCCAGATAATGGGTGCACTATGAAAGAAATGTTTATTATCATTTCCCCCATTATGGGCATTATTATATCCATGATATAATAACACCTTATTTCATGGATGGAATAGCTTGACTGAAAGGAAAAGGAATGATAAACATGCTTTGTTTTCAGGGAGTGTTTCATGCCACTATGTCATACACAAAATACTACATATATATATATATTTACATTTATCCCACATAGAGAAATTATAACACATATGCAACAAGTGGTGTGAAAAGGAAATGAAAAGAGTCTTAGATATAATAATTCTCAATGGGAACTGGAGCTGCCTGTGATTCTTCTGTGTTTCTGGAGAAGCCATATTTAGGATTCCAGATTTTGAGCAAGCTTGATTTATCTGCTGTCACTTGTGAGGACATATTCCACAAAGGAGAAATAGCAGGTCCTCAGCCTTTCTCAAATTGAGGACTGTGAGCTGGAGATATTTTCTGTATGTGATGAAGATATATTTCCATAGGAAAATAGCACCATAGGCTTGTAAGCTGCACCATGTGGATGGGGAGGAGATTTAATCTCAATCTGGGCCCCTTGGCCTGGGGTTAAAAAAAAAAAAACAACTGCTCAGTTTGACTCCTGTAACCTGACTGATTGACCAATTTTGTCACTGTATGATGTGACGTCACTAAGCAGCTGTCATGTGACACACATGACTTATCTCAACTTTTGTATTCCTACAGTAATATTATTGTTTTATTTTTAATATTTAAAAATCTCTTGCACAATTCTCCCTCTTTCAGTTTCTGCTAAATTCCTACTTTATTGCAGGTTGGTCTTAGCATTTTCATAAAAAAAGCAAATCATTTTACTCCAGCCACAAAATTGCTAATTCAAAGATTTGTTCCATTCCCAGCTGTAGGTAAGTAAACATTCAAATTCTCAAAATTTTATGCACTGGACTCTTCTGTTGATGTACAAAAGTGTTGCACAAAAAATATACAGATATATGGGATTTTTCTTGTCAGAATCTAACTTGCACCTTTCTGAGCCTACCATTCATCCATGTATCGAATATTGCTGCCACATCTTGACAAAATCCAAAGAAGAATTTGCATTGTTATCTGTCCTGACATCTCAGCTTCAGTCACTTTCCCATCACTGTAAAGTAGCATCCCTTTGCCTCTTACATAAATATTTTTATGATAATTGATCCAATGAGCTTCCATCTTTGATACCATATTCCTGAATTTATACATAGATTGGCTGCTAGGCCTCATAATTTTACTGTTGAAATTGCTAGTTGTAACTGTATGATTAATTGATTGACTCATTTTTATGGTTTATCAACCCTTTGCGGGTTATTTAAATCCAGAAAATATTTTTAGATTGTAAGAATCTTTTTTTGAGATAGTGATGAGTTAGTGATACAAATCTTACTAATTAACCCATACTGCGGGGGGAGAAGCAGTGGCTTCATACCTTTCCCAAGGGTATTTGTGCATAAGTGAATATAAAGAACCTAACTGGAATTAGAACTCAGCTCTCTGATTAACAATTCTTGCGTGCACCTTAATCAAATCGTCATCTTGTGTGCCCCTTAATCAAATTGTCATCTTGCGTGCACCTTAATCTCAGTTCTTTTATTGCCTTCTCTGTTTCTTTCATTCTCAGTAACTCTTAATGGTTTTTTAATACTTTGCTCTGCAGGAAATGATTAAAAAAAATGAAAAAAAATTACCCATTTCCTTCATGGCATTTCTTTATATAGACATCTTGTACTGGGTAAGTGAATGACAAAATAGAAAACCTCTTTCTAATGTGTTTCATTCTGAGAAGAAAAGTAACAATTATATTGGTATAAGCAACTTATATATAAAATGTGGGATAAAATACAACAAATTCTGCTTATAGTTTTGTGGCAGACATGATGAGGCAGAACCTGGGACGAGCACAACTGGTTGCGACTTGCCTTTTCCCCGCCAAAAAAGAGCCCGTATTTGCTTAGCATGTAGGGCTACTGCAGTTGAAATGAAGGAGAAAAAAAGAAAGCACTTACCGCTCTGCCGTAATCCGTCCTCGGCCAGATAACGTAAAAGAATAAGGGGAGACTTGCATCGCCTTTTTATGCAATGAATATGCAATGCATTATGGGACAGAGACGGAATGAACTATGGGATCGCATGAAGACGCAAGGGATTATGGGTATATGGACAAATATAAAAGCACCTAGTTTTTCCCAGTTTGAGTGACGTTCCCGGTTGGCGGCTGGAAAAGTCTGTTTGTGCAATTTTGAGACGGAACGACTAGAGGTTGGATTACCAGTTGGGAGAGCTCGAATTTACTCGCTGGTGGCCGTTTTTCTTTTTATTTCATCACAAGTTTATTTTTTTTAAATTTTTTACAGTAAGCTTCACCCTTTACAAGGCCCAGGGGCCACTTGAGGTAGAGGGTTAAATTAGGAGACAGTTTGTAAAGATCGCAGTGGGAGATAATGGTTAACCCTAGCCTTGAACAGGTTAAGAATGTAGTGCTTGGGGAAATATCCTCTTTGGATTCTGTTCCACAGAGCAATGGGTTACAGGAAAACGCTGTTAGAGTGTAACTTATATCTCACCAATGGAATACAAAGAGAATGTGGGTGGGTTTGCTACTATGTAAGTGGCATGGCATGAAGGTTTGAATTGGTGGGACCAGGGAATGTAGATCATCTGAGCACTTTCTGTGGAAGTAGTAATAGAATTGTGAGAAGCTTACTACATCTCACCATGTGGGAAAGAAGTTGGAGGGTGGAGAATAATTTGTCACCCACAAGGACTTGGAGATGTTTTTGGACTGGAGAGTGACATCTGGGCAGTTCTTGCCTAAATATAACAGCAGTACTCCATCTTCGGTCTGATCTGGCTCTTGTAAAGGTAGAGGATAGCAGGAGGGGTCAGGTACTTACTGGAGCGGTAAAGAAAGACGACCATTTTACCTGCATCCTTAGCACTTGAGGTCGAGTGTGAGTTTGAGGCCCAACAGTCTTTCAAGGTACCGTACTCTTGCTATGAAGGTTTGTCTTGACGGGACCAGGTAATGTAGTACGTCTGAGCACTTTTCATGGAAGCAGTGGTAGAGCAGCGAAAGGCTTGCCACATCTCGCCTGTGTGAGAGGATTTGAAGGGTGGAGAATAATTCGTCACCCACAAGGGCTCGGAGACGCTTTTGTACTCTATCAAGGCTGGAGAGTGGGGTCTTGGCAGCTCCTGTCAAGATATGACAACAGTACTCCATCTTTGGTCTGATCTGGCTCTTGTAAAAGTAGAGGATAGCAGGAGGGGTCAGGTACTTACTGGAGCGGTAAAGAGAGACAACCATTTTACCTGCATCCTTAGCAATGGATTGTATGTACGAGTTCCACCTGAAGTCAGGTGCCAGTTTGAGGCCCAATAGTCTTTTCAAGGCACGATGCCTCCCTGAGGGGACATTTGTTCATCCTGATTGGTAGTAGAGTGGGGTCTGATCAGCAACAATAGAATGTAACTAGCTTGGTCTTTGAGGAATGTAACCAGCCAGTTTTACCCCAATGTGTAGGTTGTGCAAGATTGGAAGAGAGATCAGTCGCCAATCTCTGACCATCAAGAGTTTTAGATGTCCACCTGTACATAGTCATATCATTAGCGTAGATGTTTACAAATGATCTGAATATATTCTTAGGCAGATCATTTTGTAAATCCAAAAGAGTAATGGCATATCAACACCAAATTTGAATTTTCTTGGGAGCTTTAAAGTAATGAAAATATGATACATGTTATTCTGCTTTCACAGTTGTATACATGGTAGATGATACTCAGCTTTCGTGCATATACATGTCTGTGTGTATGGCTATAATTACTAGAGGTGGTGATATGTGTGTGTTATGTTGTAGTTATATTTTGGAATACAGTTTGATTTCTTTAAGAAAATGTAGCACATTATATGGATTAATAGCATGAATAGAATATCAACACCTCTATGGGTTATTTAATGCCAAAATCTAAATATTTGGAATGCTATTGCATGCCTTCAACTACAGATGAAATGTATTGTTGGTCCTTTTACTATAAATATGTACTGCTGGTCATTTTACTATAAAAAATGTATTTTTATACGTTCATAGTGTTTTGCTTTTGTTTGGGGAGTCACTATTTGCCCATAGCTGGGACCCTAACAGTGGACCTGAGAACAACAGCAATTAAGAAGTGGTTTCACAGTTTTCAAAGCCTCCAATCTCCCAACCAGAGGTCTTGCTGCTAGACGTAGTTTGTTGTCATTCCCCCCCCCCGCTCTACCACATATCAACTCTCATAAGGTACTATTTATATACAATACAAATGTTATTGTAACCTAATTATATACAATAATGGATCATATGCAATATATGTGAACAATTCAACTAGCAAAATTGAAAATAAATACAATGTCTTTAAATATAAATTAGAGACATCATAATAGATTGTTCCATCTTAAATAAATCAACAATGTTTTGTGGCAATTTTTTTATATCAACTTGATATTTTTCTTGTTAAAAATTGAAGAATTTTAACACATTGAACATTATGGATAAAAGAATAGTGAATTATATATAGCGTTTTTTTTTTAAGACTTAGCATAGGCAAAACAAATTCATGGATTTGGACACAAAATAAGACAGACCCCAGAATGATGTTAAAATCTGCGAAAAACTTTCATTGTTTAATAGTTCTAATTCGTTTAATTTTTAATGTATATAAATGTAGGTTGCAAAAAAGCAAATGTTGATAAGATAGCAAAGGTCCTAAAGCACCATCTGGGGCTCAATCAGGCTTGCTCCCTCTGCCTGGTTGGGGGTTCGGGAGTAGTATGCACTAGATTTAGTCAGTACAACCTGCTACATGGATGGGTGTTTGTTGTCTAAACTAGCTCTTCCACTGATGAGGAGGATGGTATGTCATCCAGCAGAATGAAAAACCTGTTAAAGAGCAGATGTGCTTATAGGGGCCAATGGGCAAAGCATATATACTCATGAAATGCACAAATTATTTAAAAAAAATTTTCAAAAATTTGAGTGTGTTTTTTACTAATATGGCAATTTATCATCAAGTGATTGGTAGGTTAATGCATCTTTTAAATTTTATATCATTAACTTTACTACTTTACTTTTTGTATGAATGATTCATTGTAAATTTATATCACATATATAATTTATAATTACATATTTGATTTAAAAGAACTGATCCGACGTGCAAATTTTTTGGATAACAACTGAGACATTACTCTACTTATTGAACAATTTAGCTCATGCAACATTGACTGATACACTTCTACAATATATATATATATATATATATATATATATATATATATATATATATATATATATATATATATGAAGAAATATAGTCTTAAAGTGTGCTATATTTATGGGATAAAGTGCTCAATATCAGAGATAGTGTGTGTAAATATAAAAGTGAAAATAGAAGTCAACACTTAGAGGCGACAGTCTGTTTCATGCTAGATGCAATAATTGGTGGCCCGATGATTGCATCTAGCATGAAACAGACTGCTGCCTCTAAGTGTTGACTTCTATGTTCACTTTATATATATATATATATATATATATATATATATATATATATATATATATATATAAAAATCGTAGACCTAAGAACCTTAATGAAATTATATGTAGTAAACAAATTTCAGGTGATAATGACAAAGAATAAAAACAGGATTTTCCCAATCATGTGACAGTAAAAGGAGCCTATATTGTAACCACATTAGACATACCAATTCATTCACTAGCTCAGTCACTAAATCTATCACAAATCTAACTGTAGAAGTCATAACTTAATTTACTTATTAGAATGCGCACTATACCAGAAACAATATGTGGGAAAAACTAAATGGCCATTTCACTACAGAATTAATAATTATCCGAATTGGATCAAGTCGGCTCCACACGAAAGATTATTACCTGTAGAACAATATTTCCTCTTAGAAAAACAGGATTTTAAAAGCCATGCAAAATTCATGATAATTGAAAAAATAGAAATAGACAGAAAAGATAACCTTAGAAAAATACTGGAGGAACATCAAAACAGATGGATTTTGTGCCTCAAAACACTTTGTCCAGACAGATATAACCACAAATTTAACAACACAGATAGAATTAATATATAATCCCATAAATCAAGCCCTATCCACATTTCTCACCCACACAAGACAGACATGCTTGCTGAGGTGTTGACGTCTCACACATATACACCCACTCACACAAATATATACACATACATGCATCACACACACTTCCAAAAAACTAAAAGATAACATGCACTTAACACAAACATACCCTTCCCAGAAAACACTAAAACTGTCAAACTGACGAAGGAGGGAATTCTGAGACTCGAGTATCTTCCCACCTCTGTTTTAAAAACAACTTGAAAGAGGTCATTTAACCAATAAATGGTCTGACCAAAATTCATGATAAAAAATCACATGAAAACTAAAGATAACGTTCACTTTTTTTGGAGACAGTCATTCAAAAAGATATTAATATACAACCCAGTGTGTCTAAAAATTTTAATATTTTTTATTGTTCAAAACATATATATTCAGTTGCATGGATAATAATTTGTAATAGTTTTGCAATCATTAGACAAACTGGTTTGTTTTTTCAGAAGTGGATCTATTTATGCTTATTTGTGTTTGATTATTTGTGTGTGGAGGAGGGGGAAACTTTCTTCTGTGCTTGTTTGAAATGACACTCTCACATACATAGATACACACACATACATGTGTATGCATTTTAGTTCATACAGACACAGCCATATAAATAATCTGAGGTTAGGTGCAGATACACATCCATCCATTGGAGTACACATATATACACAATTGTCATTCTATTTCACTGTCAAGATTGTAGTGTTACACATGTAGCAATGTTCTCTTAACAGGGGACAGGTGGGGGGTGGTCTTGACATTTTTCAGATCAGCTGTCTGTGCCATCAGACATGCTCACATTGTCTAACACACACACGCACATATATAGAAATGTGTACCCAAACTCATTGATCTGGTTGGTTAAGTTGAGTTCTGTCTGTGGACATGGTGATGATGCTGTTTGTATTTTTAGCAACAATGACTGCTGGTGTTTTATTGCTGATTGGGTGATTATGTTAATAGTAATAATAACTGTGATATTATTATTGATATATTAATAATCATTTTTTTTTTTTTTTTAAGCGTATCACCCCAAGCAAGGCTGGAAGCCACTATCACGCAAGGGGTTAAAGAAGGGTTGGAGGAAGAGCAGATAGGAGTGGTAAAGGAGAGGATGTGGAGAAAGAGAAAGACAGTGGGTCGATCAAGGCAAGGGGGTTACAGAAGATTTGGAGCGAGAGCAGATAGGAATGAAAGGTGAAAGGATGTGGAGAAGGGAAGTGGACAGATCAAGGCGATGTCGATTGACACTACACTTAAACTGTTGGAGATTGTATTTGTCAGGGAAACAGTAATAGGGAAGGGAGTTCCATAGGCGAGATGTGCGAGACATGAAGCTATTGGAGTAGAAGAGACGTCTACATCTAACAGTTTCAACGGTGAAGGGGTGGGAGCGGGATGCCAGCCTCGTAGGACGTTTAAATTCACGGGGCCTAGGGACAAGCGAAAGCAACAACAAATTGATGTGTTATTGCTATAGTGAAAGACACCTAGTCTATAGAGAATAGACTCTCCCATCTATCATAAGTAGGAGTCAGTAGTAGTCGAGGAAAAAAGTAGTCAGCGACCACAACTCGATTACTCTGCGTAACACTTTATTGCAAGTTCCTAATGTTTCTGTACGTTTAACCTATTTCGGACGCATTTAGTCCGAATACAGTTTCCACTGAGGAAATAACTCCACAACAGTTATTGGTTATGATAAACAGTAAAGGTAGCCTTAATGATGTTGGAAACAATCATAATAATGGTAATAAAAGCCAAAAAAAGACAATAATGACAAGGGTAATTATGATAATGGTTGTGGTAACCATAATAATTATGATGAAGGTAATAAAATAATAATAATAATAAAAGTAATAATGACTGATAAAAAGCATAAAAGTATAAATGCTGGTAGAGATGGTTATGAAGTGATTGTTCTTAAAGTGTTAACAACAGTACTAATAGTGAAAGTAATATTGTTAGTTATTTTCGGTAGTTTCATAAAGGGGTAGTAGTCGTCACAAAATATTTTTGAAGTGTTAATGGTTTTATCTCTTGTGATGGTGGTACTAATTGTAATGGTGGTGGTTGTGTTTGTGGGTGTTCTGGTAGTGTTGGTAACAGTGCTGGTAGTATTATTGATCTGCGCTAATGGTGGTGGTTGTGTTTGTGGGGGTGTTGGTAACAGTACTGGTTGTGTTATTGATTCCTGTTGGTGGTCATGTTTTGGTGGTCTTAGTGTTCTACCATTTTTTTTGGTAGGTTCTTTAGATAAAAATTAAAAATATATAACATCTACATATGATATTAATAATACTAACTGGATGGCAATACATATCATTATTTAAGCTGAATAAACAAAATAAGGTAATTATCCGTAGAGGATGGACCATCATATACTAATAAATTATGACTATAAGAAATGGTAATACATAATTAAAAAAAAAAAATTAATTATATTTTAAGGTAAAAGATAAACTGTATTGACAATTTACAGTTAATTCACTCCTTTGGTTTAGAAGTGATTTTTTTTTTTTTTTTTTTTTTTTTGGCAGCAAATTTGATTATTTGTAATTTTTCATGTAAATGTAAGAAGCAGGGTTAATTTAAAGATTTACAAGTTTTGATGTTATTAATATTTTTCATTTTGCTATAGGAGTTTTATTAACTCCTTTTAAGTTCCAAAATATTTAGAAAGGGATGTCCTATTTCTGTACGTGTTATTGGTGATAGATAAACCAAATGGTTAGTACTAAGTTAGGGCAGAAGTTTCTCCATTTTAACTGAAAAACACTTCTCCAGAACTAATCCACTGAGTAAGATTTTAAATAGAAATTCACTAAAACTAAGCTATAGCTGTACTGATAATCTTGATGAAATTATTAAAAAACATAATAATAAAATTTTAAATCAATACAAAAACCTGAGTAATAATTGCTATTTCAAAGCAGCAAATGCATATAGTACCAACAAGTGTAATTGTAGAAATTCTAATGAGTGTCCATTACAAAATAGGTGTCAAACAGACCTTCTTGTTTACCTAAGCACTATTTCTATTATAGAAAATCCAACAGTTAAAAAATTTTATATCGGGAGTACCAAAAATTCCTTGTAAACTAGTATGTATGTATGTATGTATGTATGTTTGTATGTATCATCATGAGGCATCCCAAAAATATGCAGAACTGAAGAGAGGAGTTTGGAAGGGATCTCTGAATTGCCATGAGATACCAATCTGGCCATTTACCCAATGCAATTGGATATGTCTGTCCAAGGCAAGTCTGCTCAGTCACCAGAAATCACACCACCAACAGTCTATTGCATATGATGATTTCATATTGGCATGCTTTGAATGCCCAACTTACACTAGAGTGTGCAGGTCCAGGTCAGGCTTGACAAGGTATATAAAAATACACATTGGAAGTGATGATGTTCAAAGTCAACTTTCACCTCCCAGAGATGATTTGACATGCCATATATGTAACAAGAAATGCAGATTGAAGGCAGGCTTTATGATCCACTGTCGTTCACACAACAAATGAATGCAGTGTTGTTGTTTGGTGCGGGGGGGAGTTTAACTGATGGTCTGGATATGTCGGTGATGGTCATACTCACTTTGAGTTGACAGCCACTATATATA
>OZ038509.1:38485161-38492661 GCA_964036315.1 Acanthosepion esculentum | reverse complement strand
TATATATATATATTGATAATATTAGTGGTCAATATATATATATATATATTGATAATATTTATGGTCAATATATATATATATATATATATATAGATAATATTTGTGATCAATATATATATATTGATAATATTAGTGGTCAATATATATATATATATATATATATTGATAATATTAGTGGTCAATATATATATATATATATATATATTGATAATATTAGTGATCAATATATATATATATATATATATATTGATAATATTAGTGGTCAATATATATATATATATTGATAATATTAGTGGTCAATATATATATATATATATATATATATATATATTGATAATATTAGTGGTCTATATATATATATATATATATATATATATATATATATATTGATAATATTAGTGGTCTATATATATATATATATATATATATATATATATATATAATATTAGTGGTCTATATATATATATATATATATTGATAATATTAGTGGTCAATATATATATATATATATATATATATATATATATTGATAATATTAGTGGTCAATAGATATATATATATATATATTTAATATTAGTGGTCTATATATATATATATATATTGATAATATTAGTGGTCTATATATATATATATATATTGATAATATTAGTGGTCTATATATATATATATATATATATTGATAATATTAGTGGTCTATATATATATATATATATATATATATTGATAATATTAGTGGTCTATATATATATATATATATATATTGATAATATTAGTGGTCAATATATATATATATATTGATAATATTAGTGGTCAATATATATATATATATTGATAATATTAGTGGTCAATATATATATATATATTGATAATATTAGTGGTCAATATATATATATATATTGATAATATTAGTGGTCAATATATATATATATATATATTGATAATATTAGTGGTCAATATATATATATATATATATATATATTGATAATATTAGTGGTCAATATATATATATATATATATATTGATAATATTAGTGGTCAATATATATATATATATATATATTGATAATATTAGTGGTCAATATATATATATATATATTGATAATATTAGTGGTCAATATATATATATATATATTGATAATATTAGTGGTCAATATATATATATATATATATATATATATTGATAATATTAGTGGTCAATATATATATATATATATATATATATTGATAATATTAGTGGTCAATATATATATATATATATATATATTGATAATATTTATGGTCAATATATATATATATATATATATAGATAATATTTGTGATCAATATATATATATTGATAATATTAGTGGTCAATATATATATATATATATATATATTGATAATATTAGTGATCAATATATATATATATATATATATATATATATTGATAATATTAGTGGTCAATATATATATATATATATATATATATTGATAATATTAGTTGTCAATATATATATATCTTGATAATATTAGTGGTCAATATATATATATATATATTGATAATATTAGTGGTCAATATATATACATAAATATATATATATATATATATATATATATATATATATAGATAATATTAGTGGTCAATATATATATATGTATATATATATATGTATATATATATATTGATAATATTAGTGGTCAGTATATATATATTGATAATATTAGTGGTCAATATATATATATATATATTGATAATATTAGTGGTCAATATATATATATATATATATTGATAATATTAGTGGTCAATATATATATATATATATATTGATAATATTAGTGGTCTATATATATATATATATATATATATATATATATATATATATATATATATTGAACACTAATATTATCAATATATATATATATTGACCACTAATATTATCAATATATATATATATATATATATATATATATATATATATAATCCAGGTAGAACTCAATGTCCAGGACAGTGAGAATATAATATAAAAGGTTCAAACACTAATATTCCATGGTTATAATTTATTACATTGGAATCGTAATCACAATCCAATTCATCAGACCTACAAATTCAAAAAGAAATCGGAAAATATAACTTCGGGTATAAAAAGCAAAATTTTAGTGGGAATGAGAAACAAGTGTGAGAGAGAAAAAAAAAATATATATAAAAAATAACCCCAACATTCTACACATACACACATTCATACAGATAGGTGTCCATGCACATAGTATGAAAGGTAAAAAAAAAAAAAAAAAAAACCAGCCTTGCATCAATGAAAGTTGCATATGTAAAAGAATAAGGAGCAACTGCTGATATCCCCTGACAAGTGAACAAAGTGATTGCTGGAGGGTGTGTCTACGAAACTCTAAAGTTGGGATACTGAATGTAACACTAATCAGCTAAGTGACAGACCCTCTACAATTTCCTCTCCTTTTTAGCTCCTAATAAATTTTGTATTTTTGTCATCTCTCTCCTAAAACTTGGTTCACCATTAATTTACTCAAACTCACTAGGTAACTTCTTTTTTTTTTCCTCTCCGACGGTCAGATTTTATGGCTCAGCCCAAGCCTGGGTAGAAAGGAAATTTATTATTTCAGTGTCTTATTTCAAACCCAGTCAGATAGTATGTGTGTGTGTGTGTGTGCACATTAAATGGTAGAAGCACATGGAAATCTCTATCTATAAAAGGCAGGATGTGTGTGTGTATGTAACGAATGCACGGCCGCAATTTTCGATGGATTTGCACCAAAATTTACATGCACATGCTCCAAGTTAGTAAAAAGTCCAAGACTGACTTTGCATTTCCCAACTCCCATCGATAGTAGAAATAATCGATTTTTTTCATACTTCTACGGCAGTTTTCATGTAGTTTGCGGCCATTTTCTACTGGCCAGAGTGAGAGCCTATAGCTGGCTACCATGAATAAGCAGGAAGATTCTATTGGCCAGCATGAGAGCCAACAGCTGACTGACACAAATGCAAAAAAAAAAAATCGATTGCTGCATTCGTCACAAGTGGGGAAAAATTTAAATCTGCATGGCACTTTACTCCAATTGGCTTATTCGCTTGCTTAAACTCAACATTGATTCTAATTCCGCAGAACTGGGTTGGGTGTGAAAAAATATTTGTTGTCAACATTCTTTTTTCATTCGGTTTTTCCAGTTACGAGTCCTTTTTTAAAGCTGATCGTTTTGTGTTAATTTTGTTTAGTTCTTTTTTTGTAACAGATTTAATGTTTAGTATAGAGCTTAGAAAAACTTCGCAGTGTGAGATAGGCAAGAAGTAAGGCATGTAACAACATCAGCACGGCAAAGGGCAGTCCTTTAAAGGCAAGGAAGGGCAAAAATATTTTAAGTCAAGTGATAGCGATGGCTGTATGAGTCATACGATTTTTGCATCAAGCACGGGCAACGCCGGGCCATGCTGCTAGTCACTTATATAACACACAGAAATACGCATATATACATTGCATAGGCGATTGCAAGGTCATACACAGTGTGCGATGGACTGAGAATTAGTTCTTTTATACAATAGGGATTAAAATTTTGGAATAATTTTTCTAAATAATTTGATTAATCAAATTGTGAACTAAAAATACATTAAATTTTTGTATCGTTATCCAATTTTCTCAATTTCAGCGACAGCCAGCACTTGCAATGTGGTCCTCATGCGAAATAATGAACTCAGTGAAGGTGTTGAAGTCTTTGACAGTAAGCATGCAGTAGTTGGGACATCAACTGTTGCAGCCAAAAAGGTAGATTAAAGGGAGACAACGCTGTCTAGAGTTCTCTCCCTTGATTCATTTAACCATTATGCGGAAAAATTGAGGAATACTTTCAAACTATTGTCAATAAACTCCTCTCAAAAGTCGTTAATAGTAGTTACCTACATTTTTCTGGTGAAAAAACAGCATAGTATGATGAAAAAGTTTTTCAAAATGTTTGTTATTATTAAGAGGAAAGACCAAAGTATTTTTTTACTATTTTAAAAAATTTTTTAATCCTTTCTGGCTTGTTCAGAATTTTGGTTAAAAATCTTGTTTTTTTTTGTCAACGGTCGACGTAATATTTACGATTAATGTTTTTGCGGCTTTTTTTAAAAAAAAATTTATTTTGTGAAAATTGATTTGGAAATGCTTGCAAAAATCAAATAATTGTGGTATTTAAATGTAACTTTCAGGACTTATTCACAAATGAATGAAATTATTTTAGAAAAATAAAAAATATTTTTTTTTGTTTTTTTTTTTTTTACATATGTTACCCCACCCCATCTTACTTAATTTCATGAAATTTCAAGATATTAAATTTTCGTCAGAAAATTTTTCTTATTAGTTCAAAGCACGATTCTTCAGAACGTAAATGAGCAATTTTTTCAAACTACTAATCATTTCCTAAAAATCTTTTCCAAATCGTAATTTAATTTGAAAAGCTTTTAATTGCTTTTATAAATAAGATTTATTAAGGACACTTTTTTCTTAAGAAAAAATGTTTTTTTTTTAATGAATAATAAATTTTTACAAGAATTGTTTTCATTTTTTAAAAATTTATTTCTAATACTCCCTCCGTTCTGAAATAATTGTACCAATAAAATGTTCATGTTGTTCCAAAATAATTGTTCCAGTCGATAAAAAAAACACCAAAAAGAACAAAAAATATCATTTATTCCTATACTCAACAGTAAATGAGTAATATTAATGAATTGTCATATAAATAAGTGAAATATATCGAAATTGATATACATAAACAGTTAAATTAATAACAAAAATAACTGGGGAAGGTTTACTTTAACAAAAGCAGATTTTGTTGCAACTCGTCAGAAATAGAAATGGATACTTCAAGTTTTCCTTCTCTTTCAAGTTTTCCTTCTCTTTCAAGTTTTCCTTCTCTTTCAAGTTTTCCTTCGCTTTCAAGTTTTCCTTCTCTTTCAAGTTTTCCTTCTCTTTAGACATGTGCCGGAGTTTATAGTTGTTATCGTCGTCAACTAAAATACCTTGTTCCATTGCTAACTGCAAACTTAGAAAAGTATTGTTAAGCTTCGACTTCGGAAGTTTATTGAAGCTTTCTTCCACTGCTTCAGTGAGCTGGTCAACATTATTTGGGGCTTGCTGGTGCTGAATGGATTGAATTGCATTAAAATAAGCCAGATCAAGGACATTGAGATCAGGACTATTTGGAGGCTGGCAAACTAATTCAATTTGCAAACCCAGACGTTCTGCAGCTCCATTTAAATCATCTGCAACCTGTTTTATTGCACCACGCTTCAGGACACGATCTGTGGATATTTCCAGCAGTGCTTGCAACATAGCACTACGTTCATTATTTGTCAATTCGTACTTCTTGCAATTTCGTTTAGCATTTCTGCGAATTGGCTTCTCTTCTCCCATCATAATCTCTTGCCAGCGGGTGGTCTGAAAAATAATACAATTTTAATGTGGTGAAAAAGTGATATAATTTGCACTTCAAATTATTCTACCTGAATAAGCTAATATAAATACTTGAGGAACTTCAATGCTAACCTGTTAATGTAAACGGCAAACAATTCGACTAAGAATTAGTATATTCCACATGAGATTTCCGGCTATGGAACAACTATTTCGGAACAGAGGGAGTAATTTATAATATATAAATCTTTTAAAATTCTGCATTACTTTCATCCAGTTAAGTGATATTGTTATTAAGTGAAAACTATATTTAGTAATCAAAAATTGAAAAGCTTAATACAAATCATCTCACACCAAGAATTTTAAAATAATTTTTTTTTTATCTATATAAAATATTATGTAATGTACTCATTTTTGAAAGTATGGACGACCATACACAACATTATCAGAAAATAAGAGCGTAGATTTAAAGTCAACATATCTACAATTAGATTATGGAGAATATTTTCCAAGATTTCTAAGATGACTGAGTACTTAAAAATTATATAAAAAAGGGATTCACTCGTCATTTTCTTAAAATATGTTTTAACAGATAAAGTCTATATATAACAACAATAAAACTGTCAACACCTTATCAGCAATTGTCACCACTCGTTAATTACATAGAATGGCTGCTGTCAGTTAAAAATCATTGCTACTGTTAGTTTTAAAAATCCACTTCTCTGTTATTTTAAACTTAAAATAAATAATATTTTTTTCAAATCAGATTAGTTATACTTTAACTCAGCTAATATTCCTCAAATAAAGTTTTAGAAAAGTACATTTTATTTTTAGAAGATTTTTTAATAAAGAGAATTACATTACGATGAAAGACAATTAAAAAAGGGTGCTAATCAGCTATTTTAGATAAAGCAAAAATCAAATTCTAATCAATATAATTTCTATTTGAAATACACAGAATATTTTGCTTACTGGAAACAGTAAATTTAATCCTTTAGCTTTCAATTAAGGCTAAAATAAAAGCTCAAGAATGCTTTTTCATTTAAAAAAAATTCATTTTAAACCAAGTTATCAAAAATTAGTTGAGGTACCTAGTTAATATTGAGTCAGTCTAATTGTCACTTCACTATTATGGCTGTATTTCACACTTGACTAAGTTTCATAAATATACAAGTGCTCCTCTACTTAAAAACATTCAATCTCTGACCAATAGAGAGAGACAAACCAGTAATTTCTATTAGAAATTAATTCTTAACCTCTCTTATCTATTTTGTAAGCAATAACAACGTAAATTGTTCATACTGAGGGGCAAAGAAGCAGTAAAGGTATAAGAATGTGTTAGAAACAAACAAATCAACAAACAGTATTGGTAAGAAAAGACGCTAATGAGAAAAGTTAATATTTGGTTATTGACTAATAGTCTTTTACACTTGAAATGGCTAGATGCAACCGCAAGTTCTATGCTAATATTTTATTCTATCCCATTTCTCGTTTGGGAAACTCTCTTCCGGTTTCTTGCTTTCCATTCAACGTTTCAAAATTTAAATGCAATGTCCATCGTTATCTTATGTTTTCTTAATTCCTGTTTTTTTATTATTCTCTTTCTTTAATAATGTTTTCTTTGTTTCAGATTCTCTTATACTCAGTAACCTCTTGCATCTTAGTGGCTTTATTGCCCAGAAATTTAGACAGAAATGAATTGTTCTTTATATTCATAATCTGGATTGCAGCTCAGATTGAGGAATCGGACGGCTGAATTCAGATTCCTGTCGAATTCATTACATACGTGCTAATGCCCTTGAGAAAAGTATGAATAACATCTCTCCTTCTCCTGTCAGCAATGGGTAAATAGCAGAACTGACTGGGTTCTATAGTTTTGAGAGGCAACAGGTCTATGAGAAAGGAAACTCTGAATTCAAACCAGTCTGATTGGGCTACGTCGGGCTATCTTGCCCAAGACACACCACTTTTACTGTGTCTGCAGTACACGTAATGCCACTATGACTGATGAGTTATGGGACTTGTGATTGTGATATATTAAATATATTCAAAGACATTATTTATAAGGGAGATAAGTCTTTGAACATAGGATGGATAAATAAAGC
>OZ038509.1:38430161-38480161 GCA_964036315.1 Acanthosepion esculentum | reverse complement strand
GTATATCTACATTGTATATGTCACTTGAAATATTACCCCTCTATATCACCAAACACCTTACACTCATAAACCATCTACACTAAACTCCATTTGTAATTAAATACTACAGACAGAGAAATGTTAGTTGTAACAGTTCTTTTAATGTTTTATTGATACAGTAAATTGCTTTGTAATTTACATCTACGTTGAGTTTTTCTGTCTTTTTTTTTCTTTTTGAGGATGCACTAAGAGCGCATTTTTAATTTGAACCATTGATGGTGCAGTAAATGGATAGGGGTTCGGAATGAGAAATCGGGGTGCTGAGTTTAGATTCCACTTGGGTTTGTTACACTTGCAACTACTCTTGGGAAAAGTATGAACCCATCTCCTCTCCATTCAGGGGATTAAATAGTAGAATTTGTACCTGGAAAAATCATTTTTGTTTCTGCTCCCTTTACATGAACTCACTCTTTCTTTTTCTTTCTTTCTCTATTGCTTTTATTTTCCTTTCTGTCTTTATTCCTTTTATTTTTCTATTTTTCTTTATTCCCTTTATTTTTCTTTCTTTCTTTATTCCTTTTTCTTTATTCCTTTTTCTTTATTCCTTTTTCTTTATTCCTTTTTTCTTTCTTCCTTTTTTCTTTCTTCCTTTTTTCTTTCTTCCTTTTTTCTTTCTTCCTTTTTTCTTTCTTCCTTTTTTCTTTCTTCCTTTTTTCTTTCTTCCTTTTTTCTTTCTTCCTTTTTTCTTTCTTCCTTTTTTCTTTCTTCCTTTTTTCTTTCTTCCTTTTTTCTTTCTTCCTTTTTTCTTTCTTCCTTTTTTCTTTCTTCCTTTTTTCTTTCTTCCTTTTTTCTTTCTTCCTTTTTTCTTTCTTCCTTTTTTCTTTCTTCCTTTTTTCTTTCTTCCTTTTTTCTTTCTTCCTTTTTTCTTTCTTCCTTTTTTCTTTCTTCCTTTTTTCTTTCTTCCTTTTTTCTTTCTTCCTTTTTTCTTTCTTCCTTTTTTCTTTCTTCCTTTTTTCTTTCTTCCTTTTTTCTTTCTTCCTTTTTTCTTTCTTCCTTTTTTCTTTCTTCCTTTTTTCTTTCTTCCTTTTTTCTTTCTTCCTTTTTTATTTTCTTTACTTTTTTATTTTCTTTACTTTTTTATTTTCTTTACTTTTTTATTTTCTTTACTTTTTTATTTTCTTTACTTTTTTATTTTCTTTACTTTTTTATTTTCTTTACTTTTTTATTTTCTTTACTTTTTTATTTTCTTTACTTTTTTATTTTCTTTACTTTTTTATTTTCTTTACTTTTTTATTTTCTTTACTTTTTTATTTTCTTTACTTTTTTATTTTCTTTACTTCTTTATTTTCTTCCTTTTCTTTACTTTTCTTTATTTTCTTCCTTTTCTTTATTTTCTTTCTTCTTTTTTTTTCTTTCTTCCCTCCTTCTTTCTTTCTTTTGTGCACTTTTATTTTGTCTTTTTTTAATCTCTGCTATCTTCCTCTAATCTTCAAATATTTTTCTCATTTTATATTAGGATGCGTTTTTTAAAGAAGTATCCCAAGATGCACCTGCCATGCAATGCTGCTGTCTGCACACTGTCATTTGGTTGTGCCTTACCTGTTGCCATTGCCCTCTTCCCTCAATTGTGTAAGGTAAGTATCAATTGATCAGTAATCTATGCACCTTCATTTTAAAGAAGGTTTGTGAAGAGAACATCAGGAGGAGGTGAGTCATGAATAAAAGGAAATCAACTGAATGGGGTGGATGTAAACTATAGGCCAAAATAATTTTGGGTACTATTATATATATCCATCCTGGGTATGACGATAAACTACGTCTGACAGCAAGGCCTCTGATCGGGAGGTTTTGAGGAGTATGGGACCACCTCTTAATTGGTGTTGTTTCCAGGATTACCTTGACCTAGAGTCGTAGAACCTGTTAGGGTCACAACTATGGACAAATATTTAACCCCCACACTGGGGTCAAAACACTATGAAAGTATAAAAATTTTTATAGAAAAAATACCAAAAATACATTTTTGAAAAAAAAAAAAAAATGAATAAAAATATATTACCAGCAGTACATTTTTGGAAAAGAAATTACTACTGTTTCCAAGACAGTTTAAATTTCAGCATTAAATGACCCATAAGAAGCTGATATGCTACTAAACAAACAACATATATATATATATATATATATATATATATATATATATATATATATATATGATAGAGAGAGAATTAATATAAGTAAAAGGTTTGTCACTGTTATGTTGGTGTGAGTTTTTCAAACATCATCGTCCCCACTGTTATATTCCGTGCTAAGGGAATAAACACATAACACCAGGTGGATACTAGAAGAAAGGTTTATTGTACACAAGTACAATAGGAAATACGGTGCAGTTATACGCACAGATCTATCTAGTAGTGAGCGCCACTAATTGGAAGGCCGGACGTGCTTGCATCGTCTCGCTCACACTTCCTCCTCAAGTCTCTTGTAGACAGCGGACTTTATAGGTACTTACTACCTAGTATAATCATTCATCGAGGTGACTGGTTATTCCATTACATCATTTACTTAGCTGATTGATGTTAGCTTCAGCGTCCTGACTCCAGAGTTTTGTAGACAGACCCATCAATCCAATTGTTAGTGGGTATCAACAATTGATTTCTTATACTTCTCGTTTCTTTTTTCTTTTTTTTTTATATGCACTTATCATTGGTGCAAGTTTTTTTCATAGTGTGTGTGTCCGCGCATTCATGCACCCATTTGTGTGGATGTGCATCTGTGTAGGGTGACGTGATATATTTTGTCATTTTTTTTCTCCACTTCACACACACACACACACACACTGCTTTTCTTTTTCCTCTTTTCTTACAATTGTTGCTATTTGATTTCTGTTTTCTCTTCTAGGCATGTTGTTTTTTCATGTTAGCACATACATGTTAAACTACTTGTAAAAACAATATTTTTTTTTTTTTTAAGCAAGTCTGGAGGCCACTATCACGCAAGGGGTTAAAGAAGGGTTGGAGGAAGAGCAGATAGGAGTGGTAAAGGAGAGGATGTGGAGAAAGAGAAAGACAGTGGGTCGATCAAGGCAAGGGGGTTACAGAAGATTTGGAGCGAGAGCAGATAGGATTGAAAAATGAAAGGATGTGGAGAAGGGAAGTGGATAGATCAAGGCAACTGGAGATGTTGATTGACGCTACACTTAAACCGTTGGAGATTGTATTTGTCAGGGAAACAGTAATAGGAAAGGGAGTTCTATAGGCGAGATGTGCGAGACATGAAGCTATTGGAGTAGAAGAGACGTCTACATCTAACAGTTTCCACGGTGTAGGGGTGGGAGCGGGATGCCAGCCTCGTGGGACGTTTAAATTCACGAGGCCTAGGGACAAGCGAAAGCAGCTCCTCGGAGACAATAACAAATGTAAAACAAATATAGCAAACTAATGGCAAAGATTCTTTTAAAGGCATTATTATTCAAAAAATCTAACATCGTCACACATAATAAAGAATTCATGTTTTTGTTTTATTTTTTTGGAAAAAAAAAACAAGCGTTAAAGGCTTGTATTTTCTTCTAGACTTATTATCACCAAAATCTACAGTGCTATTTAACCCATTGGTGGGGGGAAATAAATGGATTCATGCCTTTCCCTAAGTCAGTAGTGCTAAATGAACATAACAAACTGTGACAAAACAAAAGTTGGTCCACAAATTCAACTTTCCACACCAGTATTAGTTGAAATTAATTTCAAAATAGTAGATTCAGGTAATGCTCTAAGAATTAGCTTTTGAACTTTCAGAACAGTAATGATTGACAGTCTGTGAGAGAAAACCATTATCTGCAGGAGAGATGGAATCGGCAATTCATGTTCAAAATTCTGGCTTGTATTTCCTTTTGGCTGGTGCCTTTGAAAAGACTTTGAGTTCACATTCTTGCATATTGTCTGATTGCTAGATATGTTGGAAGAAATCTCCCAAAATATTTTGTCACCTGTATGCTATAAGTGGATAAGTAAACCTTTGGACAAACTACTTATTCATTACTCCCCCACACACTAAAGCTGTTATACCCATTGTCAGTCTTGTCATTTAATGCATGACAGCTAATTTTCTAAAGATAATGGCAATTGTAAGAGTAATACAGTGTACGTCAGAAATACCTCCCACATAATGGTAAGAGATTAGCTAGATGAAGACACCAATGTTTTACCATTATTTAGGAGCTATTTCTGGGAGATATATGTGTGAGGTATTTGTGCCATACACTGTATTAACCATTTCCTTATAAGGAAACATTCGGTATTCATTGACCTAACACAGTCAGTGCTACTTGAGTTTTCTTCACTCTTGGCCACCAACTTGGGATCAAAGTGTAGTTTCTGTCTTCAGATGGACAAATAACATTTTATCTCTGAATTATGTTTCTGTCTTTGGACAGAACACAACAAATGAATGAGGGATACCTGGTCCCTGGGAATTCCAACTCGGTGGCAGTACCTCCTTCATTGCACCAAAGAGGGAGGGTTGGTGGAATATTGATGCCAGCATAACATTGGCTACAGGGACTGACTATGTGCACACTCTTAGGCTCCCCATGTAAAACCGGACTTGAGCCATATCCTCTTATTGTTGGGGGTCAAGTAAATACCAAGTGTAGTATCTGTTTTCTGCATCTTTAATTGTAATATTAATATTATCCGTTTTCTTATAAGGAATCATTTGGCATTCAGTGATCAAGTAGGCAGTACTACTTTCGGATAACATTTATAAAACCTTTCTCTTAAGACAGTTTTTCAGGAAAATAAGTTTCTCTAGTTAATTTTATTGCTCTTTCCAGTAGTGATGTAGTTTCCTTCCTAACCTTTTGTTTGAAGTAGTGGGGAATGTCAGCATAATTGTCATTTCATCTTTGAAATACATGTGATATCCATTTTACTCATTGCAGCTGTTGAAAGTTCTTGAGTGATATGGTTTTGATTATTTGGTACAGTTCTTTGTGATTCTAGTCCACAAGGTTAGAAAAACTGTGGTATTCAACAAGATCTATTGGTTTCACTTACTCAAAGACATTTTTAATCCTTGATCTTAGAAAGCGGTCTCAACTTGGTATCTATGCTGATGACACAACCATTTACTCCTGTTTCGATAATAAGTCTGATCAGTTCGATAAGTTTGAAATTGCCAGTGATCTAAAAATGATCGACAGTTGTTAACTGAGGCAAGAAATGGCTTGTTAATTTTAATACCTCCAAAATGAAACTTCTGTTTATTAATCAGCTGAAAATCCCTTTCCTGCCTCTCATCAGTGTGGCTGATGCCAACCTTCAGGAGAGTGACTCGTTACGCCTTCTCAGTTTAGCATTCACGGCTGACATGAAGTGGAAAGACTGTATTGAATTCATTGCTAGGTCAGCTTCTAAGAAAGTTGGTTCACTATAAGTCTTGCTCATTTTTCTCCTTGCTTTGAATATTGCTACCGCATCTCGTTTGGTGCTCTTGCTATATATTGAGAGATTCTTGATAAAATCCAAAGAATCAGTAGCAATATTATTGGTTCTGACCTGGCATCTCGGCTTCAGTCACTTTCTCATCACCGTAATGTAGCTTTCCTGTACTTTTTCTATAAATACTTTCATGGTAATTGTTCAGGTGAACTCCTCTTTATGGTACCTAATTCTTATGAATTTCAGCACGGTACCAGATTGGTGGCAAAGTCTCATCAATTTACAGTTGAATTGGCTACATGTAACTGTAAGTTCTATACTAATAGTTTCTTTTCTCACACTTCTCACTTGTGGAACTCTCTTTTGGTTTCTTGCTTTCTAACCAACTTTGATCTTCAAAAATTTAAAATACAATGTCAATTGTTATCTACTGTCTTCTTGATTAATCTTCTATTCTTTTTGCTCTCTGGTTAGACAGAACTCTCTCAGCTTTGGTGGAAACCAGTCTAAGTGAAGGAAAGATTAAATAAAAGGTTCAGTTTTGAATTCCTATAGGTTACTCAGATCAACATATACCTGATGAAGGCCACAGGGCACAACAGCTGAAACGTTGTGATAACAACAAAGATGAGGATAATAGTATGTAAGTAGTGTAAATAGGGTAGAAGAAATCTGTGAAAAGTTCTGATTGACTACATCCTGAAGGAACATGGTATTGGACAAAAAAGAAAAAGAAATGTAAAATCTTTTTTTTTTTTCATGACTCCCCACACATGATTTGGGAGGCATTAATGCCCCCAAAGCTTGATGCCTTCTTTTATTCTAGTCTGGCTTCCAAGACTAGAATCCATTCTCACTAAATTGCTTCAGACAAATACAGAATGCTATTGGAGATCCAATATCAAATAAGACAGATTCCTTTCTCACTTTTCTATGTTTTTGTTCTTTTCTTACTGTTGTCCTACTTCAGCTCATCTTCATCTTTTTCTTTCCTTCTGTCTTTCTTTCTATCTTTCTTTCTATCTTTCTTTCTATCTTTCTTTCTGTCTTTGTTCTTTCTTTCTCTCCCAACACTTTATCTCATCTTCTATCACATCAAATTTTTCTTTCTTTTTTCCTTTCCTTTTTCCTTTTCTTTTTCTTTTTCTTTTTTCCTTTTTCCTTTTCTTTTTTCCTTTTCTTTTTTCCTTTTCTTTTTTCCTTTTCTTTTTCCTTTTCTTTTTTCCTTTTCTTTTTTTCCTTTTCTTTTTTTCCTTTTCTTTTTTCCTTTTCTTTTTTCCTTTTCTTTTTTTCCTTTTCTTTTTTCCTTTTCTTTTTTCCTTTTCTTTTTTCCTTTCCTTTTTTCCTTTTCTTTTTTTCCTTTTCTTTTTTTCCTTTTCTTTTTTTCCTTTTCTTTTTTTCCTTTTCTTTTTTTCCTTTTCTTTTTTCCTTTCCTTTTTTCCTTTTCTTTTTTTCCTTTTCTTTTTTTCCTTTTCTTTTTTTCCTTTTCTTTTTTTCCTTTCCTTTTTTCCTTTTCTTTTTTTCCTTTTCTTTTTTTCCTTTTCTTTTTTCCTTTTCTTTTTTCCTTTCCTTTTTTCCTTTTCTTTTTTTCCTTTTCTTTTTTTCCTTTTCTTTTTTTCCTTTTCTTTTTTTCCTTTTCTTTTTTTCCTTTTCTTTTTTTCCTTTTCTTTTTTTCCTTTTCTTTTTTTCCTTTTCTTTTTTTCCTTTTCTTTTTTTCCTTTTCTTTTTTTCCTTTTCTTTTTTTCCTTTTCTTTTTTTCCTTTTCTTTTTTCCTTTCTTTTTTCCTTTTCTTTTTTTCCTTTTCTTTTTTTCCTTTTCTTTTTTTCCTTTTCTTTTTTTCCTTTTCTTTTTTTCCTTTTCTTTTTTCCTTTCCTTTTTTCCTTTTCTTTTTTTCCTTTTCTTTTTTTCCTTTTCTTTTTTCCTTTTCTTTTTTTCCTTTTCTTTTTTTCCTTTTCTTTTTTTCCTTTTCTTTTTTTCCTTTTCTTTTTTTCCTTTTCTTTTTTTCCTTTCCTTTTTTCCTTTTCTTTTTTTCCTTTTCTTTTTTTCCTTTTCTTTTTTTCCTTTTCTTTTTTTCCTTTTCTTTTTTTCCTTTTCTTTTTTTCCTTTTCTTTTTTTCCTTTTCTTTTTTTCCTTTTCTTTTTTTCCTTTTCTTTTTTCCTTTTCTTTTTTTCCTTTTCTTTTTTTCCTTTTCTTTTTTTCCTTTTCTTTTTTTCCTTTTCTTTTTTCCTTTTCTTTTTTTCCTTTTCTTTTTTTCCTTTTCTTTTTTTCCTTTTCTTTTTTTCCTTTTCTTTTTTTCCTTTTCTTTTTTTCCTTTTCTTTTTTCCTTTCCTTTTTTCCTTTCCTTTTTTCCTTTTCTTTTTTTCCTTTTCTTTTTTTCCTTTTCTTTTTTTCCTTTTCTTTTTTCCTTTCCTTTTTTCCTTTTCTTTTTTTCCTTTTCTTTTTTTCCTTTTCTTTTTTCCTTTTCTTTTTTCCTTTCCTTTTTTCCTTTTCTTTTTTTCCTTTTCTTTTTTTCCTTTTCTTTTTTCCTTTTCTTTTTTCCTTTTCTTTTTTCCTTTCCTTTTTTCCTTTTCTTTTTTTCCTTTTCTTTTTTTCCTTTTCTTTTTTTCCTTTTCTTTTTTCCTTTTCTTTTTTCCTTTTCTTTTTTCCTTTCCTTTTTTCCTTTTCTTTTTTTCCTTTTCTTTTTTTCCTTTTCTTTTTTTCCTTTTCTTTTTTCCTTTCCTTTTTTCCTTTTCTTTTTTTCCTTTTCTTTTTTTCCTTTTCTTTTTTCCTTTTCTTTTTTCCTTTCCTTTTTTCCTTTTCTTTTTTTCCTTTTCTTTTTTTCCTTTTCTTTTTTTCCTTTTCTTTTTTTCCTTTTCTTTTTTTCCTTTTCTTTTTTTCCTTTTCTTTTTTTCCTTTTCTTTTTTTCCTTTTCTTTTTTTCCTTTTCTTTTTTTCCTTTTCTTTTTTCCTTTTCTTTTTTCCTTTCCTTTTTTCCTTTTCTTTTTTCCTTTTCTTTTTTTCCTTTTCTTTTTTTCCTTTTCTTTTTTCCTTTTCTTTTTTCCTTTCCTTTTTTCCTTTTCTTTTTTTCCTTTTCTTTTTTTCCTTTTCTTTTTTTCCTTTTCTTTTTTTCCTTTCCTTTTCTTTCCTTTCCTTTTCTTTCCTTTTCTTTCCTTTTCTTTTTTTCCTTCCCTCTCATTTTCTATCACTTTATCTTTTTCTTTCTTTATCCCGGCCACTTTTTGCTCCCCTCTCATCTTCTATCTCTGTCTTTCTTTCTTTTCCTTTTCTTTCTGTCTGTCTGAATATAATTGTTTCCTTAAAACAAAATCAAGTAGGTAAATTGAATCCCAAAATGAAAACACTACTTTATCGTTTTATTAGGGATAAAGATGTTTAGTTTCTGTTAGGTAACTTTTGCTGCTTGTGTACATCGGTGTAAGAATCAGTTATAACAAATTTAGTATAGAAGATAAGAAAATTGAACATAGGCTGCACTAGAGGTAGTTTTACTCAACAATTTAAAGCCAATCACCAGCTTCTGTCTTCTTGAAACCTGTTCTTGTACAGTCCTTTCTCTTCACTAAAGTCTTCTCATTCTTTTTCTTTGCCAGTAACCTCTTGCATCTTAGTGGCATTATCACCTTGCTTGTAGTGAAATGATTAAAAAAATTAAGAAAAAAAGGCCATCATTTTCTTTATAAAATGTGCCAATTTTCTCCAGTTCATTTTCCTCACCTAAGCCTTTGTTTATATGGGGTGACGTTGATGAGGTGAGATAATCTACATCCTTTCAACATAACCCCCTTTTATATTCGCATGCAAGTTTCATATTTCATTCCCACCCAACATCCAATTGGTAGCTATGGAAAGTATGATCATGATTTTAATTAGATTGTAACATCAAGTAGTGATTAGTCAATTTTCCAAACACTAGTGACAAATTGCCCCCGAGTACATGAAACAGAGGAACCTGAGGTAAAGGGGCAGGCCACCTTGGTTGATGTCATGATCAACTACAAAAGGCTGCCAAAATGTTTTACATTTCTTTAAAATATTATTGTTCCTCTTAATGTAATAGTAAACCAGAATGTCTTTTATAATCTCAATTTGTCATGTCTGTCTATTCAGCAACATCTATATCTCTTTGTGTTTCTTTCTTGCTGTCTATCAATGACGTCTTATCTATTATTTGTCACAGACTTTCTATATTCTGATGTTTATCATGTTTTCTCTTTGTGGGCTTATCTGTCTATCTCAGTCTTTCTGTGTATATCTGCCCGTGTTTGTCTCTCAGTCTCGCTGCGTGTATCTGCCCGCATGTGTCTCTCAGTCTCGCTGCGTGTATCTGCCCGTGTGTGTCTCTCAGTCTCGCTGCGTGTATCTGCCCGTGTGTGTCTCTCAGTCTCGCTGCGTGTATCTGCCCGCGTGTGTCTCTCAGTCTCGCTGCGTGTATTTGCCCGCGTGTGTCTCTCAGTCTCGCTGCATGTATCTGCCAGTGTGTCTCTCAATCTCGCTGCGTGTGTGTGTCTCTCAGTCTCGCTGTGTGCGTGTGTGTGTCTCTCAGTCTCGCTGTGTGCGTGTGTGTGTCTCTCAGTCTCGCTGTGTGTGTGTGTGTGTGTCTCTCAGTCTCGCTGTGTGTGTGTGTGTCTCTCAGTCTCGCTGTGTGCGTGTGTGTGAATCTCAGTCTCGCTGTGTGCGTGTGTGTGTCTCTCAGTCTCGCTGTGTGCGTGTGTGTGTCTCTCAGTCTCGCTGTGTGCGTGTGTGTGTCTCTCAGTCTCGCTGTGTGCGTGTGTGTGTCTCTCAGTCTCGCTGTGTGCGTGTGTGTGTCTCTCAGTCTCGCTGTGTGCGTGTGTGTGTCTCTCAGTCTCGCTGTGTGCGTGTGTGTGTCTCTCAGTCTCGCTGTGTGCGTGTGTGTGTCTCTCAGTCTCGCTGTGTGCGTGTGTGTGTCTCTCAGTCTCGCTGTGTGCGTGTGTGTGTCTCTCAGTCTCGCTGTGTGCGTGTGTGTGTCTCTCAGTCTCGCTGTGTGCGTGTGTGTGTCTCTCAGTCTCGCTGTGTGCGTGTGTGTGTCTCTCAGTCTCGCTGTGTGCGTGTGTGTGTCTCTCAGTCTCGCTGTGTGCGTGTGTGTGTCTCTCAGTCTCGCTGTGTGCGTGTGTGTGTCTCTCAGTCTCGCTGTGTGCGTGTGTGTGTCTCTCAGTCTCGCTGTGTGCGTGTGTGTGTCTCTCAGTCTCGCTGTGTGCGTGTGTGTGTCTCTCAGTCTCGCTGTGTGCGTGTGTGTGTCTCTCAGTCTCGCTGTGTGCGTGTGTGTGTCTCTCAGTCTCGCTGTGTGCGTGTGTGTGTCTCTCAGTCTCGCTGTGTGCGTGTGTGTGTCTCTCAGTCTCGCTGTGTGCGTGTGTGTGTCTCTCAGTCTCGCTGTGTGCGTGTGTGTGTCTCTCAGTCTCGCTGTGTGCGTGTGTGTGTCTCTCAGTCTCGCTGTGTGCGTGTGTGTGTCTCTCAGTCTCGCTGTGTGCGTGTGTGTGTCTCTCAGTCTCGCTGTGTGCGTGTGTGTGTCTCTCAGTCTCGCTGTGTGCGTGTGTGTGTCTCTCAGTCTTGCTATATTTATCTGCCCAACTGTGTGTATTTGTCTGTGTGTCTCTCAATCTCGCTGTGTGCGTGTGTGTGTCTCTCAATCTCGCTGTGTGCGTGTGTGTGTCTCTCAATCTCGCTGTGTGTATCTGCCCATGTGTCTCTCAGTCTTGCTATATTTATCTGCCCAACTGGGTGTATTTGTCTGTGTGTCTCTCAATCTCGCTGTGTTTATCTGCCAGTGTGTCTCTCAATCTCGCTGTGTTTATCTGCCAGTGTGTCTCTCAGCCTTTCTGTGTTCATCTGCCCCACTGTATGTATCTGCCTGTGTGTTTCAGTTTTACGATGTGTGTCTGCCATCCTCTCATTCACCGTCTCTTCATGTATGCTACCAAAGCATCATACAAGGACCTAGTTTTCAAAAACATGCAAATATTCATTGTTCGATATTTGCAAGGATTGGAAAAATTGTGTATATTTGAAACCTGATCTCATCTTTCCAGTTAAGACTGCGTTAACTGAACAGCATCCTGGTTTTGTGACCTTTTCAGTTCATTCAAATAAAGTTTCCATTATTGAATTAAAAAAGCCAGTTGATGAAAATATTGACCAGGTATATCAACAACACAGACTGGAAATATGTGAATCCATGAGGATGTAGTCAGGGTCAGAATCTCCTGTTGGCTAATATAGGCTGCAGCCGAGAGCCACTCAAGCTTGGTTATAATGCTGTTTTTTTTTTTTTTTACTGCAGTTGTTTTGGAATATGTGCTAATTTTGTTTGTAATAAATCGTAAAATACTCAAGGTATTTCTTTTTGCTAAAATAAATCATGAGTAAAAAAATGTTGGAAGGAAACATAAAGGGAGATAACTCCAAAGTATTGTAAGAGTTATCCCACTTGCTTTGGACATCGTGACGTCAGACGTCACGTGTGGCAATACAGAGGGAGATCCAAGATGGCGGACTACACCAGGACACGTGTGGCAAACGTCTCTCCATATTTCACTAATTCTTTTGTAGAGTAGTATTAACTCAGTTTATCTAGTAAGCAATAAAATGCTGTAAACCTATAAACGTTACGTTGGTAATTATTTCTAATCAACAAATGCATTGCTCAGTCCTCAGAACTCACGCAAACATAACAAAAAAATATTCAAGACTGGTGTGGACGAGTTATAGGGTGGCTCTGTCTAAAGGTGGGGGCATAATTTCATTAGCTTAGGGGCCCTGAAAGTTCATAATCTGGCCCAAGAGAAAATGGAAAAGGATGTATCTGAATGAATTGGGCATTTTCACACTGTGATGGCAAACCCAAATATGGTAGACTCTTGAGGCAATAATGTCCTCGTTTAAGGGTAATGTTTATTCTGCCCCCAAACCATGCCTGGCCCCCAGCGGAAGTTGTATGAATTTATCCTACATGGCTATATAGGTATGTATATTGATATGTTGACAGCTATTATTGCAAAAATCTGAGCCTGGTTAGAAAATTAAAAACAAAATTTTACATATGCACAAAAAAAGATTTATTAGTCAAGTACATTGTCTCCATTGATTTTAGCAATTCTCTTTTTCCTTTCGTTTTACAGGCTTGTTGATGCCATTTTTATATAAACTTCATCTTTATTTTTTGAAAGAAGGTTGTGAGGTAGTTTTCAACTGAATGTACAGAGCCAAATCTTTTATTATTTAAATTGTTTTGTAGAGGTGGTGACAAATAAAATCTGAAGGAGCCAAATCAGGAGAATACAGTCATTTCAAGTCTTTAAGCTTTGGCAAGATCTGTTTTGCAACATGCAGTCTTGTGGAAAATAACATCTTTTTGATTTGCCAAAATGGGCCATTTTTTTTTTTACCCAAGTCTCTTCAAATGGTGAAAGGCAGTTGTTCAAACTCTTAGTAATCTTTTTCAATGAAATCTTCAGTTTATTCTCCACAATGGTAGGCAAAACATCTTCAAAATGTCAAAAGGTCGCTTGAATCATGGTTGATTGTTTAGATTAAAATTACCCCGAGGAAATCTGACAAACCATTTTTTGACTGTCTTAGAGCTGGAGCATGATCCAAGTAAACCTTATGAATGCTTTTTGTTGCAATTCCAAAGCTTACTTCTTTCTGAAATGCATAGGGTATAATAGGGCAAAAGTGCGACTTTCCATCCTCTATTTTTAAGTTGTTTATTTGTGGACAAAACATAGGTACCCCCAAAGTAATGTGGTGCATAAGGTTTAAATTGAATTTTTAAAAAATTAAAAATCTTTCTTGAAGCTTTTATTTTAGTTTTAATTTCAAGTTAATAGATTAAATTTAATATTTTCACTATGCAAAATACTTTGCTGTATTTAAAACTGAATTTAAATTGATTTAAATGAGATTTTTTATTATCAGTAAAAATGCTAAAGTCCTCTATTAATAAATCTGTCACCATGATTCTCTTTATTAAAAAAACTTTCAAAAATAAAATATATTTTTCTGCAACTTTATTTAAGGAAGATTAAGTAATGCAAACTTTAATTAATCTCATTTGAAACAAATATTACTTTTAGTTAAAATATTGCAGAAAAGCATTTAAAAAAAAATACAGATGGGTGTTTTTATGATGTGTTGACAGCTTTCTCACTAGACTTATGTTTGAGGTTTTTTCTAAGGGGGACATAACTGTAACAATTACTTGAATATAATGTGAATGCCTTTCTTATATATTTTTTTTAACTACTCAGTAATCTTAAAAATTTAAGAAAATATTCTAAACAATCTTATATTTTATTGAATTTTAGGTACTTTGGCTTTATAGTCTAACTTACGAAAACACCTGTTGAGAAAATGTTAAAAAATTATCAATACATTTTAACTTTACTATAGTTACTTCACTTGTTTTCTGATAATGTCATGTTTGGATATCTGTATTTATAAAAATCACCATGTTTATACGCACATAGAATAAATTCAAAATTCTTATTGATATATTAGTGAGCATTTCAGTTTGATTAGTAAATAGTCTTATTTTAATAACAATATCACTTGACTGCTACAAATTAATACAGAATTTTAAAAGATTTAAAAGTTAAATAAATTATTTTAATTAAAACTTTTTAAATGAAAACAATTCTTTTAAAAAATCATTATTCATTGAAAAAATTTTTTTTCTTAAGACGATAGTGTCCATAATATATTTTATACATAAAAGCAATTAAAAGTTTTCTAATTAAAAAATGTCTTAGCTTTATAGCATTTTTTATTTTATGATTCAGAGCAGATTTTCTGTAACTGGTGGCCCTATTCATGATTTAAATTCTCCAAGGACTTGAACTTATATCTAATATAAACATTAAGCACTACAAAAATGAATTTCTCAAAATTTCATAAAATTAAATAAGATGTAAAAAATAGATGTAAAAAATATTTTTTCCCAAGATTTCCAAAAAATGAAACATTTGTAAATAAGTCTTGAAAGTTTCATTAAAATCTGACAATTATCTGGTATTTTTCAAGAATTCCCTAATCAGTGTGTTTTTCACTGCAAAAAGGCACTAAAATTCCCATACTATTTTATGGTCCCCTATGATACAAGAAAAACAAAATTTTTAATTTTCGAAAAAAGGCTAAAAAATATAATTTAATAATCAGAAAATCCTCTGGTGTTTTCTCTTAAAGATTTTAATGACAAAACTTTGTTTTTATTAGGTTTGGAAAATTTTTTCATCATGTATGTTCATTTTTTTTAGTAAATCTTTGGAGGTAACTGAATATATAACTATAGAATTATATTTAACAATTCACAGCTCTACTGTGTTTTTTCTTCAAAGAATATATATATATATATATATAGAACAATTCACAACTCTACTGTCTTTTTTCTTCAAAGAATATATATATATATATATATATAGAACAATTCACAACTCTACTGTCTTTTTTCTTCAAAGAATATATATATATATATAGAACAATTCACAACTCTACTGTCTTTTTTCTTCAAAGAATATATATATATATATAGAACAATTCACAACTCTACTGTCTTTTTTCTTCAAAGAATATATACATATATATAGAACAATTCACAACTCTACTGTCTTTTTTCTTCAAAGAATATATATATATAGAACAATTCACAACTCTACTGTCTTTTTTCTTCAAAGAATATATATATATACATATATATAGAACAATTCACAACTCTACTGTCTTTTTTCTTCAAAGAATATATATATATATAGAACAATTCACAACTCTACTGTCTTTTTTCTTCAAAGAATATATATATATATATATAGAACAATTCACAACTCTACTGTCTTTTTTCTTCAAAGAATATATATATATATATATATATATATATATATATATATATATATATATATATAGAACAATTCACAACTCTACTGTCTTTTTTCTTCAAAGAATATATATATATATAGAACAATTCACAACTCTACTGTCTTTTTTCTTCAAAGAATATATATATATATATATAGAACAATTCACAACTCTACTGTCTTTTTTCTTCAAAGAATATATATATATATAGAACAATTCACAACTCTACTGTCTTTTTTCTTCAAAGAATATATATATATATGTATATATAGAACAATTCACAACTCTACTGTCTTTTTTCTTCAAAGAATATATATATATATATAGAACAATTCACAACTCTACTGTCTTTTTTCTTCAAAGAATATATATATATATATATATATATAGAACAATTCACAGCTCTACTGTCTTTTTTCTTCAAAGAATATATATATATATATATATATATATATAGAACAATTCACAACTCTACTGTCTTTTTTCTTCAAAGAATATATATATATATATATATAGAACAATTCACAACTCTACTGTCTTTTTTCTTCAAAGAATATATATATATATATATATATAGAACAATTCACAACTCTACTGTCTTTTTTCTTCAAAGAATATATATATATATATATAGAACAATTCACAACTCTACTGTCTTTTTTCTTCAAAGAATATATATATATATATAGAACAATTCACAACTCTACTGTCTTTTTTCTTCAAAGAATATATATATATATAGAACAATTCACAACTCTACTGTCTTTTTTCTTCAAAGAATATATATATATATATAGAACAATTCACAACTCTACTGTCTTTTTTCTTCAAAGAATATATATATATATATAGAACAATTCACAACTCTACTGTCTTTTTTCTTCAAAGAATATATATATATATATATATAGAACAATTCACAACTCTACTGTCTTTTTTCTTCAAAGAATATATATATATATATATATAGAACAATTCACAACTCTACTGTCTTTTTTCTTCAAAGAATATATAAATATATATATAGAACAATTCACAACTCTACTGTCTTTTTTCTTCAAAGAATATATATATATACATATATATAGAACAATTCACAACTCTACTGTCTTTTTTCTTCAAAGAATATATATATATATATAGAACAATTCACAACTCTACTGTCTTTTTTCTTCAAAGAATATATATATATATATAGAACAATTCACAACTCTACTGTCTTTTTTCTTCAAAGAACATATATATATATAGAACAATTCACAACTCTACTGTCTTTTTTCTTCAAAGAATATATATATATATATATAGAACAATTCACAACTCTACTGTCTTTTTTCTTCAAAGAATATATATATATATATATAGAACAATTCACAACTCTACTGTCTTTTTTCTTCAAAGAATATATATATATATATATAGAACAATTCACAACTCTACTGTCTTTTTTCTTCAAAGAATATATATATATAGAACAATTCACAACTCTACTGTCTTTTTTCTTCAAAGAATATATATATATAGAACAATTCACAACTCTACTGTCTTTTTCTTCAAAGAATATATATATATATAGAACAATTCACAACTCTACTGTCTTTTTTCTTCAAAGAATATATATATATATATATATATATATATATAGAACAATTCACAACTCGACTGTCTTTTATCTTCAAAGTATATATATATATATATATATAGAACAAGTCACAACTCTACTGTCTTTTTTCTTCAAAGAATATATATATATATATAGAACAATTCACAACTCTACTGTCTTTTTTCTTCAAAGAATATATATATATATATAGAACAATTCACAACTCTACTGTCTTTTTTCTTCAAAGATATATATATATATATATATATATATATAGAACAATTCACAACTCTACTGTCTTTTTTCTTCAAAGAATATATATATATATGTATATATAGAACAATTCACAACTCTACTGTCTTTTTTCTTCAAAGAATATATATATATATATAGAACAATTCACAACTCTACTGTCTTTTTTCTTCAAAGAATATATATATATATATATATATATAGAACAATTCACAGCTCTACTGTCTTTTTTCTTCAAAGAATATATATATATATATATATATATATATAGAACAATTCACAACTCTACTGTCTTTTTTCTTCAAAGAATATATATATATATATAGAACAATTCACAACTCTACTGTCTTTTTTCTTCAAAGAATATATATATATATATATATAGAACAATTCACAACTCTACTGTCTTTTTTCTTCAAAGAATATATATATATATATATATAGAACAATTCACAACTCTACTGTCTTTTTTCTTCAAAGAATATATATATATATATAGAACAATTCACAACTCTACTGTCTTTTTTCTTCAAAGAATATATATATATATATATATAGAACAATTCACAACTCTACTGTCTTTTTTCTTCAAAGAATATATATATATATATATATAGAACAATTCACAACTCTACTGTCTTTTTTCTTCAAAGAATATATAAATATATATATAGAACAATTCACAACTCTACTGTCTTTTTTCTTCAAAGAATATATATATATACATATATATAGAACAATTCACAACTCTACTGTCTTTTTTCTTCAAAGAATATATATATATATATAGAACAATTCACAACTCTACTGTCTTTTTTCTTCAAAGAACATATATATATATAGAACAATTCACAACTCTACTGTCTTTTTTCTTCAAAGAATATATATATATATATATAGAACAATTCACAACTCTACTGTCTTTTTTCTTCAAAGAATATATATATATATATATATATATATATATATATATATATATATATATAGAACAATTCACAACTCTACTGTCTTTTTTCTTCAAAGAATATATATATATATATAGAACAATTCACAACTCTACTGTCTTTTTTCTTCAAAGAATATATATATATAGAACAATTCACAACTCTACTGTCTTTTTTCTTCAAAGAATATATATATATAGAACAATTCACAACTCTACTGTCTTTTTCTTCAAAGAATATATATATATATAGAACAATTCACAACTCTACTGTCTTTTTTCTTCAAAGAATATATATATATATATATATATATATATAGAACAATTCACAACTCGACTGTCTTTTATCTTCAAAGTATATATATATATATATATATATAGAACAATTCACAACTCTACTGTCTTTTTTCTTCAAAGATATATATATATATATATATATATATATATATAGAACAATTCACAACTCTACTGTCTTTTTTCTTCAAAGAATATATATATATATATATAGAACAATTCACAACTCTACTGTCTTTTTTCTTCAAAGAATATATATATATATATATAGAACAATTCACAACTCTACTGTCTTTTTTCTTCAAAGAATATATATATATATATATAGAACAATTCACAGCTCTACTGTCTTTTTTCTTCAAAGAATATATATATATATATATATATATATATATATATATATATATATATATATATAGAACAATTCACAACTCTACTGTCTTTTTTCTTCAAAGAATATATATATATCTATATATATAGAACAATTCACAGCTCTACTGTCTTTTTTCTTCAAAGAATATATATATATATATATATAGAACAATTCACAACTCTACTGTCTTTTTTCTTCAAAGAATATATATATATATATATATAGAACAATTCACAACTCTACTGTCTTTTTTCTTCAAAGAATATATATATATATATATAGAACAATTCACAACTCTACTGTCTTTTTTCTTCAAAGAATATATATATATATATAGAACAATTCACAACTCTACTGTCTTTTTTCTTCAAAGAATATATATATATATATATAGAACAATTCACAGCTCTACTGTCTTTTTTCTTCAAAGAATATATATATATATATATATATATATATATATATATATATATATATAGAACAATTCACAACTCTACTGTCTTTTTTCTTCAAAGAATATATATATATCTATATATATAGAACAATTCACAGCTCTACTGTCTTTTTTCTTCAAAGAATATATATATATATATATATATAGAACAATTCACAACTCTACTGTCTTTTTTCTTCAAAGAATATATATATATATATATATAGAACAATTCACAACTCTACTGTCTTTTTTCTTCAAAGAATATATATATATATATATATATATATATATATATATATAGAACAATTCACAACTCTAGTGTTTTGAGATTTTTTCAAAGAATTTTCAAGTTGAAGAATTCAAAATTTAAATGTAAGGAATATTACATATATTCAACTTTCTAACTAAATTGTATTATTTCTCAGAGATTTGAGTCACACCATTTCTATAATCATAAAAGAATTAGATTTGGGCACATTCTCAGTGTCCGTTCAGGAAATGTTTGGCGCCAAAAAGATGCTTAAATATGTACTTTGGATTGTGTCTTTCTTTTGATGTGATAAAAAGGGGTATTTTGCATATGTTACTAAAAGTATCCCACCCCAGAGACCTCTCTCTTCCTTACGCCATAGCTGAGAACACTTGCTTTGATTTGAGGATAGGTATGAAACCTCTCACCTCCTCCAAGAACCCTACCCAGACTGTCAGCTGTTGACAAAAATGCATACCCTTGTTTGTTGGGAGAAAAGAGTTTCCTCAGTCTACGTAACCCAAATACTTCACTACTTCTTTCAAGTTTGCAGACATACCTAATGGTCTGTAGTGAATAATACATGCTGTTCATTTTGTCTTGTGATTTTTTGGCTTTAGAAATTTAGTTTCTGTCATTCTTTCTCTCCTGCAATTGCTAATCAGGGAAGACATGTGTAAGTAATAGGGTTTCTTCTTCTTTATTTCTGGAGTTGGAAAGTGGTCAGGGTATATTTCTAATGATCTATGATCCAATCTGTTAGCAAAATTGAAGATCAGTGTTTTCTCTTCTTAGAGATTTATTACTTTTTGGAAAGAAAAGAACTATTCCTGTGTGTAATGCATGGATCAAAATCATTGATTTTTTTTTTTTTTGATCGATTGATTTGTTTAACGGCGTATCAACTCCTTATGGGTCATTTAATGCCAAAATTTGATTTTCTTGAAAACATTGAAGTAATAAAAATATGTTTTTCTGCCTCAAACTACATGTAAAATGTATTGTTGGTCACTTTGCCATAAAATGTATTGTGATATCTACAGATAATAGCTATTTTAGACAATTCTATGATAAATAGATATCATTGGTAACTTTTTTTATACATAAAATCTTTTATGTATTCTGGTATCTTTTAGTATAAAAATCTATTTTAAAATGAGCTAGCATATCTTTTTGGACATTTTTCAAATGTTTACCATACAATGTTAGGTCATCATCTTGCAAATTGTTGCTAATTACGGAAACTATTCAAATACACAATGTCTGATATTAATTTTCCGTGGACCCCAGTAGTGTTACATGGACCGTTCAAGAAACAATTTTCATTTTTAAAATGCATTTTAAACCTTAGGTATCACTTTTTTGGGTGGTATCTATCTATCTATCTCTTTTCATATCTGTCTATCTATCTATTTTTTCATATACATCTTTTCACATCTATCTCTCTCTTTTCATATCTATCTATCTCTTTTCATATCTATCTATCTCTTTTCATATCTATCTATCTCTTTTCATATCTATCTATCTATCTCTTTTCATATCTATCTATCTCTTTTCATATCTATCTATCTATCTCTTTTCATATCTATCTATCTATCTATCTCTTTTCATATCTATCTATCTATCTATCTCTTTTCATATCTATCTATCTATCTATCTCTTTTCATATCTATCTATCTATCTATCTCTTTTCATATCTATCTATCTATCTATCTATATGCTTATAATAAAATATAAAGAGAAAATACTTCTAATAAAATATAAAGACCAGGAAAAATTACTGAACCTTCGAAGTGAACTCATAGCAAAATGCAGGCACAAACATCACCTGAAAGTATAAAAGGAAAGACATGGCTCTTGGGGCACAATCCACTGGGTTCTAAATATTTGGAGGAATATCACCACGGAATTTGTGAGTAGCAAGTCTATTCAGTTTCTTCTTCGTCACTGAGGTCTTTTGGTACAGTTGGTATGATTCTTGCATTGTATCAAAAACTGTTTGGGTTCGAATCTCGGTAGTGGATGCGCACTGCTGATGAGTCCCAGAAATAGGACGAAATGGCTGTCCAGTGTTTTTATTTTGTTGAGGATTCTTTGAGACTCGATGAATTACTATGATTCGCCTAAATCCCCCAAATTCTATTACTTATATTTATATATATATATATATATATATATATATATATATATATATATATATATATATATATATATATATAATATTAGTGGTGAATATACACATACATATGCAATTATCTATACACATACATATATGTATAAAAATAATTCCAAGAGGATATGATCCAGGTAGAACTCAATGTCCAGGACGGAGTAAGGATATAATAAAAAGGCATAAACACTAATATTCCATGTCATAATTTATTCCATTGGAATCGTAAGAACGATCCAATTCATCAGACCTACAGATTCAAAAAGAAAACAGAAAAAACAACTCCGGGAAAAAATTAGTGAGAGTATATGTGTGAGAGTGTGGGAGGACATGAGATCTATATAGAGGGGTAACAGACGAGAGAGGCAGGGAGGCCTGGATATATATATATATATATATATATATATATCCACATTACAGGCAAAAAGTTTGGAATCAGCCTGCATTTCTTTAAAACATCTTAAAATGTGATATTTTTGTATTCTTTTAAAGTAAAAGATAAAATTTGAATAACTACAGTGTATTTGCTTTTATTTTGACAAAATATAAGAACATAGCTATAAAAATTTTTCATACAACAGCATCATATTTTGTTTTCATCAGTAAAACCACTATCTACCTTATATATATTCATATTTTAGCAAAATGCATTGTGGATATATGAATCCAAATTTAAACTTTTTGGTAGTCAGAGGAGTCTGGAGAAAGACTGATAAATAAAAACAAATACACTGTAGTTACTGAAATTTTATATTAAACTTTAAAAATAAAAATCTCTTTTAAGGTTGTTTTTTTTTTTTTAAGAAAAAAACTTTTTGCTTGTAGTGTCTATATAAATAATTTTTTTTTTTGCTGATCATTATTTGAGAATTGAATTCTGACATATAATGTTTTTTTTTTTTGCTGATCATTATTTGAGAATTGAATTCTGACATATAATGTTTTTTTTTTTGCTGATCATTATTTGAGAATTGAATTCTGACATATAATGTTTTTTTTTTTGCTGATAATTATTTGAGAATTGAATTCTGACATATAATGGTATTTTTTTTTGCTGATCATTATTTGAGAATTGAATTCTGACATATAATGTTTTTTTTTTGCTGATAATTATTTGAGAATTGAATTCTGACATATAATGTTTTTTTTTTGCTGATAATTATTTGAGAATTGAATTCTGACATATAATGGTTTTTTTTTGCTGATCATTATTTGAGAATTGAATTCTGATATATGTTTTTTTTTTTTGCTGATCATTATTTGAGAATTGAATTCTGACATATAATGTTTTTTTTTTTTTGCTGATCATTATTTGAGAATTGAATTCTGACATATAATGGAGATTTGTCTCCTTTTGCACCATATTTATTCCCGAATATTCCACTTATTCATCTTTCATATTCCATTGTATTTTCCAGATTCCTGTAACAGATTTGGAACCTGAGATTCGCAAGTCAACAAAAGAGAATTATTTATATTGCAATAAGGGACTGTGAGATTTTTTTACTCATTCTGGATATTCTGGAACCACCTCCAAGATGAAAATTTCAAGTTTTATTCTACAATGTTCAAATTTTCTTTGGGAACATTGACAACTTTGCAGCCTCGTCTTTCTTAAGCAAAACAGAAACAATTTTTTAAAACTTTTAATATTATTATAATATATATATATATTTCTTATTACTATAAACATTATTTTTAATGGGTATATATATTTGAGTTGCTATCCCCATACGTTTATAGCAATAACAAATAATGTTGAATAAATTTTAAAAAATCTTTTCAAAAGTGGCTGTTTACATTTGTGTTACGAAACTGAAGCTTGTGGAGATAGATTCAATGAAGTCCCAAGAAAAAGGTGCTTTCGTTAAATAGGTAATTTAAATTTCCCCTGTCAGGATGGTCTTGATGGCCGGACTGGTAGAAGCACACTTCGGCTGAAAATGTGGTTTCCCTGATGGAAAAGGGGGATGCAGGTTCAATTCCTGTCAGAGGCACAATCTTTCTTTAGTGGGACTTCTCAGTTTAGGTCAATTGTTATTAATTTCACTATTTTATAAAGTACAAACAGGGATAGTAACTCAAACACATGTACCAATTAAAAATAATGTTTATAGTTATAAGATATAAGGTTGGATAAAATAAAAAAAAATCCTTTAAAAAATGACTATTATATAATATGAAAGAGTATATATAAAAAACAAAATCAGTTGACCTGTGTATTTCTGGAGGTTAACACTTTTAAGGCAAGAAATTTTTGTAGGTGATCAATATTCAGAACTAGAACATTAATTGTAAACAAATAAGATAAAATGTTCACACTTGTTTTTCTAGCTCAGAGTTTTGCTGAAATGGTCTCTGATCATCAGGGAATTAGTAAATTAAATTCATTTACAGATATGTAATATCTAAAAGACTTTGCTTCTTTTATGAATTATATATCTATAAATAAATTCAATTTATTATTCAACCTCCTGGCAAATTGTCACTAGTTCCATGAAACTCAGTTGTGAAGTTTGTACATTTTTATCTTATTTGTTATATATATATATATATATATATATATATATATATATATATATATATATATATATATACAGGGTGTCCATAAAGTTTGTGTGCACTTTAAAAATTAAATTCATTTACAGATATGTAATATCTAAAAGACTCTGCTTCTTTTATGAATTATATATCTATAAATAAATTCAATTTATTATTCAACCCCCTGGCAAATCATCACTAGTTCCATGAAAGTTTGTACATTTTTATCTTATTTGTTTTTATATATATATATATATAGGGTGTCCATAAAGTTTGCGTGCACTTTAAAAAATTTATAACTTTATGGACACCCTATATATATATATATATATATATATATATATATGTTCTGTTATAATAAATACATTGAGCTCTCTGTGGATCAGTTTCAATAATTAATATTACTAGGATCCACCCGGATTATATACCAATGGATAAATTACCTGTACTATATATATATATATATATATATATATATATATAATACACAATAAAATACAAAATCACCTCCTATCACTCCATATGAGGTGATTTTGGATTTTATTGTGTATTAATTTCTGCTCTGTAATAATAAATACTTTGAGCTCTTTTTGTGGATCAGTTTTAATATTTTATATTACTAGGGTCCACTTGGATTATATACCAACGGATTATTTACCTTTTACTATATATCAATTGACATCTCCAGTTGCCTTGATCTATCCACTTCCCTTCTCCACATCCTTTCACCTTTCATTCTTATCTGCTCTCGCTCCAAATCTTCTGTAACCCCCTTGCCTTGATCGATCCACTATCTTTCTCCACATCCTCTCCTTTACCACTCCTATCTGCTCTTCCTCCAAACCTTCTGTAAACCCCTTGCGTGCTAGTGGCTTCCAGCCTTGCTTGGGGTGATAAGCTTAAAAAAAAAATAATTTAAATGTTATATTTAGTGGATTTTTAATTTAAATGTTATTTGAGTAGAAACTCCATTTATTTTAAACAGTATTTTATTTTGTGCCCCTTTATAGAAGAAACATTATTTGATCCGATGTGCTTTGACCACTCAGCTATGTAGAGCTTCATATTCAAGGAGGGTCATAGCTTCTCAGTTTCAAAACCAAAACATGAACAAAATAATTCCTGAAGAATAATGGATTTTATTTGTTAATCTGTCATATTTTTATTACTTTAAACATTTATTTTGTTTATATTTCTGAGATGAGGTATTGTAATTATTTATATTGTTTGGACTGGTGTTCTCATCTTTATTGCCATATTCACAATGTTTCAGCCTTTGTATGCTCTGGCTTCTTCAGGTGATTGGAATTTCAAACTGAACCCATGGGTAAATTGTTTCAGTTCCACATACCATGCCTCTTCCGGATGTCATAGTTATCTCCCTTTAACTCTCCACGTTCTTGTTTACCACTGCAATAGCCAGGTATTGAATTGACAACTCTTGGAGTCAAGTAACTGGATCCAACCAATGCTTTTATCCACTTAGCCATGTGTGCTTGAGGACATCAGTATATATAAACTTATAAAATTATTTATTTTGTTTTATTATTAAGCTTTTCATAGATGAGTAGTCAAAGCATGTCGGATCAAATGACAGTTTCCCTTGCAAAGAGGAAAGCAGGCTTGAATCCTGCCAGAGGGTGCATTTTCTTTAATATTTCTCAAATATTATGGCTGATAGACAAAATGAAATACTGTTTAAAATAAATGAAGCGTGTACTTAAATGTTGGTATCTAGTAAAAATAATTTTTAAGGTAATAAAAATATGTTGGAATAATAAATAAAAAATGTATTAATTCTTGAGATATATATACAAAGCAGTATAGACACAGAATTCAACACCAAATGGCGACAATCTGTTTCATGCATGAAACAGACAGTTGCCATTCATTGTTGAACTATGTATCTACACTGCTTATATCTGCATACGCTATCCCAGATATTGAGCACTTTTACCCCATAAATATCGTATACCTTAAAACTATATTTTCTCATACATACACATATATATATATAGTAAAGTAATGAAGGGTTCGGTAATCTGCGTGGATAATTCCAGAGAGGATGTAATCTAGAGAGCTCAATGTAACAACAGAGTAAATATTAATTAAATAATTAAGAAAAAGACAACCTTAAGGTTCCATGACTATAATTTAATTCTCCAGAAAATATATTTTTTCTGGTTCATCAGGTCACATCTCTAGTTACAAAAAAAGGAATTTCTCTCTGTGGTGAAACTGATTTTATTAAGATGACACTTTCCAAAAATGGATATCTTTTGGATGCTGTTATCCGTGATGTCATCAATAATTTTCATAGGGTTAAGCCACATCTTGTTAAAAAATGTCCTGTCTATTTGCGTCTTCCCTTTATTGGTTCAGAGGGTGAATCTTTAGCTAGGCGAATTTCGTTTGCGATCAACAATTGTTATTTTTCTGCTAATGTTCGAGTAATATTTGTTACTCGACCTATTCTTTCTTCCATTCATAAGGATGTCCCCCCCCACCATCCACATCATGTTAACAAAGTTATTTACAAATATGAATGTAGTTGTGGACTCGACTACATAGGGAGGACTTCTCAACGTTTGTATTTTAGGATAAAGCAGCATTTACCTACCAGGATTTTGAATTTGACCGCTAGCAAAGGTCAACTGGTTAATACATCCGGGTCATCTATTGCACAACAGATTATTAATAGCAGGAGTTGTATTACTGATTTTAGTGTGGACCATTTTTCTATTCTATCAAGGTCCCACTCTTTATATCATCTCAAGGTTCTGGAGTCCTTATATATCAGATCCTGTAAACAGAGAGATTGTTTACTGAATCTGAATATTATTGGTCTCTAGTGTTCCTTGTAAATCCCCACCCCCACTTCATTAGTCATTTTTAATTTACACATCTATTATTTTATTTCCCAGAATTAAACTTGATAAGATTGGGACGAAACAGTTGTTTTTAGCTATTAAATTTACACTGATATGCCTTTTAAATTACACTTATTCCTTGCTAACATACATACATACATACATACATACATATATATATATATATATATATATATATATATATATATATATATATAATTTTGTACTACTACTAAATATACATTTATTCCTCACCATTTGGTACAACTTTGAGTTTCATTGAATTTATGCCTGACAATTGCTATGTGCATGAAATTCTAGAGTTGTACCAAATGGTGTGGAACAAATGTATATTTATTAGTAATATAAATTTTATCTCTGTTATTTTACATTGACCACTGTTTCATTACCACAAGCACTCAATGTACACTATTTTATATATATAGAGAGAGAGAGAGATATGTACACACACAAACCCCATATATACTTGTGTATAAGCCAATGTCATGTATAGTGCAACCCCCTGAGTTTTTTGCATGAATTTTATCCCCTCCAGAAAAAAAGTTTACCTTTGTTTGGGAGACTCCAAAATTTGCTTGACGAGGAAATGGAACTAATGTCTTTGGTTTAATAACAAAATTAAATTCGAAGGCTTTAGCTTCCATTTCTGAAACATGGTTATCACTGTGTAGCGAAAAACCCATATTTTAAATCAATTAATTTATAATATATATATATATATATATATATATATATATAACCAACCACTCTATGATAGTGGATACTCATTCTTCCTCCTTTTCTTTCATCTGATTTCACCCTGTGAAGTTAGATACATTTTTCTTTGTTGCTCTGTGCCTCTAGTTTTCATACAATGAAGAACTGCATACTGGTTGAATATGTATTGGCATGCAATACCTAATGTTTAAAATGAATTTTTAAAAAGGAAAAATCTTTCTTAAAGCTTTTATTTTAGTTTTAATTTCAATAGATTAAACTTAATATTTCCAATATTTTCTGTATTTCAAAAACTAATTTAAATTGGCTGGAAAGAATTTCCTTTTTTTTTTTTTCTCTGTTAAGATATTTGATTAGCACACAATTTTAGTAGTCTGTCATTGCAATGTAATTCTTTTTATTAAAAAAATCTTCCAAAAATTCAATATACTTTTCTGAAGCTTTATTTGAGGAATATTAGCTGATTTAATATATAATTAATCTTATTTGAAAGAAATACTATTTACTTTGAGTTTAAAATATTGCAGAAATGCATTTTTTAAGCAGACAGTAGCATTATTTATTCTGTGCTATACAGAAATGTGGCACAAGGCCTAATGGGGGTTAGGGAAAGGATGGTCTTCTTCTGTCTTAACTATAACTTAGCTAGCCAGAAACACTGACCCAATCGTACGAACAATATTCCATACACCAAAACAACAAATACATACGTACCTTTCTTACTCCATACACCATAATGCCTCACTGTCTCTATGTAAATACTAACTAGTTCCCATATTTACAATTCATTGTCTGTGGGGGCAGGGAAAAAAATAACAATTCTAAAAAACTACCCCAATGATTATTTACAATGTGAATACAAACCTATCTACAAGAAACTAAAGAAAATATTATTAGTAATAAAAACCCCCACAAGAGCCGAAACGTCGTCAGCATAGGCAGAATACCTGGCCGATGTGGTAGCACCGGGCAGGGCAATTCCGCGTAGGAACGGATTCGCCTTTAACTTACGAAGGAAAGGTTCCAACGCAAGAACGTAAAGCAACGCCGAAAGCGGACAACCTTGACGAATGGAGCGAGACAATACGAAAGGCTCTGATCGTACCCCATTCACCTCCACCAGCGCACCGGGAGTCACATACAGAAGTCGGATCCAAGTGCGAAAGTACGGCCTGAAACCGTCCGCCGAAAGAACAGCCTCCAGAAACCGATGGTCAACCCTATCGAAAGCCTGATCTAAATTGATCAGCGCGGCTTCACTGTCGACTTGCTCAATGATCAGGTGTACCATATGAAGATTGTCTTGAATAGTCCTGCCCTTCACAGCACAAGTCTGTTCCGAGCCAATCAGACTAGACAGGACAACCTGCAAACGGTTGGCCAAGATCTTAGCCAAAATCTTTAACTCTGTGTTTAACATAGTTAAAGGGCGAAAGTTATCTAACCCATGCCCACCGTTTTTGTTCTTGCGTAACAACTTGATCACGCCCCTGGTGAAGCGTTTGGGTATAGACCCCTGCTTCATCCAGTTGCCGAAAATCAATGCAAGCAGCGGAACAAAAACGGGCGACTGCCTCAAGTACAGTTCGTACGGAAGATCATCTAGTCCCGGAGATTTGTCCAGGCCAACCTGTTTCAACGCATGCCAGATTTCCGACTCTGTAATGGGACCCTCGCACCTAGCCGCTTCAGCTGCCTCAAGGCAGGGAAAGTCAGCTAAATAGGCGTTGAACTGAGCAGGGCTCAGACCGGGCTCCCTGGTGAAAAGCTCCTGAAAGTAGTCACGATATGTCGCCGAGCAGCGTTCCGATTTTCCTCTGCACGCAATTCAGCGGCCATATTCGTTGCCTCAGAGGACATTCTTTTTTAGCCTAGCCCTAACTACCAGAGCTTGATCCTTCTTGATAAGCAGGGAGGACAACTCTGCCTTAGCTAAGGCTATGTCCCCACTATCACGGGATTTCACCGCCCGATCGACCTTCTGCTCTAAAGCCGTTTGCGACGCTAAATCTATCTCGATTGAGCCGACGGCTATAATCAGCAGCAAACGTTCGAATTTTGGATTTTAAATTATCCCACCAGGCATTTCCCACAACCGCACCCATCAGTTCCCTTTGAATCATTAGTAGTAGCTGGTCCCGGAAATCTTGCTCACCAAATAATGATGAGTTTAATTTCCAGTAGCCAGCCATCCTAACCTTAGGCTTATCTAAGTTTACATGGACCCGCACAAGCCTATGATCTGTATAAACTATCTCATGGAAACTTGGACACCCTAAGAGCCCTACATCGACTCTCTTAACTAAGACTTGGTCTAGATAACTAGCCAAGCCGCCACTATTTGTCCAAGTCCACACTACCTCCCGAGAGTGTTCATTCCGGTACTTATCGACAAGATCAAACCCATCGATAAAGTCCCGAAAATGTTTAACGCCTCGGTTGTTAGTATCCGAATTTGGCCCTATACGATCTATATTGGGATCAAGGACGGCATTCCAATCACCCACTAAAACTACCCGACGTGATGTCGTCAAAAACGGCTCGATCTGCCGAAACAAAGCAGGCCGCTCAGAATGGACATTGGGCGCATAAACCCCACTGAGACGAAGAGCCTTATCCTTTATGGTAACATCCAGCACGCAAAGTCTGCCTGCCGGATCCGCGAAGTCAAGAACACACGCAGCCTTCAAAGACTTGCTTACCAGCCAAGAGACACCTCTCGAACGACCATCAAAACAGGCTGAATAGAGGGAGAACTCCTTAGACAGTATGTTCTCATAATCATGAGTAAAAAACCGGGTCTCTTGTACACAACATATATTCACTCCAAGACGCTGAAGGTCACGAGAGAGCCTTGCCCTGTGAGACTCCAACCTCAGGCCTCGGGCATTCACACTTGCTAACCAGGGAGCCATAATGAAAACCGATTAGGGTTGCTCTCCTGCATTGAACATGGCCGGGTTCAGGACACCGACGGCCTCTCCCATTGAGCCAGTACCCATCTCACTCTTGATGGTGTCATCAGGAGACAGGCCGCCAATGTCCAGGGAGAAGGTTATTTTTAAGGCCCTATACAGGGAGGGGTGAACAAAAACTGGGGAACTCCCTGAACAATATTGTTGTAATTTTTTAACGATGTCGTCGTCAAAACAGGCCATGGGCGGGAAAAATTCAAACGTTTCGTTTGCTTCCGCCATCATGGTCCATATCTGTTTTCCGGCTAGCCCCGACCGAACAACGGTGAGGACCCTTTTTGCTTTAGGGAAATTTCTTGGGTCCTCTACATCCAAGTTTTTTCATTTTCTGAAGTTTAACAGAGCTCTTAAGTTGGTCATTTTTTTTGGCGTGTAATAATGCCTTTTGTTCTACGTCTTTCGAGACACGGCACACGTCTTCCCCTGTATTGAAAATGGGTTTGGATTTTTTTTTCTTTTCTTCTGTTGACTCTGATGAATCAGATGATGGGCTTCTTTGTCTTTTTTGTTGTTCAGACTTTTGAGGGGAATTAATAGGTGTTTTCATAGGGGAAGGATTTGGGGATGAGATAGATTTTTCAGAAGATCGTTTGGATGCAGGAGCTTTCCTAAGTGCTGTCATATGTGATGAAACTTGGCTTAATGATTTGACACATGGGGGAGGGACCATTGGATGCTATTTTGTGACAGGGGAAGACGGTGCCGAAAAGGAGATGCTTGTTTTCTTTTCTTTGTCTTTTGGTTTTTAAGGACTCCTTTAAAAGTTGTAATTTCTCCTTTTTTTCAAAGGAGGGCTCATACCTGATCATCTTTTCCCTGAGTTTTTCCGAATAGCTGGCTGGAGAGTCGCCCTTAGCACTGGTTGAGGGAGTGGGGCTGTTTGTGTCATTCGCTGTTTTTAGTGTAGGACGAGGTTCCGCTGCCTGGGTCTTCCCCTTCGCCTTACCCACGACCTGCCATTCCCCCTCTCCCTTCTCCCTAATCACACTAGCGGCGGGCAAAGGCTTTTCGGGGAATGGGGGCTGAGAATTAGACCCAACCGGGGAATTTTCCACATCGGTCCTGGTCGCAGGCATGCCCACTACAGGCGAGACGGATTGAACAAACTCGACCAAAGGGGGATTTGGTTGGAACATCAGAGGCCTTCTTCTCTGTGCAGGAAGAGGAAAGGTGACCAGCCTCTGTGTTAAATGTTTGACAAGGTGATCAAAGATCTAATTTTGTTCTACGGAGACTTTATCTGTAAAACATAATTTAAGTAAATGACATGAGCACCTATTTTATATAATTTTATATATTCACTAATCTTAAAATTTAGGAAAGTATTTTTCTGTTTTATTGAATTTTAGAAATTTTGGCTTTAAATTTACTATAGTCATCACTCTTATTTTCTGATGATACTTACAAAAAAACAGCACATTTATACACTAAAAAAACATTCAAAATTTAAAAAAAAAATATAGGTGTTTAATGATTTGTATTAAACTTTTCCATTTATGATTAGTAAATATAGTTTTTTTTTTTTTTTAATAATAATATCATTGAAACTGCTGATATTAATACAGAATTTTAAAAGATTAAAAAATTAATAAATTTTTCCAATAAAAATTAAAAAAAAAAAAAAATGGAAGCAATTCTTGTAAAAATTTATTATTCTTCTAAGACAATAGTGTCCTTAATTTTGTTTATAAAAGCAATTAAAAGCTTTTCTAATTAAATATTGTTATAGTTTTACTGCATTTTTTATTTTACAATTCAGAGCAGATTTTCGGTAAATATTGTTTCTGTTTGAAAAAAACAAATTGATGATTTAAATTCTCCAAGCAGTCCTGTCTTTAACTAATATAAATATGAAAATCCTTGAATTTTAATTTCTCAGAATTCCATAAAATTAAGCAAGCAGGCTTAACAGATGTTAAAAAAAAAAAAAAAATGAAAATTCCATTAAAATCCAACAGTTATTTGATTTTTTGCAAGAATTTCCCAATGTTTTTTACTGCAAAAAAGATGCTAAATTTTCCATAAATTTTCTAGCTGCTGACTAAGAAAAACAAGTTTTTTAATCAAAATTTTTAACATGCTAGAAAGGATTAAGAAATTTATTAAAATAATGAAAAAATACTTTGGTCTTTCCTCTTAATACTAACATAAACATTTTGATGATAAAACTTTGTTTTTATCAAGTTTGGGGCCTTTTTCATCATGCTATGCTCTTTTTTATAAATTTTTTGGAGGTAACTACCTTTACGTGATATGTGGTTTGCTGGGAAATAAAAAGTTTGGCTGAGGGAAAACGAGATACATGTTGTCCCTAGAGGAACGAAAAGAAGCAAAGACTCTGCTTTATAACAAGAGAAATTCCTTGGCAGATGAGATGTAAGCCCACAAGCCTTGATCTGAGGTGGCATTCATTTCTCCCTCTGTAAACCTCCAGTGACTGACCTTTTGAGTTTTCTCAGGTTTTCCACTGACATAAAGTGGAAAGATTATATTAATCAGTTGCTAGTTCTGCTGCTAGGAAAATTGATTCATTGTGTCATATTAGACAATTATTCTTGCCAGAATCTCTTACACATTTATAAGTCTACCATTTGTCCATGCATTGAATATTGCTGCCATATCTAGTCTCGTGTTTCTGCTATGTATTTAGTGATCCTAAATAAAATACAAATACGATTTTGCAATGTTGTTGGTCTTGACCTGGCATCTCGGCTTCAGTCACTTTCCCAGTGGCGTAACATATCTTCCAGTATCTGTCTATATTTCTGAGATGAGGTATTATGTACACTATTTACATTATTCGGACTATTGCCCTCATCTTTGTCACCATATTTATTACAAGATTTCAGTCCTTCAGTATCTGTCTATATTTCTGAGATGAGGTATTATGTACATTATTTACATTATTCGGACTATTGTCCTCATCTTTGTCGCCATATTTATCACAACGTTTCGGCCGTTGTAGGCTCTGTCTTTCTTCAGATGGTTGGAATGTTGAACTGAACCCTTTATTTCGCTCACTGGGGTAGACTGTTCTAGTTCCATGTGCCATGTCTAATGGATGTCAGTTATCTCCTGTTAATTCACCTCTCCAAGTTCTCCACCGCCTTAACCAGGTATTGAACTCACACTCTTTGGGTCCTGTCACTGGATCTAAGTACGCTTTTATCCATTGTGCCATGTGTCTTTGAGCCTGTGCCTTTTCTATAAATATTTTCATGGTAATTGTTCCGATGAGCTTTCCTTTTTGGTACCTTGAATTTATAACTTTAAGTGCAGTACTAGATTGGTAGAAAGGTCTCATCATTTGACAGATGAAATGGTGAGATATAAGTTTAAGTTCTATGCTAATAGTTTCTTCTCTCACATTTTTCACATGGGGAACTCTCTTCTGGCTTCCTTGCTCTCCAGTCAACTTTGATCTTCAAAAATTTAAATGTAATGTCAATCGTTATCTTAATTCCTGTTCTTTTATTATTCTCTCTCCTCAATAATGTTTTCTTGTTCTCATATTCTTTAACACTCAGTAACCCCTTGCATCTTAGTGGCTTTATTGCCTTACTTAGAATAAATTATTTTTTTAAAATCAGTTCACAACAAGTCAGGCAATAATACCACTAAAACGTAAAGTGCTACTGAGAGTGAAAGAGAAGGAAAAGATTTTAGAAGGAACTGGAAAACCAATCCTAAACATGAAATGGGGGATAAACCTCTACTATTGTTCAAAAGACAAGTGTGGAGTGTGAACTGGATGATAGGTGAACTTATTTATTCCCATTAAAATAATTAAAAATATAAAATAAAAATTCTCTTGAGAGTCTGTCTATATTTCTGAGACGGCCTTCTTCAGGTGGTTGGGATTTCGAACTGAACCCTTTATTTCGATCACTGGGGTAGACTGTTCTAGTTCCACGAGCCATGTTTGAGGGATGTCAGTTATCAGTTATCAAGGACACATGGCACAGTGGATAAAGGCGTTGGTTAGATCCAGTGACAGACCCAAAGAGTGTGAGTTCAATACCCGGTTCAGGCAGTGGAGAACTTTCAGAGGGAAAATTAGCAGGAGATAACTAAATCGAAATAAAGGGTTCAGTTCGAAATTCCAATCACCTGAAGAAGGCCGGAGCGTACAACGGGCGAAACGTTGTGACAAAAATGGCGACAAAGATGAGGACAATAGTCCGACTAATGTAAATACTGAAAAATTCTCTTCTTTGTACTTCTAAGTCTTTTCTATAGAGTTTCCATATGTTGAACTCTTGACCTTCCAGCAAACTATTCAGATTTTAAAAGCACAATTTTTTGGTGGGGGTTTTAGGTCGTGTTTTAAAGGATACTTAGGTTATGTAATTTTTGGAATATCAAATTATCTGCTCTTATATATTACTAATATCTCTTAGTTTTAACCCATGAAAATTTCATAATTTTCTTATTTAAAATTTTTAATGAATCTTAATTTGAGTTCTACGACAATAAAATATCCATATCACATTATTAAATACTTAAGCTGAACAACTTTAACAAAATATTGCAACAACAATCATAAATATGAATGCTGGTCATTATTTTAAGAAGTAAGGGGATACAAATGAAAAGCTTTGAAATTGATAACTTTTCCATTTCACTGAAACAGACCTTAAACACTTCTGCCTTCCCTTTTTTCTTTCATTTTGTGACTAAAACCAAGTAGTGACTTTGATATATCCTTTGTCTTCTCACATGATCAAAACAGAATAGTCTATTATTTATGAAGTATTAGCTGGTAACATTAAACACTTCTATATTTCTTTCATTTTACTGAAACCAAATAGCATCTCTGATATTTCTTTTGTCTTTCCATGCAATCAAAACAGAATAGTCCATTATTTATGAGGTATTGGCAGGACGTAATGGTCATGCAAACTAAGGTGTTAATGTAGGGAGGGACAGTCACAATTATTATATGATGTTTAACTCATGAGCTGGATGATTGTTTCCTTTAATGTTCTTAAGTCAAAAATAACCTGTGAATGTCATAAATACTTAATAATTTGAAAGATGAGTGTTGAGATTTTTTTTTTTTGTTTAGTGATAAACACTTACACAGCCTTGAAGGTGAATTACCAAAATTTCCATCAACAGACCACTGATAGTCTTTCCTTGTTGTGATGGAGGGTCTTGTGTGGTTCAATGACTCTGATAGCGATGTCGTCAGGAGTTCTAAACTCCTGGTAGGGCCACCCTTGATGGCAAGATTGAAGACGAGGGCCCAAACTAAGCATAACTAACTCCAAAGACTTCAATGGTGGAACAAGCTTATGATGATTACACACCAATCTCAATGGTTCAACCTGCAGATGAAGAGGACTATGCATGACGGACGTGCTACAGAAGGATCCTGCATGTTTCATTCTATTGTGCTGCAGAGGAAGGTCATGAAATTAAGTACGTGGCGGCACTTTCTGGCACGTTCAGGTCCACCTTTAACAAATTCATGTCATCAGTGCTTTCTTTTACTCTGATTTCTTTCACCTCCAACCAACTCTTGCAAAGCCAAGCATGTCTGATATGTTTTTTTATCTTTCCATACATTACAAAATATAGTCCATTATTTATGAGGTTTTAGGAGTGGATGATGGGAACAGGTTTTGGCGAAACTGGAAGCTTCTAGTCCCGAATCCGTATGTCAGTGGTGAATATAGTCATCAACACCATCATCATACAGGAAGCGATCTGCAAAAAAGAAATTGATATGAGATAAAGCTGCCGTCACTACCAAGTTCACCCAATACAAGACTCAAAGGACAATGGAATGGAATTCCACCATGAACATTGTACGGCAGGTACTAGCTGTGAAGGTCTTGTGGAACTAAGGAATATAACCGTTCAAACATCTGCCATAGTTACAGCAATAGAGTAGTGAGAGACTTGTAATGTCTTGGCTGTGGGATAAGGATTGAGGGTGGAGAATAATTCATCACCTATCAGGCTGCATAAGTGCTTTAGAACAGGCAGCGTTGGGCAACCCCAGCCCAGATATGACAACAATACTCCATTCTTGGTCTGATCTGACTCTTGTAAATATAGAGTTTGGCAGCAGACATTAGGTATTTTCTGGGTTGATACTATGAGCCAGCCATTCTTTCAGCTTCTTTTGTAGTGGCACAAAAATACGTGTTCCATTTGAGGGTGGAAGTAAGATTTAGACCTAGTAGGCTTTCTAGGCAAGGAGCTCTTTGAGGCTGTGACCACTCATTATTACAAAGTAGATTACTGTCAGGTTTTCACACGTGAGTCTTTAAAGATATTTTTCTAATTATTAATATGTAGTAATTCAGGAGGGATCAATTTATTACTTAATAACAATAGAAAACAGATCCCCGATTTTATGTCCAGCAGAATTTTATATCTGCTTATTTAGTATTTTGGTTAAAGCCCTTACTATATTAAAAGGTTTACACATGTGACTTTTTAAAGATATTATTAATATGTAGTAATTCTGAAGAGATCTATTTGTTACTTAATAACAATAGAAAACAGATCCCCGATTTTATGTCCAGCAGAATTTTATATTGATACTGGTTTCAGTTGGTCAGTTAAGTATCATATGTGATACACACTTGAGTGACCATGATTTTGATTCATGACTGACTAGGCAAAAGATTATCTCACAGGAGGTTGCCATTTTTTTCTGTGATATACTGGTTGCCAACTAAGGCTATTGGACTCAGTCTGCCCTGTTATTCAACCCATAGCTGTGGGGAGTAGAAATGGATTCGTGTAAGTGAATGTAACAAACTCGACTGGAATTTGAACTCGCCTCTCTGATTTCTCTTTCCATTATATAGTGCACCATCTGCACATCAACTTACTTTTATTAAAAGTAAATTATTTTCACATGTGAGTTTTTAAAGATATTATTTCTAATTATTCTGGGGTGGGGGATCTATTTATTACTTAATAACAATGGAAAACAGACCCCCGTTTTTCTCCCTGGTAGCATTTTATATTAATACTGGCTTCTTCTTTATGTGCCATGTTCCCTCAAGATGTAGGCAATGATGGCACTCCACAACTTCCTGTCCCTTGCAGCTGTAAATAAATTCTGTTGTTTTCTAAACCCTGTTCTGCTATCCATTTTCTCAAGCACGTTAAGTATAATATGCATGGTTTTCCTCTGTCCTTTTGCTCTCACTCCATCCTGTGAGTAACAGATTTTCCAAGCCCTCTTTCCTCATTATGTGTCCTAGAAACCCCAACTGTCTCTTGCTGATGTTAAGTATAAGTTTACTTTTTATTTCCATTTTCTCTAAAACCTTGTCGTTGCTCACATCTTCGGTCCATGGTATCCTCAGCATCCTTCTGTAGAAATTTCAACTGCGTCTTCCTGATGTTAAGTATAAGTTTCCTATTTAATTCCATTTTCTCTAAAACTTCGTCGTTGCTCACATCTTCGGTCCATGGTATCCTCAGCATCCTTCTGTAGAAATTTCAACTGCGTCTTCCTGATGTTAAGTATAAGTTTCCTATTTAATTCCATTTTCTCTAAAACTTCGTCGTTGCTCACATCTTCGGTCCATGGTATCCTCAGCATCCTTCTGTAGAACCACATTTCTGCTGCTTCAAGTTTCTTCATCTTTGAGGCTTACTCATTCTATAAAAGATGGTAGCATATTTTCTTTTTTAAGTTATTACTGTTATTATTACAAGGTTTTCACATGTGGGTTTTTAAATTTATTTTCCCGCTATTATATTAATATGTTTGTTTGTTTAGCAACATATCAACTCATTATGGGCCATTTATATGCTGGAATTTTCATTGGAGCATAAGTAATTTCATTTTCAAAAATCGTGTCTGTACCGATAAAAAATTTATTGCTGGTAATTTTTTTTTTCAAAAATGTATTTCTGGTATTTTTACTATGAAAATGTATTTTTATACTTTCATAGTTTTTTACCCCAGCAGTAGTAGTAGTAGTAGTAGGTAGTGGTGGTGGTGGTAACTATTTGCTCATAGTTGGGACCCTAACAGGTGCTACCAATCCTGCATCAGGGTGGACCTGGGAACAACAGCAGTTAAGAGGTGGTTCCATGCTTATCAGAATCTCCTGGTCAGAGATGCCGGATGTAGTTTATTGTCATACCCAGGACTATTAGTGTTTATTACATAATAACTGTGGAAAGACGTTCCCCCTCCCCCGATTTTAGGTCTAGAAGGCTATTATATTTATATTAGTTTCCCTATGCTGTAAAAGATGACGACATATTTTGTTAAGTCCTTAATAATTAATACATTTTCACATCCGTGTATAAATAAATTGCCAGTATAAGGGAGATAACTCTCACCAAGACATTCTTCTATGTGCCATGTCCCTTCAGGACGTTGTAAGCGATCATGGCTCTCCACAATTTCCTGTCTTTTATAGCACTTAATAAATCTGGTCTTCTTGTTGTCTCCCCTAAACCTTGTTCTGGCAACCATTTACTCAAGCTCCCTAAGTAGGTTATGCATTGTTTTAATCTGCAATCTCTTGCCATCAATCTCTCCTGTGAGTTTCAAATTTCACATGCCCTCTTTCCTCATTATGTGCCCTTTAAATTTCAACTGTTTCTTCCCGATGTTAAGTATAGGTGTCCTTTTTGTTTCTATTTTCTTTCAAACTTTTTCATTACTCACATGTTTGGTTCATGTGTGCAAGAAGAGGTAAATAATGAAAATACAGGGTGGGGCAGAAATAGGTTAAGGCTTTAGTGGCAATGGTGTGTCTTCATCTACCTAGTGTCTTAACATTATGTGGTAGGTGTTTCTGCCATACCTTGTATGTTAGCAATAAAAAATTTGTCTTTAAAAATAGTTGAAATCAGCAAAACTTAATTTTTATAGCTAAAAAGGTTGACATGTATCTATGAATATTACTATATTATTATATAGTAATATATTATTATATAGTAATATATTATTATATAGTAATATATTATTATATAGTAATATGTTATATTATTATATAGTAATATGTTATATTATAGTAATATGTTATTATGTAGTAATATGTTATATTATTATATAGTAATATGTTATATTATAGTAATATGTTATTATGTAGTAATGTTATATCATTATATAGTAATATATTATATAGTAATATATTATATAGTAATATATTATATAGTAATATCATTATATAGTAATATCATTATATAGTAATATCATTATATAGTAATATCATTATATAGTAATATCATTATATAGTAATATCATTATATAGTAATATATTATATAGTAATATCATTATATAGTAATATCATTATATAGTAATATATTATATAGTAATATGTTATATTATACTAATATATTGTTACGTAGTAATATATTATATTATTATATAGTAATATGGTATTATGTAGTAATATATTATTATATAGTAATATGGTATTATGTAGTAATATATTATTATATAGTAATATGGTATTGTGTAGTAATATATTATTATATAGTAATATGGTATTGTGTAGTAATATATTATTATATAGTAATATGGTATTGTGTAGTAATATATTATTATATAGTAATATGGTATTGTGTAGTAATATATTATTATATAGTAATATGGTATTGTGTAGTAATATATTATTATATAGTAATATGGTATTGTGTAGTAATATATTATGTAGTAATATGTTATATTATTATATAGTAATATGGTATTATGTAGTAATATGTTATATTATTATATATTATTATATAGTAATATTGTATGAATGCTATTTATTATTTGACTCGAATAAACTAAATCTATGTGGATTAATGATGGTCAGTTACAGTACTATGCCAATTTTCTATGGGTAAAAGTCATTCTTGTCTTGAAAATCAGCATTCAAAATAATGGCTTGATCTTGAAATCTGGTACTCATTGGGAAATATCTAACCATTCCAGTCAAACAGTAAATCAGGCCATGTTTGATTTTGTTTAGTTTTATGGCATATCAAACTTTTCCAGGTTATCTAATGTCAAATTTTGCAGTAAAATAAATAGGTAGAAATCGGTTTCATTTGCACAAGAGTTAAAAAAAAATGTAGGTTTGGATGAGAGTCAAAAATGTCGACTTACATTCCAGGCAAATGCTTTGGGTGAGACTGCATTTTTTTAAAAAACACCTTAAAATGAAATATTTTTGTATTAATTTTTTAGAAGTAAAAGATAAAATTTCAATAACCACAGTGTATTTACTTTTATTTTGACAAAAAATAAGCAGTTAACTATAAAAAAATATCATACAACAGCATCATATTTTGTTTTCTTCAATAAAACCACCACCTGCTTTAGAGAGGTCAGGAGATTGAGGTGGCCAAGTCATAATTTCCAAAATGTTGTTCTTTTTGACTCATGGTATTCTTGACATAAGTTAGAAGAGTATTTTGGATCGTTGTCTTGTTGAAAGATGATTTTTTTTCCAATTATGCATAAGCCAGATAGTATTGTATGTTATTGTAAAAATGAATGATATTGTTCCTTTTTCATGATTCCCTTAACCATAATAGAATCTCTCTCCCACAAAACACTCCCAAACCACAACAGACTCTTCATCATGCTTAACTACTGGAATGACACATTCATCAATGCCGTCTCTCTCCTGTCTTTCTTCTCACATACATTCTCCTCTTACTACTACTTTGAATGTTTTGGTAGTAGGAGAAGCCTAGAGAAAATACTGAAAAATAAAAATAAACACACTGTAGTTAGTGAAATTTTACCTTTTACTTGAAAAAAAAAATACAAAAGTATATCATTTTAAAGCGTTTTATAAAGAAATGCAGTGTGGGTCCCCAACTTTTGCACGTAGCATATGTGCAAGTAAAAACTACACAAAGGAACAGTAATAATGCAACATGCAAACAAAGTAAGGATATTTTTCTTCAAACAGACATCTACATGTGTTTTGTTTACAACATTAGTCAGGACTGAGTTAACATTTAGAACCTGTATCAAAATACTTTATAAAAATTACTTTTTGAAATTACCATAATTTTCGACTAAGTCGAAAATTTTGGTAATCTCAAAAAGTCTACTGAGGAGTTAATGGTGAAAACAAAATATTCATAATTTAGCAAAATTTATTGTGGACAGATGAATCCAAATTTAAACTTTTTGGTAGTAAGAAGAGCCTGGAGAAAGTCTGAAAAGGAAAAGCAAATACAATGAAGTTACTGAAATTTTGAAGAATATCTCATTTTAAGGTTTTTTTCTATAGAAATGCAAATTAGGGTTCCCAAACTTTTTGCTTGTAGTGTAGGTTTGGTTTGCATGAGAATCAAAATAATTAGACCTAGATACCGTAAACAAATGTGGGATGTTTAACCCTCTTCATAAGGATGCAGTTGGTGTATTCTTGACCCCATCTGATAGGCAATCAATTTAGAGTTAATTAGATTTTATCAGAGTTAAACTAGTTAAGATGATTTGGTCACTTATCTCAAGTTTCATCATATGTTTAGGTTTTATTACAATTCTAATCATCTCTTTTTAAAACAATAAAGGAGTGAATGTAGTTAAAATAAAAGCGGTATCAAGAGGAAAACTGACCTTTTGACAGTTGGGTCTTTATGGTTAAATTTTTTTTGTAAAAACAAGACCTATCTATTTCTTTATAGGCTCTATTCTTGAAGAAGGCTCTAGAATCAACCAAATGACTCTTGGGACATGTTTGATATTTAGAATTGAGATACATTAATAATTAAAAAAATATTTTCTGAAAATGTGAACTTTGCAAATGAAAGATAAAATGTGTTTTTAATGAAAGGCAGAAACTATTGACTTCCTAAAAGCAGAACCTGATTGGTTGTTTATTATTAATGGTTGCATTTGATTGGTTGATAATTTTTGAAGGTCGGAGCTGATTGGTTAATTTTTGATTACTTAGTGAACCCATGAGTTTTTAAAAAGAATAAATTAGTGATTTATTTTTTATACAAACTGTTCTATTTCAAAGCAATAATTGTAAAATGCCACCTAAGGACAAGTTGATAGAATTTTCTCATTGTTTTTAATTATGAAATTACTTCTTTTGATTTTTGAAATCACCAGTGCCATTATGATGAAGAAAGAAAGTGGTTTATACTGTTTAAAAAAAAATCACATAATTGTTATGAAAAATGATAAACACTGATGAATAATTTGTTAAAAATAGTGTTTATAAATATGAGTATGTGAATGAGAGAAGTTAATTTTGAATTAACAATTTTTGTTTTATTTGTTTTTTATATATGTTATTCTTTATGCCTTTTTATAAACAAGTGTTTTTGCAATTGATCTTGTAAAAAAAAAAATATAAAAATTCTTTATTCATATTGTCAATGGTTTTATTTGAAAAATTATACGACTCAATGATTTTATTTGGAAATTATACAACTACGGATGCAGTGCCAATAGTCTTACTATAGATCTGCACGATAAATGATTTTTAATTACAAATACTTCATAAATGATGTTATTATAAAAATGCAATGCAAATGATTTTACTATAGAAATGTGTAATTTCAACTGATTTTTTATAAAATGTTGAATTTCCAGCACTTTTATACTTTTTCATTTTTGGTTCCAATGTCTATAAGGAATGATTGCTAAGAACATTTACTCTCCAAATTTATAGACAAATCCTACAGATGCATGCTGGGATTTCTTCCTAACTAATAAAAATGGACAATTCTTGGTCTAATCCTTCACATTTTTGTTCTTTCTTGCCTTGAAATCAAAATGCTATAACCACTTGGCTGTGTCCATTTTATGTATAAACACAGTTCTTTGGGAACTTTTTGTCTTATTACTATTCCTTTGCTTACTTTTGACTTGCATTTCACATACATATATATATATATATATATATATATATATATATATATATATATATATATATATATAACATCCTCTTTAGAATTATCCATATGGATAACCAAAAACCCTTTATTACCTTAATATATATATATATATATATATATATATATATATATATATATATATATATATATATTTGTGTATTTAGGCAGCAATCCTTCTTTCAAGCACATTTCATTAAAAAGGACTGACAAGGTGCTTTTATTTAGTTTTTTATATAATTTCTCGTGCGATCTAATAAAGGTTTTCTTTTCAGAGGATAAATTATACAAAAATTGTCCGAATGTTCTTTTCCGAGCACTTTCGGCTATACTTTTAGCCATTATCAAGGATTATATTTCAACTGTTAGAATTAGAAATAGTTTGTGTGTGTTTTATAAAGTGTTTGATAATAGCAAAAGAATTAGATTAATTATTTATTATAAAAAATTTAAAACTTGTAACCTTATAGTTAAAAATAATAATTCACCTCCTACAACAAAATTAAATAGAGCAAATATTATTTACGAATTCAAATGTCCATTAAGGAATTGTATTCCTCAAGAATCAACTTTCGTAAATAATTATATAGGCCACACTACAAATCGTTTAACACGCAGATTAACCCTACACCTTTCTGACAATAGCTCAATTAGATCTCATTTAAATATTCATGGAGACCTACCGGACACTATTCGGAATATACTTGTCGAAAACACTAATATAATAGCATCATCCACTTGCAAAAAAAGGCTAAAAATAATGGAAGCCTTACTTATAAAATTAAACAAACCAACCCTTAATAATATTAACTTTGAACATGGACATAATATCTTGACCGTGTTTTGAAACAAAAAAATGAATCACTTTATAAAACACACACAAACTATTTCTAATTCTAACAGTTGAAATATAATCCTTGATAATGGCTAAAAGTATAGCCGAAAGCGCTCGGAAAAGAACATTCGGACAATTTTTGTATAATTTATCCTCTGAAAAGAAAACCTTTATTAGATTGCACGAGAAATTATATAAAAAACTAAATAAAAGCACCTTGTCAGTCGTTTTTAATGAAATATATATATATATATAGAGAGAGAGAGAGAGAGAGAAATATGAAAATTGCTTGCCATACTCGTATTTAAACATATTTTATGCTGCCCTTTCACAACCAATAAATTTCTGAAAGATATAGTTTTTGCAAGATTGTATTTTTTTATGGTTTATATTATGTGCATGAAAGGAGTTTTTTCTTTTTTTTAAAAAAGAAAATAATTTTCACAATATAAAATGTTTGTAAGAATCAAGCATTATATTATCTTTATTCTTAATTTAACATTTTTATTTAATTTATTACAGCCAAATCTGAATCTGTTCATATCTATCTTTCTATCTAGCTAGCTCACTACAATACATTTTTATCTATCATATTCTATTCATGTCTGTCTGTGTGCATCTAAGTCTGTTCATATCTCACTCTCTCTCTCTCTCTCTCTCTCTCTCTATATATATATATATATATATATATATATATATATATATATATATATATATATATGTAGAGAGAGAGGTGTGTGTGTGTGTGTATATATATATATATGTGTGTGCGTGTGTATATGTATATATATATATGTGTGTGTGTGTGTGTATATATATATATATATATATATCAATCTTTACGTAGATATCTATCTCAATATCTTCATATCTGTCTATCTCTCTTCATATCAATATTGATCTTGATTGTTTCATAGCTCATTTTCTTGTAAATATTGAAGGCTGCAAATTCTGAATTCTCTTAAGTAGAATCTGATGATTATTCTGGATTTTATTTTGTTATGATGAGAATAGAAATTTATTAGCATTTTCATTAGTTGATTTTCTGTGGATATTAAGTTTTAACCTGCTGTCAAAATGGTGTAACATGATATCTAGGAAAGGTAAAGTATTGTTTTTTTTCCTCAATTTTTTTGTAAGTAAATTTTATTCTGTTTAATTTATTTACAAGATCAGCTCTTTTGAAAGTATGTTTATTGTTTAGGTATAACAATTTGGAAAGGACAAATTCGAGTAATTAGAAGAAAATGCATGCCATCACTCTACGGAGAGGTGATCCCATTGGTAATCTAAATTTTTGTTTATAAAAATTATTAAATATGAAATAGCATTGATTGGTGATGAGACGGCATATTTTTTTTTATTATTTTAGCTATTAGTAGGGTGAGGTTCATTTTTGATTGTGTTAGATGCTTTTTTTTTAAAAAAGATTTAAGCATTTTTCAATGTGGACATTAGCATAAAGGTTTTTTTTTATACAGTGTAACCCGGATATAAGAGAAACCCGGATATAAGATATATTTTATCTGGTCCCAAATTAGAGCCTGTGTTAATAAAACAAAATAGACCAAACCCGGATATAAGATAAACCCGGATATAAGAGACTTCTTCTCTGGTCCCGACAACTCTCTTATATCCGGGTTACACTGTATTTAGACTGGCCATGAGTTTGTCAGCCATATTTGTTTCCCTTAGTTTTTCAATTACAGTGTAACCCGGATATAAGAGACCCATATATAAGATAAACCCGGATATAAGAGATTTTCTTCTTCTCCAGTCCCGACAACTATCTTATATCCGGGTTACACTGTATATTTCCTTAATTTTTTTTATATGTGATGGACTGATTGTTCCAAGGAGAAGGGTTAAAATTTTTGTTATGGCTTTTGTCAGTTTGTGGTGAGCACTGTCTATTCCTGAAATAATGGGGCACATAGGGATGCCTGTTTTGTGCGTTCTAAAGAGATTGTAAAGTTTTGGTATTCTCGAGTGATATTATATTAATCTCTACCATGATTTGTTTTCATTTTTAATTAGTTTTCTAATCGTCTTGTTAAATTTTTGTGTCTCAGTAAATATTTTCTATTTGCTTATTTTTTCATTTTTGTGTCGGTATCGTTGAGTAGTGAATTAATTTTTTCTATGTATTCTTATTCATGATAAAAATCCCACCTTCCGTGTCCAAGGAGGTAATACAGCTGTCCTTATTTTATTGCTAGGTTCCTTATTGCATGTATGTGTCTCTGTGGTAAAATCCTTTCCTTGTTAGTTTCTAGAGTGACAGTGATTATTCCTTGAATGAAATCATTGGTGAATTCTGTGTCATTTTGTCCATGATTTTTGGTTATTGTTTCAACTCGATTTCCTTTATGAATCCTGGTAGTCATTTTCAAACTGAAGGTGTGGGCTTCCTGTTCCGTATTGAATAGCTTTATATCCGATAGATTCTCTATTAGAGCCAAATTCCAATTTCTGTTGAGTTCATTATATTCACTTACATGCAAATACCCTTGGGGAAAACTATGAACCCAGCTTTTCTCCCACCAACTATGGCTTAATTAGTAAGACTTGCATCACTAAGCCATTATTATATAAAAAAATTCTTACAATCTAGAAATATTTTCTAGCTTTAAATAACCTGCAATTGGTTGATAAGCCATAAAAAATATAATTCAATCAATGAAACACTGTTTAGCTACACAGGCTTGTCTTTTAGATTTATTTACATTCTCTAGAATATAAATGTATAGGAACTACCATGGTCACTAAATGAGGGATCAGTTTATATAATGATTGTAATATAGAATTGATCCCCCTCCTTATATCCCCATTATACTTTCTTATTTGTTGAAAAGTTGTAGAAAATGAATGAATGAATCAATGAAATACTGATTAGCTACACAGGCATGTCTTTAAGATTTATTTACATTCTCTGGAAGATAAATGTATAGAAACTACCATGGCCACAAAATGAGGGATCAGTTTATTTATTGATTGTAATATAGAATTGATCCCCCAGTTTATATTCCATTTATGCTTTCTTATTTGTTTGTAAGCTGTGGAAAACGAATCAATCAATCAATCAATGAAATCTTGATTAGCTACATAGGCTTGTCTTTTAGATTTATTTACATTCTCTAGAATATAAATGTATAGGAACTACCATGGTCACTAAATGAGGGATCAATTTATATAATGATTGTAATATAGAATTGATCCTCCACTTTATATCCACATTATAATTTCTTGTTTGTTGATAAGTCGTAGAAAATGAATGAATCAATCAATGAAATCTTGATTAGTTACATAGGCTTGTCTTTTAGATTTATTTACATTCTCTGGAATATAAATGTATAGAAATTACCATGGCCACAAAATGAGGGATCAATTTATATATTGTTTGTAATAAAGAATTGATCCCCCAATTTATATCCACATAATTTGTTTATTATATTCTGATTAGGTTTGAATCCACCTCTACTCCCCACAGCTATGGGTTAATTAGAAAGACTTGCGTCACTAAACCATTATTATTTTCAAAAAGGAAAATAATTTTACAATCTAAAAGTATTTACTTGCTTTAAATAAGCTGCCAAGGGTTAAGCCGTAGAAACCAAATTAATCAGTTTGAACAAGACGAGTACAATTAAACCCTCGGACACAGTAACTTGTGACTTTATGCTAACATTGCCATCAACAGTTTCTGAACTGCTTCATGTATACAGATTCACTCACAAGGTTTGGGTTTAACCTGTTGTGTGATTTTCAAACACTTTCCAACACTACTGCATGAAAATCACCTTCATGACAAATCAATCATGATGTGATTTGAACCCAAGTTTCATGGTTCGAAATCAATGTTCTAACAACTTAGCCATATAGCCATGCATACAATACATAGATAATATGCTAGTTAAGTATTTGGTGCGAGGTATATTGTTGCTGGGCTCAAATAAGGCGACAAACACTTATATATATATAAAAATATATAAATATCTTTATTGTTCAAGTTGCGGCGAATGGATAGAGGGAGAATCAAAGTGGTTAGGATCGCACACACAGGAACTGATGGAGTCAAATATGATGAACCTTTAGTCAGTCTCTATGTCCAGATCAAGAATCGGACCAGTTACATAACATTTGGACACCTATACAACTTCAAGTGGTTACACCTTCTTCCGGTATTTCATTTATACAACTTTGTGTGGTCATGCCTCCTCCGGTATGTGCCCATGCAAGCACGCATTTCCTTCGACTCAGTTCACCTGTGCACCCTGTTTATTCAAGGCTCAGTTCACCTGTGCATCCTGTTTATTTTAGCCACCGGATGCATTTCCTGTTTATGATATCATCAGTTCCGATTTTCGCTCACACACTGATGCAGCAGAAGTATGGCCAAAGGTCTTTCCAAAACCATTATCCATCAGTACATGAGTAATGGGAATATCATTTGTTTCCTTATAAGGAAACATTTGGCAGTCAGTGACTGAGCAGCACTACTTTTGGCTGAAATTTATAGAAACAATTTTTAGGAAAACAGGTTTCTCAAGTTTAGTAGCATTTATAGCTCTTTCCAGTATTGATAGAAATTTCCTTCCTAACTTTTTATTTGAAGTGGTGTGGAATGTCAACATCTTATTACACCATTATTTTCTCTTCTAGTTACATGTGTTCTCCATTTTAGTTATTGCTACTGTTGGTAATGATGTGGTTTCTGTTATTTGGTACAGCTCTTTCTTTGAGATTCTGTAGTGCCAGTTCGCAATGTGCAAAGAAGGGTGATCTTTGCCAAGAACCTCGCTCAAAGCCCTTTTTTTCACCATTGATCTTAGGAAGTGTTTGTATACAGCTGACAGTTTAAATATTTCGGAACGGCTTTGGTGCCATGTATGACATCCATATGAAAAGTCCCAATCTGAAAAGGATATTTAATTACATGACTTGAGTTTTCAGGTTAATGTTTTGGTTTTGTAGTGATTTGCAGTGTTGGGCGAGGCTACCTCTGGCACAGCCTATTTTCTGTCTCAATTTCTGTTTCTCTTATATTTAATAAAGGGTAAATGAATGTTGAAGATAAAAGACAGGAAATATTGGCAGATAGGTTTAGCTTATCTTGGCATTCATTGACTGAGCAGCACTACTTTCGGCTGAAATTTATAGAAATCTTTCTCTTGAAACAATTTTTAGGAAAACAGGTTTCTCAAGTGTAGTAGCATTTAAGTATATATATATATATATACTTGCACACACATATATATATATATATATATATATATATATATATATATATATATATACTTGCACACATATATATATATATATATATATATATATATATACTTGCACACATATATATATATATATATATATATATATATATATACTTGCACACACATATATATATATATATATATATATACTTGCACACACATATATATATATATATATATATATACTTGCACACACATATATATATATATATATATATATACTTGCACACACATATATATATATATATATATACTTGCACACATATATATATATATATATACTTGCACACATATATATATATACTTGCACATATATATATATATAT
>OZ038509.1:38420161-38422661 GCA_964036315.1 Acanthosepion esculentum | reverse complement strand
TTTTGATTAGTCAGTATAGTTTTCACTTAATATCAATATCTCCTAACCGGATGAAAGTAATACAGAATTTTTAGAGTTATATATAAATTAAAAAAAATGAAAACAATTCTTGTAAAATTAATTATTCATCGAAATTTTTTTTTTTAATACAATTGTGTTGTTAGTAAATTTTATTTATAAAGGCAATTAAAAGCTTTTCTAATTAAATAATGTCATAGTTTTATTGTATTTTTTGTTTTACGATTCGGAGCAGATTTTCGGTAAATGAGTAGTATTTTGAAAAAGAAAATCATGATTTGCATTCTCCAAGGAGTTTTGCTTTGAATCAACAAAACATTTTTCTGATGAAAATTTAATTTCTCGGAATTTCATGAAATTAAGTAAGCGTAAGGTGAGGACATATGTTAAAAAAAATTACGAAGATTTTCTAAAAAATATTTAGAAAATAATTTAATTCATTTGTGAATAAGTCCTGAAAGTTTCATTAAAATCCGACAATTTTTGCAAGATTTTACAAATCAATGTGTTTTTCACCTGAAAAAAGGTGCCAAAACGCTAATCGTAAATATTACGTCGACCGCTGACGTAAAAACAAAATCAAGATTTTTAACCAAATTTTCGAATGTGCTAGAAAGGATTAAAAAGTTTAATGACATAATAATAAAAAAAATACTTAGGTCTTTCCTCTTAATAATAACATAAACATTTTAACGGTAAAACTTTGTTTTTATTAAGTTTGGGGACTTTTTTCATCCTGCTATGCTGTTTTTTCAGCGAAAAAATGGCGGTACCTCCATCTAACCAGTTCAACTGTAAATTGGTGAAACTGTGGAATCATCCACGTTATCCTTCACCTCTACTAGCAGAACAATCCATTTTACACCCACACACACCTGTTATCCAATCAGAACACTAATTCCAACAACTCAGTTTCTCATTGGTTAACAGCCTAAAATGCACGTGAAAAATCTCTTTGGCGCTCAAATTTCTTGAGCCTATTTTTCTAGCTAAAAACATATAAAAAGAAAAAAACTCAACTGCTTAGTCAGTCAGATTCCAGCATCCAGAGAGACGCCAAAACAAATTCACGCAATTCAAAATCTTGATCTTCCCGCGCAAATCAAACTCTGACTCAACAACTATTTGGCATAATCTTTCTCTCTTTGTCAAACAAAAAAATTTACAAACTTCATTATTATACTTCAAAAGTGACATTTTCCGTCAATACGAAACAAGTATTAATAACTCAAAACATTTCATACAAACACAACTAAGGGTATGCAACTTCGGTTGACTAAAAACAATTGAACATAAACACTTGCACAAAACAACAACTGTTTATTTTTCGAACAAAAATCTTATTGACACATTCAAAAAATTTCTAACGTGCTAAATATCAACACACCAGATACAATACATCAACACAAAACATTTAACAATTTTTAACTCATTTGTATATATTCCAATTGTATATAAACCAGTATTGTTTGCATTCAATTTGCCTTGGTTTTCTTAAACTTTGTTTTTACATCATTTGTTCAAAATTAATGAATATTGTTGAGGATTGAATTTATTGAACACGCCTTCACAAATATTTTTCCTTCTGATTTTTAACATACATATTCACTAATCCCCAACAAAACCTCGTCGCGAGTCTCGTACTGCGCTTAAATTCAAAACGTCGAGGTATCATGGTGAAGACCATATCCGGACAGTTGCTCTGGAAGTGTTTATAGAAAAGGCACAAGGAGGCAACTTTATGATGGTGAAAATGACTGAAGACTAGACGTCGTATAGCTGATTCAACTTCTTTGGATTTTATCAAGGATCTATATATAGATGTATATAACGGGAGCACCAGACCATATGATAGACTTGTAAACATGCAAGATATATTCAGGGGAGAAAAATTGTCTATCACGACACAGTGAACCAGCTTTCTTAGCAGCTGACCTAGTAATGATTTCAATAAGGTTGGTTGATCAAACAAAGTCATGTTAGCATGATCAATGACCATATATTTTATGTTCTTAAACATGGCGTCATTAGAGAAATACATGCCACGTCTCGTCCTGGGTATGACGATAAACTACATCCAGCAGAAGGGCAAATAGCGACAGAAATCAATAGTACATTTTTATAGTAAAATGACCAACAATACATTTTTATAGCAAAATGATAATCAATGCAACACTAAAAACATATAAAAATACATTTTTATAGTAAAATGACCAACAATACATTTTTATAGTAAAATGACCAACAATACATTTTTATGATCTACAAACTATATATCTAAAAGAAAACAACGGTTTTACCCTGAATGTATAAAATTATATACAAAATATGTAGATTTCAGCATTAAATAACCCATAGATGTGTTGATATGCCGCTAAACAAAATCAACCAGCCAACGATACATATTTATAGTAAAATTACCAACAATAAATATTTATCTGTAGTTAAAGCCATAAAATTGTTCAACATGTCTAGATTTCAG
>OZ038509.1:38382661-38415161 GCA_964036315.1 Acanthosepion esculentum | reverse complement strand
ACACACACACACACACACACACACACACACACACACACACACACACACACATATATATATATATATATATTAAGGTTGACAAAATTTTTCGAATATTCAGGCCGGTAGATGTAGTTGGATAAAAAATACAATTTAATTAAAAAACAGAGTTTCTACTCGAATATGTGTATCCATCAAAATAACGGTAAAAGAAAATAAATTAAACACACACACACACACACACACACACACACACACACACACACACACACACACACAATAATGTATATTTGGTCAGCAGCCTTTCTTTTAAACTTCTTTTATAAAATATGGCAGACAAGAAACATTTAATTAATGTTTTATTTTTATTTTTCTTTAACTTTTACGGTATCCTTACGTTTGCAAAAACGGAAAACGTAAGGATACTGAAAAACTAAATTTAAAATTAATTAAATCTTCCTTGTCTGCCATATTTAATGAAAGAGATATATATATATATATATATATATATATATATATATATATATATATATTAGGGTAGGTTTTCACTTTTTTAAAATATCAAACAGAATAATGTACCGAAAGTTGCGTATAGACCTATTAAGTACTGATCCCAAAAATTAGATCTGACACTTCAACGGTTTTTTGAGCATTTGCCATGAAAGATCGTAGACAAAAATGCACTGAAATATCCTCGATTTTGCAAGATCTGGCCTAAATATTGATGAAAAAAAAAAAATTTCAGTATTTAAATCAGGGAATGTTTTTATTTTATTTCTTCAAAATGAAATAGCATGAAGAAATCATAACTAAACTTCAAATTGAAAATGTGTCCCACCATTATCAGCGACGACTTTGAAATGCTGTTTTTATACCTCATGAATTAATCAGTAATAGTTGAATACATTAAAAAATTGATATTTTGTATTATGAATGAAAATACAACAAACAAACAAATATGGAAAAATAAATAATAGTTTAATAGGTCTTAATATATAGAGTCAAATAGCTCCATATTTGAGTCGTTAGATGAAAATGATGGTGTCAATTTCTGACACAAAATCTTTGCTATTATATGCTGGTGCCTTACTTCAAAGCCATACACAGATTTGGAAGCTTCTTTTGTTAACTTGACTGCCCGTTCCACGCCTTGAGAATGTGAGGGCAAATCTGGCAAGTCAAGCTTTGTACCATTTAATAATGATTCCCGAAGTTCATTTTCAGAAAACCTGTGAGTGGTGGTTCGCAAACTCCACTTAATGACAGATCTATTAACTGTGTCCAGTGCATAGCTTTAGAATTGATAGTTGTCATCCTTTTTAATCTTTTCTTGGCTGGCTCCTCACTCCTGAAAGAATATAAAAATTAATTTGAGTTATTTTTAAAAAAAAGGACTCTGTACTGCTTAAATATTTATGGTGAAATTAGATAAAATCCTTAAAATGATTCTATAAATCGGCATAACAAATTTAGTCTGTTTTATATGAATAAATATTTACTTACCTAATGGTCAAAATTCTTTTTATAGCTTCTTCCCTCACTTCCAGTTCATCAGATTTGACCATTGAATATAAAATATTTTCAGGCAGTAAGGCGAAAGCATTGTATTGTATATTTTTCAATGTGATCTGTTGGATTTCATATGGTTGCTTCCTAATCCTTTGGATCACATTGAAAATATACATTTGCTGATTGTGGAACTTGTTATCTCTTTTAATTTTGAACCAGCAAATGACATACACATTCACAATAAAATTTATTAAACTGTGGAGTTTGGTTGAAAGATTTTGTGGGTATGCACCATGAGTCCACAAACACATCAGACTGATGGCTAAAGTTAACCACCTTGCCTGGTTTAATAGACCAATTTTCCATGATGCAAATCTAGAGTCCACCTTACCTCTAGAAATACCCACTGTATATTCATAAAGGAGTCTTTGGTCACAACTAAGTGTGTCTGTATTTTTTAATTTAAAATATAGAATCCAGAGGACTGCCAACAGCTTACAATGATATTTGGGGTAAATTATGGTAATCATTTGCAAATAATTTACTCAGTGGACCATTGAATGTGGTAGGGCTTTTGTGGTACCATCTACATGTTTAAAAAGAGCTCTAAACGGAAGTTTATTTTGTTGCAATAAGCAACAAATAGTGTGAAGATATCTGTTAAGTTTTCTTTCTAGAAGTGCAACAAGTCCACCTTCACAGCCTGTATTGACATTAGTGTTATCAACAAGGATAGCCTTGATAGTGCTCACACTGTTGTATTCATGCAAAACACCAGCCACTTGCTCGGAAAGAACCACACCAGTTGCACCAATACTAGGAAGAACCCTATGTGTCAGATATTCACTTTCATATGGCATCTCCTTTGTGACAGTCAAGTGGCGTTCTGGTGCCTTCTTTTATTTTTTTTAGAGATTTCTCTCCATTTTCCTCCCCTATTTCCTTGTACATTAGTGTGTCTTTGTCAGTTCTCCCATCAACTCCAATACAAAGATTTTCCACCTTTTCATCATGCTGTTGATGAGCGTTTGTTTTCACTTTAGCCTTTGCTCTATTAATTTTACATTTATCTATGTAGATATCTTTTATATTAATAAGGGGTATAAGAAGGCCCATAGGTCTCAATTCCAAGAGCAAGACATTGGCTAGGCTTGCTCCAAGATTGGAAGATACATCACCCCTGATCAACTCAATAGAATACCATGGAATTTTGATAAGGCTATAGCCTTAAGTAGTTATTCGTAAGTAGTTATTTGTATTTTAAACTAAATATTTTAGTGTGTTTTATTTTTTATTTTTGGTAATTTCATTTAATTTATTATGAGAATAGATACTAAACTTAAAAATATTCATTATTAAGCGTTATTTTCTTCTTTTCTTTTCGTTAAGACTTGGTTTTAATTTAACCTACACAGGTTCCCAGTGACACCGATATAATGATAAAAATCGCAATTTATTTTGTCTTTAAGTTCGATTCCTCAAATAAATACGAAATTTTGAAGAAAAAATATTTTTTTGGTAATTTTTGACGTTATTTTGCAACTATCCTAGAGATACTTTTTTTACAGCTCCAAACTCGACATACCCTAAATATACTAAAAATATACATTTGTTTTTGACCTGTGAGAAACAAATGTATATTCTTAGAATTAATACATAGATCACTGATATATTGCCACTCCCTGAACGCTATTATATATATATATATATATATATATATATATATATATATATATATATATATATATGAATGAAAAGATTAGAGGAAGTCTATACTTAGTTTAGCCGACGCGTTTCATCTTTCGACGGACTTTATCAAGTCAAAATGCTGGTTTTATCTTTCAACAAGTATATATTTGACAGTCAAAAATTAAAAATTTAAGAACGCTCATAAATACACAGCAAGTTGACTGAAAAGATTTAAGTGTTAGATCCTAGATTACTTCATATAGCATCTTCGAAAGGAAATTTTTACGCTCAATAACTGAAATGTATATGCATTTATAAACCTTAGAATACGTCATTTAGTATACTCCCCACCCGCTACCAAAAGGTCTTTCTTACACATGCCGTCATAACGCATCGTAGACGCTAAACAACTCTTCTATAATTTTAAACTCCCACCATCACTCACAGCATTACTCAAATCATTCTTCCACTTTCCTCTACTCGTGAGAATGCGGGATTTGGAGAGTCCTCACATGGAATAGCCATAGGCCTCTCTTCATATAAATCCGGCCTTGTAGCCGGGGGTGATAGTGGAGACAAGCTTCCACTGTCGATAGAATGTTTCCGTGGTATGCGTTTCAAATAGCCTCTGGCAACTAAGGCTCGTAATCAATTGCTTCGAGTAGGTGGAGCTAGACAGCTCAGGAAGGTAGTTCATCCAAAGGAAGGAAAACCCTGATTTTAAACCTCCGCTGCCTTGCGGTCATATCCAAACACGGAAAAGGCTATAGAAGTAAATCCAGATAGAAAACCTGGGAAGGGGCCCCGAAGGCAGTTGGCTGTCAACATTGTCAACTTTCCGGCAACTCCTGTAGTGAAGTCGTCCCAAATGTAATGCCCTGTATTCCTGTGGATCTTGTCGGTACGGCCGACAGTGGAAGGTCATGTCGTCTGGCCAGCGCACCGTATCCATATACCACCTCCCATGTCTGCGCCCTGGAGAGGTCATTCCAGTTTCACCACCAAAGGATTGAATTTTGACCAAACGGATGCCTACTGCTATTATGAGTAAAAACAAGAGAAATAAAATCAAAGAAATGCTTGTGAAAAATGAATAATTTTTTTTTTGTGTTTCATCTAAGAAATTCAGACAACTGGAGACAGTTTTATCTTTCTCCTATGTGACAAAAATAAAAAAAGTGGGCCAGCAGAAATATAATTATTTATAGGAATGCTCCATTTATGAAATTTGGGCATTTCATACAAATTCTTCGGGATGGTTTGTGACCAAGGACATTTATATACAGTGTAACCCGGATGTAAGAGACCCGGATATAAGAGAAACCCTGATATAAGAGAAATTTTATCTGGCCCCAAATTGGAGCCTGTTATTGTATATATAATAGACCAAACCCGGATATAAGAGAAACCCGGATATAAGAGACTTCGTCCAAAATTCGCATGGGATGAAGAGTGAAAAAAAAAAAAAAAATAAATAAATAAAAAAGAGCTCTTAGAGTCATTGAAAAAAGAATGGAATCAATAATAAAACTTATACTTTGAGAAACTTTTGCAACAAATGCCAAAAATTTGTGCTGCAATAATCAAGGTTAAAGGAGGATATTTTGACGTGAGCAAAATTTAATCATAAAATGCTTTTTTTCTTTCTGTCATAATAAAATTTCTAATAAAAAAAATCATGCCTCACTTTTTTTTTTTTTTAAACTATATATAATAATTTTTTCTTATTTAAATTACAAAACAGCTGCTTTTGGGGCCAATTAAAAAAAATTACCAGGTGATCCTTAAACTTTTGAACTGTAGTATATATATGAATGACCATTTTGTGATCTGCTAGATATTGCTCGTCTTCAGTGTTTCTCAACATTTTCTTCGCTGGCAAAAAATATTTCAGGCCCACATAAACATAAATAGAAATTCCATGTAACTGAAAATACGTTTTATTTACAAAATGAAGTAGAAAATATAAATCCTGACTAATGACTATGCTCTCCAGGTGTCTACAGTCCTAATTAAAGTATTTCTCAGGCCTACGTTTGGACCAAAGTCCAGTTTTGAGAATCACTGGCAGGCTCGAACCCCCAACTGGAAGGCGGGCAAGCCTGTTTTGTGAAATTTGCTTGCTTATCAACGTTTTTTTATTTATTTATTTTTTACCTACATTTATATACCTTACAAATTAAACTAAACACAGCTCATTATTTAAGGATAAATAATTTTCGCTGATTTTGACGTCATTCTGGGCTCTTTTGTTTCGTCTAAATCCGTGAATTTGTTTCGCTCATGCTATTGTCGGAGTTAACTCCTCCTTAATTCCCTAATTGTTCACTAGGAGTCGTTCTCCCTACACTATAAATACTGGGCGGCTTCTCGCCCCGTTCTCTTTTTCACTTTGCATTTCAGCGGACACATTTAAAAATGTGATCTCTCGCAGAGATCCGCGTTTTCGCCCACTCGTGGGAAAACGCCACGAAACGCGCATACACGTCCGTACGAACATTCACCAAAATACAAACTCTTTACGTTCACGCACAAACACAAATGTTGATATCTTTGTCACTTGTAAATTTGTTTAATACATATATTTGTTGACATATATATATCGGTCTTGTTTGTTTTCTTTTCATCTTCTGTTGGACTCAAGTTGAGTCCGCCATGTTCTTGTATTTGGAGCTTTTTCTAGCAGGAAATAAACGCACGCGTTCCTAATCTAACAACACGCAAACCCACACGGTCCTCTACACTCTGTCTCGAAAAATATTATATAATATTCACTATTTTTATGCATAATGTTGAATGTGTTAAACTTATTCAACTTTTTAACAAAGAATTGATATTAAAAGTTGCCGCAAAACGCTGTTGATTTATTTAAAACTAGCAGGCTTCGCCAGCTCCCTATCGCCTCGGAAAGTAAGATATTGTAGCGATTACTACTATGTTTGACACACCTACATTTTTCTCAACTGTGATTGGTCAAATAATAAATACTAACTATCACAGGACAATTTACTGATCGCATTCACCACACTGAATTTTTCCTACTGTTAATTCACAAACATGCTTTTGTTATAAAATCACCGATTGGGTAATTTTTCATCCAATCAGGTATTTTTTGTGTGCTCTCGAAATTTCTCTCATCGTTGTCCTGGGAGCCTACCCATAGTTATATAAACCAGAATTCGTTCCAAAAATAGACAGTAGAAGCAGAACTCACTAGAACTCAACAACTCACACGCGTCTACACAGACTATTCATTCTACTCACTGCATGCACGCACGCACGCAGGCACGCACGCAGGCACGCACACAGAACTTAAATATCATTCACCATCAGTTCTATGTAACAAGCCAAGTTGCAACAGCTCTGTAGTTATATGTAATCCACAACTGATTTATTACATGTTCTTCTGAAAACATCATTCTATGTAATACAGAACTTTGAACATTCTTTCAGAAAACATGTTTATTTACATTTAATCTTTCAGCTAACGGATAAAGGGAAACTACTTCTCCTTTCTTATTGTTTCACACATTGCAAAAAATGTTTTGTATTTGTTGATTTTAATATATATTTTATCGTTGAAACAAAAATAGGTTTTCCGTTGTTTTTCCTTGATACAAAAATGTATAATTGTTAAATGCTATTCAACACGCAGCCACATCAACCTTTTCAACACAACCAGCATTTACAATATATTCACTACTTGAAATCTTTGAAACAAAAATTTTGAACGAAAATTTAATTCATAAATTGGTTGTAAGCATGAAAGAAAACATTTCGATCCTCCAAGTCTATAAATCGACCATTCGCCCTTGCATGGAGTATTGCTGCCATATATGGTCTGGGGCCCCTGCTGTTTACCTCAGGGTTCTTGATAAGATCCAGAGACGGATATGCAATGTGATTGGCCCTGATCTGTCATCTCGTCTGCAGTCGCTCTCCCACAGACGCAATGTTGCCTCGCTCTGTCTTTTTTACAAATACTTTCACGGTAATTGCTCCGAGGAGCTGCTTTCGCTTGTCCCTAGGCCTCGTGAATTTAAACGTCATACGAGGCTGGCATCCCGCTCCCACCCCTACACCGTGGAAACTGTTAGATGTAGACGTCTTTTCTACTCCAATAGCTTCATGTCTCGCACATCTCGCCTATGGAACTCCTTTCCCTATTACTGTTTTCCTGACAAATACAATCTCCAACGGTTTAAGTGTAGCGTCAATCGACATCTCCAGTTGCCTTGATCTATCCACTTCCCTTCTCCACATCCTTTCACCTTTCATTCCTATCTGCTCTCGCTCCAAATCTTCTGTAACCCCCTTGCCTTGATCGACCCACTGTCTTTCTCTTTCTCCACATCCTCTCCTTTACCACTCCGATCTGCTCTTCCTCCAACCCTTCTATAACCCCTTGCGTGATAGTGGCCTCCAGCCTTGCTTGGGGTGATACTCTTAAAAAAAAAATTTATTCAGATAGATAAACATTAGAATTTTAGCCATTTTTAAACAAATGAAACATGGTGAAACTGAATGACATTTAATTGGTGTTGACAGAAATAAAATACATGTATTTGCATAAATGAAAAAGATAATGATGGAAAAATTGAAATCAAAGTGCAGTTTTTTCTTAAATAATTCTTACAGTAATGCAGCAGGATAAGCTACATTTTTTAATTTTTTATTTGGAGTAAGTAAATTCCTTCCATTTCCAACTCTTGAACAGCTAACATAAAATTAACTATGAGAAAAGCAGGGTTGCATCAAGTGAAGTCCAGTAACTTTTTCTTCAATGACCTTCTGTTTTATTAATAGTCTTAATGAAATTTTTATATATTTTTGTAAGAAACAAACTTTATAGCCTTTCAGATTTTTATGTCATGGGGTGTTTTTGTAGGTCCCCTGTGAATATGCGGTATTGTGGTATATACTGGATTGTGAGGTGATGGATGTGTTCTTGTGGCCCATGAGTAAATTGTAGTGAATGAATGGGTTGTGAGTCGGATGAACTAGGACTAGGATAGCTAATGAAGACCAGTCCTTCCCTATTTCCCCTTCGGCCTTGTGTCACTATTCTGTATTGTTCAGGATAAATCTGAAATTACTATAAAGTAAATGTGAAGCCTTTCAACCTCTGAATTTGTGGGAGAACTGCGCTATTATGACATGTCTCTAATTTATATTAAGATAGATAGTATTTATTTTCAGTTTTTTTAGTTGAATTTTTCACCTATATTGCATATAATTCATTATTGTGTACATAATTAGGTTAAAATAGAATTCGTATTTTATATGAATACTACCTTATGAAATTGAGCTATAATATAGTGAGGGGTGTATCATAGATTTTGGGGCCACAAGACACTTGCACCGGCCCTACATCTTGGAAATTTGGGTAATTGAAACAAATCTTTCACAATGGTTTGTGACCAAGATCATTGATATATATATATATATATATATATATATATATACAAGTGAACATAGAAGTCAACACTTAGAGGCGACAGTCTGTTTCATGCTAGATGCAATCGTCAGGCCACGAGTGCTGTTATTTTTCTCGGCTATTTATATATACGGGCCAGTGGTGCATTGTGGGTAGTCTATTTTGGCGGATATTTTATCGGAAGTCGTTTATTTGTTTATTTATTTATTTGTTTCAAATTATTTTGCTTGTTTTTATTTAATTTAATTTTTATTTTTTATCTTATATATTTATTTATTTTTTTATTTTGATCGGTGTTTTTATTAACGTAGTAAAAATTTGTTTATATAGCTTATTGTGGGTAGTCTATTATGGCGATTATTTTACCGGAAGTCGTTTATTTGTTTATTTATTTGGGTCAAATTATTTTGCTTGTTTTTATTTATTTTTATTTTTTTATCTTATATAGTTATTTATTTATTATTTTTTATTTTGATCGGTGTTTTTATTAACGTAGTAAAAATTTGTTTATATAGCTTATTGCGTGTTGGATGCTGGGAATATTTTAAATATGGTTTCTTTGATGTTATAATTTTTTCGGTAGATAATAGATATCATCATTCCATTTTTAATGAAGCATTTTGGGATTAAGTGTTTCCTTTTGACTGGAGTCTTTTACAAGTTTTCCCGGTAGAAATTTTTGACCCAGTTCGCCACTGCCTAAGGCTCCATGTAGAGAATCACTTGGCATAATTGATTATAGAATTTTGAATTTGTTTTTTTAACCTGAGAAAGACTATGTAGAATTCTTATTGTAGGGAATATTTTAAAAACGCGTCTTGTATTTTTTTTAAAGCTGAGGTAGTTATTTGGTAGGGGCGAATAAAAGAAAAATGACAATAGCTTCCAAATTTTACTCGCGGCGATTGAACAGTATACTTCATACACTGTATATCCATCCTTACGCCTTAACTTCTAAGCTACCAGAAAAGAGGCCGCACAGACGCCTGTATATACAAGTTAATGCTCACATATAGTAGCGGCATTGTTGTGTTCAATGTAACCCCTCTCGTTGACCCTTGCTCGACTGACAACAATAAAAAATAAGAAGCAATTGGAAGAAGAGCCGCGTTGACGACTATAAAAATGTTATCTCGAGAACTTGTTGAAAGGCGAAAATTGAAGGAACTCGTACATTTCCAGAATTATGTGTTGTCACCGTTGTTTCCGAGTTGGCTTAGCAAGAGGTCTTGAAATGATATCGGCAAACGAACAGTAACTATATATATATATATATATATATATATATATATATATATTGAGAGAGAGAGAGAGAGAGAGAGAGAGAGAGAGAGAGAGAGAGAGAGAGAGAGAGAGGGGAAAAAAGAAGAAAGAAACGGTGCATTTATTGGATACATGTGTTTCATAAGACATTCCTTCTTTTCCCCTAATTGACATCTCCACCATTATTGGAGTTGTCTTAAGTGTGCTTTTTGGCAAGGTACAAAAATGTTCGTCTCCCTTATACTTGTAAATCACCTTTAAGGTAAGTGTGCTTTGAACTGCTCGGCCACGAATCGACTTTTTACACCAAAACAAGGTTCAATTACCCCTTTTGAAGGAATGTACATCCCACGCTGAGTCCGTTCGAACCCCTATCTTCTAACTTTATTTTCGTATCCGAAACGTAAACTATTTCTGAAAAATTAAAAGATTTTTATTTATAATCGGACATTATTTCTTACACACACACACACACACACACACACACACACATACACACACATACACACACACATAGAAGAGGTTCCAACGAGAGAAAAGTGTATATTTTTTTAAAATATATATTATATTTTATTTTCCATAAATTTGCTACACGAGTTTCCGGTCTCGCGATCTTCTTCAGCTTCTTCAGGCAAAAAGTGGCTATTTCCATATATTATTAAAACCAATTAATTTTCCTTATCGTTTTCGATGTTGAACATTCTCTTTTGGGTGGAGGTAGTAGTGGCACAAATGTTTTTCTTGGACTATGATACAATATGGTAATCCGTATGGAATTTTCTGGGGGGATATAGATCCAGGCAGAGCTCTATGTCAAAAGACAGAGCAAAATTATTATTAATTAAAGAATATCAAACACTTAAAATCCCATAGGTATTAATTTTCATTTTATGAGAGCTCTAAAAAATAGCAGCTCTCAATCTTCAAGACCTACAAACAAATCACCTTGAAGATTCAGAGCTGTTTTTTTTTTTTAGAGTTCACATGTAATAAAAATTATTACCTATGGGATTTTAAGTGTTTGATATAATTTAATTAATAATGATAATAATAATTCTCACAAGTACAGCCTACACTTTACGAAGGGCTTTATATATGTAATTTTTTTTTTATGTCAGTGGAAAGTGTCATGATGCCAATTCTAACCTTAGGTCCCTGGGCGGGAGCCGGAAAGAAATGTGTAAACGCCAGACTTCAAAGGAAATAATAATAATAATAATAATAATAATATATATATATATATATATATATATATATATATATATAAGCGTATCACCCGAAGCAAGGCTGGAGGCCACTATCACGCAAGGGGTTAAAGAAGGGTTGGAGGAAGAGCAGATCGGAGTGGTAAAGGAGGGGATGTGGTGAAAGAGAAAGACAGTGGGTCGATCAAGGCAAGGGGGTTACAGAAGATTTGGAGCGAGAGCAGATAGGAATGAAAGGTGAAAGGATGTGGAGAAGGGAAGTGGATAGATCAAGGCAACTGGAGATGTCGATTGACGCTACACTTAAACCGTTGGAGATTGTATTTGTCAGGGAAACAGTAATAGGGAAGGGAGTTCCATAGGTGGGATGTGCGAGACATGAAGCTATTGGAGTAGAAGAGACGTCTACATCTAACAGTTTCCACGGTGTAGGGGTGGGAGCGGGATGCCAGCCTTGTGGGGCGTTTATATATATATATATATATATATATATATATATATATATATATATAATATGTGTGTGTGTGTGTGTGTGTGTGTATTTAGGCAGTATATCTTCATCTAAACAGGTTTCATTGAATACTATAGACATACTGTGTTTACTTATTTTTATATTGATCCTTTCCACTTGTCTGATGAGTTTTCTGATGTTAAGATGTAATTCATCAATGAATATATATATATATATATATGTGTGTGTGTGTGTGTGTGTGTGTGTGTATTTAGGCAGTATATCTTCATCTAAACAGGTTTCATTGAATACTATAGACATACTGTGTTTACTTATTTTTATATTGATCCTTTCCACTTGTCTGATGAGTTTTCTGATGTTAAGATGTAATTCATCAATGAATATATATATATATATATATATATATATATATATATATATATATATATATATATATATATATATATATATTTAAAATTATGACATAAGTATAACACCACTAAAAAATAGCCATTTTGTTTCAACAATACTGGTATCTTGTCAAGTGATGGTGTTGCAAGTCAAATAAAGTTTTTTATTTAAACAAAATGGCTATTTTTGTAGTGATGTTATACTTATGTCATAATTTTAAATAAATATTATTCGATCTACTCTATATTGACGACTTTTTAAAAATAGTGTTTTTGGTTACTGGAAGTTTATTCCCCCTATACAAACCGTGTATTTGTGTATATATATATATATATATATATATATATATATATATATATATATATATATATATATATTTGAATTGGACATAGTCCGACAATTTATTTAAAGACATTTATATTATGTTTAACGTTCTTTTTATAGATACAATATATATATTATAATAAAACAGAGCATTTGCTTAAATACTTGTATCTATAAAAAGAACGTTAAACATAATATAAATGTCTTTAAATATATATATATATATATATATATATATATATATATATATATATATATATATATATATATTAAATTTGTGTATTTAGGCAGCAATCCTTCTTTCATACACATTTCATTGAAAACGACAGACAAGGTGGTTTTATTTAGTTTTTATACAATTTCTCATGCGATCTAATATTTTTTTTTCTTTTCGGATGATAAATTTGAAAAAAACTGTCCGATTATTCTTTTTATCCAAGCGCTTTCGGCTATATATTTAGCCATTTTCAAGGATTAAATATTTTAACTGTTAAATAAGAAATAGTTTGTTGTATATGTTTATTAAAATGTTTTCATTTTTCAAAACATTTAAAAACAAAATTCAAATAATCATCAATTCTCAGAAACAAATTCTTTTACGGACCTTTTTGCGAGCCGACGCGAAGTTTGTTCGTCGTCCAATGGAAAGGCCCGAATCATATCCGGAAGTGAAATCTCAAATGACATTTTCAAGCCCCACAAACAAAATAAAAGACGGGCAAGATCGCCTGTCACCAGATTGGAGACGAGCGTATTAAAACATCCCTTGCAAAACGTCAAGCGATCGTTATTATTATCTCTACCTTTCTTCCTCACCTCTTTTATACTTGATAAACGAACGGAACATTTTAAGACTGAGCGATTACTTCAAAGACATTCCTACCCTACGATAACGCTCATACATCCATACATACATCCACACATACGTTCCTGCCTACGTACACATAAATTCATTCTTGCAAGGACTACTACGAACATTTTGACGGCCTTGTATCAACCAAAATACATTAATTTTGTTTGTAGAGACCATAATTGATTTATATGTATATAAATTTGTTGTTTCACTTTACAATTTGATTTTCTTGTTTTATACCCCTCTTATGGTGGGCTATCTAACTAACAAGGCCAAATAAAACTAATCTGTTTCAACACTCATACACTTCACTATAACTGATAACCCACTATAGAATAAGTGACTTATTCTTCATCCAGTCAACCACTGGTAAGCTATCCCCCCAAGTAATGGCTTCACAACCTCCATAAACGTAGGTCTATCCATCTTGAGGGTTTCTGGATATCTAAATTAATAAATTAAAGCCAGAATATGAAAACAGCTATTGAATCTTAAAGTTACTTGTGCCAAAATATTCATGTCCCGAACAGCGAACCCGATTATTTTCATGTAAAGAATAACGCACCCAATCATCTTCATACAATTTTACATGGCTTGGCACATCTCGACTTCAATCACATTCTCACCGACGTGGCGTCGCTTCCTTTTGTCTTTTCTACAAATATTTTCATGGAAACTGCTCAGACGAGATTTTTTCCCTGGTGTCATCGACTACATGAATTTAAGCGTGCTACTAGATTGGCATCTAGGTCCCACCCTTTTGCAGTTGAAATAGCTAAATCTAACCGCCATTCCTACTCCAACAGTTTTTTCTCGCACTTCCTCTCTGTGGAACTCCCTTCCGTTTACTTGCTTCCCTGATAACTACAATCTTCAAATGCAGTGTAAATCGCCATCTTCTATCTTCTTGAATCCCGTTCATCTTTTATCCTTTCCTCAACCCTCTCTATAGTCAGTTTTTCCTCTCACTTTTACTCCCTTTAATCCGTCTTAGTGGCATTTCTGCCTTGCTTGGGGTGAAATGATTAAAACATACTATTCAACCCTTTAAATAATTAAGAAATGGGCGCCTTGTCATGTAATTCATCGTAATTCAGCCCGTTTGTTTGTTTACAGGCATAGCAACACCTTATGGGTCATTTAACGCTGAAATTTAATATTCTTGGAAGCATTAGTAATTTATTTTTACAAAAATATATTGCTAATAACACAAAAAATATTTTATTTTTCATTTCTTTTTGCAGAAATGTATTGCTGGTAATTTTTTTTCTTTTTACTAAGAACAGTATTTTTATTGTGTAACTGGTATTTTTTATTATAAAAATGTATTTTTATATTTTCATAATGTTTTGAACCCAGATTTAAGGGTTAAATATTTGCCCATAGTTGGGACACTAACAGGCGCTACAACCCAGGGTCAGGGTAGACATGGGAACAGCAGCAATTAAGAAGTGGTTCTACGCTCCTCAATACCTTTCGATAAGAGGCCTTGCTGCCGGATGTAGTTTATCATCATTCCTAGGACCCGTTTCAGTCTGTAGATCAATACTGTGTATTGACTTCACTGGGAATTCTCTAGCAATCATATTGTTTATCCACTGGGCATCTTTGATAGAGCCTTGCACTTGACGGTCCCCATTTTTCTGTACTTTAAGTACCGAGATTTGTAGAGACCCCCGACCCGAATATATATATATATATATATATATATATATATATATATATATATATATATATATATATATTATAAATTAACTGATTTAAAATATGTTTTTTCGCTACACAGGAATTATCATGTTTCAAAAACCGAAGCAAAAAACTCAAATTTAATTATATAATTAAATTAAAAGCGTTAGTTCTGTTTCATCTTCAAGCGAATTTTGGAAGATAAAAAAAAACTAATGCTTTTAATTTAATTATATAATTAAATTTCAAGTTTTTAGCTTCGGTTTTTGAAACGTGGTAATTCTTGTGAGGCGAAGAAACCATATTTGTAATCAGTTAATTTATAATATTTATGCTTTGTAAATTTACATTGACCACTGTTTTGTAAAAATAAAAATACCAATTAAGAACACCGGATTATATATCTTACTGTTCTTTCTTTTTATTATAATATATATATATATATATATATATATATATATATATATATATATAGCTTTGTTTTAGCGGTGAGTGTCGTTCGTCTGTTTCGAATAGATGTTACTAAAAACATGCAAGCATCAACAAGAAGGGAGGGAGATCCACGCTTTTGGCACGTGACTTCCGGCGTTCACGATAACATCCTTGTCGACGCCATCATCTTTCTTTTCTTTTTACCTTTGTTGTTAAGACATCTGTGCGGATAGGCGTTGCCCTAGCATAGGAGAGATTAAGAATTTCAGCTGGCGACGTCAGGGTCCAAAGTAAGGGACACAAGAATAAATATTTATGTACTTGGATTTTGCACATATGCAGCCCGACGAAGGGTACACAGTGTGCTATAGATGTTAACAAAAATATCACAAACGCAGTCGTGTTGCAGATATTTGCACCATTAGGCATTGCAGATTTTATAGGTACACGACTAGATTTTTTAAAAATAATTTCACCCCAAGCAAGGCAAAAAAAGCCACTAAGAGGCAATGGATGGAGCGCTGAGTTTGAAAGAATATGAGAAAAAGAAAATGTCATTAAGGAGAGTGAACAATAAAATAACAGTAATTAAGAAGACAGAAAATAACGATTGACATTACATTTGATTTTTAAAAAATCAAAGTTAGCTAGAAATCAAGAAGCCGGAAGAGGATTATACACGCGAGAAGTGCTAGGAAAGAAACTGTTAGCATAGCCTGAAAATACGAATCATATTCTTAAATAGCCTCGTCAGATCGAGACTTTCATATGGGTGTCATGCATGGTACCAAACCCAGTCGGAAATGTCTAACCTGTCAGCTGTAGACAACCACTTTCTTAGATCGGGAAGGGACAACTGAACATCGCCAACTCAACACCGCCGACTGAGCGCCAGGACTGAGACAACTCAGGACCGAGACAACTCAGCACCAGAAAAACGTAACTTTTTATAACCAAATAAAGGTAATCTATTAAGGATTTAAACCGTAATTAGTGATCATTTTATAATTATTTTTAATAAAGTTAATCGTAAAGAAATTTATTTTTTAATAAAGTAAAAATATACGTTTTATGACTAGAGATGATATGGTTTGTAAGAAATACATTTGTGTACCAAATACAAGTGCCGGTATGATGATATTTCCTGCAACCCCTCCTCCACCACGCCCATCTCGGGACGGTGTTTATTTAGTATGCCAGGATAATTTTTTTTCAAATAATCTTCTCCGCGGTTCGAGTATTTTGTTTCTCGTTTATTGAACTACTAGTTTAGAGTCCATACGGAGTGCGGCTTTTAAGTTAGCTTATCTGAAGGGTTAATTGGGCCCCTGATCCAAAACTAAAGGGCCCTCTGGTACACCAGAGAAGACAGCTGAAGGATAATTCTGAAGAAATAACCTTGAATTCCTCAATTCACTCCATGGAACTACAAAACGTCACTTTAACTCTGATTCGGACAATAATTCCGGCCAAAAGACCGGTTTGGACTGAAACTCCCATTTGGGACGAAATTCCAATTCAGACCATAAACTGAGTTCTTCAAATCACAAACTCTGTGGAACTTCAATTGGGTTGAGTTCTTCAAATCACAGACTCTGTGGAATTCAATTGAGTCGAGTTCTTCAAATCACAAACTTCAAAACCACACGTCATGAAACCATTCACTAACTCTGACGCTTTGGCATTTTGAAGAAATAAAATTGATTCCCTCAATTCACAATGTTTTAGTGATATTTTAAACTGAATTTAAAACAACATTTTTTAAATTTACAAAGTCTTCGTGTTATTTTAAACTCAATATAAATTAAAAACTTTTAAAATCACTATTTTTTTCAGTTATTTTAAAATTTGAACTTTTAACTGTTCCCCCTCCTCATCCGGACACAAATCCCAATGCTGGATGCTCAAGCACCAGATGAAGGGCAGATTTTCAACCCCAGGATCATCCTGATTCCAAATAGGAATCATATGTCTATGTAGAGCAAGTATGGCCCAAGTTATAGGGATTTTTGGACAGACAGAATTTGCCGTTTATTTATTTCGATTATATAAATTCGCAGCGGAACGTTTATTTGAACCGGCACACTTGTTTTATAAATCAAACAATTTCCACCAGCATGGCTATATTCTTTACATGTTGAAATAGAAATGTCTGTATGCCATTTTGTGAGTGCGTGAGTGTGTGCTAGGTGAAAAGTCTTTAGACTTATCTGTAGCATTTCAGTAAGGAGCATAGAGACCGAAACAGTAACAGCACAACTAACTTAGGTAGTTAAAAAAATAAAAAATAAAAAAGGGGTTCGATTCCTACCGAATGTGTCGTGTGCGATACACGCTTTCGATACATGACTGACGATTTTTTCCAGCAGTAGGTTGTCACTGGTCTACTGTGGTAGACCAGTTACCATCCAATGGTCTGTCTTACTATTTATCCGTAGCTGGGGTGGGTTAGAAGAAGAGAATTCCTACATTTCTTACGTCATTGAATGTAACGGATTTGACTGGAATTCGAACTCGGCTTTCCGATTCCTCAATCCGAGCCGCTATCCATTACTCCACCGTGCACCCTATAAAGGTATGATATTATATACATTTTTATGGTAAAACTACCAACAACACCTTTATATAGCAGAGTGACAAACAGTACATTTTATCTTAGTTGAAGGCATTGTGTTCTAAATATCTAGATTTCGGCATAACAATTTCTATGGGTTAAATAACCCATAGAAATTGTTATGGTGCTAAACAAAATTAACCAAACCAAATCCTGGCAACCAATATTTTTTTTAGACTCAGTCTGCTAATGACATTGTTTTCTTCGTTGTGCTGATGAGTTTCATCACAATTTTCTTACATTCCATCATTGTATTTTAGGTAAACTAGCAGCCATTTTCAATGATTATTTTCGCGCTATCATGCATGAATCTTTCATGACTGGCGAGGCAGATTTTTTCCCGCAGTAGGTTGCCATTTCTTTCTGCGGTTGACCAGTTGCTATTCAAGGCTATAGAACCCGGTCTGTCCTGCTATTTACCCATTGCTGGAGGGAGACGAGGATTCATACGTTTCCCAATGATATTAACACGTAAGTGAAGGTAACGGATTCGACTCGATTGACTGAGAGAGAGAGAGAGAGAGAGAGAGAGAGAGAGAGAGAGAGAGAGAGAGAGAGAGAGAGAGAGAGAGAGAGAGAGAGAGAGACAGACTTAATAATTAATCTTTGTTTCTTGCATTTTTGCTGTTAAGTCGGATCTTTGTTGTTGAAGACGCGTCTAATTAGCATTCCAAATGCATCGTGTCCAGCTCCAATTCAGTGTTCCACATCCTTTTCTGACGGGTACGTGAATAAGGCTGCCTAAATATGGAAATGCTCTAAACATGACATAACATATTTATTAAATGATTGATTTTTGATTAAACATACAATACCTTACATAACCGGTTCATATTATTTATAGAACACACACACTCACACACACACACACACACACACACACACATATATATATATGCTCAAATGTAAAAGAACGAAAAGAATATCAATTCAAACGTTCATAACATTAATTTAAAAAAGGCTCAATACATATTTATTATAAACTGTTACATTGGAACATGCAAGTTGTCGCGTTAACTTGCATGTTCCAGTGTAACAGTTTATAATAATAATAATAGTAATAATATATATATATATATATATATATATATATATATATATATATATATATATATATATATATTCAGAAAAATAGTATCCCAATTTGAAAAAAAAAATCAATTTGTCATACTATTTTTCTAAATACGGTTTGTTTATATATAAAATTATATATCATTATATCATATATATATATATATATATATATATATATATATATATATATATATATATATATATATATATATATATATATTGATTTGTATGTACTAATGCTTATCTCTTTGAAGACACACCTTTCTTGTGAGAACATTTAAAAAACACATCTTTCTAGTCCAACATACATAAGCGAAAACAGAAGCGTTTATTGAAGAAGAATAACAAAACAAGACCTAATATAAGGTGGTCAGAGAGAGAGAGAGAGAGAGAGAGAGAGAGAGAGAGAAAGAGAGAGAGCGAGAAAAAGAGAGAGAAAGTGAAAGAGAAAAAGAGAAAGAGAAAGCGACGAGCAAAAAGAGAAAGAGAGAAAGAAAGAGTATTTGTATTTTCGCGCCCAAACTGTCTTTGTAGTGCATTATGGGAATTCTACGTCAATTCCTTTACTATAACCTAACAAAACAGGGGAAGCATAGTATTTATGAATCACTACAGATTAAATAATTGTGTTAGTCCGACATTTCCTGAAGCTTACCCGGATCCACAAAAACCGGAAGAAGGCTCGAAGGCATAACGGTCGAAACGTTGCGACAATAGCAGCAAAGATGGGGATATTAGTCTGAATACAAATAATAGAATGAGAAATTCTTAAAGCTCAGTGCCTGATTCGACTCCCAATTTCTAATTTAGCCTTTCCCATTTTTATTTGTAATCGTCCTGCTTGCTTTGCCCTTATGTTTAAAATTGCCTGTTAACATAATTTGTCGGTCGGGAGAGATTATAGTTTTATTATCTTTGGGGTGAGTTCTTTGCTTGTAAAATATTAAGTTTATTTTTTTTTTATAAAAGGAACGAATAAAAAAAAAAAGGGCAAGAGAAAAGCGAATCGCTAAAACTTATTCGGGGTCAATAGGCAGAGTCCTAAAAGGTCATATTCACACTTGTAAAATCAACTATATTCGCCGAGGGACGTATCAAATGTCAAGGATACGACACGAAAATATGAAGATGTTGACATTCACAGTACAGCGACAAAACAGGTGCAGAAACTGATAGTCCGTATTAGGCATTCAAGTGATTTTTTGATCGAGATAGGTCGGAATTATGTCGCGTCATCGTCAAACATCCTTCTACCGACTTTTCATCAGTAACTAAAAAAATAAATAAATAAAAAAGTTAACCACCACCATCTTAGTTTTTTTTCTTAATAGAAATCATTGAACATGAATAGGATGTCTCGTCTGATGGCATCAACCAGTTTGAGAAAAGCGAACAATGACTTTTAAGTCAGTGATAGCTATTAACATTTTTTTTTTTACTTGTTTCTATGTTTCTTCTTATATCAGGTCTTGTTTTGTTATTCTTCTTCAATAAACCCTTCTGTTTTCGCTTATGTATGTTCTTTTGTTCAAAGTTCTTTCATATTTTTCCCTTTCTTCCTGCGAACATCAGTAAAGTCTTTGTTTTCTTCTTCCTCTATTACTTAAAAAGAAAGAGACATGATAAGCAAGGCGCAAAGAACAAATCGAAGTATTACATTAAAAAAAATGAAGAGTAAAAAGAAAGAGTAAAATTCGAAAGAAAAAATAAATTTCAATGCAAGAAACAAAGAAATTAGGGAAAAAGAGATTCGAATGAAAGAAATTCGAAAGAACGAAAGAAAAAACAAATTGAAAAGAAAGAAAAAGAAACCAAAAAGAAATTTTACATAAAGAAATTCAAATGAAATAAAGAAATTCGGAAAAAAGAAAGAGAATCGAATGAAAGAAGGAAAAAATGAAAGCAAATATGAATGAAAGAAAAAACTCGAAAGAAAGAAAAAGAAATAAATTGAAAAGAAAGGAAAAAATTCGAAAGAAATTCGAAAGAGAAAAAAAAGAAATTCTGAAAAAAAGAAGGTTATTCAAAAGAAAGAAAGAAAAATAAATTTGAAAGAAAAAATTCGAAAGAAAGAAAAAGAAATAAATTGAAAAGAAAGGAAAAAATTCGAAAGAAATTCGAAAGAGAAAAAAAAGAAATTCTGAAAAACAGAAGGTTATTCAAAAGAAAGAAAGAAAAATAAATTTGAAAGAAAAAATTCGAATGAAAGAAAGAAAACGTTCTGGCGAAAGAAAGACAAAGATTAGAAAGAAAGAAATTCGATAGAAAGAAAAAGAAATTCGAAATAATGGAAGAAGAGAAAGAAATAAATTTGGAGGAAATAATTTTGAATGAAAGAAAGAAATTCGAAAGAAATAAAGGAAGGAAGGAAGGGAGATAGGATGGGAGGGAAACTTCATTGGGAAAGAAATGGAAGAGTCGACAGAAGAAAAACTATAAAGTTACAAATAGAAAGGAGTGGGTAAAATGGATGGAATATTTTCAACTTTTAACAAGTTTTCATGGAGTAAAAAGTTTTCACAAATGAATAACAAAAAACAAAAACTAAAAACTAAAAACCAAAACGAAATAGTTGATTGGATTACAGAAATACACTAGATTTTTGTCAACATTAGAACGTTGTGATTAAACGATCATTGTCACTAAACGAACGCTTAAAATAAGAGAAAAAATAGATTTGCTTTTTTTTTACTAATGTTCACCCAATACAAGGCCCAAGACCCACTCAAGGTAGAAGTTTACTCATGTGGAGTTGCGTAAGATTAGCTTAAGAAAGAAAAAAAAACGTAAGGAGTATAGAGCTGGAGCAGACTTTAGAAGGGACCGGAAACTCAATCATAAACAGGAACCGGTACTGCATTTCGAAAGAATATGCCGTACATATATATATTTATATATATATATACATTGTTGACATTTGGAAAAGCATTCATGAAAGTATGTTTGGAAAAAAATATCCGATAATGCATTTCGCCTATATGGCTTCATCAAATGGATAAGGAAAACTGTGTATGTATTTGTGTTTGTTTAAAATAAAAAGCCACTCATTTTCTTTCTCTTTTAGTCTCGAGAAACGCCAGATTAGGAAGAATAATAAAAGATTATATTATTTTAAACACACACAAATGCACACACATACAACGCAGTTTTCGCCATCCCTCCGAGGAAGCGCAATATAAGTAATGTGCAGTATCGGATATCATTTTCCAAACAAACTTTCATGAACATTTTCCCAAATGTCAGTAGCTTACAACTCTGTCAAGATTACATACCCAAATTTATTATACACACACACACACACACATATAGGAAATGGATTAAATCCGACATATTATTTTAAATCTATTTTTTAAAACATTATTTTGATGGATACTCATATTCGAGTAGAAGCTCTGTTTTTTAATTAAACAGTATTTTTTATCCAAGTCCATCTATCGGCCTGAATATTCGAGAAATATTGTCAGAAAAATATGCGTCCTCCAGCAAGATTCGAACCTGCATCACCTATGGGGAATGGTCACTGGATCTGACGAGCCTAACCGCTCGTCCACGTAGGACCTACGCTCAGACAAAGCCCGAATAGTGCATTTTGAACACACATTCCCTGCCGATTCTCGAAACAAGCCGATTCCAGGCCGGTAGATGTAAACTTGAAATGACAGAATCGTGATTCTACCGACGAATGTTGAGAATACCATAGACCTGTGATTTCAACCTGTGTGCTGCGGTAATCGGGTACTTCATGGCAATCGGGTACTTCATGGCAATCGGGTACTTCATGGCAATCGGGTACGCCGTAAGAGGATTGCTGATGTGCCGCGAACGTTTTCAAAACTAAATTATTTTCGAAAGACGTTCAAAGCACAATAAGTGCAGATATCAAATTAAAAAGCCCTTTAAATTGATAATATAAGTATATCTTTGTTTTAATAAATAAACGTATGCATAATATATAAAATAATATAAAAATCAAGCTTTTCTGCAATAAACAGTATTAAAACCAAAAATCGATCACGGCGAGAATCCTAGAATTTTAATTATTATCTTTTAATTACAAATTATAATAAATTGTTTTGTTTGTGTTAATAAATAAATAATAATAAATACACTTTTTTAAAAAATCTCTTTTTTGATCATCATAATTTATGTGTGCCACGGAAGTTTAACTATAGGTTCAAATGTGCCGTGAGATAAAAAAAAATGTCTGAAAAACATCGCAATAGACAGATCACGTGAGTAGATTAAAGTAAGTTTTAAAGAGAAAAGAGGAACTAAAAAGAAACTGATACAATCAGAGACAGTTGAAAGTCGAAGGCGAACAGCTGAAAGATGCCTTTAAGAAACAAAGCAGTAAGGGATGGAAAATGTCTTCAGAAACCAAGAAAAAAATTGCTGGCTGTTACGTAATGTCTGGTTGTCTATATGACAGTTAATGTTGGATAATCTCTTCACAGATGAAAAAGAAACTTGTAGCATTAGAAATGTTATTATACCGACGAATATTTAGAATAACACGAACATAACACGTGAGCAATGATGAAGTTTTAAGGAGAAAAGAGAAACTCAAAAGAAACTTCTAAGGCGATTAAAAACCTAATAGTATCTCTAGAAATGAAGAAAAGACTGTTGAACTATTATGAAATATCTAATCGCATATATAACGTTACATGTTGCACAAACTCAGAGGAAGAAAAAACTTGAAGCAACGACGAATATTAAGAAAATGGACAGAACAGATAGAAATTTGGCCCCAGAAAGAAATATTTATTCATTGCCAATTGTATGTTGTATGCTCAAGAGTAAGAAATCCTAAGAATTTATTCTTCGCTGTTAAAAAAAAAAATTTCTTAAAAATATTGTTTACCATGAAATCCTGTAAAATTAAATTAAATTAAAGAAATTATTAAACTAAAGTAGGGTTTTTGTCAAAGTATTTTCCAAACAAATCAGCCTATTCAAATTTCATCGATTGGTTTGCGAAATTGAACGAAACGTAGAGTTTGTAAATCTGAACAAAAAATGTTAGCGATAACAATACTAAATACTGTGAGGATTTCAACACACATCAGCATGTTTCAAAATAATTCTAGCGTAGAGAAATAGCTATCCAAATGTTGACAGTTTCTGATAGACTGATAGATTTATTTATTTAATTATTTTATACCGTTTATCAACCCTTTACAGGTTATTTAAAGTCAGAAAATATTTTTAGATTGTAAAAATTTTTTTTTAGATAATGGTTTAGTGATAGAATGATATGGGGTGATTCTGGTCAATGCCTAATAAACGAAACTGAGTAGGAGATTTTTTTATATGTATATATATGCAAATTAATATTTAAATTACTTTGGATTGGAGTTGATTTATGTGTTATATGTTTTGAATAACATGAGGTTATGGATTTAACTGTTTTCTTTTAATTTTTTGTGTTTTTGTGGTCATTGTGGTCATCACCTCACGTCCATGAACTTACCTGACTTTTTCACTAAACTGATGAATATTCATGAGCACTCATATAGCAAACATTTCTGAAAAAACATTTTTGCTCTTGTATATAAATACTTGTCACAGAATAAAATCCGTATATTACATTGATAAAATCCCTCAGAGAACAAAAGCGCGTCGGCTCTGATAGGTTTTCATTTTGTCTTTATTCATATTGTTCTTTTACAAATATACTCTATCTGAAATTTACACACACACACACGCACGCACGCACGCACACACACACACACACACACACACACACACACACACACACACACACACACGAATTGGGATCAAATATGGATCGGAATCCGACAGAATGATAGGATAAAGGACATATAGAGTACTTCGAGGGATTATTTTACCAACTATAATTTATTACATCACCAACCGTTATTGAAGCTGTTTTTAAAGAATCTAACGTATATTCATCTAAAACAAACGGTGCTTACATAAAAACGTTCCCAAATAAAAAAACATGCCAAAAACCACCAAACATAACGTATACCAAACACACACACACACACACTTACAAATATACATAATTATCTGGATCCCACATAGACAAATTATTATATACTTATATAGATAAAGCAATATTTGCAGTTTTACTTGGACCTTCGAAAGGACGCGTCGTCTCTCCTTGAATTCGGAACGACGGAAATTATACAAACATTTGTTTAACAACTCAAGTCTGATAAATCAATGAAAATCAAACAACACAAAAAAATAAAAATACCAGAATTTCTTTCTTCTTTTTCTCCATATCTCATTCTCTGATGAAACTTTAATAAAAGTGAAACATATCTGATTGATAAAACATTTCCTACTTGTTCTTTATCCTATCACACACACACACACACACACACACACACACACACACACACACACACACACACACACACACACACACACACACACACACATATATATATATATTTCAATGAATAATATAGACAGATTGAGTCTACTTATTTTTATACGAATCCTTTCCAGTTGTCTAAACAGTTCTTGATGTTAAAATGTAATTCATTAAGGAAGCCACAGTAGATTTTTTTAACCCATGTACATTCGATCTTTTCTGAGATCATCTTCAGTGGTAAATGACAAACTCATTGTACCTGCGATAAAATTTGCATTCCATTGTGATGCTGATTTAAAAAAATTACCCCGTAATTAAAATAAATAGTATAAAAATTAATAGACACAATATGTCTATATTATTCAATGAAAATATGCTGTCTAAATATATATGCGCGTGTGCATGTTAGTATATAAATGTGTGTCTAATTTCAACATATATATATATATTTATATATATATTCAACTGACCTCCTGATTTTTAAAGTTAGAAGGTCTACATATTATTTTTACTTTTTAAAATTTTTTCACACGTGTATTGAGCACTTTTTAATACTACCGTTTCCTGGTAGGTTTCAACTTTGACCATTAACCTTTTATATATATATATATATATATATATATATATATATATATATATATATATATATATATATATATCTATATATATGTGTGTGTGTGTGTGTGTGTATATATATTTATATATCTTGTGAAAATAAGAAGGAAATAGAATATATGAAAGCTACATTTCAACAAAATTCCGTCCTAAATTTTACTTTTGAACTTAGTGAAAACTAAACTTCCTTTCTTAGATATTCTCGACGATTTTAGTAATAATACTTTTAAAACTTTTGTTTATAAAAAAACAACAACTAGTAAAGACTCTTGCCATCTTAATTTCTCTAGTGAATGCCCTCTTTGATATAAAATAGGTGTTATTAAAAATTTCTCAAAAGAACGCACAAGAATTCATCTCGCATCTTTAAAGAATTAACGTAAAACAAACGCTTATTGAACAAAGTAACTAATAATAACAAACCAAAAGTCATTGAAACAAAGCAAGTTCAGTCGACCATTGATGACAATTCCAGAACAACGTAACTATAAACAATTTTTCTATCCTCTGCCAGCCGCAATCATGGAGAAAGCATTACCTCGAACCATCGCCAGTGAGACACGCTGCAAGAGACACTCCGTTTCGCGAGGCTCGTTCCTTAATCGAGACGCAATCGCGCCAATCCTCCGAAGGAACGCCATCGAAGGAGGGCCAATAACCCCTGAAGTCTCCACTGACACAGAAGTAAAAAAAAAAATCTATCAGCAAGAGAAGAATATTTAGCTATTTTTTTTATCTCTGCGTCTCGGGCGACGAACCCCGGCTCAACCGCGGACCTGATCAAATTACCGGCCGAAAATGTATCCGCACAGGTCGCATCCCAAATCAACGACTTACCCATTTTAAAAGGGAAGATGGCAATGCCATCTGGCCGCTTTCCATCACCACGGTCGAGACCTGCGGATTATTAATAACGGATTTTCTAATCAATTGTTGGATTTCCATATTAGGCGTTTTCTGTAGCTAATAGCAAGGACGAGAATAGAAACATAAACAATATTAATATTTTTTTATAAAAATCAAATGAATAAAAATTATAAACAAGACGTAAGTAGAATTAAGAACATTATAAAAAAATGCACAACACCATTTGACAATAGCAAAAAAATTAGATTAATTATTTATTACATAATATTTAAAACCTCAAAGCTTATAGTTAAAAATAATAATTCACCTCTTAGAACAAAATTAAATAAGACAAATATTTACGAATTTAAATGCCCATTAAGGAATTGTATTCCTGATCAATCAAAATTCGTAAATATTTGGATTAATCTGAGTTCTGCAAAAATATATCAGGTGGGTGGCAACAAAAAAAAAAAAAAAAAATAGCATCTACAATACTGGCAGCACCCAGTTATTGATAATGACTGAGCTAGTCGAACGTACTTGAACAAATCTGAACAAAACTTTGGATACTTGTTGCATAATGTTGATACCGATATACAGCACCATACTCAAAAATTGGTGAAATCCAATGAAAAAATAAATCGTCAGACCTTGTCGGTTGAATTAAAAAAGAAATTTACTCTTTACATACGAATTTTGTTATCCTCATCTTTGCTGTTGTTATCACAAGAAGAATAAAACTGGAAAGAATCAGCTGATATGCTAGGCTATGAGGACCTCCTTAGTAGGCCTAGCATAGAAATAAGTACAATATAGGAACCATCATCATGTATTAATAGCTGCATCTACTGCAAGGAAAGTTGGGTTACTGTGTCGTGCCCGAATATTTTTCCCGCCAGAGTACATCTTGGACATTTACAAATCTAATATTCGTCCGTGCACATCTGGTCTGGTGCCCCTGCTACTGATCTTGAGGTACTTGACAAAATCCAAAGAAGGATCTGTAATGTAATGGATGCTGACTTGGCCTCTCGTCACATACTCAAGGACGCCCCCTTAATCACACATGCACAATCTCATATAAATAAAATGTGATATATATATATATATATATATATATATATATATATATATATATATATATATATATATATATATATCACAAACAACATATTGTTATGCAATAAAAAAAAATGTTGGTTAAATTTAACAAATTATTTGGATGAATTCTTGCTGTCTAAACACACCAGATCTATCTATCTATCTATCTATCTATCTATCTATCTATCTATCTATCTATCTATCTATGTCAGTCTATTCGTATCTATCTATCTTAGTCTCTTCCTATCTATGTCAGTCTATTCGTATCTATCTATCTATCTATCTATCTATCTATCTATCTATCTATCTATCTATCTATCTATGTCAGTCTATTCGTATCTATCTATCTTAGTCTCTTCCTATCTATGTCAGTTTATTCGTATCTATCTATCTATCTATCTTAGTCGCTTCCTATCTATGTCAGTCTATTCGTATCTATCTATCTATCTATCTATCTATCTATCTATCTATCTTAGTCGCTTCCTATCAATGTCAGTCTATTCGTATCTATCTATCTTAGTCGCTTCCTATCAATGTCAGTCTATTCGTATCTATCTATCTATCTATCTATCTATCTATCTATCTATCTATCTATCTATCTATCTTAGTCGCTTCCTATCTATGTCAGTCTATTCGTATCTATCTATCTATCTATCTATCTATCTATCTATCTATCTATCTATCTATCTATCTATCTTAGTCGCTTCCTATCTATGTCAGTCTATTCGTATCTATCTATCTATCTACCTATATATATATATATATATATATATATATATATATATATATATATATATATATATATATAGAGAGAGAGAGAGAGAGAGAGAGAGAGAGAATGAGTGGCAGAGAGCGGGTGAAAAAGAAAGAGTGAGAGAAAGAGTGAGGGAATGTGAGTGAGGGAGTGAGCGAGTGAGCATGAAAGAGAGCAGGGGTAGTTTCGTGCCTGGATACATTATGCAATGTAATATCGTCAAAAAAAGTTTTGAAGTGGTAACTTCGTTGTCAAAAAACGAATAGTTCATTTTTTTTTTCGCGCGATTCATAATTATATATGAACCCAACACCTGGCACACCTGGATGGTGGGCGTCCAGATTGAAAGTGATGAACAAGTGGTTTTGGCTTGGGGGGCTCGAGAAGGATGCAGGGGTCGTCAAGAAAAGAGATTGATCGAGTGCGCGGCTATAATTCAGAAGCCAAGGGCCACATATGTATTCTGTCTCATATTGGCATGGATTCTGCAAGTAAAAGAAAGAACCTGCGAATGAAGGGAAACTGAAGGAAATTGCAAAGGAGGGGTTCATAAAATTAAGAGGATTATCGAAGAAGGATAACAGATCAAAGAAAGGCGGGATTAAAAACATTAAAAGGATTATCGAAGAAGGATAATAGATTAGAGAAAGGCAATATTGACAAAAATTGAAAGGATTATCGAAATAGGATAACAGATCAAAGAAAGGCGGGATTAAAAACATTAAAAGGATTATCGAAGAAGGATAATAGATTAGAGAAAGGCAACATTGACAAAAATTGAAAGGATTATCGAAATAGGATAACAGATCAAAGAAAGGCGGGATTAAAAACATTAAAAGGATTATCGAAGAAGGATAATAGATTAGAGAAAGGCAACATTGACAAAAATTGAAAGGATTATCGAAATAGGATAACAGATCAAAGAAAGGCGGGATTAAAAACATTAAAAGGATTATCGAAGAAGGATAATAGATTAGAGAAAGGCAATATCGACAAAAATTGAAAGGATTATCGAAGAAGGATAACAGATCAAAGAAAGGCGGGATTAAAAACATTAAAAGGATTATCGAAGAAGGATAATAGATTAGAGAAAGGCAACATTGACAAAAATTGAAAGGATTATCGAAATAGGATAACAGATCAAAGAAAGGCGGGATTAAAAACATTAAAAGGATTATCGAAGAAGGATAATAGATTAGAGAAAGGCAATATCGACAAAAATTGAAAGGATTATCGAAGAAGGATAACAGATCAAAGAAAGTCGGGAATAAATAATTTTAAAAGGATTATCGAAGAAACATAATAAATTAAAGAAAGACAATATTAAAATAATTAGAAGGTTTATCGAAAAAGGATAATAGATCAAAGAAAAGCAGGATTAAATAAATTAGAATGATTATCGAAGAAGCATAATAAATTAAAGAAAGACAGGATTAAAAAAATTAAAAGGATTATCGAAAAAGGATAATAGATTAAAGGCCGAATTAAAACAAATTACAAGGATTATCGGAGAAGGATAATAGATTAAAGAAAGGCAGGATTAAAAAAATTAAACGATTATCGAAGAAGGATAATAGATTAAAATCGATATAAATCGATAATAGGAACAATGTAATTGAAGAGATTTAGAAAATGTATATACTTTTTTGAAAACACACACATATACATACTTACACATACTCATTTATCGTGAATTTCAGTTTCCATTGCCGGGTGAGAATCGCAAATATAATTCACCTGGGTACAGGCTATCTGTCGTCTCCGCTGCAACACCAAAAAGAAATGATGGCAGTTTATAAAGTAATATCATCTCGCCTTCATTATTAACAGCGACATTTTGCAATGTTGCTCTAGTAACTCTTCAGCTTGAGTTCGAACCTCCCTAAATGATTGTTTATCGAACCGAAACCGAGTTTAAGTAAGCAACAGTTGCGATAGAAGAGATGAAATCATTATTTTTCACAGTACATTTGGGCGAAAGTAAACGCAAGAGATAAGCCCGGAATTTGAACTCGGTTTGACGGGTCCACTCTCCGCACAGATATCGGTCACGCTGCGTACATACCCTGTTACGACGGCATATTACTGTCACTTTATTTTTCTTTCATTCTTAAACCTAAAATAAGATTTTCCTATTTAGGTCATTAAGCATTTCTAATCCTATTATAATTGTGCTTATGCCGCCCCTCGTTAGTCCGCACGACCGTTACGCCCCGCACATACCTCATAAATAATGGACTATTCCGTTTTGATCGCGTGGAAAGAGGGGAAAACGTCACTACTTCGATTAAGTGAGAAAACGAAAGACGGGAAGATAGACGTGATTAACGTCTCCTGCCAATACATGATAAAAAATAGACTATTCCGTTTTGATAGCGTGGAAAGAGTGGATCTCTACAATTTCCCACTCTTTATAGATCTTAATAAATTTTGTCTTTTTGTTATCTCTCCAAAAGCATGTTCCGCCATCCATTTTCTTAAGTCTCGCTCGGTAGATTACGCGTTCCTGTCTTCAGTGCCTCTTGGCCTTCAGTCATGTGAGTATTACATTTACCAAGCCCTCTTTCCTCCTTATGTGCTTTATAAATTTCAATTCTCGCTTTCTGATGTTAAGTATAAGTTTCCTTTTTGTTTCAGTTTTCTCTAAAGCTTCGTCGTTGCTCACATGTTCGGTTCATGATATTCTCAGCATTTTCCTGTAGAACCACATTTTTGTTTCTTCATTTGTGAGGAAATTTTCCGGTATTCACTGCCATATAGGAAGGCCGATATTATGTAAGAGTTCAGTACTGGTTTCTTTGTTTCCTGTGGATCCCAATGCTCCTTCGAATTTGAGTGTCGTATATTCCTTTTTATGTTAAAACACTTCCCAGATATTTAAATTGTTGTACTGGTTTGATTTATATATATTCACTTTGTAGTTTGCATATTGAACTGTTCCTTTTGCTAGCAACCCTACATTCTGTCTTCTTGCAATGGATGCTTAGTCCTTCCTTCTCGTTTTCCTTCACTACCTTTTGTATGTGTTCGTGTACTTTCCTTTCTCTGTCTGCTACCAACACTGTGTCATCTGCATATCTTATGCTGTTAAGATAGTGTCCGCCAATAATGAATCCTGGTAGGACTTGTAGTCCTCTCAGAATCGTCTCACAGTATAAATTGAATAAGTCTGGTGAGACGATACATCCTTGTCTTACACCCCTTTCTATTTTTGTATATTTTGTTTGTGATGTGCTTTATTTCGAGAATTTATTTGATATTTTCATATTTTTAAAAAATCATTTCACCCTAAGCAAGGCGGGAATGCCACTAATACGCAGGGAGTTACAGAGAGTGAAGGAGAGAGAGAAAAGACTGGATATAGAAGGGATGGATGAAAGGATAAAAGCTGAACGAAGATAGAAGATGGCGATTGACGTTGCATTTAAATTTGTGAAGATTGTAGGGAGTAAGGAAACGGAAGGGAGTTCTGCAGACGGCACGTGCGAGAAAAGAAACTGTTGAAGTAGAAGTGGCGGTTATATCTACCCAATTCAACGGTAAAAGATGCACATTTAGCAACTAGATGATAATTTAGTAGCACGCTTGAACACACGTAGTCCGGTCATCAGGGGGAAAAAAGCCCGTCAGAGTAAAATATTTGTAGAAAAGACAGAGGGAAGCCACGTCATATCGGTGAGAAAAAGTGATTGAAGACGAGATGCCAAATCGGGATCGATCCTGCAGATGCTTGTTTGGATTTTGTCAAGATACTTCTGCAGATGCTTGTTTGGATTTTGTCAAGATACTTCTGCAGATGCTTCTTTGGATTTTGTCAAGATACTTCTGCAGATGCTTCTTTGGATTTTGTCAAGAACGTCGAGATGAGCAGCAGGAGCAGCTGAGCAGATATGGCAACAGTATTC